>CM077166.1:106686266-107364264 GCA_039583875.1 Platanthera guangdongensis
CCAAACCTTGACTCACCCGTTTTAACCAAGACAACGTAGTGCGACTTTTCTACCATATAGGGACTCAAAGGCAGTATCTGATTACTCGATTGGTAGCTATTGTTGTATCGCGAACTCCACCAAATAAAGGTAGGTCTTCCCATTGCTTTCCAAAATCCAAGACACACATGCGAAGCATGTCTTTCATGGTTCTATTGACCCTCTCGGTCTGCCCATCGTTTGCGGATGGAGGGCTGTGCTGAATTTAGCTTTGTTCCAAACATTTGCTGCACAAGCCTCCAATCATTGGACGTGAAACGCCCATCTCGGTCACTCACGATGCTGCGGGGCACACCATGAAGCCGTACTATGTTATCCACATAAAGCTTGCCAATTTATCCATCGGATCATCCTTCCTATGCATAATAAAATGCGACACCTTCGTTAATCGATCAACGACCACCAAATGGCGTCGTTCCCCTTTTGCGACCTTGGCAAACCGTGCACAAAGTCCATAGAGATGTCGTCGAATTTCCACTCCGGAATAGGCAAGGACTTAAGAAATCCTCCCGGCTTTTGGCACTCCGTCTTCACCAAGGCGCAAGTTTGGCACTTCGCTACGTATAGCGCCACATCCTTTTTCAAACCCGGCCACCAAAACAGTTTTCTCACTCACGGTACATCTTCGTGCTCCCCGGGTGAATCGAGTACTTGGTATGGTGTGCCTCGTACAACAACTCCAACCGCAAATTGCCCACACTTGGGACGCACAAACGACGTCTTTCCAAAGTAATCCGTCCTCCACGACGAATTGGGGATTTGACCCATCCAGAGCCGCTACCATGAACTGCTTCATATGAGCATCCATATCCAAGCCTGCCGAATACGATCAGCCAGGTCATATTGGACTCAGTCCAATTCAGACTGCTTCAGCACTTGATTGTCTATCAACACAAATAATTTCCAACGTCTCCAACTCTCGCACCAACGCTCATCATTACCGATAGCCAATTGGCTTGAGCTGGGGCTCGGCGACTCAACGCTTCCGCAACCGCATCCTTTGCCAGGAACGTAGTGGATCTTGAATGTATAGTCCCCCAGGAACTCATCCATCTACGCTGTGGTATATTCAGATCCTTCTGATCAGTAAGATACTTCAGACTCTTGTGATCGGTGTAGATATCAATCTTCACACCGTACAAGTAGTGTCTCCACAGCTTCAAGGCAAAAATCACGGCCGCTAACTCCAAGTCATGGACCAGATAGTTCCTTCATGCACTTTTTAGCTGTCTCGAGCCATAAGCTATTACACTTCCGTGTGCAGTAGCACGCAACCCAAACAGCTGCCTGAAGCATCGCTATAAATCTCATAGCCTTCGGTCCACATGGCTAAACCTCAGCAGAGGCGCCGTGGTCAACCGACACTTCAACTCCTCAAAAGCTCGCGCGCACTACTGCGTCCAAATGAACTTATGCTCCTTCCTCGTCAATGTAGTGAGAGGTAACGCTATCCGCGAGAAGTTCTCTATGAAGCGCCTATAATAGCCGGCAAGCCCAGAAAACTCGGACTTCCGCTACACGTAAACAACTCAGGCCACTCCCGTATCGCAACAATCTTCGCGGATCCACAACAATACCCTCTCCACTTACTATATGCTCGAGGAACGCCACTGAGGATAGCCAAAACTCGCACTTCGAGAACTTGGCATACAACTGATTTCTCCTTAGCGTCTCCAACACCCAAATGAAGATGCTTGAAGTGATCTTCCTCACTTTGCGAGTACACCAAAATATCGTCGATGAAGACGATCACGAAATGGTCCAAGTACTCCCTGAAAGTCCTGTTCATCAAATCCATGAACACTGACGGCGCATTAGTCAGCCCAAACGGCATGACTGTAAACTCATAATGCCCGTATCTTGTACTAAACGCTGTCTTCGGGATATCACTCTCCCTTATTCGCAGCTGATAGTACCCAGCTTTGAGATCCACTTCGAGTACACCGTCGACCGACTATACTGATCAAAAAGATCATCAATCCGGGGGATCGGGTACTTGTTCTTCTCCGTCAACTTGTTGAGCTCCCTATAATCAATACATAGCCTCAAGCTTCCGTCCTTCTTCTTACAAAGAGGACCGGTGCGCTCCAAGGCGAAGAACTCGGGCGCACATACCCTTGCTCCAACAACTCTTGCAGTTGAACTTTCAGCTCCGTCATTTCCAGGCGCTAGCCGATAAGGAGATCGTGATACAGGCTTTGCACCTGGCACTAGCTCGATCGTAAAATCTATCTCCCGCTAGGCAGGGCTCCAGAAGATCTGGGGGGAACACATCAGGGTATTCCGATACCACTGAAATACAATCCAACGCGGGCTTTGGCTTTGCAAACCTCCATAGTGTAAAGAACAGTTTTGCTCCGGCACGAACCGCCTTCACCACCTGAAGAGCAGCATCAACGTCTTGCTTGACCCCTTTAAGCTCGTAAAAGTCATCTCACGACTTGCTCCCAGCTTGACTTCCTTGCTACCGCAATCTATATGGGCCTGCTGCTCTGAGAGCCAGTCCATGCCAAATATGACGTCGAACACCACACGGAAGTAAAGACGCCCGCAGGTCGAACTCTGCTCCCCAATACGAATCTTAACATCGCAGATCCTATCCGCTCGCATCGAAACACCGTTGGGCAACAACACATCCAACTTATCCTTCGCTATCGAAGAAGGGACTCGATGCGTAATATAAATCCTTTCGGACAAGAAGGAGTGTGAAGCTCCCATATCGAAGAGTGCTCGTGCGGATTTTCACAAATCAATACAAATCCTAAACAAGCAGTGGTAAGGTAACATGTGCTAACAAGTATTTAAAGAAATTGACTTGCTATTAAGTAACCGTACTGTCAACACATCAGCCTGTTTGATGGCTCCTGTTGGCCAAGATTATACACCCTTGGTTGGGCCGGAGCATAATGGGATGCGGGTCGAATCTCACGCCTTTCCTTCTCTTCATAAGTAGCTCCGCTTTCTCTCGGACTTAGGGACGTCCGCTCCAACAGTCACGGGCAAAGTGCCCCGTCTTTCCACATGTAAAAACACGCGCTCGGGGTCCGACTCGTAGTCGCCCCAGAAGCACTAGAAGGAGCTGGACCCGAAGTCCTATGCTTCTTGAAAGCCCTCCGATAGCCGGACTTTGAAGTAGTCGGCACTTTAAATTCAGATTTCCTATCACCCAAGCCTCTCTTTGCTTGCACATTCTTCATGTCCTTCTCCAAGGACCGGGCAGTATTGACCAAGGTAAGAAATCCCTGCGTCATCGGCCCCGAGAGTAGTAATCTCAACTCATCTCTCAAGCCTTCATAGAAGCGATTAGTCTTGCGCTCCTCATCCACGATGGTGGAGCTAGCATAACGACTCAGACGAGTAAACTCGTGAAGATATTCATCCACGCTCCTCTCACCCTGTACCAACTTCAGGAAATCATTCTCCAACGCTATCTTCTGCGTCGAAGGGAGGTATCTAGCCAAAAATAATCTCGAGAACTCCTCCATCGAGACATCACCAAGTTGCCTACCTCTCAGTAAGTGCAGCTCCAATCCTTCCCACCACATCCTCGCTTCACCATCCAAAAGGAACGTAGCGATGGTGGTCATTTGCCACTCCTCCGTCTCCATTGCTGTCATGACTCTCTTCACCCTGGAGAGCCAGTCTTCAGCCTGAGATGGGTTCCCAACCCCGAGAATACCAGAGGGTTAAAGCTCATTACATGCTTAAGATCCTCTCAGTTGCCCTCCTTGGCACCATCGGTTCCACAACCACTTGCTCCACTCTCCTCGGCTCAGCCTCTTGCAGAGGTTCTTGCTCCATAACAGGAGCGGGCTGCTGCGTTTGCCTTGCAGGCTGCGCATTTATCACGGCCAACACCGCTTCAGCCACCAATCGAATATTCTCAGCCGACAGAGGTGTTGCAGGAGCAACATCGGTGCACTACTAGCCTCAGAACTCGGCGCGTTCTGACGGCCCAACACCACTTCTGGGTCACCTATAGTGGTACAAAACACAGTTAAGCGACCACATAAATTGCAAACAGCAATTATAGGAACACGCAGGTTCCTCAAACACGAGTATTTTCATTCTAAGTGGACATTCATGGGTTCTTTTACTGTTATTACGATGACGCACACAATGTGCTCACCACCCCTAAAAAGAATTCGCCCACGAATTCAGTTTAAGCCCGACCAAACCAGTAGTCTGATACCAAATTGTAACACCCCCTATCCGTTACATAGCATATAGCAGTAGGTCCGGCCGGGGCCCGACGCCGTATGCCACAGACAGACCTGGTGGTTACTTATGGAAACCATCCAACCAATCTCAATGTCCTACACAGAGCATTCTAGCGGAAGCAGTTTATAAAAGTTGCAATAAAGAACCCAACATTAGAGCATGAATGTCCACTAGTACAGAATAGGAATGTTATACAAAATACCCAAAATAAGCCTTAAGGCCTTACAAAATGTTTCACTTCCAATTACATGTTTTACAAACCACGGCACGCAGGCCGGTCACACATGAATAAAGCAGTAAACACTTCCAATTAGGCCTTCAAGGGTCGGCTTCGCATTCGGGCTTTAGCCCGCTATTGACTGCTTGGTCACCTGCACCTGCAAGCAACAAACCACCGCATGGTGGCAAAACAAGGCAACGGTCAGCTATGCTGACCAATTATTTAACGATCCCGCCCCCAACTCGGGGCAGCGATGCTCCTTCCCTGCATTTCATTAGCATAAGCGAGCAATGTATATATATAGCCATTTCATCACAGACGTTGGGTCGCACCGGCCACAGGCCCCGTGCTCCTTAGGGCACATTCTCGGTGAAACGGTCGATGTCACGTCAATTAAAGCCATAAACATTCTGGACTCACCACCGCCACTTGCACGGCAAACCTATGAGCAATTTGTCTTCCTGGCCTGGGTCACGACAATTTAAGCCATTGACCGCCGAAGACCCTAATCTATGCCAACGGTAAGTGCCACATACCTCCTTTCTCTTTAACCGAACGACATAGAACGGGCACGGTTCCATCTAACCCGTGCTCACATCGCAACGATAATTTAAGTCATATGCGCGGGTCAAACTTCCACCGAGTCCCATTCCATCACAAGTCACATAACCCGATTATGTTCAGATGCTGGCTCTCAAGACACCAAGTTGGCAAGATCTCGTATCCGCCCAGTTTTCGCGGGTGCACCTTTGGGTTAGTCCCCAAGGCTCCCCTGCAATCTACCGCGTAGAAAACCGAAAAACAACCAATAACACAGAGTCTTCTCCGGCATTATGCAATGCAACATCACCGATCAGACCAACACGTCCGGGTAGCTTCACACATCATGCATATGTCCGTTCTCGCTTACGGACTCTAAACAACGGGTACTTCACATATCTACCCAAAGGAACGCCTCCAACTCTCCGCAAACTCGCGAGAGCGGGCTTCCTATGCAAGAAAGAGAGCTACTCATGCTCAAGATGAGGATCATTACCCTATCGTTCCTTTTTGGCGCCATTGAAAAGTAATCGGATGAAAAGCACCGCATAGCTTTGCCTCCGTGGATCCGGAGTGGGCTTGCGATTCGGAGCTTCGAAGCTCCTCCAAGGCGGGATCTAGCTCCTTCTTCCTCCCTTGGCTCTCCTCTCTCTCTAAGGTTTTAGAAGATAACACTAAGAAAAAGTGAGGGTTTCTAAGTCCAATCCTGGGTATATCCCTTCAGGAACAACCCCCAACCGTTGGATCTCAAAATAAGGAAACGAACGGCTTTGATTCGGGACTGAAATGCCCAATCTGGACCAAACACGGCCTGGCACACGCCTGTGTCCAGGGCCGTGTGCCTCATTCGCCGTCAAAATCGGCTCGCCTGGAACTCACACGGGTATCGAACACGCCCGTGTTCGAGCTGACATGCCCGTGTTCCATGTGACGACGCCGTGTGGCCGGCCGTGTACCCTTCATTTTCCCCAAAATCAACCCGAGCACTGCATGGGTTCTAGGACACGCCGCGTGTCCTTACCCGTGTCACCCCAACACGCCTGGACCCCAGGCCGTGTACACGGTCTCGACACTCGACACTTCGTCGAGCAAGATCGTCGACCTGATGACACGGCTTGGACACGCCCGTGTCCTAGGCCGTGTGCCTTGTCTCGACACATTGTCGACACCAAAGTGTCGACTTCCCAGGAGAGTGTCGACACGGGTCGACATGCCCTGCGACACGCCCTGTGTCGCAGGCCGTGTGTGATGTCTCGACACTTCGTCGAATGCAGAGTGTCGACTTCGCGGCTAAGTGTCGACACGGGTCGACGCGCTGCTGACACGCCCGTGTCACAGGCGTGTGCCCAGTCTCGACACAATGTCGAGACCGAAGTGTCGACTTCCCATCTCAGTGTCGACACAGGCTCGACACGCCTTGGGACACGCCCATGTCCCAGGCCGTGTGCCTGCTGCCAGGACCCAAACTGGCCCAAAACGTCCCCTTTGCTCCTTTGAGTTTCGGGGCGTTACAGACAAACAATTTGCAGAAGGATATCTGGTGTTAAAGAAGATTGATGCTGCGGGGGAGGTCCGCCCCGTGGGCAAGCTCACCCAAATTGGGAAGGGCCTTATATTGTGAGAGGGTCCTAGAACAGGAGGTTACTACTCCAGGATATGGAGGGTAGAACCATGAGCCACACCTGGAGTGGCGATGACCTGAAGCGCTTCTACCCATGAGAAGGGAGAGCAAAAGTTGTATACTCAAATCAAATACATTATGATATATTCCTCAAATTGCTTCTTGTCTCTTTTCTTCTATGAAATTCTAACGGCAGGAAGGTGGTCACTTCTGCACTACCCAGAGCGCTGCTCGGCCCCAGGTAGACTCGCTGCGTAGGCTCTCATTAGCTGGCAGGTCTAAAGGCTCGCCTGTTGGGGAGAGGTCTTGGTCCTTGGTTCTGCACTACCTCGAGCGCGGCTCGGCCCCAGGTAGACCCGCTGTGCAGGCTCTCATTAGCTGGCAGGTCCGAAGGCTCGCCTGTGGGGGAGAGGTCTGTTTCTTGGTTCTTGGTTCTGCACTACCCCCGAGCGCGGCTCGGCCCCAGGTAGACCGCTGCGCAGGCTCTCATTAGCTGGCAGGTCGAAGGATCGCCTATGGGGGGAGGTCTGATTCTTGGTCCTTGGTTCTGCACTACCCGAGCGCAGCTCTGGCCCCAGGTAGACCCGCTGCGCCGGCTCCCATTAGCTGGTAGGTACGAAGGCTCGCCTGTGGGGGAGTGGTCTGGTTTTTAGTTCTTGGTTCTGCACTACCCGAGCGCGGCTCGGCCCCAGGTAGACCCGCTGCGCAAGCTCTCATTAGCTGGTAGGTCTGAAGGCTCGCCTGTGGGAGAGTGAGGTCTGGTTCTTGGTTCTTGGTTTTGCACTACCCGAGCGCGGCTCGGCCCCAGGTAGACCCGCTGCGCAGGATCTCATTAGCTGGTAGGTCCGAAGGCTCGCCTGTGGGGGAGAGGTCTGGTTCATGGTCCTTGGTTCTGCACTACCCGAGCGCGGCTCGGCTCCAGGTAGACTCGCTGCATAGGCTCCCATTAGCTGGCAGGTCCGAAGGCTCGCTTATGGAGGGAGAGGTCTGGTTCTTGGTTCTTGGTCTTGTTCTTGGTTATGCACTACCCGAGCGCGGCTCGGCCCCAGGTTAGACCCGCTGCGCAGGCTCTCATTAGTTGGCAGGTCCGAAGGCTCGCCTGTGGGGAGAGGTCTGGTTCTTAGTCCTTGGCTCTACACTACCCCGAGCGTGGCTCGGCCCAGGTAGACCCACTGTGCAGGCTCCCATTAGCTGGCAGGTCCGAAGGCTCGCCTGTGGGGGAGAGGTCTGGTTCTTGGTTCTTGGTTCTTGAAAGTCCACCTAGTGTCAACTAGCTTCACCTATGGTGGGGGGGAAATAGGTGACGTGCAGCGTTTTGCGAATTAAAATTGTACCTGTACACGAAAATAAAACAGCACAACAAACAAGTACACAAGCTATTTATAGTGGTTCCCCGATTTGGGTACATCCACTTTCCCCCTTCGACCTATCTCCCAACAAGGGACGACTCGGTCACTTCACCAATAGGATTAAAATTCAATCCTTACACTATCGGAAGGAACCCTTCCACACGTAGGAGTCAACACTCCCACAACACGGGTTGCACCCAACCCTTACAGCTAGGAACCAACGTTCTTTTACAACAAAAATAAAACTAGAATGTCAAGAAATACAAACTACGTTTGGAGACTAAGGTGTCCCTATTCGTTGAACGACGTGTCTTGAAGTTCACGAAGAGTCCACAAACCCTAGATCTCTCTTGGAGAGAATCTCCCGGAACCGGCGGCGGCGCAAGATGGGCGGCGGCTAGGTTCACGGGATCGGCGACGACAACGATGTGCGGATGCTGTACTTTGGAGATCCAAACTTCGTAGCGAAGCTAGCTAGGTCTACCAACGGTCACACTAGGATCAATCGTCTCGATCGATTCGGATGGGGAAGATTTTCCCTATCAACAAATCAAGAGACAAGAGATCTCCGGTTAGACACGCGAGACTCTAAGCTTGGCTAAGCTTCTATCGCCGGAAGATCAGGAAGAATTGCGATCAAAGCGGCGACCAACTAGCACGAGCGGCGACGGCGGCGGCGGAGCAGTTTGCGATTTTAGGTCAAGATCGTCGCTCGGCTTCTTTCTGTGTGTCTGAACTGTTCAAAAATACGCGTATATTTATATATGGTGGAAATACCCCATTATAACCGTTATGGGTCCCACCTGAAGAAACCCTAACCCCGGTTTCAAAGACAGTGCAAGCGACAGAGTCGGTTCAGGGAGTTCCGAGAAAATCGCCAAGTCAAAATCGGTGAGAAGAAAATCTACTTGGTGATTCTCGTCGATTCTTACTTAGATGATTTTTCATCTTACGCGTTTCTGAGTGCTTCTTTGACCCATCCTTGCTCCTTGTCTGCTCTTGCATAAACACAGCCCTGTACTTGAAAGTAAGTGCACTCCAATAGAGAAAGTACACGTAGGCCAACACACTGATCTGCTCAACGAGGGATTACGTCGTGCAGACCCGTGTATATTGACCTACTGCACCCTGACATTGGTGTGCACTTAGCGTGGAATAACTGCAAGCACAACTTGAAATATTTTGTCAAATACATTGTCTATTTACCTTAGCTTGTCTAGGGGCTTCTTCAAATCAGGTATGTTGTGGATACAATACCCAATAATCTCCCCCTATTTGAAGAAGCATAAACCTACAAGCTAAGGTGAATAGAGCATATGAGAATGAAAATTAAACTTGAAATTGAGTTGAGTGAGTTATTCATTACCAAAACTTGGAGCCACCTTAGCCTTAGCCGAGAGGGTAATCTCCCCTTTTCGGCTTCTGCAAATCTGGGTCTGTTGCATTTGACCCCGTGCTCCCCCTCAGTTCTTGCACCTGTGCTCTCACTTGAGTTCCTAACAGAGGCTCCCCCTAGATGCACGAGCCTGGAGCTACTGTAGTCTTCATCCTCATGTAGTTTAGCATCCCTAATTCAGTTTTGAAAAGACTGAACTTGGCTTCGTCTAAGGGCTTTGTAAATATATCTGCAATCTGCTTGTCCGTGGGGACATAACAGAGAGAGATGTCCTTGTTCTCCACGTGCTCCGAATGAAGTGGTATCGCACTTCAATATGCTTCGTTCTGCTGTGCGATACGGATTGTTGGCAATTGCAATTGCACTGGAGGAGTTCGCAGTACATTGGAACTTTCTTGAACTGAAGGTCGTAGTCGGCTAACTGGTTTCTGATCCATAGGAGTTGTGCGCAACAGCTGCCTGCCGAGATGTACTTAGACTCTGCTGTGGAGGTGCAACACAATTCTTTTCTTGCTATTCCATGAAATAAGCCTTCGTTCGAGGAATTGACACGTCCCGGAGGTGCTTTTCCTGTCATCCCTACTCCCTGCAAAATCAGCATCTGAAAAACCTATTAGCTCGACATCATTGTTTCGGGTACCACAAGCCAAGATTGGGTGTACCTTTAAGGTATCTTAGAATTCGCTTTGCAGCGACATAGTGAGATTCCTTAGTGTTCACCTGATATCTGGCACAGACACATGTGGAGAACATGATATCCGGTATACTGGCAGTAAGGTAGAGCAGGGATCAATGAGTGCTTCTGTATTTGGTTTCATCGAAAGGTTTACCTTTCTCATCCTTATCCAGAGACATAGGTGGATCCCATTGGAGTCCTCATAGAGGTTGTATTCTCCATACCGAATTTCTTAAGGAGTTCATTTGTGAACTTCGTTTGAGAGATGAAGATTCCATCCTCAGACTGTTTCACTTGAAGTCCAAGAAATACTTGAGCTCTCCCATACTGCTCATTTCAAACTTTCCTTGCATAAGTTTAGAAAACGTTTTGCAAAGATTGTTGTCCGTTGAGCCGAATATAATGTCATCGACATAGATTTGCACCAGCAAAATCTTGCCTTTGACTTCCCTGAGAAACAATGTTTTATCTATTTTACCTCTAGAGAACTTGTTCTCAAGAAGAAAACCTAGATAAAGTCTCATACCAAGCTCGTGGAGCTTGTTTTAAACCATATAGAGCTTTATTGAGAAAATACACATGATTGGGATAAGTAGGATGACAAAACCTGGGGGTTTGAGCGAATACTTCCTCTTTCAAGTCTCCGTTCAGGAATGCTGATTTCACATCCATTGATAGACTGTGAATCCTTGTGCGAAGCATACGCCAGGAACAGTCTGATTGCCTCGAGCCTGCCACTGGTGCAAAGGTCTGGTCGAAGTCAATCCCTCCTCCTGTCTGTAACCTTGAGCCACCAGCCTGGCCTTGTTCTTCACATGTTCTCCAGTTTGTTTCTGAAGATCCACTTGGTCAATCACATTCATGCTCTGGCTTGTGTGGTCTGGGAACCAGCGTCCAAACGTTGTATCGTTCGAATTGATGTAGTTCATCTTGCATGGCCAAAATCCATGCCGCGTCTTTGTTTCGCCTCGTCGAACTTCTTTGGCTCAACCTGTGACAGAAAGCTAAGATGCATTAAAGTACCTCTCGTTAATAGTACGACACGAGTCTCCGATGATCTGATCTCTAGGATGATCCCTCACGTGCCGGAGCTCTAGAAGTCTGGCGTCTGGAGCTTCGACTACTTCTTGGGCTTCTCCTTATTCTAAGTGATTTGTTCCATTTTGATCTTCAACATTCCCCATGAAGTGGAGGTGGAAACTTTGACGTACTTAGGAGTTTCATCTTTAGCGGTCTCATCGAGATCAGCTGTTCAAGTCGTGCACCTGCATCTTCAAGAATACCACTGAAGAATTGCTGTTAAGCAAACTTCCTTCATCAAATACAACATTAATTGATTCTTCTCTACCACTAGGGTTTTCTTATTGAAGATACTATATGCTCGACGGGAACTACAGCCCATGAATATGCCTTCGAAGCATTTTTCACCAAATTTAGTACGCGGGTACTTCCATTATCCAGTACATAGCATCTGCAACCAAAGATCCTCAAGTAGGACATGGTTGGTTCCTGCCTCTCAGTAGCTTAAGGCATCTTACGATGATGCTTGCTGATCAATGCTCGGTTTTGTACATGACAGCTGTATTGACAGCCTCTGCCCAGAAGTATTCTGGAGAGAAGCGTCTTCAACATTGTCGTGAGGCTTCAATGAGAGTTCTTTTTCTCCTCTCCGCAACTCCATTTTGCTGAGGAGTGCGCGGGAGGAAACTCATGAAAGATACCTTGTTCTTCACAAAACTCTATCATGGCACCAGATTCGAATTCTGTTCCATGGTCACTTCTGATTTTGACCACTGAGCAGTTAAATTCGTTCTGAACCTGCTTGACAAAACTAGTGAAGATGTCAAACATATCCGACTTTCGTTTTAGAAGAAAACCCACGAAACACCGTAACCGAGAATGATCATCAACTATCACTAGCGTATAAGACTTGCCTCCCAAGCTATGAACTTGCATTGGACCAAACAAGTCCATATGTAGAAGGTGAAGACATCGGGAGAGTATTTGTCTGCAATGACTCTTAAAGGTAGCCCGAGTCTGTTTGCCCATCTGGCATGCAGGACAGGGGCTATCTTTGATGCACTTGATAACGGGAGCATCCCTTACTAAATTTTTAGAAAACAACATACTTGTTGTTTGAAAATAATATGTGTCAATCTCTTGTGCCGTTGTTCACAAAGAGAGATGCACTGCCTCTTGCCACAAGGCATATGGGGGTAGATGAATCTAAACTGTGAAAAAGTCTAAGCAGAAAATATTTCTGCTCCTAATGCCCTGATAATACCGTCTCAGAAGAGATATGTGAAATTATCAGAATTTATCCTTGCAGAACTTAACGTCATAACTTTGTCACATAACTGACTTACACTTATCAGGTTATGGTTTAACCCTTCAACATAAGCCACGTCGGTGATAGAGATTATTTATACCGTTGGAAATCATACCGTAACCTCTGGTGACTCCTCGATCTGACCTCCAAAGATGACTTTGGGTCCATTCTCGACTGGAGTGTAATCACGCAGCAGGCTTCTTGTCCCAGTCATATGCCGGGAGCATCCACTGTCCAAATACCAGATCGGCGTTTTGGTAGCCTTGGGACATTCCTGCAAAACAAAATTAATTTCCCTTAGGAACCCAATCGAACTTGGGTCCTAGATTCTTGGTTTAGCATACTCCCCTCGGTTGGTTAACCCTACGAGTAGTGGCCGGCCTCGCATTGCTAACATAGGGAGTCTCGTGATACCTTGGATTAAACCAACAATCCACTAAAGTGACGACTTTGCCACAACACCAACAGTCAAATCTGTTGTACCTCTTCCTAGGCTCCTGCTTTACCCTGGAAAATGGTGGGTATAGCCGCGGGCTTGTATCTGGAGGTGGAGGCCTCATAGTGATTGCAGCACATGACTTCTTCACCTTCTGTTCCTTCATTATAACAGGCTTGGCTCTTGGTGCCTGCTTTCCATTATGGCCGCTAGAGAATTGACCATAATTTCCTATGTGGATTTCCTCATAAGGTGCCTTGAGGGCACTCTCACGAAGTTCTGGGGAAAGGTCCAACCATCATATCGACTCTTTGGCTTTGCAACCGAGGGCCGAAAATGATGACCAAATGTTGATCAAAGTCATGTTGTTGCAAGAAAATCTAGGCTTTCTGAACGCAATAGGACTGAGCAGAGCCTTTCCCTTTTCATCAGCAGAGGCCTTCTTTGGTGGCCTTATTCTTCCTCTGGTTCCTGTTTCTCCTGGATGAGGAACCAGATACCCTACATGCCCCAAGCCAGCTCCTTGGCCTGAGCAGAGAGGTATCAACTACTGGAAGAACTGTTTTTGGCATAGAGAAGCTCTTGACGATCTTCCTTTCTACTGCAAGTTATTCTTCCAACTTGTCGACTTCCCCTGCTTAAGATCAAGGAGCTTAAGAGACTCTGAATGCTTTGAAGTCAGGTCAAGGTGCTCCTGTCGGAGAGAAATCAAACTAGTGACCTCTCCCTTAGGGATACACACTCACCCTTAAGGAATTTCACTTCCTTTTTCTCAGCCTTCAGTCTCTTACAGCACTCCTCGAAAGTGTTGAGCAGAAGCTCATACTTCTCGAGGAGCTCCGCTTCACAGGCCGAACGAACGACTATCCTCAGGTTCATCATCCTGAGACTCAGGATCAGATTCAGAGTCGGAGAGAGGGTGTGAGCTTTTACCTTCCCAGTAAAATGGGGGGGCAATCTCCTTCTGAGTCGGAGCGACCACCAGCCCGAAGTAGGCTTCCTCATCATCACTGGAGTCTGAGGAATCAAACTCACTCAGTGTCTTTGTCCTTTGGCGATGTAGCTCCGCTCTTTCTTCTATCTCTAAGAGGATTTGAGCTCCTCTCCTTTCCCTTTTTCTCTCTTGCCTTGGTAGCAGTCGGCCACGACGTGTCATGGCTTATTGCATCCAAACAAATGATGTCAGAGGAGCGATGATTTGTCGGTTTAGAAGCATACCTGTCAGAAGAATAATTTTTCTTCTGATGCCTGGAGGAGGAGCCGTCTTTCTTTCTTTGATCCTCATCTTGAGGAACTTCTTGAATTCTCTGGGGTGATGAGGGAGAAATCCTCCTCAGACAGCTCTGAGATGGAGGAGCATGGCTCGGAGTCCTCCTCCTCATCCTTTTTCCTGGCAAGGTATGAAACCACACCCTTGCCTTTTCTGGAGTGAATGGCTTTTAGAGCCACAGTTTTTTCTTTGGCTGCAGCCTTCTCTCTATCTTCTTCTGCTTTCCTGGTGTTCAGTTGAAGCTCATAGGACATCAGCTTCCCAAACAGAATTTGCGGTCTGTTTCAGCTAGTCTGCCAAACTCTCGGATGGCGCAGATCTTTGTGTCCCATTCCTTAGTAAGGGACCTAAGGAATTTATCATTGAGTTCACCATTAGTGAACACTCTTCTGTATCCTTTGAGGGCATGACAATCTTGAGGAAGTTCTCGAAGGTGACTCCAATCTCTTCCTTAGGCCCTTGTCTGAAGGCCTCATATTTCTGGTTCAGGAGGGATCTACGATCATCCCTCACTTCATCAGTGCCCTCCATTAGGATGATCAGGCAATGCCAGATCTCCTTTGCTGTCCTGCAGTTGCAGAAGTTCTGCATCATTGAGTCATCAACCGCGTTGATCAGAATGTTCTGCGCCTTCTTGTCAAGTCCCACTAACATCATCTTATCCTTGTCCATTTCAGAAAGTTTCTTCGGCACTTTCTTGGTAGGATCAATGGTGGAGACCTTAGTGGGGACATAAGGTCCTCCTCCACGATCATGAGAGTCTAGGATCAACTGCTTCCATGTAGAATTTGATCCTTTCCTTCAGATAGGAAAGTTGAGCCTGTGCACACAGGGGATCTTGCCTGTGAACTTGAGCCCGTCCATAGTAGATGTTTGCCTTCTTCTTGACACTAGCAGCAGGATTCAACTCAAGGTGTTAACCTTTTGATGAGAGCCTGTGGCTTTGATACCACTTGAAAGTCCACCTAGTGTAACTAGCTTCACCTATGGGGGGGGGGGAATAGGTGACGTGCAGCCGTGTTGCGTTTGCGAAATTAAAATTGTACCTGCACACGAAAATAAAACAACACAACAAACAAAGTACACAAGCTATTTATAGTGGTTCCCCGATTTGGGTACATCCACTTTCCCCTTCGACCTATCTCCCAAAGGGACGACTCGGTCACTTCACCAACAGGATTGAAATCCAATCCTTGCACTATCGGAAGGAACCCTTCCACACGTAGGAGTCAACACTCCCCAACACACGGGTTGCACCCAACCATTACAGCTAGGAACCAACGTTCCTTTACAACAAAATAAAACTAGAATGTACAGAAATACAAACTACGTTTGGAGACTAAGGTGTCCCTCTTCGTTGACGACGTGTTCTTGAAGTCCACGAAGAGTCCACAGCCCTAGATCTCTCTTGAGAGAGAATCTCCCGGAACGGCGGCGCGGCAAGATGGGCGGCGGCTATGTTTACGGGATCGGCGGTGACAACGATGTGCGGTTGCTGTACTTTGGAGATCCAAACTTCGTAGCGAAGCTAGCTAGGTCTACCAACGGTCACACTAGGATCAATCGTCTCGATCGATTCGGATGGAGAAGATTTTCCGATCAACAAATCAAGAGACAAGAGATCTCCGTTAGACACAGTGAGACTCTAAGCTTGGCTAAGCTCTGTCGCCGGAAGATCAGGAAGAATTGCGATCAAAGCGGCGACCAACTAGCGCGAGCGGCGACGGCGGCGGCGGAAGCAGTTTCGCGATTTTAGGTCAAGATCGTCGCTCGACTTCTTTCTGTGTGTCTGAACTGTTCAAAAATATGCGTATATTTATACGGTGGAATACCCCGTATATAACTGTTATGGGTCCACCTGAAGAAACCCTAACCCCAGTTCAAAGCAGTGCCCAGTGACAGAGTCCGGTTCAGGGAGAGTCCAGTTCCAGAAAATCGCCCAAGTCAAAATCGGCGAGAATCACCTGTGATTCTCGTCGAATCGTCGAGAATCAAGGGTGATTCTCGACGATTCGGCGAGAATCACAAAGTGATTCTCGACGAATTTGACTTGATTGCAATCTGATTTAGCCGGCGAGAATCAGCCAGTAGTGATTCTCGACGATTCGGCGAGAATCACTAGTGATTCTCGCCGAATCGGCGAGAATCACTTGGTGATTCTCGTCGATTCTTACTTAGATGATTTTTCGTCTTAGCCTCTGAGCTGCTCTTTTGACTCATCCTTGCTCCTTGTCTGCTCTTGCATAAACAACATACCCTGTACTTGAAAGTAAGTGCACTCCAATAGAGAAAGTACACGTAGGCCAACACACTGATCTGCTCAACGAGGGATTACGTCGTGCAGACCCGTGTATATTGACCTACTGTACCCTGACATGTGTGCACTTAGCGTGGAATACCTGCAAGCACAACTTGAAATATTTTGTCAAATACATTGTTATTTACCTTAGCTTGTCCAGGGGCTTCTTCAAATCAGGTACGTTGTGGATACAATACCCAACAGTTCTGCACTACCCGAGCGTGGCTCGACCCCAGGTAGATCCGCTGCGCAGGATCTCATTAGCTGGCAGTACCGAAGGTCGCCTGTGGGGGAGAGGTCTGGTTCTTGGTTCTGCACTACCCCGAGTGCGGCTCTGCCCAGGTAGACCCGCTGCGCAGGCTCTCATTAGCTGGCAGGTCCGAAGGCTCGCGCCTGGGGGGAGAAGTTTGGTTCTTAGTTCTAGTTCTGCACTACATGAGCGCGGCTCGACCCCAGGTAGACCCCTGCGTAGGCTCTCATTAGCTGGCAGGTTCGAAGGATCGCATGTGGGGAGAGGTTTGGTTCTTGGTCCTTGGTTCTGACACTACCCCGAGCTCGGCTCGGCCCAGGTAGACCCGCTACGCATGTTCCATTAGCTGGCAGGTCCGAAGGATCGGGCTGTGGGGGAGAGGTCTGGTTCTTGGTCCTTGGTTCTGCACTACCCCAAGCGCGGCTCGGCCCCAGTAGACCCGTTGCGCATGCTCTCTATATTAGATGTCAGGTCTGAAGGCTCTCCTATGGGGGGAGAGGTCTTGGTCCTTGGTTCTGCACTACCCGAGCGCGGCTCGGCCCCAGGTAGACCCACTGTGCATGCTCCCATTAGCTGGAAGGTTGAAGGCTCGCTTGTGGGGAGAGGTCTTGGTTCTGCAATACCCCGACCGCGGCTCGGCCCCAGGTAGACCCGCTGCGCAGGCTCCCATTAGCTGCAGGTCTGAAGGCTCACCTGTGGGGGAGAGGTCTTGGTTCTTGGTTCTACACTACCCCGAGTGCGGCTCGACCCCAAGTAGACCGCTGCGCAGGCGCTCATTAGCTGGCAGGTCCGAAGGCTCGCCTGTGGGGGAAGAGGTCTGGTTCTTGGTCCTTGGTCCTTAGTTCTGCATAACCCCGAGCGCGGCTCGACCCCAGGTAGACACTGCGCTGGCAGGCTCTCATTAGCTGGCAGGTCGAAGGCTCGCCTGTGGGGGGGAGAGGTCCTTGTCCTGGTTCTGCACTACCCGAGCGCGGCTCGACCCAGGTAGACCTGCTGCGCAGGCTCCCATTAGCTGGCAGGTACCAAGGCTCGCCTCTGGGGGAGAGGTCTTTGTTCTGCACTACCCCGAGCGCGGCTCGGCCCCAAGTAGCCGCGTAGCGCAGTCTCACATTAGCTGGAAGGTCCGAAGGCTCGCCTATGGGGAGAGGTCTGGTCTTGGTTCTTAGTTCTCCACTACCCCGAGCACGGCTCGGCCCCAGGTAGACCGCTGCACAGGCTCTCAATAACTGGCAGGTCGAAGGCTCGCCTGTGGGGAGAGTCTGGTTCTTGTTCCTTCATTTTGCACTACCCCGAGCGTGGCTCGGCCCCAGGTAGACCCGCTGCGCAGGCTCCCATTAGCTGGCAGGTCCGTAGCTCGCCTGTGGGGGATAGGTCTAGTTCTTGGTCCTTGGTTCTGCACTACCCCGAGCGCAGCTCGGCCCTAGGTAGACCCGCTTTGCAGACTCTCATTAGCTGGCAGTCTAAAGGCTCGCCTGTGGCAGAGAAGTGTTGGTCCTTGGTTCTACATTACCCTGACACGGCTCGGCCCCAGGTAGACCCACTGCACAGGTTCCCATTAGATGGCAGGTCCGAAGGCTCGCCTATGGGGGAGAGGTCTTGGTTCTTGGTTATTGCACTACCCGAGCGCAGCTCGGCCCCAGGTAGCCCTCTTGCGCAGGCTCTCATTAGCTGGCAGGTCCGAAGGCTTGCCTGTGGGGGAGAGTCTTGGTTCTTGGTTCTGCACTACACCCGAGCGCGGATCGGCCCCAGGTAGACTCGCTGCGCAGGCTCTCATTAGCTGGAAGGTCTGAAGGCTCGCCTGTGGGGAGAGGTCTGTGGTTCTTGGTCCTTGGTTCTGCACTACCCCAAGCTCGGCTCGGCCCCAGGGTAGACCCGCTGCGCAAGCTCTCATTAGCTGGCAGGTCCGAAGGCTCGCCTGTGTGGAAGAGGTCTGGTTCTTGAAGGTTGGGTTCAAAGTTCTGGAAATAGGTCTAAACTCTGGCAATTCTACACATTTACACTACTCGAGCTCGCCCGGTAACTCGGTGGACTTTTGTTTCCCGGGCTCACCAAGCTAGTAAGGCGGTAAACTCACTCGATGACGGAATGGTTTGGGAAAAAACTCCTTGAAAAACATCCAAGATTAAACTTAGAAGAAAAGAAATAAACTAAGGCAAAAAATTTGGAGCAGTGCGAGCGGAGTGGGCACTCGCAGCTGGCAGTCACGAGGATGGTCTCTCTTAAGGCGAGTGGGCACTCGCACGAAGCGAAGGCTCGCTGATATAGGTGAGCAGGTTACGTCACTAAAGGCCACTCGCACCAGGGGTACCCTAAGGCGAGCTGAGAGGTTACACCATTTGAATCTCACGCGCGAAGGTAAGAAGATGAAGTGACGACTCGAGATCTGGGCAAACTCTCCGGCAAGGCCGCGAGACAAGGGTTAGCACTTTCTCGCGTATGTGAGCGCACCCAAGTACGTCTCGCAATAAGCAAAGTAAGCAAAATAAAGAGTAAGGCAAGGCTGCGAGACAGATGGGTAACACTGGTCTCGCAGGCCGAAGCAAATCAGAAATTCATTTCGCATAATAAAGAGCAAAACAACAAAAACATGTACTACTTTGATCATCATTATGTATCACAAAAAGGCTCAAAAAGATTAAGTCTTAGTTTACAAGCAGCAGAGAAGAAGAGGAGAGAGGGATTCTGGATCTGGGAGATGGCGCTTCATTTCTCCTCGTCGGAAGAAGAATCCTCGCTCTCCTTGCCATAGAACTGGGGCACGAGGGCGCGGGTACGGTTACTGTCTGAGTCATCCTTCACGACCCCAGATCCTTCATCATCTTAGGACCAACTCTGCCACCTAATGCAGCGTCTCGGCATTGCTCCTCCACCTCGTCAAAAGAATAGTGCGGCGGAGGTGTCCGAAATGGTTCGCGGCGAGACGATGACGCAGCGTCGGCCTGGAGGCGAGTGTCTGGGCTTTTAAGTCCTTGACCTCCTACCTCCAGGGCCACTGCTCGCGAGCGCAACCGCTCCGCCGTCTCGGCATCCCGTGCGATGTCAGACTATTAGTAAAAGCTTTGGAGGAAAAAAAAGTATAGGTTGGGGCTGTTACACTCCGCCTTGGGCTTGGCGAGGAGGCTCCGGCATCAAACAACCTCTTGGCGAGATCTTCTGATCTCTCTCGCTCCGCCGCCAGGCTCGTCTCGCTCTCTGACCATTTTTTGTTGATATATATTAGACGACGCACGGCGCGGTGCGAGAACTCCAAAGCCCGCATCTGGGCATGGGAGTACTTCATAACAAGGTCTTGTGTAGACTCGCTCTCAGGGGAGACTGCGTCGAGACCACCGTAGAGGCCGTATCCCACGGCGAAAGCATGACTGGTGGGCTCCTCCTGCTCCTTCCAAGGGGGAAGGAGGTGGAGATGGAGACGCGATTGGCATCCTGCCGCCATAGCAGAACCGGGTCCCCAGCTGCATCGAAAACCGCGGTGCCCAAGTTATATTTCATATGTGAAGAGGGGGCGGATGGCTGAAGGAAGTGCCTTCGCTAGAGGCAGTAGCAGCTGGTTGATTGATGGTAGCGGCTGGTTGATTGGAGGCAGCAGCAGGTTGATTGGGGAGTGTCGTCTCGCAAGTAGGCGAGACGGCCTGTTGGCGAGGCGAGCCGGGCGACGGAGACCCATCCATAGAGATGGGGCTCAGAGACCCCGCTGTCTCCTTCTCCTTTGGGGTCACATTCTTCTTCCCCTGGAGACCACCACGGCCTTCTTCATTCTCTTTGGAGGGTTGTAGCGAGAGGGCGTCGTGTCGGCTGGAGGCCTCTTGAGAGGGGCAGGAGTCAGGGACTCTCTCGCCGCCTCAGCTGCCGCGTTGGCAAGATCAAGGCCCTTGGAGGGGTGGATGTTGCTTTTATATGGAGGGTGGACTGGGACCACTCGCTCCCCTGGAAAACAAGAAAGTGATAAGATGGCGAGACAGAAAGAGCGAAGTGCGAGACAAGAAAGCGAGAGTACCTTCACCAGGGAGCACCGGGGAAGCGAGTCGAGGCCTCGCCGCAAGTAGTTGACCTCAAAGTTCTTGCCGACAAAATATTCATATAGCAGCTTCTCTGGGCCGCTGACCTGCGGGGTGGCATAGAAGCTTTCTGGGGAGACACCGACGCGAGCGGGATGCCCCCGAAGTAACCACGGTCGCCGCGAATGAAGACTAACCACGTGAGCCAGTGGTGATTTTTGTTGGGCGTCTCGCACACCTTGAGCCCTTGGCCGGTGAAGTACGAGACGCCATCAGCGTTGGCATGGTAGATAAAGAGCTTGCGGAAGACCGTCAAGCAGAACTCGATGCGCACCCGACGCATATAGCAGGCAAAGGCGATCAACACCGAAATAACATTCAGGTTGAACTGCGCCGGGACGACGCTGAAGTATTTAAACACTTGTTTTACCTCAGGCCATAGAGGCAGCCTCAACCCCGCCTCAAAGTGTGAGACGGTGAAAGCGAGCTCTCCCGGGTAATAAGTGTTGATGGACTCGCCAACTTTGGGAGGCCGCGAGTCGATCCCCTCTGCCAGGTACTCACGGACGAATCCACGGTAGTCTTCTTCAGGGAGCCTGTCGAGCGGGAAGTCGTGGTCAGTGAACCGCTTCCCGCAGCAGCTGCGCCCCTCGCCTTCCTCAGCTCTCCTCTTTCCCATCCTTGGCAAGACGGTGTTTGCGAGATGGTTTTGGCGAGACGGCTTTAGGAGAGAAGGGGAGAGAAAGGAGTAATAAGAAAGGATGGGCGAGATGATCGAGAGGGTAAATGGCGAGAAGGTCGGCAAGACGAAAGAAACAGAGGGGCAAGAGTTTGGGTGCAACCGGAGTGAAGAATGCGGTATCCTTTTGATCTAGGGCCGGGTATATTTATAGCAAGTATGCTGAAATGATTGGTAGGCAGGAAAAGTACAGGGGAAGGGGAAGAGTCGGCGGTAGGCTCTCTCTCTCTCTCCTGAACCTCGATCGGCGCGACCCATCACAATCACGAGGTGTTTAAATAAAGAAATTAAAAGAAAAATAAAATTAAAACAGCAGTAATGAAAGAATCCAAAACACCATCTAGCATTTAGGCTTCAACAAAGTTCTGACAATACCGGGCGAGACGGCAACACACAACATTATTTGATTATTGTTACATCATTCAGAGAAAATAGAAGAGAAGGGGCGAGACGGACGGCCTTCAGTACGGGTGTCATTGCCAGCGGCAACCACGAGCTCCTGCGCAGGGAGGTATACTGCGCGAGTGGAAGGCGCGAACGGACTCAAGCCCACGGCACACGAGACGGAGCTGCATGTCAATCTCATTGATGATGGCGTCATGGTTGGTGCCATCAACATATAACTCAACATTAGCCTCGGAGGATAGATGAGCGCATTCATTCTACAGCCATTCGATGCATCGATCCGCCGCCTGCTTATCCAGTGCCAGCGAGTGGATAATGCGTGCGTGCTTCCTGAACAGCTCGGCAGTCTTGCGACTCATTTCCATTGGTTCGCAGGGTCGCCAAGAAAATCTTCAATCCCGTCAAGAGTAGGAAGAGGCGGGACGACAGATTGCCCAGGGTGCTCCTCAGCAGGCGAGTCGGTCTGGGCGCCTGTGGAAGAAGTAAAGGAACAGGGTGAGAGCGGCTCCCGCAGGAGGGTGTGGGAGTAGCGAGTGGGACAACAAAGCGAGTGGGAAGATCCCTTACCAGGGGAATGAGAGGTCCCGACAGCCTGGGAAGGTTCGTTCCTCCTCTCGCTGGGAGGAGTAGTTGGAGGAGTAGAAAGTGGTTGCGAGTCGAAATCTTCACGATGGGCGACGGAGTCGTCTCGCGGGCTTTCTGGTCATTGCAAAGCCGCAGGGGCTCCATGAGACAAATAATTAACAGAGCTGCAAATATTGAAGGAATAATAAAGATAGAAATAAAGACAGAAGCGAGAGCTCACCCCTTTCTCTTTGGGAGATGCGGGAGGAGGGGTGGGGCAGGTCTCCAGCACCGCGCGAGAAGGCCCCTCGATAGGGGAAGAGGGGCCACCAGATTTTACCCCCTTCAGGCGAGAGGGAGAGGATGGAACAGAAGGTAGGGGCGAACTAAGAGTTGAGGTAAGCAGCCACGGCAGCCTTGTTCTGCTTACGCACTTTGGCAAAGCGCTCGCGAAAGCTCTGGCTGTGAGACATGATGAACAGTGTTGCAAGGAAGGAGGAGGTGTGCAAAGGGGCAGCCTCTTTTTGGGATGGGAATCCCATATTTATAGGTTTTGGATGGGGGGACTCAGAAGATTCTCTCATAAATACGTATTAATAACGAGCCTCGGTTGGATGTTCTTTCCGAGCTTAGAATAATCTCGAAAAGAGCAGGGATTGTGTACAACCTCGGGCTCGCGAGAGGCCCTCAAAGGCGTGAATAATCGAAGCGGGCAAGAGGAAGAGATGGGTGAGTGGGACCATGGGTCCACTCGCAATAGGCGAGACGAGTGGTCCCGGCGAATAGGCGAGACACCCCTCCTGGGGTCGCGAGAAGACCGATAGGCGCGAGAAGGCCTCACAAAATGTAAGGTCGGCGAGACGAGAGGAAGATTCGCCTCGCCGATAGGTACCTCCCCCACTCGCCATATAGAGGAAAGGCCATTTTGACATATCTATACCCAAGGGGTTTTTACTCTTCTACCCTGGGTAATTTTACCCTTTTGCCCTTGGTGGTCTGCGTATAGCTTCTCAGAACAGCGGAGTTTGGCTATTGACAGACCCAATCAGGGGTATTCTGGTATTTTTAGGTCAGCCCAGTATGGTTATTTGCATATCCAATTCAGAAAAATATAAATAGACCCAGAGGAGTTCTTCAAAAACGGGACACACACGGACTTTTACCCGGGACTTGAGAGAATTTGTCTGTGCTTTCTGAGGAGCTCCAAGCCCAACTTTTGGCTTTGGAGGGGAAGCTCTCAGAGATCTTCTGGTAAGCAGTGAGACCTCCCTACTGAGGCTTTGGGTCAGTTTCTAGTCCTTCACGACCAGTTGGAGGTCAGAGCTTGGGACGAGTATGTGTTGGCTACACCCCTATTTTTCGAACTCTTGTCGAAGTCTGATTTTGGCTTCAACACAACTAGTTCATGTAGTGGGTCAATATATAAAATGAAAAGAAATTTGACTCTTACTGCCTCTGATCTCCGGCGTCATGAAGATCTAGTGCTTGTAATTGTAAAACACTTTTGTTTTCGTTTGAATACAATTATTTGTTATTCTTAATCCCGCGTGTGATGACGTGGTTGTTTTCCGGTAGATCTCTAAAGGATGTGTGCATCTCCAAGGAGAAAGTTGCTTAGGAAAACGAGGTCCGTGACCTACCTCTACGCGCTAGCAAGCTAGCGCCCCGCAGTAGAAATCTAGCACCCCGCGGTAGCATCCCGAACAAGTTTTCTTGGACAAAATTATTCAAATTTTTTAATTAACTCGTGAAACCTTATTCATCCCCCTCTAAGGTTGGCCACTAGATTCAACAAGTGATATTAGAGGATGTAACTTCAAAAAGTGATTAAAATTCTGAAATAAGATGGACAATGCGATTCACGCTTTCCCTGAGGGACAAGGTGTGAGTAGACCTCCACTGTTTATGGGTAGTGGCTACAGTCATTGGAGAACGCAGATGAAAATCTTCTTAATGCCACAAAACATGGACATGTGGGCCATGATCAAAACGAAATACACTGTACTCACTATCATTGTAGGTGATACATTACTAATCAAACCACAAGATAAATGGGATGACGCTGACAAGTTGAAATGTACTAACAATGTACAAATCATGAACACTTTATTTTGTGTATTGGATAAAACTGAATTCAATAGAATCTACAATTACGAAACTGATTATGATATCTAGCATTTACTTGAACTTACTCATGAAGGTACCTCGTATGTGAAGGAGTCGAAGCTATTCCGACTTAAATCTTAATACGAACAGTTCCGGATGGAGATCGATGAGGAGGTGGACAACATGTATACTCGCTTCACCAAGATCGTCAACGCCTCTAGATCTCTCAAAAGAGATACTCAAATGGAGACCTAGTGAGGAAGATCCTGCGATCTTTGCCTCCATGATTCAACCCGAAGGTGACAGTGATTGCTGAATCACACGATAACAGCACCTTAGAGATATAGAGCCTCATTGGAAACCTGAGGACCCATGAGATCGAACTAAAGATACAAGCTGAGGAATATCCCAGGGAGATGAAAAAGAAGGAGCTGGCACTGAAGGCTACAACAGAGAAGAAGGCTGCTGAAGAGTCTGAGGATGAAGATGAAGAAGAGCCTCTATGTTCGAGAATTCAGAAGGTTCACAAAGAATCCCAAGAGGCAAGGAAAGTTTAAGAAGTTTTCAAAGAGAGGTGCTGAAGAAACAAAGAGGTAGAACAAATCATCAATGAAGAAAAAGAGTAATGATGAGAAGTCTCTACCAGAGTGCTACGACTGTTATAAGCCTGGGCACATCAAGAGGGAGTGTCTAAGGCTCCAGAAGGAGGAAAAAGGAGAAATAGAGCCGGCATAAGGGAAAGAAGAAAGTGTTAAAGGCGTTGACATGAGACGAAGATAGATCTAACGAGCCAAGCACCCCGGCTCAAGTAGTGAAGATGAGGCAAATCTGTGCCTCATGGAGAAGAATTAGGATGAGTCAGACGATGAGTATAGTTTCCAGAGCGACACTGAGGTAACCCCACCTTTTTATAATGAACTTCTTGAAATTTATGAACATCTCTGTGATAAGCTATATAGTGTAATTCTTGAGAAAAGCCCGTTAGAACTGAAAACAAGAAATAAGAAAAGGGCTTATAAAATATAAAGAATGAATTAATTAAATGTGGCAAAGAGAAGATCGAGTGTCAAAAATGCCCTCACGCATCGGCAACAATCAAAGAGCTAAAAGTAAATCTCTCCAAGGCATCTCCAAAAATGAGGAATCTAATTAATGAAAAGAATGTATTGGAGAAAAGGTTTCAAATATCTCTTGCTAAAATAGAAGAAGGTAAAAAGCAATTCATAAATTGGTGTGTAATACTAGTCACGGAAAACACCGTCCTAAAGGCGAGGATCCAAGATCTTAATTATGCTGTCCAGAAATTTGGAATATGGCAAAAATCTCTGAATATGCTGCTGGAAGCATAGTGTCTCAGATCTAGAAAGTTTGAACTTGGGTACGTAAGTCCAACGGTACCACCGAACGTTAACATATTTCCTGTTAAGTCTAAGACTTTATATAAAAAATCATAAAATAAAATCAATAATTCTGAAAGACTATCCCAATCCTCCATCACGGGCTCTAAGAACACGAAAAAGGAAGCATCCACTGCTTATACCAAATGTGCAAACTGTCAAAAGTTTGTTCACACATCTGGCTTGTGTTTGAGGAAATGTGCAAGAAAACTATGCAAGTCTGGCTACCAAAGTCTTATACCTATCGTATGGGTGGGTTATGGTTAATTTTGTAAACAAGTAATAACTTGATGCGGATTCATTCTACACTCTAGTATAAAACTATGTATATGTACATAAGCTATATTGCTTTAACTTTCAGGCAAGTGCACCTATCAATCATATTATAGGAGAAATCTACATCTCGTGTCGTATTCCACAGGGTCTTTTCAAGTACTCGTACTCACCCTCACTCTATTATCATACCTATAATTAAAATTGATTTTTAACCTAGACTAACCTAACTATGAATATGTTGGATCCCTAGTTGGTTTTGGACTAGGTTCATAAAACTAGGATGTTTGACCCAACATGTATAACCAGGGTCATGTTTGTGTCCTAGAGTTTAGTCCATGTCCTTCAAGTCAACATTACTTGGACCAGCCATAAGCAGACTGCAGAAGACTCAAGACTTAGAGAAATTTCAAAGACTCAGGAAATGAGGTCGACGTTCGTCGAACTCAACTCGACGAACTCATAGACAATTCTCTGAGTTGAGCTCGACGAACTTGATTCTCAGGTCGACGATTTCTGGATACTCTACTTCAACATTCTAAGTCCTGAATCATTTCACTGAACTCCAGTCGACGAATTCATGTTCTCAGCTCGACGAACTTAGACCACAATATTGACAAGTTTTATCAAGTAACAGTCAACAGCTCTCAGTTCGACGATCTTGTATCTCAGGTCAACAAACAATAATTATCTGGTGAAAACATGACTTCTCAGCTCGACGAACTCTGGACCCAGGTCGACGAATTCTGTTCTTTGCTCGACGATTTCTGTGCAGATCCAGACTTGGACATTTCCCTCATTCTATCCTTATTTTATTGTAGTAATTCCTGAACAATCAATGCTTAATATTCTCTGAATATTACCGTTAGAAGCAGCATTGATTACGGCTTTCATCAGGATTATTACTTGCCGTTTTTCAATAGGACAGTTGGGGAAATCAATTAATGCAGACATTCTCAAGGCCGTCAGCAATCAATGAAGGAAGGAATTCAAAAATTCAAAGGAAAATTTCATAGAAAATATAAAAGGGATTTCTTCCTCTTCTTGATGATATAGCAGACACACTCCAAATACACAACAAGCAGACAACAAGCATACAGATAATAATAATACAGATATAGAGTTAAGAAACAAGAAGCTCAGACCAAAAAAATATTCAAGATATGAGAAGAAGAATATTCATACAAATCAAGAGTCTTCTTCATTCTTCATTCCAGGATTCTTCAAGGACAACAAACCTGAAAGTGCAGCTAGATCTGATATACTCTAGAGGGGGGGGTGAATAGAGTATATGGTGCTTGAAAACTTTTTACAATAATTGTCGTAATCTGAGTGAACAGGGAAGTAACTATTAAATCTAATCACAAAATAACCTACAACAGAAATTAATCACAGATCTAAACTAATCACACAACAATCACAGCCAGAAACAAAAGATAAAGACAAGCAAGCCAGAAGACACAAGGAGCTATAGTGGTTCCCCTAAACTTGGGTACATCACTCTTCTACCACCCTAGGTAGGAATCCACTACAGGATGAGTTGATCAGGTGTCCTGGGCACCAATGAGCTTTTGATAAGGTGCTCAAAACCAAATCAGATTTTTTGATCAGGTGTCTTGCCACCAATGAGCTTTTGACAAGGTGCTCAAAAACCAAACACAAACTTTTGAAGGGAGTTTGAGAAACCCTTTACAGAGATGGGGATGAGAGAGTTATGGAAGTCTTCTCTTTCTCAGAGCAGCTGAGAAGACTATGTGGATTTGATGTTGTCAAAGCTCCCCCTGAGTTCTTGAGATGTTCAGGAAATGAAGCTTTGCTGTAGGGTGATAGACCTTCAGAAGTTGATCTCCAGCAAATGATGATTTCAGCAAAGCTGAAATGTTAGGTGTTTGGAGTCTTTGAATGATGTTGGCCTTGAACACTTGAATCACAAGAGATCAGAAGATTTCAGAAGGTTTGATCTCCTTGGATGTGTGTTCTTGAGAGAATTCTTTGAGACAGAGAATATTTAGTTCTTGTTCTTCTTGTCTGTATTGTCTCTTCTGATCTATGTTCTAAGTGATGGAGAGATTCAAAAATCTTGTATTTTATTCTCTGGTACTGAATAGAAAAACATCCTCTGTCAAGAATAGCCGTTGGCCTGTCATTAATTGCATCCTTAATTGCAAATGTCTTCTGGAGGAAAGTCCAAAGAAACACTTCCTTGATAATCCCTTGAAACTTGGTCCAGAATAAATGAATACGGCTAGAAAATCTTCTGAATTAATTGCTGAATAACTCCTGAATTTGAATCTTGAAAAATCTTTTAACTCATCAGAAAAACGTCGAACTGAGCTCTGCTATCGTCGAACTGAGCTCAGCGATTTGGACTTATACAACAACAGAAATCGTCGATCTGAGATCAACTATCGTCGAACTAAGCTCAGAGATAGAGAATCAATACTGAGTCAAGATCGTCGAACTGAGCTCACAAATCGTCGAATGGAGTTCGACGATTTGTTGAAGTTGAGCTCAGCGATCATCGAATGGAGTTCGACGATCTGTCGAAGTTGAGCTAGACGATCGTCGATTGGAGTTCGACGATTCGTCGTGCTGAGCTCGACGATATGACTTAGTCTTCAAACTGAAAATCCTTGGTCTTGAGGGCAGCTTCCAAACCTAAGTACTAACCCTTAGACTCAATTCTAATTGACCTTTAGATCTATACAGGAGGTCAAAAACAGGTTTTTTAAGGACATAGTGATCCTGACCCAAATTAGTAATAGGGTTTTCCAACAGTCTTCCCCTATTTGGGTTAGGATTACTATTTATAGAACTTGGAAAAATTAAATAACAACATACACAGCAACAATACATAAAAGCAATAAGCAGGACATAGCAGAACCACGGATATATATCATCCCAGACAGAAATCAGAAATCAAGATGATTGTCACCTTACATAGTTATTTCTTCTCCTTGCTCTTTATAAGTTTGATTTCTCTATTGGGGTTGAGAGCTTCCTTCTTTGATCTTGTGTCATCTGCTGCACCTAAAGAGGTTTGTTGTTTGGGCCTTGGAACTACAGCTTCAGGATGCAGCTCCATATATCTATCAGAATCAAAGAATTTGCTTGAAGCATATCTTTCCAATCTTTCTTTCTCTGTTCAGACAATGTAGTGATGTTGGAGGAGTCTCTGTCTTGCTCTTTAGCTTTCTTAATCTGGTCCAGTGCAGCAAGCTCTTTCATCCTGGCAGTCCAAGCAGTTGGATTATTTTCAGGATCTTCAAAGGGCACTGGTGGCTCATATCTATTTGATGGATTATCCTAAGGAGGCCTGGATGAAACTACTTCCTTCAGTTTATAGGGAAAAGGACCTGAGGTTGTGTCTGATGAGGTTTTTCCTTCCCTGGAGTAAGGATGTTGCCTTGAATAACCTTTTGAATAAACCTGGACTTCCTTTGATTTCCTCTATAGTTTCCTCTTTTGGATTGAGAACCTCTATACTGGCTTCCCCTATGATAAGATCTTGCATGTGGCTGATAGGGGGTTTGGCTTTTAGCATGAGGTTGAGCAGCTGAGCTTCCGCCTGCACCTGCATCAGGAGGAGGTGGTGGAGGAGGATGAGAATGATGAAACTGGGAAGATCCTTTTTCATACTTCCTCTTTTTCTTCATGGCTTTAAGTTGGTTCTTTGAATACTGCATCCAGTGCTCAGTTATGGGGCAATCATGAAGAATGTAATATGGTATGTCATTATTGTCCTTGACTTTGGCTGGAGGTACTCTCTTCATGGCTTTGCTCCTTGCCTTTCTTTTCCTGGCAATAGTGGCAGAAGAATCATCAGAATCTGTCCTGAATTCATCACTTTCAGAACTTTGCTCAGCATATAGAGCATCAATCTTTTTCATCAAATCTTTCTTGAGCTGGGTTGAAGCAGATGAAGCAGCAGTGATTGGAGCAGCAGCAGATACAACACTAGTAGCAATAGAAGTTGAAGCAGTAGCAGTAGTAACAGACATAGAATGTTCTGGAGCAGCACTCTTAGAAGATGTACAGCAGTAATACTAGCAGCAGTAATAACAATAGCAGTTGGGGCAGCAACAGTTTCTCTTTCAGAAACAACAATATCAGCAACATCAGGAGTATCATCAGCAAACACAGAAGGCTCAAAATCATGTGCCTCTGTCATATGCATATCCTTAGAAATTGTCTCATCAGCAGTATCAGCAATAATATCAACAAAACTGTCAGCAGGAAGGGCAGCAGCATCAGAAACATCAACAATGCTTTCAACAAGAGAAGCAGCAACATATACTGAATTGACAAAAGAGTAAATAGTGCTGATGTCACAGCTAGAGAAGGGCACAATGGCCTTGGACAAATCCTCTGATGGGTGGACAGCAGCTCTCTCTAGAAAATAACTGAAATAGGCTGAATCAAATACTGAAAGTAAGGACCTGATGTCCACTGGAAAGACTGCAACTGGAGGTGGAACTGGAGCTTGAGGAAGAACAGCAGCAGCAGCAACAAAAACTGAAGAAACATCAGACAAGCTAACTTCATAGGGCATCTCCCCCTGCCTAGATTCAGATAGGGCTGGATCAAGGAACACTGATGAAGGGGCTGCCTGAGGGAATAAGGAGGAGAGCCTGGCAGAAAGAGCTGCCACTGACTAGAGTAATGGAGCCAAGGAGGTCTCCAATAGAAGAGATAGCCTGGGGGCTAGCAATTCATATATCTTGTCAGCTAGGGCTGGAAGATCTACTTGCTCAGCAGTGATATGAGCAGAGGTAGAGGATGGAGGTGGAGCTACTGGTGATGGTGGTGGAGAGCTGGTGGATGGTAGGAGTGATGGTTGAGGTGTGGGTAAAGTGGTGATGGAAGACAATGGGATTGAGATAGATGGTGTGAAGGTGGGTTGATCAATGATCTCTTATGGAAGTTCCTGGTAAGATGTTGATGAGGAGGTCAGCTCAGGAGGAGAGGAGGGTGAGTCATCCATGAAGGAATCATTAATAAGATTGAAGGATGGAATTGTGGATGTTTCAATATCTGGTTGAGGGTAGGAATATAGTGGATGGAATGGTTCTTCTGTGACAGTTGGAATTGGAGATGGTATTGATGTTGGAGAAGGGCTGGAGATGATGATAGTGGATGGAGTTTGAATGGTGTATGGAACTGGAGAAGATGAAATTAGAGTAGGAGGAGAGGCAGCAGCAGGCAAGTCATCTGCAGGAGCAGAGACTTGAGGGGAAGTGACTATTACAGTCCTGGTGCCTGAAGGTGTGCTTGCAAAAGGCCTACTGGGCTTGATGATCTGCCTGTCCCATTTGCCAAAAAGGGCACAGGACAATCTCTTAGATGCATTAATGTGTATCCCAGATGATACAAGCAGAGTAGGGCATCTGTTCTGTAGAAAGAGGCCTAGAATCCTCCAAAATTCACAAAATTTTTATTATCTTCTTTTTATTCAGGTCAAAGAAGACCTCTCCCCAGTTCAAATTCTTCTTGTCCACTATGGCTCCCATTAAGCATAGCTGATACCTAGAAATGGTATAATGTGATGAGTGCTTAGCCAACAAAACCTTCCCAACTACATCAACCAAGAATCTATATTCCACAGAGGTTTTCTTCAGCAGCTTGCTAGGGTTAGCCTCAGAATGACCCATTCTGGCAAGCAAATCAGCAAATTCCTCTCCAGACAAATCAGCAGAATCTCCACCAGAACTTAACTCAAAAACTTCTGTCAGAATTGCTGGGTCAAGGGTACCTGGGTGCCAGAAATTGATCCAACTATAGTGTTTTGATCCTGGTTGTGGGCAGTGTAAACCCACTCTTTAATCTCATCAGCAGCAAGTTTGATCCTGGTGGTCATAATAGTAGCAAGTTTCTGCTCCTTGAAGAGTTCCAAAATATCTTGAAGAACTTGATCAATAGTACTGAAGGATTCCATGTCAATGTCAAAGCCGACATCAAATTTCATGGCGGCAAGAACATCAACAGAAACGGCCATGGTTACCTGCAAAGATCAACAAACAAAACGATCAAGTGTAGAATGTTTGGAGGGAAAGAAAGTTTTTGCAGAGAAATCGAAAGCGCAAAAGGAGAACGACGGAAAAAAATGAATTTTATATTAGGGTTCGACGCAGAAATGGAAAGATCGTTGAATTCAGTTCGACGATCGGGGCTTCTAAAGGAATCTGAAGAGTCTTCAATATCGTCGATCTCCGTTCGACGATATTGGAGAGCGTCGAGATCTGTTCGACGATCGTTCAGAGAACAAAATCGTCGAGCGCCGTTCGACGATCGCTCGAAAGAGATAGTTTATACTATCTGAGAAACACTGAACTCAGGTCAACGATTTCGGAAATCATTGATCTCCGTTCGACGATCTGGGGGAAAATCGTCGAGCGCAGTTCAGAGACCAGAAAAACTCTAGACACTAAGAAAAATCAAGATGTTTGCCTAGTCTTGGTCAATTTTTAAACTTTTAAATCTTGGAACTTATTTTAGACTTCCTCCATCTAACATTCCTAACTGATTTAGGAAGAAGGTGTGTTTTCTTTTCATCCAAGGGCTTGGTGAAAATATCTCCCCTTGCAAATCAGTTGGGATATATTGAAGTTCAATTTTATTCTTTTCAACATTATCCCTAAGAAATGATGTCTAATCTCTATGTGTTTTGTCCTACTATGGAGGACTGGATTTTGAGCTATAGAAATAGCACTGGTGTTATCACAAAGATTTTAGACTTCTCTAAGTTGTAGCCATAGTCTAGGAGTTGGTTTTGAATCCACAAGATTTGTGAACAACAACACTGACAACTGCACCTATATTCAGCTTCAGCAGTTGAAAGTTGACACAGAAGTTTGTTTCTTGCAAAACTAAGAGACAAGTCTGTCACCAAGGAACTGACAAGTTCCACTGGTGCTTTTCCTGTCAATTCTGCATCCAGCATAATCAGCATTAGAAAATCCAGTTAAATCAAATGCTGAATCTTTTGGATACAGAGACCTAGATTTGGACAACTTTTTAACATACCTGAGAATCCTCTTTACTAATGTTAGGTGTGACTCTCTAGGGCTTACTTGGAACCTAGCACATATACATGTAGCAAACATTATATCTGGTCTACTAGCTGTAAGGTACAGTAAAGAGCCAATCATTGCTCTATATGTTGTCTGATCAACAGGTTTCCCATGTTCATCAGCATCCAATACAGCATTAGTAGGCATAGGTGTTTTCATACAAGATGCTTCAGACATGCCAAATTTCTTAACCAATTCATTTGCATACTTGGTTTGAGAAATAAGATGCCTTCAGCATGTTGTTTGACTTGCAATCCTAGAAAGAAGGATAGCTCACCCATGCTACTCATTTCAAATTTAGAATGCATTAGGTTGGAAAACCTTCTGCACAATTTTGAATCAGTAGAACCAAAATAATATCATCTACATAAATCTGTACTAGTAGGGTATGGGACTTATGGGTTCTAATGAAAAGAGTTTGGTCTACTTACCCCTTATAAATCCATTTTCCAAAGGAAGCATGCTAGGTCTCATACCATGCTCTAAGAGCTTGCTTGAGACCATATAATGCTTTGTTCAACTTAAAAACATAATCAGGATAAGTTGGAGAGATAAAACCTGGAGGTTGTCTGACATATACTTCTTCTTGATGTCTCCATTTAGAAATGCACTTTTGACATCCATCTGATATACCTTGAAGCCTTTATGTGCTGCATAAGCTAAAAATATTCTGATGGCTTCCAATCTTGCAACTGGTGCAAAAGTCTGGTCATAGTCTATGCCTTCTTCTGTGAGAATATCCTTGAGCAACTAGCCTTGCCTTGTTCCTTACAATTACTCCTTGATCATCCAGTTTGTTTCTGAACACCCACTTTGTTCCAACAATGGAGTGATCCTTAGGCTTTGGCACTAGTTCCCACACTTTGTTCCTTTCAAATTGATGCAACTCTTCTTGCATTGCAATGATCCAGTGTGGATCTTGCTCTGCATCTTGAATGGACTGAGGTTCAATTTGAGATAAGAAGCAGTGTGCAACAGGTTTGGTTGACCTGATTTCTGGTTTGCACACCAGCTGAGATGTCTCCAATTATTTGGGAAATTGGATGGTCTCTTGATGTTACTAAATCAACAGGGGGTGTTGATTGTTCACCAACCTGTGTTGTTGTTTCCTCTTGTGGTACAACAACTGGCTCTTCAGGTTGTTTCTTCAATGTGTTGAATACTTTCTTCATCTTCATTGCTTTCCTCTTTTGAGTAACCTGTAACTTGTTCAAGTCTTCAACAAGAGAATGTTCCTGCAAAGGTTCTATGGTAGAAGAGATCTTCTCCTTGAAAGACATGTTAGATTCATCAAATGATATATGAACAGATTCCTCAATTTTAAGAGATGATTTATTATAAACCCTATAAGCCTTGCTGATCATGGAGTATCCCAGAAACACTCCTTCATCAGCTTTAGCTTGAAATTTTGCTAAATATTTCTTGTCATTATTATGTATATAGCAAATACAACCAAAAACTCTAAAATAATCAACTTTAGGTTTCTTCCTTTGAGTAATTCATAGGGAGTCTTGCCCTTTAGTTTATGTATCAAACTTCTATTCAGCATATAGTTGGAGGTGTTCACTGCCTCTGCCCAAAAGGATAGAGGAAGGTGAGCATCTGATAACAATGTAGTGACAGATTCAATAAGGGTTCTATTTTTCCTTTCAGCTACCCCATTTTGTTGAGGAGTTCTAGGAGCTGAGAAAGTATGCCTGATCCCTTCACTCTGACAGAACTCTTGCATAAGAAGAGAATCAAACTCTGTCCCATGATCACTTCTGATCAGGGCAATGTGAGTATTGAACTCAATCTGTATGCATTTGAGAAACTCTGTCAAACACTTAAAGTTATCAGACTTCTTCCTCAGAAAGAACACCCATGTGAATCTAGAGAAGTCATCTACAACTACTAAAGTGTAAGATTTCCCTCCTAGGCTTTGTACTGTGATGGGTCCAAAAAGATCCATGTGTAACAGATACAATATCCTAGGTGAATCACTCTTATTAAGTGACTTAAAACTATTTTTAGTTTGCTTGCCTAATTGACAAGCCCTGCAGAGTCCTTCCTTCTTGTAGGGGCCAGAAGGTAGTCCTCTAACAAGGTTATCCTTGGATAGCCTAGCAATAGTTCTAAGGTTTAAGTGTCCTAGTCTCTTATGCCATAAAATATTAGGTCTACAAGACAGAATTGAACAGGCAAATATCTACATCTGTGAAAGAAAATCTACTAGATAGATATTACCTTTCCTTTTACATGTCAACACAGTTGTGTTGTCCTCTGACTTGATCTTGCATAAAGCTTTGCTGAAGGTCACCTGGTAGCCTTCATCACACAGCTGACTGATGCTTATTAAGTTGTACTTCAGTCCTTCTACATAAGCTACCTTCTTGAATGTTACTGATCCAATCTGGACTGCACCATATCCTTTAGTTTGTCCAAAGTTTGAATCACCAAAATAACTTTGGGTCCAAGCTTGGCTTTAAAGGATGTGAGGTTGTCCTTATTTCCTGTCATGTGCTTAGAGCACCCACTATCCAAGTACCATTGCTGGTTGTGATGTTGGATAGGTCTTCACCTGCACATAAAATAATTCATTTATTTTTGACCAGTTTACCTTGGGCCTAGGTTGATAACCTTTAAACTCTAAATAAAAGACATCCCAGGTTGACTCTTATAACCTTCAGGATGATATCTCCTTGGAGGTATAATCCATTCAGTATAAGGGTAAAGATTTGGGATGAAGGACCCCTAGGATTGGATTTTGATTTGCCCTTGAAAGAATTTCCAGAGCTCTGACCTCTGTTCGACGATCGTGGAGCTGCGTTCGACGATCTTGGGTCAGATCGTCGAGCTCCGTTCGACGGTCGACTATGGAAGAGTTCAGGAATTAGAGATCGTCGACCTGAGTTCGACGATTTTGCCTGAGATCGTCGATCTGCGTTCGGCGATCGTCGAGCTCCGTTCGACGATTTCTGCTGGAACTTAGTTTTCTTGGGCAGATCAGAAATTTTCCTAGCTACCTCTACAACTCCCTTTCCTTTATCAGAAATGAACTTGATTGGAGTTGTTAGAACTATGGGTTGGCTGGATGAAGCACCAAGCCCAGTGTACTATTAAATCTGGAGTTCACTGTGCTTGTGATGTCCATCAGCTTGATACTTCTCCCATTAGGGATTCTTCAAGCTTCTTGGCCTCAGATAGCTCACCTTTCAGTGAAGCTATCTGCTCCCTACAGCACTCCAACTCCTGAGAGAGTTTGAGGTTTTCTGACTTTAAGGTATTATTTTCAGATAAATGATTTCTGAGAGAATAATTTTCTTTCTCAGATTTTAACAAGTCTAAACAAATGCTTTAAACTCAGATTTAAAGTCCTCTGAATTGAAATCAAATGAACTAATTACCTGGTCTTCTTCAAGTTGAGTCTCTGAATCTGACTCTGAGTCTTCTTCATCTGAATTATGTTGTGAGGCATTGATTGCCATCATGCAGAATCTTCTCTTCTGCATCATCTTCATCATCACTGAGCCTGGATGAGGCTTCTGATTCTCTTCAGTTTCACTCCAGGATTCAGCAACAAATCCCTTTCTTGTGTGTTTGTTTTTGCTTGAGGAGGGTTTTGCATTGCCATTTCCTCTTGAAGTCTTTCTCCTTTCTTCTTTCTTTCTTGTCCCTTCTGTCCTTGTTCTTGTTCTCTGGACAGTCAGGTAACCAATGTGCCCTGGTCATTGCAACCAAAACAGACCTTTATCATGCTCCTTGTATGATCTCTTTCTTATATTCCTTTCTGGCCATTGCTTGTAGAAGTCTTTCTGGGCCAATTGGGCCAACAGACTGAGCAGTTCATCATTGCCTGTGACTTTGTCTTCAGGCTGATCTTCAGTTGCTTTGAAGGCTATTGTCTTCTCTTTTCTTGTGGCTGGTGAAGCAGCCTTCTGTTCTTCTTCTCTATTCTTAATAAGTAGCTCATAAGATTTGAGCTTACCCAATAGAGCTTCTGTGGTGATCTCATTAAAACTTCTGGCATCCTTGATTGGCCAGATTCTTGAATCCCAAGTGCTAGGGAAGCACATTAGAATTTTTTCATTAAGTTCAGTCAGTGAGATCTCCTTATCCAAGGTCCTGAGTTCACTGACTATCAGACTAAGTCTATTGTACATATCTCCAACTGATTCAGCTTCTCCCTTCTTGAGATATGAGGTGGGATCTCATGTCCTTCTCTCATCAGCTGAGCCTGAGACTATTTCAGAGAGTTTATCCCAGATTTCCTTTGCTGAATTACATTCAGCCACCTTTTGAAAGATGTCATCAGACATGGTCTGGGCTAAGATGTTCATAGCCTTGGCATCAACTACCTTCCATTTCTTGATATCAACATCTATTCCTGATGGAGGTGGAACAACTTTGTACTTGAGTTCTCTGGAGGTCTTGAACAAACTGTCAAAATAGAATTAAAAATATCCTCGTCAATAGAATTCATGTATAATCTGACCTTGCTTTCCAAAGTGCAAACTTGGATAGATTGCACACTGGAGGTCTGGTGCTAGCATAATCTTTGTTTTGGGCCATGATTTGGGAAAACAAAATCTAATAATAAACTCAAACAAACAGATCTAACTAGAAATCTTTGGGTTCAGGTGTTAGCCTGTGCAACCACCAAGGTGTGGTATGTTTAACAAACCTGGCTCTGATACCAATTGAAAGTGCAGCTAGATCTGATATACTCTAAGGGGGGGGGGAATAGAGTATATGGTGCTTGAAAACTTTTTACAACAATTGTGTAATCTGAGTGAACAGGAAGTAACTATTAAATCTAATCACAAAATAACCTACAACAGAAATTAATCACAGATCTAAACTAATCACACAACAATCACAGCCAGAAACAAAGATAAAGACAAGCAAGCCAGAAGACACAAGGAGCTATAGTGGTTCCCCTAAACTTGGGTACATCCACTCTTCTACCACCCTAGGTAGGAATCCACTGCAGGATGAGTTGATCAGGTGTCCTGGGCACCAATGAGCTTTTGATAAGGTGCTCAAAACACCAAATCAGATTTTTTGATTAGGTGTCTTGCCACCAATGAGCTTTTGACAAGGTGCTCAAAAACCAACACAAACTTTTGAAGGGAGTTTGAGAAACCCTTTACAGAGATGGAGATGAGAGAGTTATGGAAGTCTTCTATTTCTCAGAGCAGCTGAGAAGACTATGTGGATTTGATGTTGTCAAAGCTCCCCCTGAGTTCTTGAGATGTTCAGGAAATGAAGCTTTGCTGTAGGGTGATAGGCCTTCAGAAGTTGATCTACAGCAAATGATGATTTCAGCAACAGCTGAAATGTTAGGTGTCTGGAGTCTTTGAATGATGTTGGCCTTGAACACTTGAATCACAAGAGATCAGAAGATTTCAGAAGGTTTGATCTCCTTGGATGTGTGTTCTTGAGAGAATTCTTTGAGACAGAGAATATTTAGTTCTTGTTCTTCTTGTCTGTATTGTCTCTTCTGATCTGTGTTCTAAGTGATGGAGAGATTCAAAATCTTGTATTTTATTCTCTGGTCCTGAATAGTGAAACATCCTCTGTCAAGAATAGTCGTTGGCCTGTCATTAATTGCATCCTTAATTACAAATATCTTCTGGAGGAAAGTCCAAAGAAACACTCCTTGATAATCCCTTGAAACTTGGTCCAGAATAAATGAAAACGGCTAGAAAATCTTCTGAATTAATTGCTGAATAACTCCTGAATTTGAATCTTGAAAAATCCTTTAACTCATCAGAAAACGTCGAACTGAGCTCTGCTATCGTCGAACTGAGCTCAGCGATTTGGACTTATACAGCAATAGAGATCGTCGATCTGAGCTCAACTATCGTCGAACTGAGCTCAGAGATAGAGAATCAATACCGAGTCAAGATCGTCGAACTGAGCTCACAGATCGTCGAATGGAGTTCGATGATTTGTTGAAGTTGAGCTCAACGATCGTCGAATGGAGTTCGACGATCTGTCGAAGTTGAGCTAGACGATCGTCGATTGGAGTTTGACGATTCGTCGTGCTGAGCTCGACGATATGACTTAGTCTTCAAACTGAAAATCCTTGGTCTTGAGGGCAGCTTCCAAACCTAAGTACTAACCCTTAGACTCAATTCTAATTGACCTTTAGATCTATACAGGAGGTCAAAAATAGGTTTCCTAAGGACATAGTGATGCTGACCCAAATTAGTAATAGGATGTTCCAACAATGCTACTTAATTTCTTAAATAAGTATCAAAGCGCCACGGGTCAAGTGAAGGAACGCCGGACCCAACAATCCCCCCCCCGGCGTCCAGCACAACTCGTCGGCTCAGAGGTGGAGTTACCACATGGCCCACATGGCTCAGAGGTGTGGTTACCTCATGGCCCACACGGCTCAGAGGTGGGGTTACCACATGTCCATGGTTGCACGGCTCAGAGGTGGGGTTAGCACATGTCCACGGTTGCCTGACCCGTCGGACCCACACAGGTAGAAGGGAAAATCAGGATTTAATAGCGCTCCCCCGGTCTTGAACCCGTGACCTGCTCTGATACCAATTGAAGGATCAAGCGCATACCCAACTACACCGAAATCCCGGACTGTTGGAGAGGGCGCTACTTAATTTCTTAAATAAGTAGCAAAGCGCCACGGGTCAAGTGAAGGAACGCCGGACCCAACAAAACATTTATCAGTCAAGAAGTTCCTGGATCTACTCTGGTTAAGGCTAAAAGATTGAAGACCTACTCACCCTGAAGCAAAGCTCAATCTTCCTGAACAACTCAATAACTCAGGGGGAGCTTTGTTAACATAAAGATCCGTTTGTCTTCTCAGTTGTATTTGAGAAAGAGAAGACACCATCACACCCCTCACTGTACAAAGGGTTCTTTAACTCCCTTCAAAAGTTATTCCTTGGTTGCAAGTCACCTGATCAAAAGACTTGGGATTGGTTTTTGAGCACCTGATCAAAAGCTCATTGGTGGCAGTCACCTGATCAAAAACTTGAGTGGATTCTTACCAGGGTGGTAGAAGAGTGGATGTACCCAGGTTGAGGAACCACTATAAAAATTCTTGTGTTATCTGATTGCCATCTTTCCTTTGTTCTTGCTGTGCCTGTGCTAGTTAGGCTGGCTGTACCTGTATTAGTTAATTTAGTCTTTGGTGTGCCTGTGGTAGATTAGTTATCTTAGTTTGCACTTTTACTTACAGTAAATATTGGTATCAAATAGTTGTTATACTCTGAAGTTTTAATTAACAACAAAAAAAAGCTTTAAGTTTTAAAGATACTCTATTCACCCCCCCCCCTCTAGAGTATATCAGATCTAACCCTAACTTTAAATTGGTATCAGAGCAGTGTTTCTTTGGTTGTACAAGTTAACCCTTGAACCAAAAGATCCTGTGTTAGATCTGATCCTTTATTTTCCTTAGGATTATATACACACATGGCATAGAACAAGGACTAGGCAAACACCAAACCTCTAGTGTATAACTTAAATAAGTTTGCCATCTGTAAGGCAAGAATTAAGCTATATATGAATTCCATTGATGAGGACATCTATAACTCTATTTTGACAGGTCCTCCTCAATCAACTGCCTCTACATCTACAGCAACCTCCAACATTCATGCAGTTCCACCACCTGAGTGGACTGATGCTCAGAAGAAAGCAAAAGTTGTTGATGTTAAAGCCATGAACATTCTGGCCCAATAATGTCTGATGACATATTCCAGAAAGTGGCTGAATGCACTTCAGCAAAGGCCATTTAGGACTCTCTTAACCAAATGGCGGTTGGCTCTGCTGATGAGAGGAAAGAAAGAAGATCGAATCTCATATCCCCGTATGAGAACTTCAAGAAGGATGAGTCAGAATCTGTTGCTGACATGGACAACAGACTGAGCTCAATAATCAATGAGCTGAAGACCTTGGATAAGGACATCACCCTTACTGAGGTAAATGATAAAATCCTCATGTGCTTCCCAATCTCATGGGATTCAAGGATCCGACAAATCAAGGAAGTCAGGAGCTTAAATGAGATTTCCACAGAATCTCTACTTGGAAAGCTCAAATCTTATGAGCAGCTGATAAAGTCCAGAGAAGCAGCTGAACAAAGGACTCCTCCACCAGCAAGGAGAACAACTTGGCATTCAAGGCTGCTGAAGAGACTGAAGCTTCAACAGTAAATGAAGAATTGATGAGTCTCCTTGCCAAGAGATTTTACAAAATGCCAAGAAAGGACTTCAGAAGAAAATCATCCAGGCAGGATGATAAGCCAAGGTATGATAAAACACCTACTAAAGAAGTAGTATGTTTTGGGTGCAGGAAACCTGGACACTTTTCTCAGAGTGTCCAGAGAATCAAAAGAAAGAAAGAAAGAGAGAGAAGGACTCCAGAAGACAGCAAAGCTCAGGGCCTTCCTCCAATAAATACAAAACGAAGGAGAAGAGTTTTGTAGCTGAAAACTGGAGTGACACTGAAGATGAATCCACATATTCTAGTTCCAGTGAAGAGGAAGAAGAGGTAAGGGCCAAGGAAGTATGCCACATGGCCATCAATGCCTCTAGAAGTCAATCAGATGATGAAGAAGAATCTGACAATGAAGAAGCTTCAGAATCATAAGTTGATCCGGTACTTTCATCTTTTGATTATAGTTTTGATAGTTTTAAAACTGAGTTTAAAACATGTGTATTGACATAATCAATTCTGAAAAGGAAATTAAAAACTTAGGGAAAAACTATCTAATCAGAAAATTTGATTTCTGAAAACACTAAGTTAAAAGAGGAACTAACACTAGCCAATGAACAAATTATTTCTTTAAAAACACAGCTATGTGAGGCTAAGCAACTTGAGGAATCTCTCAATGGGAGAAGCCTTAAGCTGATGGACATTACAAGCACAGTCAATGCCAGACTGAAGAATGGCAAACTGGGCTTGGGTGCATCATCAAGTTTACCCCTCATACTTAAGAAGAATATTTTATCAACTCCCATTAGATTTGTTTCAGTCAAACGTAAAGAGGTAATAAACAACAAACAAACCACAGAAGAATTACCTAACACTAAAAATCAAAATAATAAAAACCAAAAAATCTTAAGTAAAGACAAAGTTCAACAGATTTCGTCGAACTCAGGTCGATGAAATGTGGCTAGTTCGTCGAACCCCGATAGACGGTCTATGAACGCCAATATTAGCTATAATAATTCGTCTTACTGCGATCGACGAACTGTGTATGGTTCGTCGAGCAAAGATCGACGAACTTGGGGCACAGAAAATGAATATATTCATTCTTTGAGCAGAGATCGACAATCTCATCCCACTTCATCGAACTCTGGTCGACGAACTTACAACTTTTCGTCGAACCCAGACAGACTTAATAAAAGTCATAATTATAACAGCAACTCTAATCAAACTAGAAAACCTTTTAATCCACTTGCTGATTGGATAATTACTCCTAGAGGATATCACCCCTTAGGGTATAAATCTCAACCTGAATTTTCATTAATATTAAGCTTTTCTTATCAACAATATAAAGGACCCAAGATAACCTGGGTCAAGAACAACTAATTATTTTCATTGCAGGAAAAGAGCTGTCCAGCTGTTAATCAAAAATGGTACCTGGATAGTGGATGCTCCAAGCATATGACTGGCAGCAAGGACAACTTAATTAACTACAAGTCCAAGTTGGGACCAAATGTGATCTTTGGTGATTCAAATTGGGCTAGTCTGAAGGTTTTGGAGAAGTAAAGATTGGAGCAGTCACTTTCAAAAAGGTGACATATATAAGTGGACTCAAGCATAACCTCATCTCTATAAGTCAACTATGTGATGAAGGTTATCAGGTACACTTTAACTCAACATCTTGTATTATTTCTAATAAAGAAAAACAAACTGTTTTAATTGGAAATAGATAAGGTAACATATACATAGTAGATTTTCATTCTGCAAATTTAGATATCTGTTTACTTAATATTGTCAGCAATCAAAATGATTTTTGACATAAAAGGCTAGGACATGTTAATATGAAAAACATTACTAGGCTATCTAAAGACAACCTTGTGAGAGGTTTGTCTTCTGGTCCCTACAAGAAGGAAGGCCTCTACAGGGCTTGTCAACTAGGCAAGCAAACTTAATCTATTTTTAAATTAGTTAATAAGAGTGATTCACCTAGGATCTTGTACTTGCTACATATGGACTTTTTTGGACCTATTGTTGTACAAAGCCTAGGAGGGAAATCTTATACCCTAGTTATTGTAGATGACTTCTCAAGATTCACTTGGGTGTTCTTTCTGAGATCTAAGTCAGATACATTCAAAATTCTTACAGATTTTCTTAGGACCATACAGATTGAGTACTCTACTCATGTTGCATTGATCAGAAGTGATCATGGTATAGAGTTTGAGTCTCTTCTTATGCATGAGTTCTTTGAGAAGGAAGGTATCATGCATTGCTTCTCAGCTCCTAGAACTCCTCAACAAAATGGGGCAGCTGAAAGGAAGAATAGAACCTTAATTGAAACCGCAGGCACATTACTTGCAGATGCTTACATGCCCCTATCCTTTTGGGCAGATGCTATAAGCACAGCAAAATATGTGCTGAACAGGAGTTTAATACATAAACTTAAGAATAAGACTCCCTATGAATTGCTCAAAGGGAAAAAACCTAAAATCACCTATTTTAAAGTATTTGATTTCCTATATTATATTCACAATAATAACAAGAAGTATATTAGAAAGTTTGAAGTTAAGCTTGAAGAGGAAATTTTTCTAGGATATTCCCAAGTCAGCAAAGCTTATAAGGTGTTCAATAAATCATCTTTAAAAATTGAGGAATCAATTCATGTAACTTTTGATGAGGCTAACATGTCTTATAAGGAGAAAAAAATTTCTACCAATAGCACTTTGCAGGTACCTCACTTGTGTGAGAAATTGGGTGAGTTTAACCTTCCATAAGAGATTATATCACATCCTACTCCACAAGCTGATAAAGACAGTGAAGAAGAACTTATGGAAGAAGTTGAAATTCCTTCAACAACAAACATTATTCCATAAGAGGAATTAACTCCACATGCTGTTGCTGAACCAACTCCACCCACTGATCTTGTCACACTAAGAGATCACTCGAGATCTCAAGTGATTGGAGATATGTCAGTAAGTGTACAGACAAGGCATCAACTCAACCAAGATGTGATGCATGCATGTTTCCTCTCTCAAGTTGAGCCTCAATCCATAAAAGATGTTGAGCAAAATCCACACTCGATCATTGCAATGCAAGAGGAACTCAATCAATTTGAGATATGCAGAGTTTGACATTTAGTTCCAAGACCCAAAGACTACCCAGTAATTGGAACTAAATGGGTATATAGAAACAAGCTAGACGCCCACAGTGTAATTGTGAGAAATAAGGCTAGACGTATTGCTCAAGGCTATAGGCAAGAAGAAGGAATGGACTATGACCAAACTTTTGCACCAGTTGCAAGGTTAGAAGCAATCAGAATTTTCCTTGCTTATGCTGCCTACAAGAAGTTCAAAGTTTATCAGATGGATGTCAAGAGTGCCTTTCTGAATGGAGTAGTTAAATAAGAGGTTTATGTTGAACAACCTCCAGGTTTTATCTCTCCAACCCATCCTTCATATGTCTTTAGATTGCATAAAGCTCTTTATGGTTTAAAGCAAGCTCCAAGAGTTTGGTATGAGACCTTAGCTAGCTTCCTGATAGAGCATAAATTCACTAGAGGCGTTGTAGATAAAATATTATTCACTAGGCACCATAATGACCAAATCTTGTTAGTACAAATTTATGTAGATGACATTATATTTGGGTCTACAGATTCCAAACTATGCAAGAGGTTCTCTGACCTTAGGCATTCTAAGTTTGAAATGAGTGGTATGGGTGAACTCTCCTACTTTCTTGGACTCCAAGTAAAGCAGCTACCTGATGGCATCTTCATATCCCAGGCTAAGTATGTTAAAGAGCTTATTAAAAAGTTTGGGATGGCTGATGCCTCAACAAAGAAAACACTCGTGGCCACTAATGTTGTAATAGATTCTGATGAACATGGGAAACTTGTTGATCAGAAATTATATAGGGGCATTGTTGGGTCCCTACTATACCTTATATCTAGCAGACCTGATATTATATTTACTACATGTCTTTGTACTAGGTTCCAAGTGAACCCTAAAAAATCTCATCTAGCTTTCCTAAAAAGAATTTTGAGATATATAAAGAGTTGTCCTAATCTAGGACTCTGGTATCCTACTGTTGGGTACATTGGTTTAAATGTACCTGATTTGAAGAAGCCTCACCCAACTCAATGATATACATCAAAATGTATTTGATGTGTTTTGAGTTTACTTGTGCAGGTTAAGTATTTGAAGGAAAGATGTAAAAGTTTCTATGTCCATGTGTCGACACCCAGAGGGAAAGTGTCGACACTTAAGAAGACTTGTGTCGACACCCAGGCAAGTAGTGTCGACACTTGGAGTCATTGTGTCGACACCAGGGAAGTAGAGTCGACACCAGACAGAAAGTGTCGACACAAGGAGCTGTGTCGACACTCAATGAAGGAAAGTGCAGTGAAGCAGTGTCGACACTTAGCAGTTGTGTCGACACCCAGTGAAATTGTGTCTACATCAGAAAGTGTCGACATTTGGAGGCTGTGTCGACACTCAGCAAAAGTCAGCAGAGATTAAGTATAAGTGTCGACACCCAGAGCAATGTGTCGACACTCAGTAGAAGAGTCAACACTTGAAGAAAGTATCGACACAAGAAAGAATGTGTCGACACTCAGCTGAAGACTCAACACTTGAAGAAAGTGTCGACACAAGGAGCTGTGTCGACACTTAGCAAAGTTCAAGAATATTCTAAGTACAAGTGTCGACACTAATGAGATGTGTCGACACTCAGCCAGAGTCTCAACAGTAGAAGAATGTGTCGACACAAGGAGCTGTGTCGACACTCAGCAAGTATCAATACTGAAGACATGTGTCGATACTAAGAAGCAGTGTCGACACTGACAAGTTCAACACATGAAGATGTGTCGACACAAAGGAGTTGTGTCGACACTTACAAGAATTCAGCAATATACTGAAGTACAAGTACTTGTGTCGACACGCAATTTCAGTGTTGACACATGAAGAAGAAGCAGTGTCGAGATATGAAATCTACAACACAAGGAGTTGTGTCGACACCTTGTTGGCTAGTGTCGACACTTAGACAACTTGTGTCGACACTTGGTCTATATGTGTCGACACTTAAAGACAGACAGTCTCGACACTTACAGACAGTTACAGAATTTTAAAGAACTGACTGGATGACTTGACAGCTGCCATTCCAGCCAGTCTACTGCACCTGTCAGAGTTGTCAGAAATTTGTTATGGACCGGACCAGCCAGTTACCATGAAGAAGGCCTATAAATAGGCTTATACAGTCTACAGAAACTGTTGTTGAAGTTGTTGATTGAACACAAGTACAAGTGATCAATATAAAAAGAAGATCTAGCTATTCCTTGAAGAATCTAGTGAAGATCTAAGAAGTTGGAGAGAGAGAGCTCCATCCAAGAAGTCAGCCGTTGGAACCAGGCTGAAAAGAAGGGTTCAGATTTGTTCTGAATCTTAGTAGCAGAGATCAAGGATCAACTGCAGAGGAGATCAATCTTATTGAGTTCTACATTCAAGAAGCTTTGAAGAAAGCCAAGTCAGATTGATTTCAGCTGAGTTCTTCCAAGAACTCATCAAGAAACTCACAACTCTTCTCTCTTTTCTCAGAGTTGTTGAGTTACAATTTGTTGTATTCAATTTATCTTGTAGGATCCTTAGGGATCTGAGTTTTGTAAGCCTGTAATTATAAAGGCTGAGTGTAGGGCTTGAGTGCCTGAGTGTAGGAGATTGAAATCTCTGAGTGTAGGCCTGTTGTGGCTGAGTGTAGGCCTTGGTGGCTGAGTGTAGGCCTTGGTGGCTGAGTGTAGGCTTTGTGAAGAAGCTGAGTTGTAGGGCCTTGGGCCTGAGTTGTAGGAACCTGTTTTGTGGGTTCTGAGTGTAAGATCTGAGGATCTAAGATAGTGGAGAAGTTTGGCCGAATCTAGTACACTGCTAGATAGGCGAAGGGGGAAAGTGGATGTACCCAAACCTTGGGGAACCACTATAAAACTGTGTGTCTACTGTGTGCTGTGGAATGCTGTGATTACTGAATATGTGTTGTATTAAAGTAGTTATAATTTTGTGTTAGATTCTGAATTCTGCCTAAAAAGTTAAAAAGATTCAAGTCACCTATTCACCCCCCCTCTAGGTGTTTAGGTACAATATCTTTCACCTACTGAGTCAGAATTTAAGTTAAGTGGATACTCAGATGCTGACTTTGCTGGATTCAGGGTAGACAGAAAAATTACCTCAGGGACTTGTCAGTTCCTTGGTATGAGATTAGTGTCTTGGTTCTACAAGAAACATTCATCTGTGTCTACATCAACTGCTGAAGCAGAATACATTACAACAGGCAGTTGCTATTCCCAGATGTTGTAGATTCAAAACCAACTCCTGAACTATGAGTTCAACTTAAATAATTCAACTCTCTTATGTGATAACACAAGTGTTATATCCATAGCACAAAATCCAGTTCATCACAGTAGGACTAAGCATATAGACATTAGGCATCATTTCATTAGAGAGTGTGTAGACAAAAACAAAATTAAACTTGTCTATATCTACACTGATTTATAAAGAGCAGATATTTTTACCAAACCTTGGATGAAAGAAATCACTTATTCTTTATAAATCAGCTTGGAATGATCAATTGAGAAGCTTTAGCTTAATTTCTGTCTATGCTCGACGAATTTTTCAAAGTTCGTCGAATGTAGATCGACGAACAGAAGAAAGATTCTAGAGAACTTCGTCTGTACAACCCCGTGTCCGGCGAGCGGGTCCCGCCAGGGAGGTCGAGCAGACCTGGTCCCGCGACCCGCACCCGAACGGCAAAACAGATATACGGCAGAAGGGCTGGCCCGCTCACGCCCCATTTCAGGCGAGCGAGCCGGCGAGGCGAGCGAGCGGGTCGCGCGAAGAGTCCTTGGCCAAAGCAGATGAGTTTGGCGACCCGCGACTAGCAAGTCGATCGGGGTCGCGGTGACCGCCGGCCAACCCCCACACGCGACCTGGCTGCCGGTCCGCCCGGCAGAAGGCAGGAAGGTCGCGACGGCCCGGCTCGCGCTCGCCCAGGGAGGATAGTCGAGCCACGAGAGCCAGGTTGCGCCCGCCTCCCGCGGAGGGGAATTGGAGGCGAGCTGACTCCCCGTGGGGTGCGAATAGCTACTCAGGACAGCGGAGCTTCGCTGTTGGCAGACCAGGTTGGACTGCGCATAGCCTCTCAGAACAGCGGAGTTTGGCTGTTGGCAGACCCAACTATGGGTCTTTTGGTATTTTCAGGTCAGTTATTTTGGTTATTGGCAGTTCAGATTCCGAAAAACTATAAATAAGACCCAAGGGGTACCTCAGAGGGGACGCTTTCAGTGCCTCCTTACTCTCGTTTCCAAGTGTTCTCTGAGAGTACCTTAGCTCGGCTTCTGGCTAAGGAGGGGAAGCGCTCAGAGATCTTCCGGGTTTGTGGTGGGACCTCCCTGCCGAGCCCTTGGGTCTGTTTCTTCTTGTCTCTTTCGTTATTTTTCTTGCAGGAGCAAAGTAGGCGCGAGACCACCCCTTCCCCAAGGGTCAAACTCCACAAGAGGCCGGATTCCGGTTTCAACATCTTGGTGCGGTGAGCGTGGAAAGTGGTCAGTGCAGAAAAGCTTCGGCGAGCTCAATGATGGGAGGACAAGGATCTGACAGGCAGGACTCGCCCCCCCCGCCTCTCACAACAGTAGGGATGTTGGAGGACTTCAGGAACGAGGTGCTGGGCCTCGTCAGGATCGCGCTCAGCACGCGGGCCGAGTACTCGACGCCGGCAGCCCAGATCGCGGCCGCCCCCTCTTTGGGCGAGGACGCCCCTGGCCGGCGAGCTGGAAAGGAAGTTGTCGAGGAAGGCCGAGGATGCGAGCTCCCGGGGCGCGAGCTTTTTCCCGGGTCGGCAAGCCGAGGCAGGTTCGGCGAGCTGGGTCCGCGAGATTCGCCGGCTCGCCCAGTGGGGGGAGGCAGTCCTTTCAGCGAGCTGGTCTCCTCAACACCAGTACCAGAAGGGTTCAGGGAGCCCGAGATGTCCTACTACACTGGGAAGGGAGACCCGGTTCAGCACGTCCAATGGTTCGAGGACGTGGTCTCCATCCGTCAGATGTCGGACGGATTCAAGTGTCGTCTCTTCGCCATCACCCTCCGAGAGAAGGCAAGGGAGTGGTTCCACCAGCTGCCGGCTAGTTCCATCTATTGCTTCGAGGACTTGCGCCGAGGGTTCATGTTGAGGTTCACTACCTCAAAGAAGAGGAAGAAGGAGTCAGAGTCATTGTTCCACATAAAGCAGGGGGTGAACGAGACGTTGGGGAGCTACGTGGACCGATTTCAGGAGGAGGTCACCCAGGTCCAGGAGATGCCGGGCCATAGTCTGATGATGGCCTTCACCCTGGGCCTGCAGCAGGGTTTCTTCCGAATGGAGCTGAAGAGAGTTCCTCCCCTCTCCTACAAAGAACTGATGGAGAGGGCGGCAAGAGAAGTCGACGGGGAGGAGTAGAATCCGGAGTTCGTAAGGAAGCTAGCCATATGGGCCACCGAGGAAGAGAGGGAGTCGAAGGGAGGAAGAGCGCAGGAGGAGAGAAGAGGGGATCCCAGGCAGAGGGAGCAGAGGCAGCTCCAAGGACAGCAGCCGGGGTGGGGGCATCAGGAGCCCGACCGTCGGCTGGGCTGGAGACCAGAGTGGCAGGGGCAGGGGCCACAGAGAGGGTACTTCGGAAGGGGTCACTATCAGGGGAGGCAGGACCAGTTCCACCCACCGGGCTGGAGGCAGGGTCACCGGCCCCGGCTCCCCGATCAGGAGGAGGCCATGGCCATAGCTTTGGGAGCAAGGAGGGGGATCATGAGGAGAAGGAGAAGAGAGTTCAGGGTGGAGCTGCCCTATTGCGACTTCCATCAGGAAGAGGGGCACGCAACAGCCACGTGCCCGGAATTCTTGGAGATGAGAGGGAATAGGGGGTGGCGCAGCAGCAGCAAGAGGATGCGCGACAAGAAGTGAGGATCGAGGAGGTCCTGCCTCGGCAGAGGAGGATCGTTGCGAGGACCGGGTTGATGTCGGGACCCGAGGAGGGATCAGAGTGATCCATGGGGGAGTGGGGATCGAGGCTTCCCGCAAGGCAAGCCTCCACACCATGTACCGGCGGAGCGTCGCCTCTACATCCCAAACCCCGCCCCCGGAGGAGAGGATCACCTTCTCCAGAAGTGATATGCCAGACCACGAGGATCCGTTCTGTGATGCGCTGGTCATCAAGGCCGCCATCGAGAATTTCACTGTCTCTCGGATCCTCGTGGACAATGGGAGCTCCGTCAACGTCGTCTTCAAAAAGGCGTTTGACGCGATGAAGGTGGAGGCTAAGAGGGTGTTGGCCTCGGACGGGCCCCTGTTCGGGTTCTCGGGAGAAAGGAAGGAAGTAGAGGGAGGCGTTGGCCTCCATGTCATCCTGGGGGGGCAGTCCCGAAACTGCAAGTTCGTCATCGTGGACGCCCCCAGCAGCTACAACGCCATCTTCGGGAGGCCCCTGATCAGCGCCTTCCGCTGCGTCCCCTCATCTTTCCATCAGTGCTTGAAATTCAACGCTGAGGGGGTGCAGGTCAGGGTTTGGGGGGACCCAAAGGTGGCACGGGAGTGCTATGTCACCGCGGTGAACACCATCTCTTGGCAGGAGGGAGCCGAGGAGATGGGGCGGAGGATGGAGAAGGTCGAGCAGGAAGCAGGAGGGGAGGAGCTGGGAGTGAAGGACTGCGCAGAGAAGGCGGCAGGAGGAGATCTGGAGGAGGTGGCCGAAGTAAGGGCCGTGGGAGGAGAGATGGAGGTAGAGGTCCCCGTTCCGGAGGAAGGGGACGCCGAAGGATGGGGGGAGCGGTCCAGGCTGGAGGCGGCAGAAGAAGTGGTGGAGCTGAAGGTGCTCACCCGGGGAGGAAGGATGGAGAAGATCCGCGTCAGCGGAGGGCTGACCCCGGAGGACCAAGGCAGGATGCTGGAGTGCATCCAGAAGAACGTGGACATCTTCGCTTGGAGCGCCGCGGAGATGCCGGGGGTTGACGCGGATGTGGCCTGCCACCACCTCAACTTGGACCCGGGGACACGCCCCGTCCAGCAGAAAAAGAGATCCACGGCGGACAAGCTGGCGGAACCCATCAGGGAGGAGGTGGCGAAGCTTCTCAAAGCTGGCTTCGTATCCGAAATTCAGTACCCCGGCTGGGTCTCCAACATTGTGATGGTCAAAAAAGGAGACGGCCGCTGGAGATTGTGTATCGATTTTTCCCTTCTTAATAAAGCTTGTCCTAAGGACTGTTATCCTTTGCCTCGGATCGACGCGCTGGTTGACTCAGCCGTCGGCTTTTCTGTAATGAGTTTTTTAGATGCCTTTTCAGGTTACCATCAGATCAGGATGCACCCCCCGACATCAAAGATGTCTCATTCATCACAGGGGACGGATGCTACTGCTACAAGATGATGCCATTCGGGCTGAAGAACGCTGGGGCCACCTACCAAAAAATGATGGATAGGGTCTTCAAGGAGCAAAGGGGGAGGAACTTGGAGGTGTACGTGGACGACCTCATGATCAAAAGCCGGGATGTGGACTCCCACCTCCGAGACTTGGAGGAGACCTTCGCCACCCTGCACAGATACAAGATGCGGCTGAATCCCCTTAAGTGTGTCTTTGGGGCCGGCCGGGGGAAGTTCCTGGGGCATCTCCTCACCCCCGCGGGGGTCGAGCCGAATCCAGACAAGGTCAAGGCTATCCTGGAGCTAGGGTCCCCGCGGAATGCAAAGGAGGTCCAACGGTTGACGGGGAAGTTAGCAGGGCTGAGTCGCTTCCTTTCTCGGGCAGGGGAGAAGTGCTCCCCCTTCTTCAAAACGCTGAGGGGTGGTTAGAGGTTTGAATGGACCAAGGAGTGCGAGGACGCGTTCCAGGCCCTCAAGGCGCAGTTGACACAGGCTCCGCTGCTCCAAGGGCCGAAGGAGGGTGAGGATTTATTCTTATATCTCGGGGTCGGGGCAGAGGCTCTGAGCTCCGTCTTGGTTCGAGAAGAGGGAAAGAGGCAGCTCCCTATTTATTACGTCAGCCGGGTCCTGAGGAAGGCCGAGCTCCGGTATCTGATCTTGGAGAAGCTTGCATTCACACTAATCATCTCGGCTCGGAGGCTACGACCTTACTTCCAGGCACACTCGATCCGAGTGGTGACCGACCACCCTCTCCGCAACATCTTCGAGGGGGTGGAGCATTAAGGCCGGCTGGCCAAGTGGTCGGTGGAGCTGAGCGAGTTCGATGTCTCCTTCGTTCCGCGGCTCTCGATCAAAGCTCAGGCGATGTCCGACTTCCTGGCCGACTACGTGGTAGAAGTAGTGGAGGAGGAGCTCACCCGCCCGACTCCTTGGAAGGTGAGGGTGGATGGAGCCTCAGGAAGGCATTCCCTTGGAGTAGGAGTGGTTCTGGAAAGCCCTCAAGGGACTCAGATTGAGCAGATAGTGGTGGTGGATTTTCCCATTACCAACAACCAGGACGAGTACGAAGCAGTGATAGCGGGGTTGCGCCTGGCCAGGGAGTTGGGGGGTGCTGGATGTGGAGGTCCTAACCGACTCCATGGTGGTGGCTTCCCAGATCAACGGGGAGTTCGAAGCAAGGGAGCCTGCTCTGAAGTTATACTTGGCCAAAGTGAAGGGGGTCATAGGGACCTTCCAGACCTTCTCCATCCGACACGTGCCAAGGGGAGAGAATGAACAGGCCGACCAACTAGCAAAGCTTGGCCCCCGGGTGGGGGGCACCTGTTGGGTACATTGGTCTAAATGTACCTGATTTGAAGAAGCCTCAACCAACTCAATGATATACATCAAAATGTATTTGATGTATTTTGAGTTACCTTGTGCAAGTTAAGTATTTGCAGGAAATGATGAAAAAAGTTTCTAAGTCCATGTGTCGACACCCAGAGGGAAAGTGTCGACACTTAAGAAGACTTGTGTCGACACCCAGGCAAGCAGTGTCGACACTTGGAGTCATTGTGTCGACACCAGGGATGCTGAGTCGACACCAGACAGAAAGTGTCGACACAAGGAGCTGTGTCGACACTCAGTGAAGAAAAGTCAGTGAAGCTGTGTCGACACTTAACAATTGTGTCGACACCCAAGGAAGCTGTGTCTACATCAGAAAGTGTCGACACTTGGAGGCTGTGTCGACACTCAGCAAAAGTCTGCAGAGACTAAGTACAAGTGTTGACACCCAGAACAATGTGTCGACACTCAACAGAAGAGTCAACACTGGAAGTAAGTGTCGACACCAAGAACAATGTGTCGACACTTAGCTGAAGACTCAACACTTGAAGAAAGTGTCGACACAAGGAGCTGTGTCGACACTTAGCAAAGAACAGCAAAGTTCAAGAATATTCTAAGTACAAGTGTCGACACTAAGGGAATGTGTCGACACTCAGCCAGAGTCTCGACTGAAGATGTAAGTGTCGACACCCAAAGCAATGTGTCGACACTCAACAAGTATCAACATAAAGATGTGTCGACACCAAGAAGCAGTGTCGACACTTGACAGATACAACACATGAAGATGTGTCGACACAAAGGTGTTGTGTCGACACTTAGAAGAATTCAGCAAAATTCTGAAGAACAAGTACTTGTGTCGACACTCAATTTCAGTGTCGACACATGAAGAAGAAGCAGTGTCGAGATAAAGAATCAACAACACAAGGAGTTGTGTCGACACCTTGTAAACTAGTGTCGACACTTAGACAACATGTGTCGACACTTGGTCTATAAGTGTCGACACTTAAAGACAAAGTCTCGACACTTAAAGACAGTTACAATATTTTCAAGAACTGACTGGATGACTTGACAGCTGTCATTCCAGCCGGTCTACAGCACCTGTCAGAGTTGTCAGAATTCAGTTATGGACCGGACCAGCCGGTTACCATGAAGAAGGGCTATAAATAGGCCTATGCTGTCTACAGAAATTGATTTGATAAAAAGGGTTGTTGAAGTTGTCAAAGTTCAAATTATTAATCAAGTATTCAACAAAGAAGATCTAGCTATTCCTTGAAGAATCAAGTGCAGATCTAAGAAGTTGGAGAGAGAGAGCTCCATCCAAGAAATCAGCCATTAGAACTAGGCTGAGAAGAAGGGTTCAGATTTATTCTGAATCTTAAGAAGCAGAGATCAAGGATCAACTGCAGAAGGAGTCAGTCTTATTGAGTTCTACTTTCAAGAAGCTTTGAAGAAAGCTAAGTCAGATTGATTCCAGCTGAGTTCTTCCAAGAACTCATCAAGAAACTCACAACTCCTCTCTCTTGTCTTTGGGTTGCTGAGTTAATAATTGTATAATCATTTTTATCTTGTAGGATCCTTTGGATCTGAGTTTTGTAAGCCTATAATTATAAAGGCTGAGTGTAGGGCTTGAGAGCCTGAGTGTAGGAGATTGAAATCTCTGAGTGTAGGCCTTGGTGGCTGAGTGTAGGCCTTGGTGGCTGAGTGTAGGCCTTTGTGGCTGAGTGTAGGCTTTGTGAAAAGCTGAGTTATAGGGCCTTGGGCCTGAGGTGTAGGAACCAGTTTGGGTTCTGAGATAGTGGAGAAGTTTGGCCGAATCTAGTATACTGCTAGATAGGCGAAGGGGGAAAGTGGATGTACCTAAAGCTTGGGGAACCACTATAAAACTGTGTGTTTTCTATGTGCTGTGATTTGCTGTGAATACTGTGTGATTGCTGTGCAAAAGTAGATTAGATTCTGTGTTTAAAACTGATTGCTGCCATTAAAGTTTAAAAAGAATTTGGTCACCTATTCACCCCCCTCTAGGTGTTTAGGTACTATATCTTTCAAGTGGTATCAAAGCGAGGTTCCTCAAAAAGGACTAACAGTCTGAGGAGATCCTGATTGGCAGATCCAGTCTAAGTCAAATTACAGATTCAAGAAAATCAAGAACCATGGGTTCCTCTGAGAATCACAAGGAATTGGTATCCATGAAATTACCTCTATGTAGGAAAGAGATATTTGGGATCTGGAAGGAAAGGGTAAGGCTGTTTATGGAAGCCTCAGACCCTAGGATTTACATCACAGTAAAGGAAGGGCCATATGTGCCCATGAAGATATCAGTTCTAGATGCTAATCAGAGAACACCAAAGGATTTCTCTGAAATAACAAAGGATGAGATTGTCCTAGCCACCATGGACAAAAGGGCTCAAAACATTATAGTGAGTGTCATAGATGATGTAACTTTTCAAAATCTAATACACTGTAAGACAACCAAAGAGATGTGGGATACCCTTATTGTGTATATGGAAGGATCTGAAGAAGTTAGGCAAGACAAAAAATCCTTGCTAAATCAAGAGTATGAAAGTTTTAGGCAAGGAAAGGGTGATAGCATAACTGAGTGCTATAAGAAGTTCTATAGGATAGTGAATGAACTCATGTCTTATGGAAGAGAGTTCAGTAATTATGAACTAAATGACAAGTTCCTAAGGTCCCTAACTAAAGATTGGGACACCAAGATCTGTGTCATTAGAGAAATGGCTAAGTTGGGAGAAATTCCTCCACCTACACTGTTTGGCAAATTGCTGTCATATGAAATATAGTTGACAGTGAGGAAAGAGGAGGAGAAATCAACAAGAAATGAACATAAGGAAAGAACAGTAGCTTTCAAGACAGAAGCCCCCCAGAAAGTACAGAGGTAAGTCACCAACTCCACCTCCAAAGTTTGCTGAAACTGAGTCAGAAGAGTCAGCAAGTACAAAGTCTGAAAGCAGTGAAAGTGATGAGGACTTTGCTGCCTTCACTAGACATTTCCAGAAGTTCTTGAAGAAGAAACAGTGGAGGTCAAGGCCTTCTACTTCACAGGGAAAAGAAGACTTATATCAGAATAAAAAGGCTTCAAAGAAGGACAGGAAGAGGACTAAGTCTAGCAAGGCAACTGGTTCAAAAATAGTGTGTTATTGCTGCAATAGACAAGACCATGTTATAGCAGATTGTCCAGAAAAGAGAAAGGAGTCTGGTGACAGGAAGAAGACTCATTTCAAAGGCAAGAAAGAGAAGTCTTTTGTTGCCAAAAAGTATAAGACTCTGTCAGATATTTCTTCTTCAGAAACTGAGTCAGATGCTGAGGCATACATAGGGCTGTTTGCTGAAGAAGAAGAAGAAGAGTTCATGCAGATTATGGAATCTATATATGAACAAGAAGACAGTCAATGCCAAGGGCTAATGACTTTGACAGAGAGTGACAAAATCCTGGAACAGCCAGGACCCAGTAAGGTACAAAGTTCAACTTTAAGTTCAGTTTCTTGTTCCAGTACAAAATAAGATTCATCATCATCAATTGATGAGAGTGTATCTGAGTCTGAGGAAGATATTCATCAGCTGATAGATGAATATAAAGTACTGTTGCAAGCTTACAAGAAGAGCAAGTCCCTAGCCAAAAGTCAGGCAAAGGAAATTGCTGATCTCAAAGCTCCTACAACAGATTCTGAGAAGTTATTTGATCAAAAGCTTAATGAGATAGCCAGACTGAAACACATAACAGTGATTCAGATGGGGACTATCACATATAAGAATGATCAAATCAAGAGTCTGGAGATCAATCTTCAGAAGGAGAGAGAGCTTGTTGCTAGGTTTTCTAAACCTAAGTCAGTGCTACCTTTAATTGATGAATTTGTTCATCACAAAGGCAAGGCTGGACTGGGTTTTATTAAACCTGCAAGGACTGAGCAGTCCAAGGGCAAATCCCCAACACTCAACAAGTCAGCTGTAGATAAGACAGCAAAGACAGTACCTAAGCAAAGGTACAATAAGTTTGAATGTTGGTACTGTGGCAAGGTTGGCCACTTTGCAATGGACTGTTGGCACAATGCTAGTGCCAAAGTGTGTAGCAAACTGCCTATTGGAAAACCAGTAGGTAGCTTTGTCAAGTTGCAAACTAACAAGTACCAAGGACCCAAGAATACTTTGGGTTCTAAGTTTCATTAATCTGTTTTGCAGGTGAGTCCAAGTTGCCATGCCCTAATATGGTACTTGGACAGTGGATGTTCCAGACATATGATTGGAACAAAGGGATTACTAAGGGACTACATTCCAATCAAAGATGGTCCAAAAGTTACCTTTGGTGGTTCTGAAAAAGGAATCATCAAAGGATTTGGTAACATGTCTAGTAACTTGGTTACCATTACTCAAGTGGCTTATGTTAAAGGGTTGAAACACAACCTAATAAGTATAAGTCAATTAAGTGATGTAGGGTATGACATCTCATTTGTTAAGAATGGTTGTCATATCAAGAGGTCAACTGATCAAGAGATCATTTTGACAGGTTATAGAAAGAGGAATGTCTACTGCCTAGACATTATGTGTGAGACCAATGGTTCTCAAGTGTGTCTTGTAGCTGATGAGACAGTCTCTCATTATGTCAAATGGCATAAGATGCTTGCCCATCTTAACTACAAGACAATTGACAAACTCTTTAGCAAAGAGTTAGTGAGGAATGGTCCTCAAGTTAAGTGTGTTAAAGATGGTATTTGCTCAGCTTGTCAAAAGGACAAGCAGACTAGATCCATATTTAGAAGCATAGAAAACAAAGATGCTGTGAGGTGTTTATACCTCTTGCATATGGATCTCTTTGGTCCAATGCTAGTTCACAGCCTAAGTAGGAAGGTCTATACCTTTGTAGTTGTAGATGACTACTCAAGGTTTTCTGGGTGTTCTTCTTAAGACAGAAATCTGAAACACCCAATGTCTTCTATATGTTTGTTAGACAAATTCAGAATGAACTAAATAGTACAGTGGTCAAAATAAGAAGTGACCATGGTACTGAGTTTCAGTCTGATAGCATGACAAAACTATATGAAGACTTTGGGATATTTCAAGAGTTTTCTTCACCTAGAACACCTCAGCAAAATGGCATTACTGAAAGGAAGAATAGGACCTTGATTGAGGCAGGTAGAACCCTATTAAGTGATACATCACTACCAGAATATTTCTGGGCTGAAGCAGTCAATACTGCATGCCATGTTATTAATAGGGCTACCATAACTAAAAGCCTCAACAAGACCCCCTATGAGGTTGTGAAAGGTAGGAAACCAAACCTATCCTACTTCAGGATCTTTGGTTGTAAGTGCTTCATACTTAACAATGGAAAGTCTTACTTGACTAAGTTTGCTGCCAAGTCTCAAGAGGGAATTTTTGTTGGGTACAGCAACAATAGTAAGGCTTATAGAGTCTACAATTTGTCTACTCAAGTTGTAGAAGAATCTGTACATGTAGTATTTAATGAGACTAAACTTATTAATAATGAGTTGTCTAGTAGTGTATGCAGCCCCACAGGTGTAACAAAGAATATGGACAAGCTCACTCTAGAAGAAGAATCTACTACAAGACAGCAAGTAGAAGACAATGGCTGTTGTTCAGGGGGAGAACTACATGTACCAATTGCTGATCAAGTTCAAGGAGTACAGCATAATGGAGATGTTGAAGAGGTTCAACCAGAAGTTAGGATGCCTCCAGCCAATAGGCATCTTAGAGATCATCCAGTAGAGCAGATTATTGGAGATCCAAGACAACGGGTACAAACAAGGAGCAGAAATCAGAATGCAGCAATCTACTCCAGTTTTCTATCTCAAGTTGAACCAAAGAAGTTTGAAGAAGCCATACTATATCCACAATGGACTGAAGCAATGCAAGAAGAGCTTAATCAGTTCAAGAGGTGCAAGGTCTGGGAACTAGTTCCTAAACCTAAAGACCACAATATAATAGGAACCAAGTGGATCTACAGGAATAAGATGGATGAACAAGGGGTCATCATTAAGAATAAAGCAAGACTGGTTGCTAAAGGATATAGGCAAGAAGAAGGTATTGACTTTGATCAAACCTTTGCTCCAGTAGCCAGACTGGAAGCCATAAGGATGTTTCTTGCCTATGCAACCTATCAAGGATTCAAAGTTTACCAAATGGATGTCAAGTCAACATTTCTGAATGGTAATCTTAAAGAAGAAGTCTATGTGGAACAGCCATCAGATTTTGTTGATTCAACTTTACCTAATCATGTCTATAGACTTAGGAAAGCTTTATATGGGTTAAAGCAAGCCCCTAGGGCTTGGTATGAAACCCTATCTAGTTTCCTCATTGAGAACAAGTTCTCAAGGGGGAAAATAGATAAGACTCTATTCCTTAGGGAATCTAGAGGCAAAGTTATACTAGTCCAAATATATGTAGATGACATTATATTTGTGTCTACTGAAAGCAGCCTTTGCAAAAAGTTTGCAAAACTTATGCAAGTTCAATTTGAGATGAGTAGTATGGGAGAGCTGAAGTTTTTCTTGGATCTCCAAGTTAAACAGACTGAGAGTGGTTTATCCATTTGTCAGTCTAAGTTCACCCTAGAACTCATAAGGAAGTATGGTATGGATTCATCCAGTACCATGAAGACTCCTATGGGGTCAAGTATGTCTCTTAGCAAGGATGATGCAGGGAAACCTGTAGATGAAACCTTGTATAGAGGGATAGTTGGCTCCCTATTATACTTGACTGCAAGTAGACCAGATATCATGTATGCTACATGTGTCTGTGCAAGGTATCAAGCCTGCCCTAAAGAGTCTCATTTGACAGCAGTCAAAAGAATACTGAGATATCTAAAGGGCACTCCCTATCTAGGCCTCTGGTACCCTAGGAATAGGGATTTTGAACTAACAGGTTATTCAGATGCAGACTTTGCAGGATGCAAAGAAGATAGAAAAAGCACTACTGGAACCTGTCAATTCCTAGGTGGGAGACTAATTTCATGGAGTAGCAAAAAACAAACAAGTGTGGCTATCTCCACTGCAGAGTCAGAGTATGTGGCTGCAGGAAGTTGTTGTGCTCAACTTCTGTGGATACAACATCAGCTTGAGGACTATGGATTTCAGGTAAGTAGAACTCCACTCTTCTGTGATTCTACTAGTGCTATTTCAATAGCTAATAATCCTGTATCCCATAGTAGAACAAAACATATTGAAATTAAATATCATTTTCTTAGGGAGCATGTAGAAAGAGAAGATATTTTATTGGAATATGTGAAAACTGATAATCAATTAGCTGATATGTATACTAAGCCCCTAGAAGAAGCTAAGTTCAATAGATTTAAAATTGAACTAGGAATGATAAACTTAGAGTAAGTTTACAGAATTGGAAATGGCTAAGTAAAAAGGTGTCGACACATAGAGATTTCTGTGTCGACACAGAAAGTAAGTGTCGACACTTCAGGAAAAAGGTGTCGACACATCTAGGAAGTTGGTGTCGACACTTCTGAATATTAGTGTCGACACATGTCAAGTAGGTGTCGACACATCCAAAGTGGTGTCGACACTTAAGTTTTACTCAGAATTCTCTAAGTAAAGTCTCGACTATATGTCGAGTTATGTGGTGTCGACACATAAACAAGTGTCGACACATAAAATCTGTTGACTAAACTTGTGTCGACACATATGTGTCGAGACATTATAAGTCAGTGTCGACACTTATTTCCAGTGTCGACACAATTTAAGTTAGCTGTCCCGCCTGTTCATCTTCAAAATTAGAAAGGTATAAATAGGGTTTTGTCTTAGTTTGTCGACACGCTTTCAAAGTTTCGAGACCAAACTTCTGTGTCGACACCTCTCTTCTCTCAAGACAAATTCTACAAACCCTAATGGCGCCAAAGCTTGAGGAGAATGTCAATGAAGGATACGAGCTGGTGCGCGATGCTTTTGAGGATGCCGATCAAGAAATTAAGGCTGTCGTAACCCTAGTAGTCGATTCAGGATTAGAATATCTTATTTCTGAACCTACTAAAATCTGGAAGAAAGAGGTACTAGAATTTCTCAGTGGAGCTAAGATAGACGAAACTGGATTCAAAATCAAATCCAGGGTTCACGGTGAGAAGGTGAAGGTGTCACCTAAAAGTCTGAGGAAGATTCTACAGCTACCAAGAATTAAAGAGGAAGATGAGGTTACAGCTACAAAGACCAGGGAAGCTCTAACCTGGTGTGGACTGGATCCTAAGATGAAGCTTGGATCAGTGTTTCTTAGAAAAGGCATGAACAATCAAGGGAAATTCCTCTCTGAGATTGTTGGCAAAGTCATACTCAGCAAGCCAGGAGGGCATGACAGAGTGTCTGCCCTTATGTTTAGTATAATGATAAGGATAATCTTCACTCTAAAAACTGACTAGTCTATGGTAGTTTATGAGAAGATTAAAGAAAGCTTGAAGAAGCCCAACCTGGGCAGGATTTTAAGTCTTTACCTTGCTGGTGTAATACCTGAAGTTATGAGTACAGCTGCTGGAAGCAAAATAAATCAATATGTGAAAAATGGACATGAGGTTGTTCTCTAGATGGGACAGGGTGTTGACTAAGGAGATGCCAACCCCTGAGAAGATAGTTTCTGAGAAGGAGATTCCACCAAAGAAGAAGAGGAAGACTGCTCCAGTGGCACAAGAGTCCACTAGCAGCTCTGAAAGTGAAGAGCATGTTGTCTTCTCAACTGATGAGAATGTAGAAGAGCCAGCAGTAAAATCTCCTGCTCCTCAAGATGATGCTGATATCCAAGGGGAGCTACCTCAAGCTAGCCCCATCCACAAGGATCAAAGCCAGGGGGAGCTTCCAGTTGTAGATGAAACCCACTACACTGGAAAGTGAACAAGCAACCAGCATTATTCTAGAGGTAATCACTTAACTCAATACTTTAGAATTTCCTATGGAAGATACTGATTTGTCTGATGTTCATCAACAAACTCAGCTGGATAACCAAGTCCCAGATGCTGTCTTGGAAGACACATCTGTTGCAGCTCCAATAGTTCCTGATTCAGTGGTTGAAGAACCAAGAATTTCTCCTGCTCATTCTCAACAAGAATACACCATGGAAGATTTATTTCTAAATCTAGATCAAGAAGATTTTGATAAGGAAATTGCTGCTGAAGAAGAGAATGCTCCAGTTCAGGGGGAGCAAGTTGTATTTCTTGAAGAGCCTGCAAGAAAAAAAACTGAGAAGGCACTAGATATGCAGACTGAGAGGCCCCCAAGCCCTAAGGAGAGGGTTGACATTGCCAGCTCCTCAGCATCTGAAGATGAGGAGGCTACCAGGGCTAAGAAGCAGAAACTTTATGTATTCAAAAGAAGGAGTCAAAGTTATAAGAAGGCTCTACAATCTATTGCACCACAGCCTATAGTTCAGCAAACACCATCAGTTGATTATAGTGCTTTAATGGTGGCCATGCAAATTAAACTGGATGAGCACAGGCAGGCAATAAAGAAGTATGTGGATGAAGGGCAGAAATCATTGCAATTTGATCTGGCCCAGGATATTAAATCCATAAGATTTGAGATGAATCTTAACAAGAAGGAGATGACAGACTGTTTCCACAAGGGTGGAAATGCAGTGGTGTACTTGGCTACACACCAGGAGAAGATAAAAGTACAAGTGGATGACATGGCTGTGAAGCAAGGTTATGTTCTTGAAAATCAGATAAGAATGAATGACAATCTTACTGCATCTCACAATGCCATTGTCACAGAACTGAAGAATCTAGCTGCAGGGCAGACTCCAGCTATAGCAAAGGCAGATTTTGACAAAGTATTCCTAGAAGAACTCACTGCTCTTAAGACTGCCATTCAAGACTCCCAGAAGGTCATATCTGAACAACTTAATAAGCTCAAACCTTTCTTTAAAGATGGAGTCAGATACTTGGATAATCAAATCAGATTCCAGAAGGATGATGTTAGAGATCACATGGCTAGAGAAGTCATAAAGGGGGAGAGAGTTTTAGTCAAAGCTAGCTCTGATCATGCCAAATGGATATCTAATTCCATCAGAGCTACACTGGGTATCCTCCTCTTTGTGATGATGACAATGTAGCAGAATCTGGAATTAACCCTGCCTATCTTGGAGGTGAGCAACCAGAAGTAGCTCAAGTGATCTATCCTCCACCAGATTTTGACATGGTGCAAGCTGATATTCATCACATGTATAGCCCAACTGAAGGGAAGTCCAATGTTATTCTAGAAAAAGTGGTTCAGCCTATATCTGAAGCTATGCAGGCAGCTCTTCAGAAAGAAGAAGAAGTTCTACAGAAAGAAGAAGAGACAAGATTGTCTAAGAAGAGGTTTAGGGAACAAGCTGAACAAAGGCCAGACTTTGAACAGTGGAGCCCTACCTCAAGAAATATCATTTTGACTGCCTGGAAAGCTGCCAAAGATAACATTTAAGACAGGAATAAGTGGTTCTCTGAAACTGAATGGAGGAAACATGAATCAAGGCAGGAGGCAATAGTCCAATTTAGAAGGAAGGCCAAGATGGGAAAGCTACCTCCAACAGCTCTGGAGCCTAGCAAGTACTTTCCCAAGCCTTATCACTACTTTGAAAGACAAAAGATCAAAGCAGAAGAACAGAAGAAGAAAGATCTGAAAGGCAAGAAGCCTGCTGATGCTAAAGTTGCTGATGCTCCTGTTCAAGCTAAAGTTCAAGCTGGAAAAGGCATAGTGATTAAGGAGCCAGAACAGAAATAGAATTAGAATTTTCTTGAAGTTTACTTTGTAATCTTTTTAATGTAAAACATTTTGTGAACTTCTGGATATAAATATGACAGATATTAGAACAATGTGTTACATGTTAAAACTATTTCATATTTGTTCTGTGATGATGTCTATGTCTATTTCATATTTGTTCTGTGATGATGTATATGTATACATGTGTGATTGATACATGTTTATGTTTACCTTGCTGTATATAATCCTGCTTTACATCATTTTGTAATTTTATTATGAATGGTGTATATCATTGACTAAGGGTTATGACTTCTCCAAATAGGAGGAGATTGTTGGGTACATTGGTCTAAATGTACCTGATTTGAAGAAGCCTCACACAACTCAATGATATACATCAAAATGTATTTGATGTATTTTGAGTTACCTTGTGCAGGTTAAGTATTTGCAGGAAATGATGAAAAAGTTTCTAAGTCCATGTGTCGACACCCAGAGGGAAAGTGTCGACACTTAAGAAGACTTGTGTCAACACCCAGGCAAGCAGTGTCGACACTTGGAGTCATTGTGTCGACACCAGGGATGCTGAGTCGACACCAGACAAAAAGTGTCGACACAAGGAGCTGTGTCGACACTCAGTGAAGAAAAGTCAGTGAAGCTGTGTCGACACTTAACAGTTGTGTCGACACCCAGGGAAGCTGTGTCTACATCAGAAAGTGTCGACACTTGGAGGCTGTGTCGACACTCAGCAAAAGTCTGCAGAGACTAAGTACAAGTGTCGACACCCAGAACAATGTGTCGACACTCAACAGAAGAGTCAACACTGGAAGTAAGTGTCGACACCAAGAACAATGTGTCGACACTTAGCTGAAGACTCAACACTTGAAGAAAGTGTCGACACAAGGAGTTGTGTCGACACTTAGCAAAGAACAGAAAAGTTCAAGAATATTCTAAGTACAAGTGTCGACACTAAGGGAATGTGTCGACACTCAGCCAGAGTCTCGACTGAAGATGTAAGTGTCGACACCCAAAGCAATGTGTCGACACTCAACAAGTATCAACATGAAGATGTGTTGACACCAAGAAGCAGTGTCGACACTTGACAGATACAACACATGAAGATGTGTCGACACAAAGGTGTTGTGTCGACACTTAGAAGAATTCAGCAAAATTCTGAAGAACAAGTACTTGTGTCGACACTCAATTTCAGTGTCGACACATGAAGAAGAAGCAGTGTCGAGATAAAGAATCAATAACACAAGGAGTTGTGTCGACACCTTGTAGACTAGTGTTGACACTTAGACAACATGTGTCGACACTTGGTCTATAAGTGTCGACACTTAAAGACAGAAAGTCTCGACACTTAAATACAGTTACAGCATTTTCAAGAACTGACTGGATGACTTGATAGCTGCCATTCCAGCCGATCTACAGCACCTGTCAGAGTTATCAGAATTCAGTTATGGACCGGACCAACCGGTTACCATGAAGAAGGGCTATAAATAGGCCTATGCTGTCTACAGAAATTGATTTGATAAAAAGGGTTGTTGAAGTTGTCAAAGTTCAAATTATTAATCAAGTATTCAACAAAGAAGATCTAGCTATTCCTTGAAGAATCAAGTGCAGATCTAAGAAGTTGGAGAGAGAGAGCTCCATCCAAGAAATCAGCCATTGGAACTAGGCTGAGAAGAAGGGTTCAGATTTATTCTGAATCTTAAGAAGCAGAGATCAAGGATCAACTGCAGAAGGAGTCAGTCTTATTGAGTTCTACTTTCAAGAAGCTTTGAAGAAAGCTAAGTCAGATTGATTCCAGCTGAGTTCTTCCAAGAACTCATCAAGAAACTCACAACTCCCCTCTCTTGTCTTTGGGTTGCTGAGTTAACAATTGTATAATCATTTTTATCTTGTAGGATCCTTTGGATCTGAGTTTTGTAAGCCTATAATTATAAAGGCTGAGTGTAGGGCTTGAGAGCCTGAGTGTAGGAGATTGAAATCTCTGAGTGTAGGCCTTGGTGGCTGAGTGTAGACCTTGGTGGCTGAGTGTAGGCCTTTGTGGATGAGTGTAGGCTTTGTGAAAAGCTGAGTTGAAGGGCCTTGGGCCTGAGGTGTAGGAACTAGTTTGGGTTCTGAGATAGTGGAGAAGTTTGGCCGAATCTAGTACACTGCTAGATAGGCGAAGGGGGAAAGTGGATGTACCCAAAGCTTGGGGAACCACTATAAAACTGTGTGTCTTCTGTGTGCTGTGATTTGCTGTGAATACTGTATGATTGCTGTGCAAAAGTAGATTAGATTCTGTGTTTAAAACTGATTGCTGCCATTAAAGTTTAAAAAGAATTTGGTCACCTATTCACCCCCCCCCCCCTCTAGGTGTTTAGGTACTATATCTTTCAGCACCATCACCGACCTGTTCCGCCCCTCCATCGAAGAAGGGGAGCTCATGGAGATCGACCAGCAAGCTTCGTGGATGGATCCAGTAATAGTTTTCCTCTCCACAGGAGAATATCCGGAGGGGGTAGACAGGAAGAAGCTGAGGCACAAGTCCGCTTACTACCTCCTTAAAGACGGGCAGCTATACAGGAAGACCCTCTCCGGGATGCTGGCTCGCTGCGTAGCCGAGGGTGAGGCGCAGAGGATCTTAGAAGAAGTCCACTCCGGGGAGTGCGGGAGTCATTCCGGGAGTCGGACCCTGGAGGGGAGGATAGTCAGGCAAGGGTATTTCTGGCACACTCTGGGCCGAGACGCCACGGAGTTCGCAAGGAGATGTCATAAGTGCCAGCTGTTCGCCCCACTCCAGCTACACCCGGCCCAACAGCTCAAGAGTATCACGGCCCCCTGGCCCTTTGCAATCTGGGGTATGGATTTGGTTGGACCGTTCCCCCAGGCCAGCGGTCAGAGAAGGTTCCTCCTGGTGATGATCGACTACTTCTCGAAGTGGGTGGAGGTGAAGGCGTTGGCCAAGGTGACCTCCCAAGTAATCAGGAACTTCATTTGGGGGGAGATCATCTGTCGCCATGGGCTGCCCCAGGCCATCGTCACAGACAACGGACCCCAGTTCGCCAGCGCCGAGTTCACCAGCTTCTGCGAACAGCTTGGAATCGACCTCAGGTTTGCCTCGGTCCACCACCCCAGGAGTAACGGGCAGGTGGAGGCTGCGAACAAGATCATCATCAACCTCCTCAATAAAAAGGTGGAAAACTTGAGAGGAAGCTGGGTGGAGCAGCTCCCCGCAGTTCTTTGGGCCCTAAGAACCACCCCTAACACGGCCACGGGGGAGACCCCCTTCAAGCTCTCCCATGGGTGCGAGGCGGTGCTCCCCATAGAATTTGAAGTCCAAACGCCGCGAGTTGGGGGGGCCAGGGAGGGCCGAGAGGAATGGCGAGCCGAGAACGAGGGGGAGCTGAGACTCTCCCTTGACATGGTGGAAGAGTTGAGGGACCTTTCGGCCATCCGACAGGAGGAGGTCAAAAGGAGGATGGCAAAATACTTTGACAAGCATGTCAGGGTCAAGCAGTTCGCGGAAGGAGACCTGGTGCTGAAGAAGGTGGACGCGGCAGGAAGGTCAGCGTCCGTTGGAAAGCTCAACCCCAGCTGGGAGGGGCCATTCATTGTGAAGGAAGCTTTGAAGTCAGGGGCTATCGGCTCCAAAATGTAGAGGGCGAGACCCTGAGTCTCACCTGGAGTGGAGACGACCTGAAGAGGTTTTTTCCCTAAGCACCTGTAAGCAACATGATTTGTTATAATGAATTCCTTTTTCTCCCCCCCCAGAATTTCCATTGCCAGCTTGCACAGAGAATTGGAATGTGTTTGGACCTCGATAAGATCCCGCTGCCAGGCTCCCACCTAGCTGGCAGGGCCGGAATTCACTCGGTGTCATCCCTATCCTCGAGAAGATCCCGCTGCCAGGCTCTCACCTAGCTGGCAGGGCCGGAAGTCACTCGATGGAATGAGTTTGGACCTCGAGAAGATCCCGCTGCCAGGCTCCCACCTAGCTGGCAGGGCCGGAAGTCACTCGGTGTCATCCCTAGCCTCGAGAAGATCCCGCTGCCAGGCTCTCACCTAGCTGGCAGGGCCGGAAGTCACTCAATGGAATGAGTTTGGACCCCGTCCCGCTGCCAGGCTTAGCTGGAGGGCCCACGGTGTCAGCCTCGAAAGATCCCGCTGCCAGGCTCCACCTAGCTGGCAGGGCCGGAAGTCACTCGGGAATGTCATCCCTAGCCTCGAGAAGATCCCAGGCTCTCACTAGCCAGGCTCTGAGTTTGGACCCCGAGAAGATCTGCCAGGCTCCCAAGGGTCGGAAGTCACTCGGTGTCATCCCTAGCCTCGAGAAGATCCCGCTGCCAGGCTGTCACCTAGCTAGCAGGGCCGGAAGTCACTCGATGGAATGAGTTTGGACCCCGAGAAGATCCCGCTGCCAGGCTCCCACCTAGCTGGCAGGGCCGGAAGTCACTCGGTGTCATCCCTAGCCTCGAGAAGATCCCGTTGCCAGGCTCTCACCTAGCTGGCAGGGCCGGAAGTCACTCGATGGAATGAGTTTGGACCCCGAGAAGATCCCGCTGCCAGGCTCTCACCTAGCTGGCGGGGGCGGGAGTCACTCAATAGCAATAACTTGCGACCCAGAACGAATCACGCTGTCGGACTCCCACCCAGCCGGCGAGGCCGGGAACTACTCAAACGATGTTAACAACAGGTCGGAATCAAAAAAGTTAATCAAAAAGGGGAGGGGTCCAACATAGCCCCCCAGCCCCAGGAAAGGCGACCGAGTGGAGGCGAGAACCTGGGCGAGAGTCTGCAAGAAATTATGCAATACAGACGAGGGACGAGCCGGCTCGCCTCGCTCGGCGGGCGAGCAGCCGCCTCATCGGGGCCGGGCCGCAGGGGCAGGTCGCGTCGCACGGCAATAGCAAATGTATAAATAAGGCGGGCGAGAGAGCATTTATAAAAGTAACAATAGCTGAAAAACACGAAGTATAGGCGCAGGCCGCGCGTACATCTCAAAACAGGTAAACATAGATGATAATATACATCTAAAAAAATAAATGTCAAAAGGCAGGGGAGGCGCGAGATCCGGGGCGAGAAGTCCTAAATGGGTTGGAAGGCTTTGTCCCCAGGGTCCGGCACGGGGAGAAATAGCGCCGGCACCATGTCTTCCGCCGAGAGTTCCGCCACCTCGCTCGTAAGGAGATCCGCGCGTCACAGCATTTGCATCGTATACTTTGCGGCGCTGGCAGCGTTCTCTTGCATCAGCACTTCCAAGTCGTAGTCGGAGTGGTGCTCGAGCGGACAGGCCCTGCTGTCTGGAGGAGGGACAGCGGCGGCGGCCTCCAGCTCGCGTACCCGCACCTCCAACGCCGCTTTGTCCTGACCAAGGGTGGCGATCTCGGCACCCATCCGGCTCGCCATCGCCGCATCCTGGGAAAAGGAAGGAGAAGAATCGTGAGCTGTATTCGCGAGAAGGGGTGGTAGTTCAGGGTGAGTACGTACCACCCCGCCCAGGTACTGCGCGAGGGTCTCCTCTGCCGCGTCGGCCCGCCTCCTCTGAAGGTTCGCGTCCTCCTGAGCAAGCTTCTGGGCCTCCTCCCTCTCGTCCGCCAGCTTCTTCAGGGAGGTGGCGTTCCGCTCCAGCTGAGTGCAGCGCCTCCCTACCATGTGAGCTAGCTCCAGGCCGCGTAGCTGGGCCCGCGCGCTTTCGTGAACCAATACTCGCGTCGCCTCTTTGTCGTAGATGGCGGCGTCTTCTCGCGAGTACATGCCGAACGAGAAGTTGTAGGCTTCCCCGCCGATGGTGTCCTGCTCCATCCAACTCGGCAGCAAGGTCGAGATCGCGGCGCGATTCGACTCCTTGTCCCACGAAAGGAGCGGAGCGCCGAGCTCGTCCATATATCTCTCGTCGTAGCCAAAGTTGCGGTGACCCCTCGGCACCGGCTTCGCAGTAGCTTGAGACCCGTCCGGCGGCGCGGAGGTGCCCGCCGCCCGGTCCGGGGTATCGCTGGTCGAAGCAACCAGCGGGGGCGAAGGGCCCTCGGCCGGAGGGTCCACAGGGGCCTTGCCTTTCCTTTGGCTCGCGGCGGGTTGCTGACCCGCGGTCTTCGCCACCTTCGGCGGAGGGGTGGGCTGTCCGCCACCCGACCGCTTCTTGGCCGGAACTGACGGGATGTCGCGCTGAGCGGCATCCGCAGCCTGAGCTCGGGCGAGAACCCGGGGGGAATCCGAGCGCTCTCGTAAGGGGGGTGAAGAGGGATGTCACACTCGCCTGCCAGGAAGAAGGGGTGAGGTAAAGGAAAAAAGAGGGGTAAGGCATAACAGCGGCGAGTGGCAAACCTCCCCCTGGCGGGACGGCGGCGAGGTCGTCAAGATGGCGGCGCAGGTACGCGACCTCAAAATTCTTCCCGGCAAAGAACGCGCACAAGTCGGCTTCATGGCCCCCTAGGCTGGGCGGACGGTAGCTCGGCTCGCTAAGCTGCACCGGCGAGAAGGGGACGTTGCCGAAATCCCCTTTGACGAAAAGGAACTTTTTGAGCCAATTATGACTCTTATTGACTGTCTCCCGCGCCTTGAGGTGGGCGCTGGAGAAGTAGTCGGTCCCGTCCCGATTCGCCCGGAAGGAGAACAACTTCCAGAAAACGGCGAGGCTGAATTCCACTCGCTCCTCTCGCAGGAAGCAGGCGAACCCCACCATAACGGCTATGGAGTTCGGGGTCATCTGGCCTAGGACAACCCCGAAATACTTCAGCACCTGGCGCACCTCGGGCAACAGGGGAAGTCGCAGGCCCACCTCAAAGTGAGCTAGCGGGATGGCGAGCTCGTCCCTGGATAAGTCGTTGATCTTTTCACCATCCCCGGGCCGTCTCGCAGAAAAGCCCGGCGGAACGTGGTCGCCAAGAGCATCCAGGTACTCGCGTTCAGAGATGACGGCGTGAGGAAAATCGTGCTCTGAGAAGGTCCAAGCGCACTTACTTCGTCCGTCCACGTCGCCGCCGCCTCCGCCCATTCCCATCAGATCGCCGCCAAACGTGCGAGACAGATCCAGAAAGCGAGCGCGAACCGTACTTCGCGGGAAAAATGAAGCGAGAGGACGTTTGGAATCGGTGAGGGAATAAGAGCCGACAAGGCCTATTTATAGGGAAAGAGAAAGGTCGGGAAACTTCCCGCCGAAAGAGGGGGTGCAGATAGCAAAAATCAGCCCGACGGATCGACTTCCTCGCGCGCAACCGCACCCCAAAGGCCGATCAGGCGCGGGTCTCGCCCGGCCGCGTCCGCGGAAGACCCGAGCGGGCGAGTCTCGGCCCGCACCCGCCCGGGATTCCGCGCGAGTCGGGAGGCTCCCGTCTGGCGAGCTCCTCGGCTCGCCCTCGCCCCAATCAGCACGAGGGGAAGAGCGGATCTTTTCCTTAACCCGCCCACAGAAAGCAAGAGCAACAGCATGATATTTTCAATAAACCTCAGCAGTAAAAAGTTAGGCCCATAGGCGGGCAAAAAGAGTCGCAAGTGGTTACAAATACAAGATAACTTTGAAATAACAGCAACCCCGCGGTATCCCGCAAGCGGGGGGGGGGGGGGGGGGGGGGGGGGGGGGGCAGAAGGCTGGATCAGTACTCGACCCACTTCCACCTGTGCCGCCGCTTCGTTCCCGATCGCGACGGCACGCGAGGGTCGTGGTAATCGCGAACCGCCACCAGTTCCCGCTGAGCCAGGCCGACTTGCTCTGTGGCGATCCTAAGATGCCCCTCGGCTCGCGTTATATGCACGCCCGGTGAAGTGACATCGTCGTCTTCCGCTGCGCGTGGAGGTCCCTCCAAGGCCGCGAGCCGAGCCTCGGTCTCGGCCTTGTATTCATCGACCCTCTTCACGATCTCCTGCAGCAGCAGCGTGTGTTTTTGGAACAGCCGCGTCACCTTCCTCTTCATCCCCACCGCATTGGTCGGGTCGCCCAGGTAATCAGAGACACTGTCCACGTCGGGCGGAGGCGAATACCCTTCGCTCGTATCAGTTTCGGAGGAGGCCCTGTTGTAGCCTACAAACGGGGCGAGTCAGAAGGAGCGAACAAGAAAAATCCAACGGTAAGTACTAGCTTACCAGGGGTTGGCACGTCACCCGCACCGACGGAGGGGCGAGAGGAGCCCGGCCGATCATGAAAGGCTTCTCCCTCGAGGGTCTCAAGAGACTTTCCCAGTCCGTGGGGAGCCGGCGAGCGGGGGGTTTCCGGAGGTGGGCGGTCCGGACCTGGGGAACTAGCGACCCTCTCAGGCGACAAGGGAGTGGGGCGATCCTTTCCCCCGTTCCCCATCTCTTCGCGAGGAATTGCCTGCAAAACAAAAGATCAGAGGTACAACGATAATCCGCGGAAAGTCACGTACCCCAGGGACGACCTCAACACCCGCCGCCGAGCTGGAGCCCGGACAGTCAGCCGCCAGAGACCGCCTAACAATCTTTCCCTTCACCGGCCTAAAGAGAGGGCCGGGAGACCCACGTGCTAGCCAAGGGGCGGCCTCGAGGGCCTCCTCCTGAGTCTTCAGACCCGCTGCCGCCAGGCGAGCTCGCACCTCTTCGCTGACCGGCATCGAGAAACTAAAGTCTGCTCAAAGAAAATGAAGGGACCTGGGGAGCCTCCTCCAGGGGTCAGCGGTATGTATTTATAGCCGGACAGTGGGGCCCCACCAGAAGATTCCCTGCCAGCTCAGCACAGTGCTCGCCGAACACGCGGGTTGGATGGTTCTTTTCGAGCTTGATTCAAGCTCAAAAAGAGCGGGGATTGTGTACAACCCCGTGTCCGGCGAGCGGCTCCCGCCAGGGAGGTCGAGCAGACCTGGTCCCGCGACCTGCACCCGAACGACAAAATAGATATACGGCAGAAGGGCTGGCCCACTCCCGCCCCATTTCAGGCAAGCGAGCCGGCGAGGCGAGCGAGCGGGTCGCGCGAAGAGTCCTTGGCCAAAGCAGATGAGTTTGGCGACCCGCGACTAGCAAGTCGATCGGGGTCGCGGTGACCGCCGGCCAACCCCCACATGCGACCTGGCTGCCGGTCCGCCCGGCAGAAGGCAGGTAGGTCGCGACGGCCCGGCTCGCGCTCGCCCAGGGAGGATAGGCGAGCCACGAGATCCAGGTCGCACCCGCTTCCCGCGGAGGGAATTGGAGGCGAGCTGACTCCCCGTGGGGTGCGAATAGCTACTCAGGACAGCGGAGCTTCGCTGTTGGCAGACTAGGTTGGACTGCGCATAGCCTCTCAGAATAGCGGAGTTTGGCTGTTGGCAAACCCAGCTATGGGTCTTTTGGTATTTTCAGGTCAGTTATTTTGGTTATTGACAGTTCAGATTCCGAAAAACTACAAATAAGACCCAAGGGGTACCTCAGAGGGGACGCTTTCAGTGCCTCATTACTCTCGTTTCCAAGTGTTCTCTGAGAGTACCTTAGCTTGGCTTCTGGCTAAGGAGGGGAAGCGCTCAGAGATCTTCCGGGTTTGTGGTGGGACCTCCCTGCCGAGCCCTTGGGTCTGTTTCTTCTTGTCTCTTTCGTTATTTTTCTTGCAGGAGCAAAGTAGGCGCGAGACCACCCCTTCCCCAAGGGTCGAACTCCACAAGAGGCCGGATTCCGGTTTCAACATCGTCGAACGGAGATCGACGAACTCTCTAAGAGTGAAGTTGTTTTCGTCGAATGAAGATCGACGAATCGACTTCAGAAAAATTTCGTCAAACAGAGCTCGGCGAAATGTTTTCAAATCTTCAGACTAAGCTCGATGAATTTTTTAACTGCAAAATATTTCGTCGACCTCAGATCGAAGAATTCTTTTATTTTTGTGGAACGGAGTTTGTCGATTCATATTCTGAAAAATCTTATATCTATGGTTTTTCTTCGACCTCCGTCCCGCGCTTTCAGTTCCATTGCACTTGATCTCTCTTGTTTGTTGCAGGCATACTATGGCGATTCCAGCAGGCAGTCTTGCAGCCATGAAGTTCGATACTGGATTTGATATAGACTTCGAATCGTTACTCTGATCCAATCTTCCTGGACATTCTGCAACTGCTTGAAGATCAGTAGTTGAAGCATCTAATGTCCACCAGAATCAAGCTAGCCACTGCAGAGATCAGGGAATGGGTCTACACTTCCTCCACCACAGATGAAAACACCATGACAGACGTAATATCGGGTAATGAAGTCTCTCTTACCCTCGCCGTACTGATTGAGATTTTTGGATTAACTAATGGTGAAGCAGAGTTGGAGATTGATAATGAGGAATTTGATGAAATGTTAAATAAAATGGGTTATTCTGGTGAAACCCCCAACAACCTGCTGAAGAAGCACTTATCTGCTGCATATAAGTTTCTAGCAGATGTTGTGGGCAAGGTACTGCTGGGTAATCACACAGCCCATGATTACATCACCAGGCATCAATTTCCGGTGATGTGTGTTGTGGTGAATATGAAGCCTGTAAATTGGGCTAAGATTATGTTTGAGCTGATCAAGAAAAAGAACACCAGGAAGGAGGTGTGTTTTGGAAGAATTCTGGGAATCTTCCTTCAGGAAAAGGCTGTTGAATCCCTAGTCACACCGACCATATTCATTAATGCCTCCAAGAGGCTCACTTGTGCCCTCTTTGGCAGGTGTGAGAGGACCATCACCAAGACATCCAAGGCTTCTTCCTCTTCCTCCAGGCCTTCTGAGAGTACAAGGGCTGCTCTAGCCACTCCCCACCCTGCTGAGGATGTCCCTCTCCACTTCCACCACCTCCAGTCATCCAAAGCCATCCTTAGATGGTACACCAACTCCCCTCGCCAGTTCATTCCCTAGTCCATACCACAATCCACATTCCTCCACCTCCATCCCCCATGGTACACCAACTCCATCATCTCCAGTACCTCCATCACAAACTCATATTCACTTTCATACATCCACTCAATCCCCAGATGGTATACCAATTCCATCACCACCCTTATCTCCACTACCACCACATTTGGCTGATATTCCCCTTTCCAATCTGTCATCCCTACCATCATTCAATCTGCTTTCATCCCCCTTCATACTCCCTCTTCCCTAGATGAACCTATGCAAGACTCTATACCTCCTCCTCCACCATCATCTTCCATCCACCCTTCTGTCCCCCCTGAGACACCTCCTGCATTCCTGACACTGGATCCCTCCATCATTCCACCTCTTCTATCACTTCTCACTCCCCTCCTCAAGACCTTCATAGTAGAGGCTATTTCCCCTCTTGATACTTCCATCTCTTCTCTTGCTGATCAATTCTTTGCTCTCTCCATCCCTCCTTCTTCAGTTAGGGGCCTGACTCCAGTATCCACTGAAACTAGGCAGGGGGAGATACTCTGTGAAGAAGAAGCAGCAGCAGCAGCAGCATAAGTAACAGCAGAAGCAGCAGTAATAGAAGAAGCAGAAGCTGATGATTTAATAGCAGATGTAGAAGCAGAAGCAGATGCAGATGCAGATGCAGAAGCAAAAGCAGATGCATCAGCAGCTGATGATTTAATTGATTTACTTAATTTCATTGAATCTGATATGGATTTGGATGAGTCCGTTTTGGCTGAAATAAACACTGTGGGTGATTGCATTATAAATCCCACATTAGATATTTTGAATTTGTTGAATATGTTTGATACAACTTATTTGAATTCTCTTCCATAATACAGCATAAAGCGATCCTTGGCTATAGTTCCCTATACCTCCCCAACAAGCCCCAAAGTTGTCAAGCAACTCAAGGATAGTTTTGCTATTACAGAGGCTCCTGTCATTCCATCTCCACCCAGAACTGATTCCCTCATTATTTCATCCCCTCCTAAAGTCATTTCTGCTCCAACATTCATTATGGATGATAGCCCCATGCCTGATCTTGATGAGTTGATCATGGCTAATATTGAAGAAGAGAATAAGTCAGTTGCTGAAAGCACTGATGTACTCTGTTCTCCAGCTCCAGCTCTTCCTCCAACTCCTCCCCAGGCAGAAAAAGTGTTGATATCTGCAGAAGCATTGAAAGAGATTAATGCTTTATATGATAATCCACATAACTCTTCAGATGATGATGATGAGGATTCAGATGACAATCCATCTACTAAGAAAAAGAAACTTTCCAAGAAGAGGAAAGCTCCTTCACCTCCTGCTCCAAAGCCAAACCCAACATATGACACTCCATAGTATATTCTTCAGAATATTACTCCATACAAGGGCATGTCAGCTTGGATGTGACTGTCCAAGAATCAATAGAAAGAAAGGAAGAAAAGTAGGAAATATTCACCTCCTCCACAGAGATACAGGAAAGACCCTCCTCCTCCTCCTCCAACCTGTTGCTGGTGCTTCAGGCTCTTCATCTCAGAGGACTACCCAATATTAAACCTATTAGAGGCATCAGGGTAGATCCTCCTCATCTTCTAGAAGCAGCCAGCAGAGGCACTATTCTTCAGGAAGGCAATAGCAACATCAACATCAACAATAATAAACTACTAAAAATCAAAAGGCTGAAAGCCCAAAGAGACCTGCATCTCCTCTTGTACCTTTTGAGGACCCAAAAACAGCTACAACTACACGGATGGCTAGGTTCCAAGAATTGGTTGGCTTATCTATGATCAAAAAAGCCAAAGCTGAAGGAAAGGATCCATCTCAATACTCAACCATGTCTAAATACAGGAAGGAAGAACTAAACAGGTTTGCCAAAGCTAATAAATTTTTTAATGTTGATGATTATATGAAGTTACATCCAGAAGCTGTGGTATCAAGAGCCACTTCCCTGAATATTATTGGAGCTGCTGATATGACAATGACAAAGACTCATGTAGCCAATCCAAACAGGGAAATCAAGTTTACACAGCCTGGTGATAAAGCTAAAGAGGTTAAGCAAAAAGAGCCAAAGCAGAAGAAATGAATTTTAACTGCATATCCTATCTATTATTTTAAACTGCTTATTTATTTCGTGATACAAAGTGTTGGATCCCTAGTTTGATTTGGACTAGGTTCACTAAGTTAGGATCATATGACCCATCATGTATAGCTAGAGTCATGGTTGTGTCCTAGAGTCTAGGCCAAGTCCTTAGAATCAACATCACATGGACCAGCCTTCAACAAACTGTCAGAGACTCAAGAAATTGTGTCGACACTTGGGAAAGGTTGTGTCGACACCATAAGCCAGATTGTGTCGACACTCAGGACTTGTGTCGACACACAGAACATCTGTCGACATCAACTATGTCGACACCAGAAGCAAGATTGTGTCGACATAGAGGACTTGTGTCGACACACAGAACATTTGTCGAGACAAGAAGCAATTGTGTCGACACACAGAACATTTGTCGACAACAATTGTGTCGACACACTCCAGATTTCTGTCAAAACAACAACTATGTCGAGACAAGAAGCAATTGTGTCGACACATAGGACTTATGTCGACACACTCTAGATTTCTGTCAAAACAATAACTATGTCGAGACAAGAAGCAATTGTGTCGATATACAAGACTTGTGTCGACACATCCCAATGAAACAAGTTCTCAGTTCGACGAACCCAGTTCTCAGGTCGACGATTTCTGGATACTCAACTTCAGTATTTCATTCCAAAAATATCTAAGTCCAAAAACACTTCACTAGACTCAGCTCGACGAAGTCAAATTCTCAGCTCGATGAACTTGATGTGCAGAAAAGGCAAGACTCTAGAGAATGCAGTTATCTATTCTCAGCTCGACGATTTTGGAACTCAGCTCGACGAATAGAAGCCATCTGGTCGACGAACACAACTCCTCAGCTCGACGAACTGTAGACTCAGCTCGACGATTTCAGTTCTCTGTTCGACGAATCCAGACTTGGTTATTTCCATCCTTTTGTCCCTTTCCTATTGTAATAATTCCTGAGTAATTAATGCTAAAATATTCTCTGAATATTACCGTTAGACGGAGCATTAATTACGGTCTTCATCGGGATTATTGCTTACCATTTTTCCATGGTACAGTTGGGGAAACTCAATCAATGCAAAACATTCTCCAGGCCGTCAGCATTAAATGCAGAAGAATTTCAAATTTCAAAAGGAAGATAATATGGAACATACAAAAAGGGATTTTCCATCTTCTTCTCTGTAAGCAAGAAAAGAGACAGATAGTCAATATTTGTGAATCAGGAATCAAGAATCTTCTGCTGCTCTCTCTCTCTCGACAACACTCTGAAACAAAAAGAGATAGAAAGCTGATACAGACATACAAGATCTAGACCATAAGAATATCAGCATCGGAAGAAGAAGAACATCAAATCAAAATAAAGAGTCTTCTTTCTTCTATACTCCAGGACACTTCAAAGGACAACAAATCCTCTATCTGTCAAGAAGTTCCTGTACTTTATCTGGTCAAAGCTGAAAGACTGAAGGCCTATCACCCTGAAGCAAATCTCCATCTTCCTGAACCATTCAACATCTCAGGGGGATCCCTTTGCTAACATCAAATCCACAAAAGTCTTCTCAGTTGTACATTGAGGAAGAGAAGACAAAATCATCTCTCATCCCCCCACTGTATAAAGGGTTCTTAACTCCCTTCAAAAGTTATTCCTGGTTGTAAGTCACCTGACCAAAAGACTTGAGGTTTGGTTTTTGAGCACCTGATCAAAAGCTCATTGGTGTCAGACACCTGAACAAAAATCTGAGTGGATTCCTACCAGGATGGTAGAAGAGTGGATGTACCCAGTTGGCGAACCACTATAAATTTCTTGTGTTGTCTGGTTGCTCTTTTCTTTTATTTCTTATTGTGGCTGTGATAGTTAGGATTGTTGTGTTTGTGCTTTAATTTTATTCCTACAGCACTAGGACTAGATTGAAGTAGTTAGAAAATTTTATAAAAACCCTAAATACTCTATTCACCCCCCTCTAGAGTATTCTAGATCTAACCCCTCACTTTCAATTGGTATCAGAGCAGGATTCCCTTGGTTGTACAAGCTAACCCTTGAACTAAAGATCTTGAGTTAGATCTGTCTTTTCATTTCTATTAGATATTCACACACAACATGACACAGAATAAAGACTATGCAAGCACCAGACCTCCAGTTTGCAACCTAAATAGGTGTGCCATCTGGAAGACAAGAATTAAGTTATATATGAATTCTATTGATGAGGATATTTTTAATTCCATTATGACAGGTCCTCCTCAACCATCTGCCTCCACCTCTACAGCAACATCCAGCAATAATGCAGTTCCACCACCTGAGTGGACTGATGCCCAAAAGAAGGCAAAAATTGTTGATGCTAAGGCCATGAATATTCTGGCCCAAAAATGTCAGATGACATTTTCGAAAAAGTGGCTAAATGCACATCAACCAAAGCCATCTAGGATTCCCTCAATCAAATGGTGGTTGGGTCTGCTGATGAAAGAAAATATAGAAGATTCAATCTCATATCATAATATGAGAACTTCAAGAAAGAAGAAGTTGAATCAGTTGCAGAGATGTACAATAGGTTGAGCTCAATCATCAATGAGCTGAAAACCTTGGACAAGGACATCACCCTCACAGAGGTGAATGATAAAATCCTTATGTGCTTCTCAAGCACATGGGATTCAAGGATCTAGCGCATCAAGGAGGCCAGGAGCCTGAATGAGATTTCCACTGAATCTCTTTCAGGAAAGCTGAAGTCCTATAAACAGCTCATCAAATCCAGAGCGGCAACTGAGCAAAGAACACCTCCACTAGCAAGGAAGGAGCACAACATTGCATTCAAGGCTGTTGAGGATATAGAAGCACCAACAATAAATGAAGAACTGATGGGTCTACTTGCCAAAAGATTTTACAAGTTGGCAAGGAAAGACTTCAGAAGAAAGTCATCCAGGATGGATGATAAGCCAAGGTATGATAAAACACCCACTAAAGAAGTGGTTTGCTTTGGTTTCAGGAAACCTGGACACTTCATCTCACAGTGTCCAAAAAATCAAAAGAAGGATAAGAGAAGAGAGAAGGATACTAGAAGACAACACAGCTCAAGACCTTCCTCCAGCAGATACAAGAAGAAGGAGAAATGATTTGTAGCTGAATCCTGGAGTGAAACTGAAGATGAATCAACATCTTCCAGCTCTAGTGAAGAAGAAGAAGAATCAAGGGCCAAGGAAGTTTGCCTTATGGTCATTGATGCTTCCAGGAGACAATCAGATGAAGAAGGGTCTGATAATGAAGAAGCTTCAAAATCCGAGGCTGACCATGTACTTTCTTCCTTTGATTATAGTTCTGATTCTTTTAGAACTGAATTTAAAACCATATGCATAGATCTAATAAATTCAGAAAAAGAAATCAAGACACTTAGGGAAAAACTAGCTAATCAAGAAACCCTGACATCTGAAAACAATAAGTTAAAGGGTGAATTAAATTTAGCTAATGAACAAATTATCCTGTTAAAGACTGAGTTATGTGAGGCTAAACAACTTGATGAAACTCTCAATGGGAGAAGCCTCAAGCTGATGGACATCACAAACACTATTAATGCCAGACTAAATGGCAAGCTGGGCTTGGGTGCTTCATCAAGTTTGCCCCCCATTCTCAAGAAAAATATTTTGTCAACCCCTATCAAGTTTGTTTCTGCTAAAGGAAAAAATAATAATAAACTATAAATAAACCATAGAAGGAATTCCCAAATCAACAGGTCAAAATAACAAAAATCAGAAAACCTTAGGTAAAAACAAAGTTCAGCAGATTTCGTCGAACTCAGATCGATGAAACATGAACAGTTCGTCTAACTCTAATCGACGAACTCTGAATGTAAACTTTAACTATAATTATTCGTCTAACTGTGATCGATGAAATTTATATGGTTCGTCGAGCAGAGATCGACGAATGTGGGGCACAGAAAATGACTATGTTCATTCTCTGGGCAGAGATCGACGATCTCATCCCAATTCGTCGAACTCTGGTCGACGAACTCACAATATTTCGTCAAACCCAGAAAGACTTAACAAAAATTATAACTACAACAGCAACTCTAATCAATCTAAGAAACCATTTAATCCATTAGCTGACTGGACAATTCCACCTAGAAGATATCACCCACTAGGATACAAATCTCAACCAGAGTTTTCTGTAATATCTAGTTTTTCTTACCAGCAATATAAATGACATAAGGTAACCTGGGTCAAGAATAGCTAACTGTTTTTACTGCAGGAAAAGGGTTGTCCAGTAATTAATCAAATCTGGTACCTGGACAGTGGATGCTCCAAACACATTACTGGCAGCAAGGACAACTTAATCAACTATAAGTCCAAGCTGGGGACAAAGGTAATCTTTAATGATTCAAAGTGTGGCCAGTCAGAAGGATATGGAGAAGTGAAAATTGGAGTTGTCACCTTCAAGAAAGTGACATATGTCAGAGGACTCAAACATAACCTCATCTTCATAAGTCAATTATGTGATGAAGGTTATTAGGTACACTTTAACTCAACCTCCTGCACTATCTCTAATAAAGAAAAACAAATTATTTTAATTGGAAATAGAGAAGGCGACATCTACTTAGTTAATTTCTATTCTGTCAATTCAGATATCTGCCTACTCAATATAGCTAGTACTCAGAATGAATTATGGCATAAAAGGCTAGGTCATGTTAACATGAAAAATATTGATAGGTTATCTAAAGACAGTCTTGTAAGAGGCTTACCTTCTGGTCCCTACAAGAAGGAAGGCCTTTGCAGGGCTTGTCAACTAGGCATGCAAACTAAAACTAGCTTTAAATCAGTAAATAAAAGTGATTCACCTAGGATTTTGTATTTGCTACACATGGATCTTTTTGGACCCATTGTTGTACAAAGCATAGGAGGGAAATCCTACACTCTAGTTATTGTAGATGACTTCTCAAGGTTCACTTAGGTGTCCTTTCTGAGATCTAAGTCAGATACCTTTAAAGTTCTTACAGATTTTCTCAGGACCATGCAGATTGAGTACTCTACTCATGTTGCATTGATCAGAAGTGATCATGGTACAGAGTTTGATTCTCTTCTTATGCATAAGTTCTGTGAGAAGGAAGGTATCAGACACTGTTTCTCAGCTCCTAGAACTCTCCAACAAAATGGGGTAGCTGAAATGAAAAATAGGACCCTAATTGAAGCTGCAGGTACATTACTTGCAGATGCTTACATGCCACTAACCTTTTGGGCAGAGGCTGTAAGCACAACAACCTATGTCCTGAACAGGAGCTTGATACATAAACTGAAGAATAGAACTCCCTATGAATTACTTAAAGGGAAGAAACCTAAAATCAACTATTTTAAAATATTTGTTTGTATATGCTATATACATAATAACAACAAGAAATACATTAGAAAGTTTGAAGCTAAGGCTGAAGAGGGAATTTTTCTAGGATATTCCCAAGTAAGCAAAGCTTATAGGGTATTCAATAAATCATCTTTAAAAATAGAAGAATCTATTCATGTTACTTCTGATGAGGCTAACATGTCTTGCAAGGTGAAAGAAGTTTCTACCAGTAATCCTTTGCAGGTACCTCACTTGTGTGAGAACTTGGATGGACTATGCCTCACCCAAGAGGCTCCAACACATCTTTCTCCACAAGATGAAGAAGAAAGTGAAGAAGAAGGAACTAAAGTGACTGAACCTCATCCAACAGCAAATAAAATTCCACAAGAGGAATTCATTCAAAAAGCTGTTACAGAACCAACTCCACCAACTAACTTTGTCACACTCAGGGATTACCCCAGATCCCAAGTGATTGGAGACATATCAGAAAGTGTACAGACAAGGCATCAACTCAACCAAGATTTGATGCATGCCTGTTTTCTCTCTCAGGTTGAACCTCAATCCATAAAAGATGCTGAGCAGGATCCCCACTGGATCATTGCAATGCAAGAGTGTTGGATCCCTAGTTGATTTGGGCTAGGTTCACTGAGTTAGGATGTGACCCATCATGTATATTCAGGGTCAATTTGTGTCCTAGAGTCTAGGTCAAGTCCTTAGGCTCAACTCCAGATGAACCAGCTATCAACAAGACCATCAGAGACTTCAGACTTAGAGGATTTCAAGACTAAGTCAAATGAGTTCAACGTTCGTCGAACTCAGCTCGACGAAAGGAGTTCTGCGCTCGACGATCGTGAGACAATTCGTAGTGCTAAGCTAGACGATCTATGTTCTCTGTTCGATGAAGACTCAGTTTCTACATCAAGCCAAAGTCAGGAGAACTTCAAAATTTTCTAAGTCCAGCTTCAAGCTTCGGTCGACGAATTATATTCTGAGCTTGACGAACTTGGACCTCAAGTTCACAGCTTCTCAGGTCGACGAAGTCAGCTTCTCAGGTCGACAAATGGTATACTCTACTCGACGATTTCTGAACTCAGATAATTTGTGTCGACACTAGAGGATTTGTGTTGACACCAGACAATTTGTGTCGACACCAGCTTAGGTCGACACCAGAGGATTTGTGTCGACACCAGGATATCAGTCGACACCAGCTTATGTCGATACCAGAGGACTTGTGTCGACACCAAGATCAATCTGTCGACACCAACTTATGTCGACACAGCATTTCAGCAGATGTAGAGTATTTTGCCTAAGTCCAGAACTTTTCTCAGCTCGATGAATTTGATTCTCAGCTCGACGAATGAAGTCTGTCTATTTGACGAATGAAGATTGCCTGGTCGATGAACTCTGTCAAGCTCAGCTCGACGAACTCAAGCTCAGCTCGACGAACTCAAGCTCAGCTCGACGAACTCAAGTTCAGCTCGACGAACACAAGTGCAGCTCAATGAATTGTGTTCTTCGTTCGACGAATCCAAACTAGGTTTTATTCAAGTTTCCCATCCCGTTTCTTGGCGATGAATCCAGAGTTATTAATGCCAGATCTTCTCGGAATGTTACCGTTAGAACGCGCATTGACTATGGATTATTCTATGCCGTTTTTCCATGGGACAGTTAGGAAAGTCATTGATTGCTGATTCTTTCCAAGGCCGACTGTAATTACTGCTCGACATTCAAAAGTTTGAATGTTCCTCAGTCAGAAATATACACACAGTAAGAAAGAAAAAGGATCAAGCAGTGACAGAGAATTGAATTACAGTACAACAAGCAACACAAACAGAAAGACACTCTCAGATTGCACAGAAGAACAATCAACTGAAATCAAAAGTTCTTGACTGCAATCAGCCTTGACCAGAGAACATTTTCAAGAAGAAGAAGAAGAAGAAGAATCAAATTCAATCAAGAGTCTTCTTCTCTCTATTCTCAGGACAACTTCAAAGGATAACAAACTTTATCCGTCAGAAGAAGTTCCTGAAGCATTTTTGGTCCAGGCATTCTAGGTCATTGAAGACCTATCACCCTGAAGTAGTGCTCCAGCTTTCCTGACCAATTCAAGATCTCAGGGGGAGCAAGATCTGCTACAATCAATCCACAAGTCTCCTCTCTGATTGCTGACATAGAAGACACTATCACCTTCTTTTCAATTCATGTACAGGGTTTTAAATCCCTTCAAAATTATTCTGGTTACAAGTCTCCTTCCAAAAGACTTGAGGTTTGGTTTTTGAGCACCTGAACAAAAGCTCATTGGTGTCAGACACCTGATCAAAAACCTGAGTGGATTCCTACCAGGGTGGTAGAAGAGTGGATGTACCCAGGTTGGGGAACCACTATAAAATTCTTGTGTCGTCTGGTTGCTCTTTTCTTTTGTTTTCTGGCTATGCTCTATGAATGCTCTGTGAATGCTCTGTGTTGATTTGTGTTTAGATAGTTGCTGTGCTTACCTTATTTTAATTGCTTCCCTGTTCACTTAGGCATATAACAAAAGTTGTAAAAAGTTTTTAGTGAGCACCATACTCTATTCACCCCCCTCTAGAGTATATCAGATCTAACCTGCACTTTCAAAGAGAAACTTAACCAATTTGAGAGATGTAGAGTTTGGGATTTGGTTCCAAGGCCCCAAGACTACCCATTCATTGGAACCAAATGGGTATACAGAAATAAACTGGATGCCCACGGTACAATTGTGAGGAACAAGACTAGGCTTGTTGCTCAGGGATACAGACAAGAAGAAGTCATAGATTATGATCAGACCTTTACACCAGTTGCAAGGTTAGAGGCCATCAGAATCTTTCTGGCCTATGCTGCCTTCAAGAAATTTAAGGTGTATCAGATGGATGTGAAGAGTGCATTTTTGAATGGAGTACTGAAAGAAGAGGTTTATGTTAAACAACCTCCAGGTTTTGTCTCCCCAACTCATCTTTATCATGTTGTTAAATTGCATAAAGCTCTTTATGGTCTAAAGCAAGCTCCAAGAGCTTGGTATGAGACCCTAGCTAGCTTTTTGATAGAGCATAAATTCATCGGAGGCATAGTAGATAAAACACTTTTCATTAGACATCATAAGGATCAAACCTTGTTAGTACAAATATATGTGGATGGCATCATATTTGGGTCTACTGATTCCAAATTATACAAGAGGTTCTTTGACCTCATGCATTCAAAATTTGAAATGAGTAACATGAGTGAGCTCTCCTTCTTCTTTGGTCTCCAAGTGAAGCAGCTCCCTGATGGCATCTTCGTCTCCCAAGCAAAATATGTTAAAGAGCTTATAAAGAAGTTTGGGATGGTTGATGGCTCAGCAAAGAAAACACCCATGGCTACAAATGCTGTAATAGACTCTAATGCACATGGGAAACCTGTGGATCAGAAACTATATAGGGGCATTGTTGGGTCCCTACTATACCTTACAGCAAGCAGACCTGATATTATGTTTGCCACATGCCTTTGTGTTAGGTTCCAAGTGAACCCTAAAGAATCTCACCTAATTTTCTTAAAAATAATTTTGAGATATATAAAGAGTTGTCCTAGTATAGGCCTATGGTATCCTACTGAGTCAGAATTTGATTTAATTGGATATTCAGATGCTGACTTTGCAAGATGCAGGGTGGACAGAAAAAGTACCTCAGGAACTTGCCAGTTCCTTGGGATGAGATTAGTGTCTTGGTTCTGTAAGAAACAATCATCTGTGTCCACTTTAACTTCTGAAGCAGAATACATAGTAGCTGGCAGTTGCTGTTCACAGATGTTGTGGATTTAGAATCAATTACTAGACTATGGTCTCAACTTAAATAATTCAACTCTATTTTGTGATAACATAAGTACTATAGCCATAGCACAAAATCCAGTTCATCACAGTAGGACCAAGCATATAGATATTAGACATTATTTAATTAGAGAGTGTGTAGACAAAAACAAAGTTAGTCTTGTCTATATCTATACTGATTTACAAAGAGCTGATATATTCACCAAACCTCATGATGAGAGAAATAACTTGTCCTTTATAATCAGCTTGGAATGATCAATGGAGAAGACTTAGTTTAGTTTCTGTCTGCACTCGACGAATTTTTCACAGTTCGTCAAACGGAGTTCGACGATCTGGGAAAAGTTCTTGAGACATTCGTCATATGGAGATTGACAAACTCTCTGTGAGTGAACCAATTTTCGTCTACCCGAGATCGACGAATCTGATTTAGAAAACTTTCGTCGAACGGAGCTCGACGAAATGTCTTCAAATCTTCAGACTGAGCTCGACGAATTGTTTAACTCTAAATTATTTCGTCGACCACAGATCGAAGAATGCTTTAATTTTCGTGGAACGGAGTTTGTCGATTCATATTCTGGAAAACCCTATATCAAGGTTTTCTTCGACCTCCGTCCTGTGCTTTCAATTCCTTTGCACTTGATCGTCGTTTTTCTCTTGCAGGTACTCAAATGGCGATTCCAACGGGAACCCTTACAGCAATGAAGTTTGATACCGGATTCGATGTGGATTTCGATTCATTCCAACATTCTGACCCTGTCTTTCTGAAAATCCTGCAACTTCTTGACGACCAGAAATTGCAAAACTCTGCTATCCACAATGATCAAAATATCTGGATCATAAATCAGGGAATGGGTATATACTTCCTCTCCAACAGATGACAACACACTGACTGGAACAATAGCGGGTAAGGCTGTTTCTCTTTCTCCCGCCGTTTTAACTCAAATCTTTGGATTAAGTAATGGAGAAGATGCATTAGAGATTGATAATGAAGCGTCTGATGAGATGCTAAGTCTAATGGGTTACTCTGGAGAAAACCCTAACAAATTACTAAAGAAACATCTCTCTGCGGAATTTAAGTTTCTAGCAGACATAATTGGGAAAGTCTTGTTGGGCAAGAACACTGCACACGACTATATAACCAGACATCAATTTCTGGTTATGTGTGCAGTGGTGAATAAGAAATAGGTGAACTGGGCACAAATCATTTTTGATCTTATTAAGAAAAAGAATAATAAAAAGGAAGTTGGTTTTGGAAGGATCCTGAGGATCTTCTTGAAAGACAAGGCTGCTGAATCATTGGTCTCCCAGACCATATTTATAAATGCCAGTAAGAGGATAACTTGTGTTCCCTTTGGCAAGTGGGAGAGGACCATCACAAAGCCCTCCAAGGCTCCCTCTTCCCCAAAAGCTTCTGAAAGTACAAGGGCTGATACAGCCACTCCCCACCCTTCTGAAGAGATCACTCCTTCACCCCCATCCCTTCCAGTAATTCAAACACAACTTCCCTCCACATCCCACACAATCATTCAAACTCCCACACCTCCATCATCCCCCATCCTTACATCTCCACCTCATACTCATCTTCCTACCCCACCTAAATCTCCACATGGAATACCAACTCAATCTCCCCATGCTACACCATCTCTATCACCACTTCCAACACCTCCTTCATCTCCTCTTCCACCATATTTGTCCTCCATACTATCCTTAAACTTGCTATCCCCCCTCATTTCTCCTTCCCCATAAGATGACCAAATGCAAGATGCTCCTTCTCCAACCCCACCAACTACTACCATCCCTCCATCTGTTTCCCCTCAAACACCTTCTCACATACCATCTGCAACTCCACCATTGGACCCCTCTACCATCTCCTCTCTTATTACCCTCATTACTCCCCTCTTAAAAACCATTATAGCAGAGACCATTTCACCTCTTGCTACTTCTATATCATCTCTTGCTGCCCAAATCTCTGCCCTCTCTGCTGCCTCCTCTTTAGTTATGGGTCTGGCTCCAGTTTGCACTGAAACCAGGCAAGGGGAGATACTTGATGAAGAAGCTACAACAGTTCCAGCAGTAGCAGCAGTTCCAGCAGAAACAGTAATAGCAGTAGCAGATGATGAAGATTTGTTTGATTTAATTCATTTTATTGAAACTGACATGGACATAGATGAGTCAGTAACATGAGAAATAAATACTATTGGTGATTATATTGTTAAGTCTGTTAAGAATTTTTGATACACCATATTTGAGCTTTCCTCAAGCTGACTATACTAAGCTATCTTTGGCTATAATTCCTTATTCCTCTCCAATAAGTCCTAAAGTTGCCAAGCAACTCAAAGACATTTTTGTTGCTCCAAAGACTACAGCCATTCCATCTCCATCTAAGGCTGATTCAGTCAGTGTTTCATCCCCTCCAGAAACCATTTCTGCTCCAGCTCTAGTTGCAGCTCCTCTTCCAGCTCCCTCTCAGGCAGATAAACCTTTGATTTCTGTAGAGGCTCTCAAAGCACTGGATTTACTGTATGACAATACTCAGGATTCTGATGATGATGATGAGGATGAAGATGAAAATTTAGATGAGGAACCTAAGAAAAAGAAAATTTCTAAAAAGAGGAAAACACCTCCACCTCCTACTCCAAAGCCCAATCCAGCAAATGACACCCCTTACTATATCCTTCATAAAATCACTCCTTATAAGGGTATGCCTGCTTGGATGTGACAATCCAAGAATGAACAGAAAGAAAGGAAGAAGTGCAGAAGATATTCACCTCCTCCTACACAATGATTCAGGAAGGACCCTCCTCCACCTCCTCCTCCAGCTGCTGGTGCTTCAGGCACAACTTCTCAAAGTACTACTCAGTTTCAAACTTATCAAAGGCATCAGGGTAGGTCCTCATCCCCAGGAAGCAGCCAGCAGAGATACTAATCTTCACGCAAGCAGCACCAACCTCAACATCAGCAGCATCAACAACAACTACATCAACAATTCCCAGAACATCATAAAGATGAAAGCTCCAACAGACCTGCTTCCCCACCTGTACCATATGAAGATCCTGAAACAGCAACAACAACTAGGATGGTCAGGTTCCAAGAAGTGGTTGGTCTTTCTATGATCAATAAAGCTAGAGCTGAAGGAAAGGATCCATCAGAGTATACTACTATGTCAAAATACAGGAAGGAAGAGCTCAACAGGTTTGAAAAGGCTAATAATTTCTTTAATGTTGATGACTACATGAAATTGCATACAGAAGCAGTGGTCCCAAGGGCTACATCTCTAAATATCATTGGGGCTACTGATACGACAATGACAAAGGTGCAAGCTGCTGATCCCAACAGGGAAATTATATTTACTAAGCCTAGTGAAAGAGCTAAAGAGGATAAGCACCGAGAGAAGAAGAAGAGGAAGTGACACCTGAACTGATAAGTTTGTGTTGTTTTATTAGTGTCTTGATACAAAGCATACTATATATATATATATATATATATATATATATATACTACATGTGTTTATTTTTCCTGCTAGATATATGTTTTCATGTTTTGTAAATTTTTTTGATTTTATTATGAGTCTGTAATTAGTGACCTTACCCAAATAGGGGGAGATTGTTGGATCCCTAGTTTGATTTGAGCTAGGTTTACTAAGTTAGGATCATATGACCCATCATGTATAGCCAGGGTCATGGTTGTGTCCTAGAGTGTAGGCCAAGTCCTTAGAATCAACATCAAATGGACTAGCCTTCAACAGACTGCCAGAGACTCAAGCAATTGTGTCGACACTTGGGAAAGGTTGCGTCGACACCAGAAGCTAGATTGTGTCGACACTCAGGACTTGTGTCGACACACAGAACATCTGTCGACATCAACTGTGTCAACACCAGAAGCAAGATTGTGTCAACATAGAGGACTTGCGTCGATACACAGAACATCTGTCGAGACAAGAAGAAATTGTGTCGACATACAGAACATCTGTCGACAGCAATTGTGTCGACACACAGTACTTATGTCGACACACTCCAGATTTCTGTCAAAATAACAACTATGTCGAGACAAGAAGCAATTGTGTCGACACACAGGACTTATATCAACACACTCCAGATTTCTGTCAAAACAACAACTATGTCGAGACAAAAAGCAATTGTGTCGACACACAGGACTTGTGTCGACACATCCCAATGAAACAAGTTCTTAGTTCGACGAACCCAGTTCTCAGATCGACGATTTCTGGATACTCTACTTCAGCATTTCATTCCAGAAATATCTAAGTCCAAAAACACTTCACTGGACTCAGCTCGACGAAGTCAAATTCTCAGCTCGACGAACTTGATGTGCAGAAAAGGCAAGGCTCTAGAGAATGCAGTTATCTGTTCTCAGCTCGACGATTTTGGAACTCAGCTCGACGAACAGAAGCCATCTGGTCGATGAATACAACTCCTCAACTCGACGAACTGTAGACTTAGCTCGATGATTTCTATTCTTTGTTCGACGAATCGAGACTTGGTTATTTCCATCCTTTTGTCCCTTTCCTACTATAGTAATTCCTGCGTAATTAATGCTAAAATATTCTCTGAATATTACCGTTAGACGGAGCATTAATTACGATCTTCATCAAGATTATTGCTTACCATTTTTCCATGGGACAGTTGGGGAAACTCAATCAATGCAAAACATTCTCCAAGCCGTTAGCATTAAATGCAGAAGAATTTCAAATTTCAAAAGGAAGATAATATGGAACATACAAAAAGGGATTTTCCATCTTCTTCTCTATAAGCAAGAAAAGAGACAGATAGTCAATTTTTGCGAATCAGGAATCAAGAATCTTCTGCTGCTCTCTCTCTCGACAACACTCTGAAACAAAAGAGATAGAAAGCTAATACAGGCATACAAGATCTAGACTAGAAGAATATCAGCAATCTGAAGAAGAAGAACATAAAATCAAAATCAAGAGTCCTCTTTCTTCTATACTCCAGGGCACTTCAAAGGACAACAAATCCTCCATCTGTCAAGAAGTTCCTGTACTTTGTCTGGTCAAAGCTGAAAGACTAAAGACCTATCAACCTGAAGTAAAGCTCCATCTTCCTGAACCATTCAACATCTCAGGGGGAGCCCTTTGCTAACATCAAATCCACAAAAGTCTTCTCAGTTGTATATTGAGAAAGAGAAGACAAAATCATCTCTCATCCCCCCACTGTATATAGGTTCTTAACTCCCTTCAAAAATTATTCCTGGTTGCAAGTCACCTGACCAAAAGACTTGAGCTTTGGTTTTTGTGCACCTGATCAAAAGCTCATTAGTGTCAGGCACCTGATCAAAAATCTGAGTGGATTCCTACCATGATGGTAGAAGAGTGGATGTACCCTGGTTGGGGAACCACTATAAATTTCTTGTGTTGTTTGGTTACTCTTTTCTTTTGTTTCTTGCTGTGGTTGTGATAATTAAGATTGTTGTGTTTGTGCTTTAATTTTATTCCTACAACACTAGGACTAGATTGAAGTAGTTAGAAAATTTTATAAAAACCATAAATACTCTATTCACCCCCCCCCCCCCTCTAGAGTATTCCAGATCTTACCCCTCATTTTCACAAAGCTCTTTGTATATATATATATATCTGATGTATATCTTAAAGTTTTCTACCAGATATATTTTTCTTGCTTTATAAATAATTTGAGTCTGTAAATAGTGACCACACCCAAATAGGGGGAGATTGTTGGATCCCTAGTTAGTTTTGGGCTAGGTTCACTAAATTAGGATGTTTGACCCAACATGTATAGCCAGGGTCATGTTTGTGTCCTAGAGTTTAGACCATGTCCTTCAAGTCAACATTACTTGGACCAGCCATCAGCAGACTGTAGAAGACTCAAGACTTAGAGAAATTTCAAAGACTCAGGAAATGAGTTTGACGTTCATCGAACTCAGCTCGACAAAAGTCATGCTCAGCTCGACGAACTCAGAGATAATTCTCTGAGCTGAGCTCGACAAACTTGATTCTCAGGTCGACGATTTTTGAATGCTCTACTTCAATATTTTAAGTCCAGAATCATTTCACTGAACTCTAGTCAACGAATTCATGTTCTCAGCTCGACGAACTTAGACCACAGTATTTATAAGTTTTATCAAGTAGCATTCAACAGCTCTCAGTTCAACGATCTTGTATCTCAGGTCGACGAACAACAATTATCTAGTCGACGAACATGACTTCTCAGCTTGACGAACTCTGGACCCAGGTCAACGAATTCTGTTCTTTGCTCGACGGTTTCTGTGCAGATCCAGACTTGGACTTTTCCCGCCTTCTGTCCTTATTTTATTGCAGTAATTCCTAAATAATCAATGCTAAATATTCTCTGAATATTACCGTTAGAAGCAACATTGATTATGGCTTTCATCAGGATTATTACTTGCCGTTTTTCAATGGGACAGTTAGGGAAATCAATTAATGCAGACATTCTCAAGGCCGTTAGTAAACAATGAAGGAAGGAATTCAAAAATTCAAAGGAAAATTTCATAGAAAATATAAAAAGGGATTTCTTCCTCCTTCTCGATGATGTAGCAGGCACACTCCAAATACACAGCAAGTAGACATCAAGCATACAGAGAACAATAACACAGATATAGAGTCAAGAAACAAGAAGCCCAGACCAGAAAAATAATTCAAGATACTGAAGAAGAAGAACATTCATACAAATCAAGAGTCTTCTTCATTCTTCATTCCAGGATTCTTCAAGGATAACAAACCTTTATCAGTCAAGAAGTTCCTAGATCTACTCTGGTCAAGGCTAAAAGATTGAAGAGTTACTCACCCTGAAGTAAAGCACAATCTTCCTGAACAACTCAATAACTCAGGGGGAGCTTTGTTAACATCAAGATCCACTAGTCTTCTCAGTTGTATTTGAGAAAGAGAAGACACCATCACTCTCTCACCCCCTCACTGTACAAAGGGTTCTTTAACTCCCTTCAAAAGTTATTTCTTGGTTGCAAGTCACCTGATCAAAAGACTTGAGATTGGTTTTTGAGCACCTAATCAAAAGCTCATTGGTGGCAGTCACCTGATCAAAAACCTGAGTGGATTCCTACCAGGGTGGTAGAAGAGTGGATGTACCCAGGTTGGGGAACCACTATAAAAATTCTTGTGTTGTCTGATTGTCATCTTTTCCTTTGTTCTTACTGTGCCTATGCTAGTTAGGTTGGATGTACCTATATTAGTTAATTTAGTCTTGGTGTGCCTGTGGTAGATTAGGTTATCTTAGTTTTCACTTTTACTTACAGTAAATATTGGTATCAAATAGCTACTATACTATGAAGTTTTAATTAACAGCAAAAAAAGCTTTAAAGTTTTAAAGATACTTTATTAACCCCCCCCCCCCTTCTCTAGAGTATATCGGATCTAACCCTCACTTCCAGACTACTTGCATAAATAAACATTGGAGGATTAAAGATGATAAAGAGCTGAAAGCCTAAGAGCATTCACATGAATATAACCGCTCATTAATTCAATTATATGTAATCAGGTAATAATAAGATTATCAAATTCATTGTATTGTAAGGGTTAAACATTTATTAAATTCTCTCTCAAGCAATTCAAAATCTAAGCCTAAGTTAGTAAATTTTCTCTCGAACAATTTACAACCCTCAAATTTGCATTAACGTAAAGTACCCTATCTAATACATAAATTCATGAAATCCTATCTCTAAAATACCATGAATCCATTTATCCGTATCATAATTATCCAATCGACATATCTCTCGATCATGCAAATTGAAATGTAAAGAGAAATAACACCTAAATATGAACATATAAACATTATCACAACCTTTCAATTTCTCAATCTAAAAAATTGGAATTCATGTAAAACAAATAACAAATTCATAACTAGGATAATTCTCTTTGTTTGAAGGCCTACATACGAATAAAATACCACAAATTTGATGAAAACAATAAGATACATGATTACCAAATTGTTCAAATTAAAGTTTCATGCGAAATAAAAGATAAATAAAGTTAGATCACCAAGAGAAATGAGAGATTAAAAGAGATACATGAAATATTAAAAACATACAAAAATCTCCTTCAATTCCTTATCTTGGGTGCTCCACTTTCGTGCTACAGAAGTTCTCCCTAAAATGAAAATGATCCAAAAGTCCTCTTCTAATTTTACTATAGGTATTTTATAGTACTCTTGCAAACATAGTCGGACACAGGTTCCAACACGGCCGTGTCACAGGCCGTATTGACGGTTCTAGGGCGGTTCCACACTAATAAGTGTGTCTGGTCGTGGGCCGTGTCAGATGATACGGGTACGGATACGATCATGTTGCTCATCATATTCTTCGCACACGGGTTGGTTGGAAGTCGAAGTTGAATGTATCCCGAAAAGGACACAGGTAGGAACACGGGCGTGTTCCAACCCGTGTGGTGCTCTGCCTTTTTTCCTTCAGTTCTTTTGTTCAATCCCGGATAGGATACGAGTATGGACACGGGCGTGTGCCTACCCGTGTGTGCCCAACTCTTGTCCTGTCAGTAGATATTTTGAATCTGTGAACTCCTCTGTTTGCTCCAAGACTTCTAGTTCCACTGGTTAGCAATACCTGCATTAGAAAAATGAAGGAATAAATAGATAGCTTAATATATGAATAATAGAAACTCCTAACTGTGCTCTTATATTCATGATAAAATAAATTCTTAATTATTCTCGCGAAATTACTACATAAGGAGGTAGAAAATAATGGACATGATTACAATTATGATAGTAAAATACCTATCATAATTGTACTCATCAGACTTAGAATTTTGCTTGTCCCTAAGCAAACTAATTCAAATATTTGGGTTACCAATAAATAATTTTGCTTCCGCACACTGGTTGCTATGAATTTAAAGAGAACTTTGATGATGTAATCGTATAGGAAATAATGTAGCAGACTTTTCTAAATATAAATTCATCTTAAAATTCCTCCAATATATCTTTTAACTATCTTTCACTCTTTCTTAGAAATAGAAATATAGTCATCCATAACAATTGTGAGGAGAAAATAACAATCTCAATAAGATATGTATTAGTATTTCAAAACTTATAAGTACCAATATTGATAGTCATGAGCTTACCTTTTCACATCCTCTCCACGACACTAGTTAGAATTAGTAATGTCGGATCCTTAGGACTTATATTATGGTGTAACCTTTTTGGCTTAGGATATGAGACTATAGGTGGGGTAATCAAAGATAAATTCGATGGTTTTTTTTAAACACACCTAAATCTCGATTGAGTCTTTTGTTCTATAAATACCTTAACATACATCAATGTTATAAAAGCACCCCCAGACTTTGCAATTATTATACTTCCCACATTTTTGAAGGATACTCTATATTTTTATTTTTTCTTAACCAAGGGTCCATAGTAGGGATCATTCCGAGTGGGTGCAAGTATATACGCACTCAGGCCACATATCACTATGTCTTTTCTTTTCAAGGGTCCATAGTAGGGATCATTCCAAGTGAATGCAAGTATACATGCACTCAGGCCACATATCACTATGAACAAATTCATTCCAAGAAGATCTCAATGATAAGTGTGCAAATAGGTAAGGATTTGGCCTTGGTGAATTTTAGTGGTAGAGTATCAAAAGGTATAGGGATTAGGTCCAAAGTGGGTGTGCAAGGGTATAATGTTTAAGGGTTTGGGTTTGCAAGACTCAAGCTATCCAAAAGGAGGCCTAAGTCATTTCTTCCCTCACTAATTAACCTATGCAAAAGTTTTGAGGATCGCTAGAGGGTAAGTTCTAGACATCAATAGAGAGTATTCTTTATTTTGATTCCCTAATACAAAATTATCAAAATGTTACACTCATCGACTCGCTTTATTATAGATAATTATATTTTCTAAAATAGAGTGATTGATAGTTAATAATATAAAGGATTAATCTTAAAAATAAATTATTTAGGGAAAATTAGGCTAATGAATTTCTATACATAATTATGAATCAACAAAGTTGAACACTCAATGAGTCTACATCAATTCATTTTAATCAGCATGCGATGTTAAATTAGATAGTTATAATCCCAAACGAGTGAATTCAAGAGATCTTAAAGGAGTACAAAAAAAAATTTAGGGGGTAAAACAACCTTGAGAACTATGATAGCAAAAGTATAATCAATTGTAATCATGTCTATCACAGTAATAATAGAATTGAAGAACATCCACCCCCAGACTTAAAAGTTACAATGTCCTTATTATAATGTAAAGAGCTTAGAGAGTAATTTCACCAATAAATAAAGAACTGGCTATCATGAAAAAAAAGTGCACACGAATGAAAAAGGAGCTGATATGATATCATATATATAATGTCTGATAATACACTGATACAAATAAATGCTTCTAAAATACACTGATATATGTCAAAAGTAGGTTGGAGGGTCGGTTGGATCGTCGGGGAAGTGAGGCGGGCCAGGAGCTGTCGGCTGTCTTGGAGCGATCCCCAAGTGGTCCCTGATCTGAATAATGACGTCCTCCGTCTGCTTCTGCGACGCCTCTATACGCTGTAATCGTGGTGAGAGCTCGGTCTCTAAGAAGTGCTGGAACTCCCGCGTGTACTGAGAACGCGCTCGAGGAGGTGCAGCAAAAGACTCACTCTGAGAGTAAGTAGAGCGGTGCGGAGGCACCGAAGGCTCATCGAGGTTAGGATCCACCTCGTCGTCATGCGCGTATGGTCCACTCCTCGCAAGAGAATAGATAATGCCACCCCAGCCCTGACGGGCGGTGACGAGGCGGAGGGATCGAAGACTGGCCATCGTGATGTGCACGGTCTTTGCGACCACTATCATCGGGGGAAGGGACGAGAAAATGTTCATGTTCTTCACCAGGCGGGTAATGTAGGGTGCTACATAGATAGACCCTATGCGGGAGTTGTCAGCCTGGTGATGGATGAACTGTGCAAGCATGAAACCCAGGTGGAGGGGATAATGAGACGACATGTTATAAAGATATAGCACGTCCTGCCTACTAACAACGCCAGAGCTTTCGCCTCGACCACTCAAGGTATGGCTAAGGAGATGGTGAATGTAGTGGAGGGCGGGAGAATGCAACTTGGAGGCCTTAGACCTCTTGGCCTCATATAGACTATAGTCAAAAGAAAGCCGGGAACAGATGTTGTCGGCATGGTCGTGAGTGGGGAGGTCGAAATGAAGCTCGGGGTAGGCGACACTAAAGAGGAACGAGTCCTCAAACACCCCTAAGTATTGGGTGAATTGGAGAAGGGTGAGTGTATAAAATGTGCCCCCTACTCGAAAAGAGATGACCCCCTCGTGCGCGTGTGCGTGCTCAGTGAGATTAGGTCTAAGATTTAAGTAAAAAGACGACATGAACTCTAAGGTGAGTTCCTTAAACCCTAACTCCTCGATAGCAAAAAATTGCTCCCAGCCCACTACAGATATCAACTCACTGACATCTCCCGCTAAATTTATCTCCTCTAATACACTCCAGTCGATTGATCGAATGTCTTGATATTTTTTGACTGGAGGCGGTTATAGCGGTTGATATGCGCTGGATCGATGAACACCAGCAGCGCAGCGGCATTGCGCCTCTCCGTAGACAAAGCCTGGAGTTTCAGGCGACGACGACGACCGCCTTGGGCTCATCCTGAAGACATGATCTGTGGACAAATACCATGATTTTTTTGTTTAGAAAAAATGATGAAGAAGAAAAAGGAGTGGAAAATGAAAGGAGGAGAACAATAATTTGGAAAAGAGAGTGGAGAGAAAGAAGGAGTTCAATGAAAATCTAAACCAAAAATTGTTTCCGAGGAGGAAAGATGGCTACGAGAGGAAGCGAATCCATGCACGTTGAAGAATAAACCTCAACTGGCCCTGGAGACAAGTGTTGTGCAGGAAGTGAAAGTGGAAATCAAGGGAGAAGATGTTGATGACTAGAATACGACCCTATTTAAAGAAGGCAAACACGGGATCGCACACGGCCGTGTGTGCACCCATGTTAGGGAATCTTAACAGCGTGGAATACGGGTTTTCATCAGGACGTGTTGTCAAACATCACGGGAAGGCAGCGTGTCAGGCGGGCACGGTCAACAACACGACCATGTATCAACCTGTGTCCTGCTTGGGCACAGTGTATTAAAATGCACACGAGTAATGACACGGCCGGGCAGATACCCGTGTCCTTCTCGGGCAACATTTCGTCGAACAACAACACGGGTTGGGACACGGCCAGGTGTCAAGCCGTGTCCTTCTCGGGATGAACATCGTCGAACCGCGACACGACGCGACACATGGCCGGGTGACTAACTGTATCCTTCTCGGGATAGACATCGTCGAACAGTAACACAGGCGCCAACATGGCCAGGTGATAACCCGTGTAGAGTTACACATGCATTAACATGTGTGTGTTATCACCTGTATCCTGCTCTGGCGTTTATGTCAAAAATGATGGCTCATGACACGGCCACACACACTGGTGTGTGTGTACCCGTGTGGTGCTCGGGATAGACACTACCTACTCCTAATTTTATAGAGGACACGACTGGGTCCAAGGTTGTGTTGTGGACACGGTAACGCACACGGGCGTGTGGTTACCCGTGTGCTCCCCTATATTGAAAATTCCTCCTATTTGAATTTTATTAAAAACAATTTTTGGATTAATATTAACTAAAATTTTACTAAAAATTTTATAAACTTAAAACAAAATTTACAACATTATTCGCAATCCTAGTCTAAACGGAGGCATGTTTCTTGACAAGCGAAATCTGGAGGAAGTGCACCGTAGTAAAGTTTTAATCGGTACTAATTGACTTTAAAATCGCCCTTCTCAGGGTGGGTTAGCTCGACGGTGCTGTAGGGAAAGACTTCTTTAACTTGAAAGGGTCCGGACCACTTAGACCTTAACTTCCCTGGGAATAAACGCAGTCTAGAATTAAAAAGGAGGACTTGGTCACCTTTTTGGAATGTCTTGGGTTTGCGAAGGTGACGGTCATGGAATAGTTTGGTCTTCTCCTTATAAATCTCGGAGTTCTCATAAGCCATGGTTCTCCACTCATATAATTCGTTAAGTTGAAGTTTTTGTTTCTCCCCTATAGAATTAGTATCAAAATTCAAAGAGCGTATTGCCCAATACGACTTGTGTTCTAATTCTATAGGCAGGTGACAAGATTTACCATAGACTAATCTAAAAAGGGTGGTCCCTATAGGTGTTTTGAAGACGGTCCTATATGCCCACAAATAATCGTTTAGTTTCCTAAACCATTGCTTCCTATTCCCTTCTATAGACTTTTCTATGATCCTCTTAAGTTCTCTATTGGAAACTTCAACTTGACCACTAGTTTGTGGATGATAAGGAGTGGCTATCCTATGTGTAACTCCATATTTTTGTAATACTTTATCTAGCTGCAGATTACAAAAGTGTGAACCACTATCGCTAATAAGTGCACGTGGTGTGCCAAATCGTGCAAATAAGGTTTTCAAAAATCAGATTACTACTCTACTATCATTAGTAGGCAAAACTTGTGCTTCAACCCACTTTGATACATAATCTACAGCTACCAAAATATATTTATTCCCGTTAGAAATTGAAAATGGTCTCATTAAGTCAATCCCCCACACATCGAATACTTCACATTCAAGAATAAAGTTTTGCGGCATTTCATGTAATTTAGAAATATTACCTGATTTCTGACAAGAATCACATGAAAGCATATACCTTTGGGCATCCCTGAATAGTAGGGGCCAATAAAAACCACAATCAAGAACCTTTTTTGCTGAGTGATTTGCTCCATAGTGACCACCAGCAGGACCTGAATGACACTGCTCCAGAATTTTCCAACCCTCCTCCGCTGATACACACCTTCGTATAACAGAATCTGCACATATCCGAAAAAGAAAGGGGTCCTCCCAGAAGTAATATTTCAAGTCAGAGAAAAATTTCTTTTTTGTTGATATGAAAATTATTTTGGAAGGACCTTAGCCACAAGATAGTTTGCATAATCAACAAACCATGGATAATCAGGATGTATATTCGTAGATAAGGCAAATAACGATTCCTCAGGGAATGTATCAGAAATTTCAGATTCATCTAACATTGCTCGTAGTGCATTTTCCAAACGTAAGAGATGGTCTGCCGCTAAGTTTTTCGCTCCTCATTTATCCCTAATTTCCAAATCAAATTCTTGTAATAAAAGAACCCAATGGATTAAACGAGGCTTTGCTTCCGCTTTGGCTAGGAAATATCTAAGGGCAGAGTGATCTGTGTATACTATCACCTTAGACAATGTTAAATAGGATCTAAATTTATCAAAGGCAAATACCACTGCTCGAAGTTCTTTTTCTGTAGTTGTATAATTCTCCTGCGCATTATTAATTGTTTTGCTAGCATAATATATAGGGTGCACGTGTTTGTTTCAGCGTTGTCCTAAAATAGCTCCTACAACAAAACTGCTAGCGTCACACATGATCTCGAATGGCTGACTAAAATCGGGCACGATCATAATCGGAGAATTAATTAATCTTTCTTTTAAGAACTCAAAGGCATGTAGACACTCTTGTTCAAAAATAAAAGGTGTGTCTTTTTCAAAAAGCCTTGTAAGTGGTTTAGCGATTTTAGAGAAGTACTTAATAAATCGGCGGTAAAATCCAGCGTGTACTAAGAAACTTCTCACTACCTTAACGGAGGTTGGTGGTGGTAACTTTTCTATGGTTTCAATTTTCGCTCTATCTACTTGAATTCCTTGGCTTGAGATTTTATGGCCAAGTACTAACCCTTCTTTCACCATGAAATGACACTTCTCCCAACTAAGCACTAGGTTTGTTTCCTTACACCTCCTAAGAACTTTTTCTAAATTATTCAAACACAAATCAAACGAGTCATAAAAAATAGAGAAATCATCCATAAACACTTCCATGATATCTTCAACATATTCATTGAAGATGGCTAACCTACACCTTTGGAAGGTGGCGGGTGCATTACATAAACTGAATGGCATACGTCTATAGGCAAAGGTACCAAATGGGTAAGTGAATGTTGTTTTCTCCTGGTCTTCTGGTGCTATAGGTGTAACACCCCGAAATCAAGCGGAGCATTTTGAGCAAAATCGGGTTCAGGCTTGGGTGACACGGCCTGGGACACGGGCGTGTCCCAGGGCGTGTCAGGCCTGGGTAGTGTCGAGTCGTGCAGTCGACAAAATTCGGAGTCGACACAGCGGACACGGCCTGCGACACGGGCGTGTCGCAGGGCGTGTCGGGGTCGTGTCGACGATCGACCGTGATGTCGACGAATTTATCTCGACGATCGTCGAGTGTCGAGTGTCGAGAGGACACGGCCTGTGACATGGGCGTATCACAAGGCGTATCAGTAGTCGTCGAGCTCAACTCGACGGTTCGAGCTAGGGCGTGTTTGCGGGACACGGGTGTGTCCTGGTGCACACGGCCCTGAACACGGGTGTGTGCTAGGCCGTGTGCCAGGCCGTGTGAAGTCTCGGGTTGTTTTGGGATTATTTTCGTTGAGGCACACGGCCTTAGACACGGGCGTGTCTGAGGGCGTGTCGGGTACACGGCACGTGACACGGGCGTGTCACACGGGCGTGTACTGGTTGGATTGAGTCGGTTGTCTGCCGCTTAGAGGGACACGGCCTGTGACACGGGCGTGTCACAGGGCGTGTCAGGCCGTGTTTTAGCTTTTCTGGCCAGATCTGAGCCGTTTGTTTCCCTCTTCCTGGATCCAGTGGCTGGGCTTTGTCCAGGTGTGGTGAAGGCCGATAAAAAGAGGATAAAACCCCTCTTCTCTTCTTCTTCTTCTTCTTCTTCATCTTTATTCCAAGAGATAAAGAAGAAAGGCCTAAGGGAGAGAGAAGGGAGGAGTCTTCCAGCTGCTGTAGGAGCTGCAGAGTGCGGAGCGAAGATCCGAGAGCGGATTCGTGAAGGCAGAGCCGAGGCGGTGATTTCCATCCGGCTACTTCATGGCGCCGAAGCGATCTTCAAGGGTAACGATCTCCTTCTTGGACATCGAAGTCCTTTCTTTATGCATGTGCTTGGAATCCACCACCAAGAGGTGGATATTCGTGAAGAGATTCCTTTGTTGAGTCTGCATTTAGAGCCGGAAATATGGATTACGGCATAGGTATGCTGTGTGAAGCCCATCTGGACCGGTAGTCTGGATTGGTGATGTTCATGGGTAAACCGGAGATGACTCCGTGGATTTGATGAGATGCAAATGGTTTTCTCTTGTGATGAATGTATGGATGTGATGCTGACTGTGAGGAGGCTTTGGCAAAGCTCCTGGTTGTGATATGATCAATTGGTAACATGCCTGGGGAGCTCGTGATAAACCCGACTGTTACACCACTAGGGTGGGTTGATCTAGTTAGGAAGGGATCGATGGGTGGCAATGCTAGGGGAGCCAAGTTAAACCTGGGTTGCTGCACCACATAGTGTGGGTCGATCGGATTAGGAGGGGGGTCGATGGGTAGACATTGCCTGGGGAGCTTAGATAAACCCGGCGTGCTACACCACATGTTGTGGGTCGACCTACTCTGGTTGTTGCTGTGAGGTTGTACCTCTGTGTGGTTTGGGCGAGATGTCGCCAGCTTGCGAGACTGGTGGACTAGGGCCAGTCAACCAACAAGTTAAAACCTCAAATCGGCGGTGTATGACTGGTGGATTCCGGTACGCCAAGAAGGTGCCCTGAGTGCACGGAACGTCTGGTGGATTCCAGCGTTTGTGATGTTATGTGTTTGCTAGCAGGATAAACATGTGATATACATATGATGCTTGATGATACTTGATGATCGATGACAGCACTGTATACAGGGAAGGAACCACTACCCCGGGTAGGGGGTAGGGTCGTTATAATGGGTCAGCCAAATGCTGACTGTTACTTTGTTTTCTGTGTTGGCTTGGATGTGGAATTGCAGGTGTTGCGGCTTGAATGGAATAAGTGGAATGGCTAGCTTGCTGCTATAGGCCCTTGACGGCCATGTGAAGAGCTGTGTTTGGATTTCATGTGTGGCCGGCCTGCGTGCCGATGTACGAAATTGTTGCTGTGTAAAGAGGAACCTGTACGGCCATAAGGCCAGAGTGTGTGAGTTGTATACATTCCTGGTGTTTTTATATATAAATGTGGTATTTATATATTGGTGGACATTCTGGTTTGAGTTCAGGCTAACATAAAAATGCTGCGCTAGAATGGAATGAGTTAAGGATACGCATAGATTTTGATTTCCACACGTAATTCCTTCGCTTGTCTGTGTTATATGGCGTGGGGCCCCGGCCGGACCCACTGTTATATGTCATGTGACGGGTGGGGGTGTTACAAAGTGGTATCAGAGCCAGGTTTAGATTGTTTGGGAGGAGAGAACATAAATGAACTCATGAATGTCCACTAGGAATGTATGTCATGCACATGATGTGCGTGCGTGTGTAGGCAATATAGCAGTACCGTTATGATTTGAAGGATTAATGGTCTTCTGTACATTGATAGGTGGCGAGGGATGGAGCTGGGCCGTCTAAGCCCCAGCGGTCGGATGAGAGTGCAGCACCCGTGGAAGCGCCGATGCCTCCCTCGGCAGAGGCCATACGGGTGGTGGCGGAGACAGTGCTTGCAGTGTTACAAGCACAACCAACTGGACAGGCAAGACCTGGTGGAAGGCAAGATCACGCTGCAGTGGTGGTGGACGCGCAAGCAAGTGACGACTCATTGTCACGTTTTATGCACTTTCATCCACCGACGTTTGGTGGAGCGCTTTCACCAACGTAGGCAGAAGATTGGTTGGCAAGGGTAAAAAGGATCCTAACCGCAATCAGGACAGTCGAGGAGCAGAAAGTGATGTTGGCCACTTTTCTGTTGGAAGGAGATGCGAGATTATGGTGGGATGAAATTGAAGTGCACCACTTGGCAGGTCGAGGTTTAACGGAGGTTTCAATGGAGGAATTCTCCCAAATATTTTTAGCCAAGTATGTTCCAGTGTCGCAGAGGATTGCGATGGAAAATGAGTTTCTCCGTCTGGTGCAGGGTGAGCGAGATATTGATACTTACCTGCATGAGTTTACAAGATTAGGGAGATATGCGGGATCTACCTTTGCGGAGGAAGCGCGAAAGACAAATCGGTTTTATGGTGGATTGCGGGATGAATTGAGATTGGCACTTTCGAGTTCCGTGAGCCAAGGCTTCCAAGCGTTGGTCGATACAGCCCGTGCCTTGGAGAAGGATATGAAGCGAGTACAAGCGAATAAGAGACGGGCAACGGAGAAGTCAGAGTTTAAAATGTCACCATCAGATCAATCGGAGTTTCGACGACAAGAGAAGAAAAGATATAGACCTGCGGAATCAACGCCGTCGACTGTTTCTTCAGGGGCGACTTATGGGTCAGGACGTGTGGATACACGTATCTGCTATAAATGTGGGCAGCAAGGACATATAGCAAGATTTTGTCGGAATGCCCCTCCAGGGAGTGAGAAAAAGATGGGTGCGTCCTATGAAGAAAAGGGAAAAGCAGTGGCCGAATCATCTACACCCCGGACGCAATCTCGATTTCATACGATGGAAGTACAAGAGCCGCAAAGCTCAGTTGGTGAAATTCAGCCTCGGGTGTTTAAGTTGTCTCTTAATCATGAATTTCAAAATCGGGAGGCTGAGCGGAAGTGACGTGTGATGCGAATTATTTTTGACTGAATCGAAACTTGATGGATCATCCATAGGGGTGTATGTACATGATGTTTATATATATAGTTGTATGTAAACTAGATTGATAGATGATGAATAAAATCGTGATGGTGACAATCTTGATTAAAATGTGGTGCACGTGTGATGGTAAGGCGATACGAAATCATGTTGTTTTGTTTTGAGGTCTTCTGTGGTTGAATGTGCACAAGGGGAAGATAGGGATGTTTGTTTGTGTTGTCTGTTTGTTAGTTTGTGCAGAGGCTTGCGGTGTAAGCTGTGATGATGTTGTGGCTGCTTGAAGTCAATTTCGAGGACGAAATTATTTGAAGGGGGGAGGATTGTAACACCCCGAAATCAAGCGGAGCATTTTGAGCAAAATTGGGTTCAGGCTTGGGTGACACGGCCTGGGACACGGGCGTGTCCCAGGGCGTGTCAGGCCTGGGTAGTGTCGAGTCGTGCAGTCGACGAAATTCGGAGTCGACACAGCGGACACGGCCTGCGATACGGGCGTGTCGCAGGGCGTGTCGGGGCCGTGTCGACGATCGACCGTGATGTCGACGAATTTATCTCGACGATCGTCGAGTGTCGAGTGTCGAGAGGACACGGCCTGTGACACGGGCGTGTCACAGGGCGTGTCAGTAGTCGTCGAGCTCAACTCGACGGTTCGAGCTAGGGCGTGTTTGCGGGACACGGGTGTGTCCTGGTGCACACGGCCCTGAACACGGGCGTGTGCCAGGCCGTGTGAAGTCTCGGGTTGTTTTGGGATTATTTTCGTTGAGGCACACGGCCTTAGACACGGGCGTGTCTGAGGGCGTGTCGGGTACACGGCACGTGACACGGGCGTGTCACACGGGCGTGTACTGGTTGGATTGAGTCGGTTGTTTGCCGCTTAGAGGGACACGGCCTGTGACACGGGCGTGTCACAGGGCGTGTCAGGCCGTGTTTTAGCTTTTCTGGCCAGATCTGAGTCGTTTGTTTCCCTCTTCCTGGATCCAGTGGCTGGGCTTTGTCCAGGTGTGGTGAAGGCCGATAAAAAGAGGATAAAACCCCTCTTCTCTTCTTCTTCTTCTTCATCTTTATTCCAAGAGAGAAAGAAGAAAGGCCTAAGGGAGAGAGAAGGGAGGAGTCTTCCAGCTGCTGTAGGAGCTGCGGAGTGCAGAGCGAAGATCCGAGAGCGGATTCGTGAAGGCAGAGCAGAGGCGGTGATTTCCATCCGGCTACTTCATGGCGCCGAAGCGATCTTCAAGGGTAACGATCTCCTTCTTGGACATCGAAGTCCTTTCTTTATGCATGTGCTTGGAATCCTCCACCAAGAGGTGGATATTCGTGAAGAGATTCCTTTGTTGAGTCTGCATTTAGAGCCGGAAATATGGATTACGGCATAGGCATGCTGTGTGAAGCCTATCTGGACCCGTAGTCTGGATTGGTGATGTTCATGGGTAAACCGGAGATGACTCCGTGGATTTGATGAGATGCAAATGGTTTTCTCTTGTGATGAATGTATGGATGTGATGCTGACTGTGAGGAGGTTTTGGCAAAGCTCCTGGTTGTGATATGATCAATTGGTAACATGCCTGGGGAGCTCGTGATAAACCCGACTGTTACACCACTAGGGTGGGTTGATCTAGTTAGGAAGGGATCGATGGGTGGCAATTCTAGGGGAGCCGAGTTAAACCCGGGTTGCTGCACCACATAGTGTGGGTCGATCGGATTAGGAGGGGGGTCGATGGGTAAACATTGCCTGGGGAGCTTAGATAAACCCGGCGTGCTACACCACATGTTGTGGGTCGACCTACTCTGGTTGTTGCTGTGAGGTTGTACCTCTGTGTGGTTTGGGCGGGATGTCGCCAGCTTGCGAGACTGGTGGACTAGGGCCGGTTAACCAACAAGTTAAAACCTCGAATCGGCGGTGTATGACTGGTGGATTCCGGTACGCCAAGAAGGTGCCCTGAGTGCACGGAACGTCTGGTGGATTCCAGCGTTTGTGATGTTATGTGTTTGCTAGCAGGATAAACATATGATATACATATGATGCTTGATGATACTTGATGATCGATGACAGCACTTTATACAGGGAAGGAACCACTACCCCGGGTAGGGGGTAGGGTTGTTATAATGGGTCAGCCAAATGCTGACCGTTACTTTGTTTTCTGTGTTGGCTTGGATGTGGAATTGCAGGTGTTGCGGCTTGAATGGAATAAATGGAATGGCTAGCTTGCTGCTATAGGCCCTTGACGGCCATGTGAAGAGCTGTGTTTGGATTTCATGTGTGGCCGGCCTGCGTGCCGATGTACGAAATTGTTGCTGTGTAAAGAGGAACCTGTACGGCCATAAGGCCAGAGTGTGTGAGTTGTATACATTCCTGGTGTTGTTATATATAAATGTGGTATTTATATATTGGTGGACATTCTGGTTTGAGTTCAGGCTAACATAAAAATGCTGCGCTAGAATGGAATGAGTTAAGGATACACATAGATTTTGATTTCCACACGTAATTCCTTCGCTTGTCTGTGCTATATGGCGTGGGGCCCCGGCCGGACCCACTGTTATATGTCATGTGATGGGTGGGGGTGTTAATATAGGAATTTAGAAATATCCAGAAAGTCCATCTAGAAAACAATAATAAGAATGTCCTGATAACCGTTCTAATATTTGGTCAATGAAAGGAAGAGGGAAATGGTATTTCCTAGTGGTATCATTTAACCTCCTATAGTCAATACAGACACGCCAACATGTTACCGTTCGCATTGGAATTAATTCATTCTTATTGTTTGCTACCACTGTTAGACCACCCTTCTTAGGAATGACTTGTACAGGACAAACCCATGAACTATCTGAAATAGGGTATATCATACCAGCATCTAATAACTTAATAATCTCAGCCTTAACTACCTCTTTCATATTCGGGTTTAGCCTACGTTGCGGTTGAATAGAAGGTTTATAGTTTTCTTCCAAAAAGATTTTGTGAGTGCAAAAACTAGGATTAATACCTTTTATATCAGATATTTGTCATGCTATTGCACCTTTACATTTCTTCAGCATAGTTATTAATTTAGCTTTTTCAGTATTAGAAAGATTAGAGGAGATAATAACTTGGTAAGAAGAATTAGTTCCTAAGAATGCATACTCAAGATGATCCGGTAATTTTTTTAGTTCTACTATCGGTGGATCCTTAGTATTATTCTTAAGACCTTCACGATCTCCTTGTGTAATCAAATTATACTTAGTCGTTCTATTCATCGAAACACAATTATCTAGAAAAAATAAATGTTCATCAATGTCTTCATTTTTTTCATCTTCTAGATAACAGTTAGTGATGCAAATTTCTAAAGGATCTCTATAATAAAAATTAGAATTCATAGAAGTCATAAAATTATCAACACCATAAGAAAATAGCAATAATCATCATTATCTAAGGATTGTTTCATTGTATTGCCTATTTGAAAAGTGATTTCATCTTCCCCTACTCACAAAACTAACTTGCCCTCAAAAACATCAATAAGAGCTCTAGATGTAGCTAAGAATAGACGACCTAGTATGAGTGGCACTTCGATATTTTCGTCCATATCTAGAATAACAAAATCGGCAGGAAATATAAACTTATCTACCTTAACCAATACATCCTCTACTATGCCTCTAGGGTACTTAACCGACCGATCTGCTAGTTGAATACTCATTCTAGTTGGGCTAAGTTCTACTAGACCTAGTTTCAAATATAGTTTATAAGGCATTAAGTTTATACTAGCTCCTAAGTTCGCTAAAGTTTTATTTACTTGTAAATCACCGATTAAACATGGAATTGAAAATGAACCGGGATCCTTAAGTTTTTGTGGTAATTTATTTTGCAAAATAGCGGAACATTCTTCACTAAGTGTTACTAAAGATAATTCTTCTATTTTTCTTTTATTTGAGATTAAGTCTTTAAGAAATTTAGCATACTTAGGCATTTGAATGATTTCAGAAAAAGGTAAATTGATATATAATTGTTTAAACATAGATAAAAATTTACCATACTGCGCATTCATGCGCTCCTTGTTAAGCTTTACTGGATATGGTATTGCTAGTTGATACTTCATTGGTTGCACGTTCATCTCGCTCGGTCCTTCGCCGCTACTCTCCTCTTGGGGTGCTTCCTTCATAGGCCTTTGGTCTTGTAACTCCTTTCCGCTCCTCAATTGGATCGCTTTTGTATGCTCCCTCGGGTTTGTCTCAGTATTTACCGGAAGTGTTCCTTATTGCCTTTCAGAAACTATCCTTGCAAGCTATCCAATCTGGTTCTCCAAATTACGAATTGAGCCTTCTTGATTCCGGAAAGCTACATCGGTAGTTTGCATGAACTTGGTAAGGACATCTTCCAATGCTGGATTCCTTGGCTCTAGTTGTTGTGGTTGTCCCAACACAGGTTGTTTGCCTTGATTTCCTTGTCCTCCCCAAGAGAAATTGTGGTGGTTCCTCCATCCACGATTGTATGTAGAACTATACGGGTTGTTTGCTTGGTTGAAAGGAGGTCTGATATTGTTGCCCATATAGCCAACATATTCCTGCACTTGAGATTCACAACCCGGCATTCCACTAAATGAAGGGTCCCATTGTTGAGGTGCCATGGAGGGTGATGCTAAGGAAAGGTTATCCATCTTTTGGTGAAGCTTTTCCACTTGAATGGCTAAGGCAGTGACAACATCTACTTCATACATTGCGGCAGGCTTACTAGGCTTCTGTCTCATGGTAGTCCATTAATAGTTGTTCATAGTCATGTCTTTTATCAACTATTGAGCCGCTTAGGGTGTCTTATTGTTCAAGGTGCCTCCACTAGCCGCATCAATCATTTGTTTAGTGGTTGGATTGAGACCATTATAAAAAGTTTGAATCTGAAGGCATGAAGGTAGAGCATGGTGGGGACATCTGCTTAAAAGATCCTTGAATCGTTCCCATGTGTCGTACAACGATTCAGACTCCAATTGAACATACATAGAGATGTCATTCCATAGCTTTGCAGTCTTCACCGGTGGAAAATACTTCATCAAAAACTTCTCAACCATCATATCCCATGTACTAATCGACCCTCTAGGTAATGAGTTCAACAGCTACTTCGTCTTATGCCTTAGTGAAAACGGGAACAATCTCAATCGAATGACATCATTGGAAACACCATTGATCTTGAATGTGTCACATATCTCCAAGAATCCGACTAAGTGTATGTTAGGGTCTTCATCTTACAGGCCATCATAATGGACATACTGTTGAACCATCTGTATAACACTAGGCTTCAATTCGAAATTATTGGTAACTATTGGTGGCCTAACGATGCTTGACCCAGTTCCTTGGAGATTAGGTCTAGCAAAGTCAAACATGGTTTGCTCGTTCTGGTTTGCCATGGTATCCGAATTTTCTGGATGATGCTGAAAGTTTATAGTTGCCTACCTAAATCACCTAGAGGGGGAGTCAATAGGTGAGAGGTGCATATTTTTGTGGAATAAAAAAATTACAAACCAATGCACAGATCTATCTACCAATCAAACACAGACTAGGCAAGATTTATAGTGGTTCCCCAACCTTGGGTACATCCACTTTCCCTCACCGATCTAGCAATACACTAGACTCGGCTACTCCACTATCTCGGATTGAAAATCAATTCTACCCTCGGAACAACGTTCCTACAAACTCGATCCACAAAACGGATCTACCCTCGGAAGATGAAACTTCCTACAATATCAGAGTTGAAAAACTCCTACACTCGGAGAAAACTTCTCCTACAATAATGAAATAAAATTGCATAGAAATACAAACAATGAATCTTGTCAGATCTACAAGTAATCAGCCAGGATCTTCTTCTTCTAAACTTTTCGGCTTTATCAGATAGGTGAAGAAAACCTCGGCAAAATCAGATTTGAATCTTCTTGACTTTACATGATCGAATAGAGGATGAAGAGTTGAGCGGAAATCTCGATCTGTAAAATCTTCTTAATCTGAATGCTCTGAAAATGAAAACCATAACAGGTCGGGAATCTGCGACGGCGACGGCGGCGATTTTCGTTGCTTGGAAAGAGAGAGAGGAGACAGAACTTCTTGAGAGAGTACGGCTGCAAAACATCTTAAAATAATCTTCTTTGATAAATTAAGGTTTGTCGGTTTAAACAAGACCTTTTATAGGAGAGGAGAAGATTAGCCATAATTGAGTCATTATGAGAGACACGTGGACCAATCACGTCAAAGTTTATGAATAAGACCATTTGTCTGGACTTAATGAATTTTCGGAAAAGTCAAAGTAAAATACTCGAGATGTAACAGACTACTCGAGTACATGTAACACTACTCGAGTAGGTAGAATATGACTACTCGAGTACATGAGAAAAACTACTTGAGAGGGAATGAGATCATTACTCGAGTACATGGAGTCAACTACTCGAGTAAATAAAAATTCAAGGAATCAGCTACTCGCGTAACAAGAATAATATACTCGAGTACTTGAGTACTTATACGAGAGGTGGAGTAGATTACTCGAGTATAAGAAATACTACTCGAGTATATATAAGAATGAACTACTCGAGTATATAAGAAACTACTCGAGTCATAGACTTAGAAAATTTCTGGACTGGAAAACAGAACTACTCGAGTATATAAGTTAAACTACTCGAGACAAATAGAACTACTCGAGTATATGGAGATGACTACTTGAGTAATTCACTTAGAGAAATTTTTGGAATGGAATCCTGGATTACACAAGTATAAGCACTGGACTACTCGAGTAGTAGATGAACTACTCGAGTACATGACTTAGATTACTCGAGTAAGTGAGAACTACATGAGAGTCAGAATTTAACTACTCGAGACAGAAGATAGAACTACTCGAGTATATAAGATGACTACACGAGTATTTAACTTAGAAAAATTTGAGAAGATAATTTCTGTAAAACTCGAGAGGAGAAAAGAAACTACTCGAGATATATCTTAACTACTCGAGTGAGAGTATTATTACTCGAGTATGAACTCAGTAACTTACTCGAGTTAGTAAATAACTACTCGAGTACTTTACTTAGGAAAATTTTTCTTGACAGAATTTTTCTTCTTCTAAGGTGAAATCAGCATCAAGTCTTTTCATATAGTCCTAGAGCTTGAATATGAAGTGTATCCCAATAGAGAGGCTACACATGAGTCAACACTTTGGAGCACACAATGAGGTATTACATTGTATGATCCTGTGTTTGGTGACCCATTGTAGACTGACATTGGTCTACACTTCCCATAAGATTCCTGCAAATACATAACTCAAACCAAGCATCAAATACAACTTAATTCATCTTAGTTCAAGGATGACTTCATCAAATCTGGGTTAGTGTGGATATAATACCCAACAATCTCCCCCTATTTGTAGAAGTCTGAACCCTTTACACTAAGGTGAATTATGGACATAAAAAGAATGTTAAGTATATAAAGTAGTGTAAGCAAGCATAGGATCTATGAAAATTTCTAGATATTCTTTTACCAATTCCACCCCCTTTCTGACTTCAATAGATAGCTTGGTAATGGCACCTTCTTTGAAGAGTCCAACTTCTTCACAAATCTTCACCTTGGTTGCTTCAGCTCTTTTGTCCAATTCCATCTTTGAGCCTTGAGCCTTCTTGAAAGTCCAGCTTCTCTAGTCTTCTTTGTTGAGCATCCCAAGTTTTGTTTTGAAGAACGAGAACTTGGTCTCCTCCAGCAGCTTCGTGAAAATGTCTGCAATTTGCCTATCTGTAGAGACATATTGAAGGTCTATGTCCCCATGCTCCACATGCTCCCAGATTAAGTGATACCTTAGCTCTATATGATTTGTCCGGTTGTGCAAGACTGGGTTGTTGGCTATTGCTATTGCGCTAGAAGAGTCGCAAAACAATGGAATCTTTTTAAACTTCATGTTGTAGTCCTCCAACTGATTCTTTATCCAGAGTAACTGTGTAAAGAAACTGCCTGCAGAGATGTACTCTGACTCGGCCGTTGAGATTGCCACACAGTTTTGCTTCTTGCTACTCCAGGAGATAAGTCTTCTTCCAAAGTATTGACATGTCCCGGAAGTGCTTTTCCTGTCGTCTTTGCTCCCTACAAAATCTGCATCTGAAAAACCTATTAGTTCGTTGTCATTACTTCTTGGGTACCATAAGCCAAGATTTGGTGTACCTTTAAGGTATCTCAAAATCCGCTTTGCAGCATCGTAGTGACATTCTTTAGAGTTCACCTGAAATCTAGCACAGACACCTGTTTAGAACATTATGTCAGGTCGCAGTAAGGTAAAGCAAGGATCCAATTATGCTTTTGTACTTGGTTTCATCAAACGGTTTACCTTTTTCATCCTTATCCAGAGACATAGTTGAACCCATTGGAGTCCTCATCGAGGTTGTGTTCTCCATTCCGAATTTCTTAATAAGCTCATTGGTGAACTTTGTCTGCGAGATGAAAATTTCATCTTCAGATTGTTTCACTTGAAGCCTTAAGAAATACTTCAGCTCGCTCATACTGCTCATTTCAAACTTCCCTTGCATAAGTTTTGAAAACTTCTTGCAGAGGTTGTCATTAGTAGAGACAAAAATAATGTCGTAACATAGATTTGAACTAGCAAAATCTTGTATTTAATTTCCCTAAGAAATAATGTCTTATATATCTTTCCCCTTGTGAACTTGTTCTCAAGTAGAAAGCTAGACAGCATCTCATACCAATCTCGAGGAGCTTGTTTCAGGCCATATATCGCTTTATGCAGTAAATAAACGTAACCAGGAAAGTTAGAATCAACGAAACCTGGAGATTGTTCCACATACACCTCTTCCTTTATGTCACCATTAAGGAAGGCATACTTCACGTCCATCTGGTAGACAGTGAAGCCTTTGAGTGCAGCATATGCTAGGAATAACCTTATTTCCTCCAGCCTTGCCACTAGAGTGTACGTCTGGTCGAAGTTAATTCCTTCTTCTTGACGATGGCCTTTTGCGACAAGTCTGGCCATGTTCTTTACTATCGTTCCATTCTCGTCCATCTTGCTCCTGTAGACCCATTTTGTCCCAATGACGTTCTTACCTTTGGGTCTTGGAACAAGCTTCCATACTTTGCAGCGCTTGAACTGGTTTAGTTCTTCTTCCATCGCCATTATCCATGATGTGTCTGAGTTTGCTTCCTCAAACTTCTTTGGTTCAACCTTTGATAAAAAACTTAAATATAGATTTTCATTAGTTGTACCTCTTCGAGTTCTGACACCATCCCAGGGATCTCCTATGATCTGGTTCATGGGGTGATCCTTCAGATGTCTAAGCTCTAGATTCCTTGCATCTGGATTATCTTCTATCACCGGAGTGACTTCTTCATCTTGGATGACTTCTTCATCTTGATCATCAAAACGGTTCCACAAACGTTCCTATGATCTGGTCCATGGATGACTTCTTCATCTTGGATGACTTCTTCACCCTCGGAACAACGTTCCTACAAACTCGATCCACAAAACGAATCTACACTCGGAAGATGAAACTTCCTACAATCTCAGAGTTGAAAAACTCCTACACTCGGAGAAAACTTCTCCTACAATAATGAAATAAAATTGTATAGAAATACAAACAATGAATCTTGTCAGATCTATAAGAAATCGGTCAGGATCTTCTTCTTCTAGACTTTTCGGCTTTATCAGATAGGTGAAGAAAACCTCGGCAAAATCAGATCTGAATCTTCTTGACTTTACACGATCGAATAGAGGATGAAGAGTTGAGCGGAAATCTCGATCTGTAAAATCTTCTTAATCTGAATGCTCTGAAAATGAAAACCCTAGCAGGTCGGGAATCTGCGATGGCAACGACGACGATTTTTGTTTTTTGGAGAGAGAGAGAGGAGACAGAAATTCTTGAGAGAGTATGGTTGCAAAACTTCTTAAAATAATCTTCTTTAACAAATTAAGGTTTGTCAGTTTAGACAAGACCTTTTATAGGAGAGGAGAAGATTAGCCATAATTGAGTCATTATGAGAGACACGTGGACCAATCACGTCAAAGTTTATGAATAAGACCGTTTGTCTGGACTTAACGAATTTTTGGAAAAGTCAAAGTAAAATACTCGAGATGTAACAGACTACTCGAGTACATGCAACACTACTCGAGTAGGTAGAAGATGACTACTCGAGTACATGAGAAAAACTACTTGAGAGGGAATGAGATCATTACTCGAGTACATGGATTCAACTACTTAAGTAAATAAAAATTCAATGAATCAGCTATTCGAGTAACAAGAATAATATACTCGAGTACTTGAGTACTTATACGAGAGGTGGAGTAGATTACTCGAGTATAAGAAATACTACTCGAGTATATATAAGAATGAACTACTCGAGTATATAAGAAACTACTTGAGTCATAGACTTAGAAAATTTCTGGACTGGAAAACAGAACTACTCGAGTATAGAAGTTAAACTACTCGAGACAAATAGAACTACTCGAGTATATGGAGATGACTACTTGAGTAATTCACTTAGAGAAATTTTCTGGAATGGAATCCTGGATTACACGAGTATAAGTACTGGACTACTCAAGTAGTAGATGAACTACTCGAGTACATGAGTTAGATTACTCGAGTAAGTGAGAACTACACGAGAGTCAAAATTCAACTACTCGAGACAGAAGATAGAACTACTCGAGTATATAAGATGACTACTCGAGTATTTAACTTAGAAAAATTTGAGAAGATAATTTCTGTAAAACTCGAGAGGAGAAAAGAAACTACTCGAGATATGTCTTAACTACTCGAGTAAGAGTATTATTACTCGAGTATGAACTCAGTAACTTATTCGAGTAAGTAAAGAACTACTCGAGTACTTTACTTAGGAAAATTTTTCTTGACAGAATTTTTCTTCTTCTAAGGTGAAATCAGCATCAAGTCTTTTCACATAGTCCTAGAGCTTGAATATGAAGTGTATACCAATAGAGAGGCTACACATGATTCAACACTTTGGAGCACACAATGAGAGATTACATTGTATGATCCTGTGTTTGGTGACCCATTGTAGACTGACATTGGTCTACACTTCCCATAAGATTCCTGCAAACACATAACTCAAAACAAGCATCAAATATAACTTAATTCATCTTAGTTCAAGGATGACTTCATCAAATCTGGGTTAGTGTGGATACAATACCCAACAATCTCCCCCTATTTGTAGAAGTCAGAACCCTTTACACTAAGGTGAATTATGGACATAAAAAGAATGCTAAGTATATAAAGCAGTGTAAGCAAGCATAGGATCTATGAAATTATCTAGATATTCTTTTACCAATTCCTCCCCCTTTCTGATTTCAACAGATAGCTTGGTAATGACACCTTCTTTGAAGAGTCCAACTTCTTCACAAATCTTCACCTTGGTTACTTCAGCTCTTTTGTCCAATTCCATCTTTGAGCCTTGAGACTTCTTGAAAGTCCAGCTTCTCTAGTCTTCTTTGTTGAGCATCCCAAGTTCTGTTTTGAAGAACGAGAACTTGGTCTCCTCCAGCGGCTTCGTGAAAATGTCTGAAATTTTCCTATCTGTAGAGACATATTGAAGGTCTATGTCCCCATGCTACACATGCTCCCGGATGAAGTGATACCTTAGCTCTATATGCTTTGTCCGGCTGTGCGAGACTGGGTTGTTGGCTATTGCTATTGCGCTGGAAGAGTCGCAAAACAATGGAATCTTTTTAAACTTCATGTTGTAGTCCTCCAACTGATTCTTTATCCAGAGTAACTGTGCACAGCAACTTCCTGCAGAGATGTACTCTGACTCGGCCGTTGAGATTGCCACACAGTTTTGCTTCTTGCTACTCCAGGAGATAAGTCTTCTTCCAAAGAATTGACATGTCCCTGAAGTGCTTTTCCTGTCGTCTTTGCTCCCTACAAAATCTGCATCTAAAAAACCTATTAGTTCGTTGTCATTACTTCTTGTGTACCATAAGCCAAAATTTGGTGTACCTTTAAGGTATCTCAAAATCCGCTTTGCAGCAACGTAGTGAGATTCTTTAGAGTTCACCTGAAATCTAGCACAGACACATGTTGAGAACATTATGTCAGGTCTATTTGCAGTAAGGTAAAGCAAGGATCCAATTATACTTCTGTACTTGGTTTCATCAAAAGGTTTCCCTTTTTCATCCTTGTCCAGAGACATAGTTGAACCCATTGGAGTCCTCATCGAGGTTGCATTCTCCATTCCGAATTTCTTAATAAGCTCTTTGGTGAACTTGGTCTGTGAGATGAAAATTCCATCTTCAGACTGTTTCATTTGAAGCCTTAAGAAATACTTCAGCTCGCCCATACTGCTCATTTCAAACTTCCCTTGCATAAGTTTAATTTTCTTGCAGAGGTTGTCATCAGTAGAGCCAAAAATAATGTCGTCAACATAGATTTTCACTAGCAAAATCTTGCCTTTAATTTTCTTAAGAAATAATGTCTTGTCTATCTTTCCCCTTGTGAACTTATTCTCAAGTAGAAAGCTAGACAACGTCTCATACCAAGCTCGAGGAAAGTTAGAATCAACGAAACCTCTGCAAGAAAATTAATGTTTTATGCAGTAAATAAACGTAATCAGGAAAGTTAGAATCAACGAAACCTGGAGGTTGTTCCACATACACCTCTTCCTTTATGTCACCATTAAGGAAGGCAGGCTTCACGTCCATCTGGTAGACAGTGAAGCCTTTGAGTGCAGCATATACAAGGAATAACCTTATTGCCTCCAGCCTTGCCACTAGAGCATACGTCTGGTCGAAGTCAATTCCTTCTTCTTGACGATAGCCCTTTGCGACAAGTCTAGCCATGTTCTTTACTATCGTTCCATTCTCATCCATCTTGTTCCTGTAGACCCATTTTGTCCAAATGACGTTCTTACCTTTGGGTCTTGGAACACGCTTCCATACTTTGCAGCGCTTGAACTGGTTTAGTTCTTCTTCCATCGTCATTATCCACGATGTGTCTGAGTTTGCTTCCTCAAACTACTTTGGTTCAACCTGTGATAAAAAACTTAAATATAGATTTTCATTAGTTGTACCTCTTTGAGTTCTGACACCATCCCGGGGATCTCCTATGATATGGTCCATGGGGTGATCCTTCAGATGTCTGAGCTCTAGAGTCCTTACATCTGGATTGTCTTCTATCACCGAAGTGACTTCTTCATCTTGGATGACTTCTTCATCTTGATCATCAGTCTCTCCAATAGGGGTTGGAGTGGTGATCTTGATGAACTTTTCACCTTTATCTTCGGACGGTCCAACCAAGTTAATTTCTTTCAACTTTGCACCTACATCTTCAATAAGCACACTAGAAGAGTTGTTTTGCAGCAAACTCGTCTCATCAAATACAACATGTATCGATTCTTCTACAACCAGGATTTTCTATTAAAGATCATGTATGCCTTACTATGAATACTATAACCTACAAAAATACCTTCAAAACTCTTTTCGCTAAACTTTGTAGTATGATACTTGTCATTGTTTAGCACGAAGCATTTACAGCCAAAAATTCTAAAATATGAGACTGTCGGTTTCCTGCCCTTCAGAAGTTCGTAAGGTGTCTTATCGTGGTTTTTTGTTTCTGAGGGCTCGATTTTACACGTGGCATGCAGTGTTGACGGCTTCAGCCCAAAAGTACTCCGGAAGTGAAGCATCACTCAACATGGTCTTGCATGTCTCTATGAGCATTCTATTCCTTCTCTCAGCCACCCCATTTTGTTGAGGAGTGCGAGGAGAGGAAAACTCATGAAATATACCCAGGCTTTCACAAAATTCTGTCATGGCCCCAGATTTGAACTCTGTTCCATTGTCATTTCTGATTTTGACTATGGAGCAGTTGTATTCATTCTGGACTTGCCTGACAAAATTAGTAAATATGTCGAAGGTATCTGACTTGTGTTTCAGAAAGAACACCCACGCAAAGAGCGAGTAATCATCAACAATTACCAACGTATAATCCTTTCCTCCCAAACTTCTAATTTACAGTGGACCAAACAAGTCCATATACAGTAGATGAAGACATCTATTAGAATCCTTGCCAATAACGCTTTTAAAGGTAGCCCTTGTTTGCTTGCCTTTTACATATGCATGACAAGGTCTATCTTTGACGTACTTGACATTTGGGGCATCACGTACTAAGTTCATTGAAAATAATTTATTAATAGTTTTGTATATAATATGTGCTAGTTTATTGTGTCATTGGTCACCAAGCGACGCACTATCTTTTGCTAAAAAGCACACTTGTGTCGAAGAATTTATACAAATGAAATTCAAGCAAAAAATGTTTCTGCTTCGAGTGCCGGATAGAATCGTTTCCATATTGTCAACAGATTTTATCAAGCACTTATTAGCATGAAACTCAACTATGTATCCTTTATCGCAGAGTTGGCTTATGCTTATAAGGTTATGTTCCAAACCTTCAACGTAAGCCACATTTGAGAAGGATACATTACCGTTCGTAATCATACCGTAGCCTTTAGTGATTCCACGGTCTGAACCTCCAAAGATGACCTTCGGTCCGTTCACGACTGGAGTAAAGTTCTGAATAAGGCTTCTTGTCCCGGTCATATGCCGAGAGCATCCACTGTCCAAATACCAGATTGGCATTTTGGTGGCCTTTGGACATACCTGCAATCACAATCAGTTTGCCTTAGGAACCCAAATACATTTGGGTCCTTGGTCTCGGGTTAGAACACTCCCCCTATGAATATTAGCATTAGGAGTGGTCTTTCTCATATTGCCAACATGTGGGGTTGCAGCATTTCTGGGATTAAACCAGCAATCAATGGCAAAGTGACCAATTCTGCCACAACACCAATAGTCAAATCTATTGTATCTTTGTATTATGTTCTCCTGCTTGACCTTTTGGAACTAAGGTCTAGTAGGGGCAGCATTCTTGGAGGAAGAAGCTTCATGATGATGACAATCACATGTTTTCTTCTCCTTCACTGGCTTTTCTATAACAGGCTTTGCCTTTGGTGCCTTCTCGAAGTTATGGCCATGATTGAAAGGGCCATAGCTCTGAAGAATGACTTCTTCATATGGTGCCTTAAAGGCACTTTCACCAAAGTTTCTGGGTCGAGTCCATCCTTGATAACGGGACTTTGGCTCTACATAGGTAGGCCTAGCAAAGTGTCTGTAAGATGAGTCAAGATCAAACTCATTTGAAGGAAATATAACCTTTTTGAACGAGGTCTGATCTTGAGGGGCTTTCCCCTTCTCTTTGGCTAAGGCCTTTTTGGCGGCCTTATTCTTCCGTTGAGCCTTGTTTCTCCTAGAAGACTTACTAGGAGCTTCTTCATGACCTAGTCCAGCACCCTTGGCCTTAGCTGAGAATTCAGCAATGAATGGAAGAACAGTCTTAGGCTTCAAGAAACTTTCAACAAGTTTCTTTTCAGCGGCGAGTTGTTCTTCCAACTCTTTGATGATTTTCTCTTTAAGATCAAGGTGCTCTAGAGCCTTCTTATATTCTTCAATAGCATTATTGAAGTTCTCTTCGAGCGAGTCAGTCTTTGCAACTTTATCTCTCAAGATGCTCTCTTCAGCTTTGAGAGACTTTATCTCTTTAGCCTGAGTTTTCACGACTCGGCGACATTTGTCGTAAGCCATGATTAACTCCTTATATTGGGTCATGAGTTCTGACTTATCGTCAGAAGAGCTATCCTCACAATCATATTCAGAAACTTCAGAATCAGAGAGAGGAGTGTGTGAGTTTACCTTCCCAGTGAATTGGGGCTCTTGTTCATCATCAGTTTGAGTCATGAGCCCAAAATAGGCTTCTTCTTCTTCACTCGACTCAGATGAGTCAGAATCACTAAGAGTATTGCCCTTTTTGGCCATCAAGCTCTTCTCTGTCCTCTTCTTGTTGTACGAGGACTCTTTTCCTCTCTTCTACCACCCTCCTTCTTCTTGTGAGGGCAGTCAGCGATGACGTGTCCTGGCTTATTATAATAATAACAAATAATGCCAGTAGAAACATGTTAGTTCTGTTTAGAATTATACATATCATGGCTGCTTGAGCCTTTTCGTTGACGATCACCATCGTGTCGTGATCTTCTATAGGAGGCATCCTTGCCTTTCCATTGCTTCTTCTTGTTCAATAATTTCTTGAACTGTCGAGAGAGTAGTGAGAACTCTCCTTCTGATAGTTCAGAGCCTGAGGTGCTTGGCTCTGAGGTTTCTTCTTCACTAACTTCTGGTGCTGGATTAGGAGGAACAACCTGTGTCTTCTTAGAGGTATCTGCCTTTAAAGCAACATATTTCTCTTTGAATGCAGAACTGCTCTTCTCTTCTTCATCCTTTCTGGTGTTGAGTTGAAGCTCATATGACATAAGCTTCCTGAATAGATTCTGAGGGTCTGTCTCGGCCAGCTTTCCAAACTCCCTTATGGCACAGACCTTGTTATCCCATTCCTTAAGGATCTCAAGAACTTATCATTTAATTCTCCATTAGTGAATACTCTGTCCATATACCCTTAGCCCATTCACTATCTTGAAGAAATTCTCAAAGGTGTCAGCAATGGTATCTTTGTTTCATTGTCGGAATGCTTCATACTTCTGATTTAGAAGGGATCTTCTATCATCCCTCACTTCTTCGGTACCTTCCATTAAGGTAACTAGTGACTGCCACATCTCCTTCGCAGACTGGCAGTGAATTAGGTTTTGTAGCATTGAATCATCGACTGCACTTGCTATAATATTTTTTGCCTTTTTGTCCAATGAGACAAGTGCAATCTCATCCTTATCTAGATCCATAAGTTTCTTTGGGACTTTCTTAATTGGATCTATAGTGGAGACGGCCATGTGAATGTAAGGACCTTCTTCAACTATCATGAAGATCCTTAGATCCACAGCTTCTATAAAGAACTTGATTCTCTCTTTCCACTTGGGGAAATTATTTTTGGTACATAAAGGAAGCTTGGCAAAATCTTTAGCCTTGTCCATTTTTGGTAGATCTCAAAAGACAACTATTGAAGGATCTGATCAAGGTGTTAACCTTTTAACTATTAACCTCCCTCTAATACCAATTGAAAGTTTATAGTTGTCTACCTAAATCACCTAGAGGGGGGTGAATAGGTGAGATGTGCGTTTTTTGCGAAATAAAAAATTACAAACCAATGTACAGATCTATCTACCAATCAAACACAGACGAGGCAAAATTTATAGTGGTTCCCCAACCTTGCGTACATCCACTTTTCCTCACTGATCTAGCAATACACTAGACTCGGCTACTCCACTATATCGGATTGAAAATCAATTCTACCCTCGGAACAACGTTCCTACAAACTCGATCCACAAAACGGATCTACACTCGGAAGATGAAACTTCCTACAATCTCAGAGTTGAAAAACTCCTACACTCGGAGAAAACTTCTCCTACAATAATGAAATAAAATTGTATAGAAATACAAACAATGAATCTTGTCAGATCTACAAGTAATCGGCCAGGATCTTCTTCTTCTAGACTTTTCGGCTTTATCAGATAGGTGAAGAAAACCCTCGGCAAAATCAGATCTGAATCTTCTTGACTTTACACGATCGAATAGAGGATAAAGAGTTGAGCGGAAATCTCGATCTGTAAAATCTTCTTAATCTGAATCCTCTGAAAATGAAAACTCTAGCCGGTCGGGAATCTGCGACGGCGACGACGACGATTTTCGTTTCTTGGAGAGAGAGAGAGGAGACAGAAATTCTTGAGAGAGTACGGCTGCAAAACTTCTTAAAATAATCTTCTTTGATAAATTACGGTTTGTTAGTTTAGACAATACCTTTTATAGGAGAGGAGAAGTTTAGCCATAATTGAGTCATTATGAGAGACACGTGGATCAATCACGTCAAAGTTTATGAATAAGACTGTTTGTCTGGACTTAACGAATTTTCGGAAAAGTCAAAGTAAAATACTCGAGATGTAACAGACTACTCGAGTACATGCAGCACTACTCGAGTAGGTAGAAGATGACTACTCGAGTATATGAGAAAAACTACTTGAGAGGGAATGAGATTATTACTCGAGTACATGGAGTCAACTACTCGAGTAAATAAAAATTCAAGGAATCAGCTACTTGAGTAACAAGAATAATATACTCGAGTACTTGAGTACTTACACGAGAGGTGGAGTAGATTACTCGAGTATAAGAAATACTACTCGAGTATATATAAGAATGAACTACACGAGTATATAAGAAACTACTCGAGTCATAGACTTAGAAAATTTCTAGACTGGAAAATAGAACTACTCGAGTATAGAAGTTAAACTACTCGAGACAAATAGAACTACTCGAGTATATGGAGATGACTACTCGAGTAATTCACTTAGAGAAATTTTCTGGAATAGAATCCTGGATTACACGAGTATAAGCACTGGACTACTCGAGTAGTAGATGAACTACTCGAGTACATGACTTAGATTACTCGAGTAAGTGAGAACTACACGAGAGTCAGAATTCAACTACTCGAGACAGAAGATAGAACTACTCGAGTATATAAGATGACTACTTGAGTATTTAACTTATAAAAATTTGAGAAGATAATTTCTATAAAACTCGAGAGGAGAAAAGAAACTACTCGAGATATATCTTAACTACTCGAGTAAGAGTATTATTACTCGAGTATGAACTCGGTAACTTACTCGAGTAAGTAAAGAACTACTCAAGTACTTTACTTAGGAAAATAAAAGATATAGTACCTAAACACCTAGAGGGGGGGGGTGAATAGGTGACCAAATTCTTTTTAACTTTTTATGGCAGCAATCAGTATTTAACACAGATTTATATCTACTATTTCACAGCAATCACACAACATTCACAGCAAACCACAGCACACAGAAGACACACAGTTTTATAGTGGTTCCCCAAGGTTTGGGTACATCCACTTTCCCCCTTCGCCTATCTAGCAGCGGACAGCCATTGAAGGGGGTTTGCTGTCCTGAAGCGGTTGGAGCTTTGCGGGCTGATGCCTTGTCCGCTTAACTTAGGCGGACTGGAGAGGGTTCGTCATTGGTTGCCTTGCTCCTGGCGGTTTTCCTTGGTGACCGGCTAAGTCCTCGCGGACTCAGCGGACGGTGGTTTGTATTCGCGCGGGCTGGGGCGGTGTCGCTATCTCTTGGGCGGTGACCACACTCCTCACCCGGCCTATAAATAGGACCCCCCTGGCACATCTACAGTAACTTGAGTGAACAGTAAGTTGGGGTGTGCGAAGTGCTGCGGTCTGTGTTTGCCAGTCCGCACGGATTGTTTCAGGCTGACGGTTTGATGTGTGCAGGTCGCGCGGATAACTTCAAGGAGCCAGGAGTGTGGCTGTGACTTCGGTCAAGTGCTTGGAAGTGTGCGGTCTCTGCGGACTCAGCAGGAGGTCGCTCTGTGGCTTGTTAGTTCTGTTTCATCTTTGCCAGCTTCAATAACCTGTCCGCCGGCTTCAGGCGGGTAGGGGTGTTCCTCAGTTCAAGTTCAGCAGAAGGCGAATAACGGTGTGTCCGCGCGGCCTCGCGGCTTCGGCGGACTCCGTGGTATTCGGCGGATTGCAGCATAGTTCGGGCGGCTTCGGCGACCTCGCGGTCTCGGCGGACTCGGGTTCTGTCCGCCCGGCTTGTTTTTTGGTGCTTCTGTTTTTCAGCTGTTATACTAGCGAAATCATGTCTCGCTATGTATGCCTCGCATTGTAAAGAAGTGAATGAATAATAGACCTGCTTGTGCTTCCATTGTTTGTTGGGATTTACCTTTGTTCCTCTAGTCCTTGGTTTCCACTGGTTCAACGTGCGAACTGGGTAGTTCCGAAGATATTAATTTGGTGTTTGGGCTATCTTGCTGACCACGTTGAGAAAATTTAACAAAGGAATAGTGATTAAGGAGCCTGAACAGAAATAGAATTAGAATTTTCTTAAAGTTTACTATGTAATCTCTTGATGTAAAACATTCTGTAAACTTTTTGAAAAATGAATATGACAGATATTAGAACAATATGTTATATGTTAAATCTATTTCATATTTGTTCTGTGATGATGTCTATGTGTACATGTTTGTTTAATATATGTTTATGTATGCCCTGCTATATATAATCCTACTTTACATCATTTTGTAATTTTATTATGAATGGTGTATATCATTGATTAAGGGTTATGACTTCTCCAAATATGGGGAGATTGTTGGGTACATTGGTCTAAATGTACCTGATTTGAAGAAGCCTCACCCAACTCAATGATATACATCAAAATGTATTTGATGTGTTTTGAGTTTACTTGTGCAGGCTAAGTATTTGCAGGAAAGAAGAAAAAGTTTCTAAGTCCATGTGTCGACACCCAGAGGGAAAGTGTCGACACTTAAGAAGCCCTGTGTTGACACCCAGGCAAGCAGTGTCGACACTTGGAGTCATTGTGTCGACACCAGGGATGCTGAGTCAACACCAGACAGAAAGTGTCGACATAAGGAGCTGTGTCGACACTCAATGAAGAAGAGTGCAGTGAAGCTGTGTCGACACTTAGCAGTTGTGTCGACACCCAGAAAAATTGTGTCTACACCAGAAAGTGTCGACACTTGGAGGCTGTGTCGACACTCAGCAAAAGTCAGCTGAAACTAAGTACAAGTGTCGACACCCAGAACAATGTGTCGACACTTAGCAGAAGAGTCAACACTGGAAGTAAGTGTTGACACTCAGAACAATGTGTCGACACTTAGCTGAAGACTCAACACTTGAAGAAAGTGTCGACACAAGGATCTGTGTCGACACTTAGCAAAGAACAGCAAAGTTCAACAAAATATTCTAAGTACAAGTGTCGACACTAAGGAGTTGTGTCGACACTCAGCCAGAGTCTCGGCAGAAGAAGAAAGTGTCGACACCCAGAGCAATGTGTCGACACTCAACAAGTATCAACACTGAATATATGTGTCGACACCAAGAAGCAGTGTCGACACTTAACAGATTCAACACATGAAGATGTGTCGACACAAAGGTGTTGTGTCGACACTTAGAAGAATTCAGCAAATTTCTGAAGTACAAGTACTTGTGTCGACACTCAATTTCAGTGTCGACATATGAAGAAGAAGTAGTGTCGAGATACAAAATCTACAACACAAGGAGTTGTGTCGACACCTTGTAGACTAGTGTCGACACTTAGACAACTTGTGTCGACACTTGGTCTATAAGTGTCGACACTTAAAGACAGAAAGTCTCGACACTTGCAGACAGTTACAGAATCTTCAAGAACTGACTGGATGACTTGACAGCTGCCATTCCAGCCGGTCTACAACACCTGTCAGAGTTGTCAGAATTCAGTTATGGACCGGACCAGCCGGTTACCATGAAGAAGGCCTATAAATAGGCTTATACTGTCTACAGAAGAAGTTGATAAAAAGGTTGTTCAAATTATTGATCAAGTATTCAACAAAGAAGATCTAGTTATTCCTTGAAGAATCAAGTGCAGATCTAAGAAGTTGGAGAGAGAGAGCTCCATCCAAGAAATCAGCTGTTGGAACCAGGCTGAGAAGAAGGGTTCAGTCTTATTCTGAATCTTAAGTAGCAGAGATCAAGGATCAACTGCAGAAGGAGTCAATCTTATTGAGTTCTACTTTCAAGAAGCTTTGAAGAAAGCTAAGTCAGATTGATTTCAGCTGAATTCTTCCAAGAACTCATCAAGAAACTCACAACTCATCTCTCTCTTTTCTCTGAGTTGTTGAGTCACAATTATTGTATTCTTTTTTATCTTGTAGGATCATTTGGATCTGAGTCTTGTAATCTTGAAATTATAAAGACTGAGTGTAGGGCTTGAGAGCCTGAGTGTAGGAGATTGAAATCTCTGAGTGTAGGCCTTGGTGGCTGAGTGTAGGCCTTGGTGGCTGAGTGTAGGCCTTTGTGGCTGAGTGTAGGCTTTGTGAAGAAGCTGAGTTGTAGGGCCTTGGGCCTGAGGTGTAGGAACTAGTTTTGGGTTCTGAGATAGTGGAGGAGTTTGGCCACCATAAGGGGCTAATGCGAGCTTGGCGGACGCAAAACTTCAGTCCGCCAAAACACCACAGCGTAGACCGCCACAGTCCGCGAGCTCCTCGCACTCCTGCCCTATCACAGCGATCAATCCCGGACTCCAAAACCAGGCCGCCACAACGATCTCCACAGCAACTCCCTGCTGTGCCACCAGAGCTCGACAAGGCCTCAGCCAAGCTCTAAGCTTAGTCCGCAACAGCCAATACCGCGGATACATCAGTCCGCAAGCTTCCCGTGGACAAGAGCCAACCCGCCTTTCAGCACAAGCTTGCACCCGCGACCACTGAGCAAAGCACCAGTCCGCAAGCCTCTCTATCCGCAGATACCAGGCCGCACCAAACCGCGGACTCCATGCAACAACCCGCTCAGAACACAGCCGGCTTCCACCAGACTTTTCACCAGGCCGCAAACCTCAGTCCGCCCAGTCCGCCCAGTCCGCCAAGGCTGTCCGCCACAGGCCGCGCGGCCTGTCCCGTCACCCACTTCCACTTCACAAAATTCAACACTCCCCCTTGAAGTGAGAAGTGGTGACCAAGCCCAGCAAGCTGCGCAAGCGTTCAAAAGGCCCCTTCGACAGTGGCTTCGTGAAGATGTCAGCAAGATTATCTTCACTCCGAACATGCCCGACCAGCAGAGACCCCTCCAACACCTTCTCCCTGATGAAGTGGTGATCAATCTCTATATGCTTGGTCCTGACGTGACACAATGGATTGTTTACCAGTTTGAGAGCACTCTCATTGTCACCCCGGAGTAAAGTAGGCCCTTGCACTTCTTCATGAACATCCTCTATAAGCCTCCTCAACCAAACGGCTTCCCGAGCAGCCAAGGCCGAAGCCTTATACTCCGCCTCCGTGGTTGAAACCGACACTGAGTCCTGCTTCTTGCTACACCACGAGATGCTAGCTGAACCGCAAGTGAACACATAACCGGAAGTAGATCTTCGATCATCCGAATCACCGCCATAGTCAGCATCCGTGTACCCGAGCAACGCAACCTCCGCATCCCTTCTATAGAGGAGTCCCATGTCAGAAGAAGCCTTGACATACTTCAGAATTCCCTTCGCCGCCACTAGATGAGATTGCCTTGGTTCAGCCATATAACGACTTACTCGGTCAACAGCATAAGCGATATCCGGCCTTGTAATCGTCAGGTAAATCAAGCTCCCAACGAGAGCCCTGAACACCAAGGGATCATGAAGAACCCTTCCCTCATCCCGTCGAAGCTTCAGCCCAGATTCCAGTGGAGTAGAGCACTTCTTCCCTTCGCCCATGCCAAACCGCTTCACAATGCGATCAGCATACCCTTTCTGGCTAATGAGAACCCCGCACTCCTTCCTCTCCACTTCCAGACCAAGAAAGTGATGCAATTCTCCCAAGTCTTTCATCTCGAAGCGTATAGCAAGCTCTGCCCTGAGCCTTGCTACTTCCTCCTTCGAGTTCCCTGTGATGATCATATCATCCACATACAGCAGGACCAAGACTCTTAGCTCTCCCTTCTTCTTGATGAACAAGCTTGAATCCGAGTTGGAAGCCAGGTATCCACAGAACTGCAAGTACTCTACAATCTTCCCATACCACGCTCGAGGAGCTTGCTTCAACCCATAGAGAGCCTTCCTGAGTTTGTAGACATAGTCCGGATGCTTCTCAGAGACAAAACCAAGCGGCTGATCCATGAAGATGTCCTTGTCAATCTCTCCGTAAAGAAAGGCATTCTTCACATCGAGTTGCCACAACCTCCATCCCTTGCTAGCAGCCAAGGCGATCACCACTCTTACAGAAGTCATCTTCGCAACTGGACTGAATGTCTCCTCATAGTCTTCTCCATACTTCTGTGAGAATCCTCTAGAGACCAGGCGAGCCTTGAACCGATCAATGCTCCCATCAGCCTTCTTCTTCAACTTATACACCCACTTGTAAGTAACCGGAGCAACGCCATCAACCTTGGGCACAAGGTCCCAGGTTTCATTCTTCTTCAGAGCATCAATCTCTTCCTTCATGGCATCATCCCACTCCTTCACTCCAGTGGCCTCGTTGAAGTTTGCAGGCTCTTGCTCATCCAGAGGACCTGCAAAGAAGCAGGAGACAAAGCTCATTGCATTCCCATCACAGTACCGAGCCGGTGGCTTAACCACCCTCTTCGATCTCCGAAGACACGGCTCCTTGCTCACGGCTTCCGTTGCTTCTTCAGGCTCCACTCCTACCTGGGGCAAGCATTGAGCAGTGCTCCCCCTGCTTCCTGAGCCAGAAGGCTCAGCCTCGGAGTTTGAAGCAACAGGAGCTGCTGGTGAAACAGCAAGCTCCTCTTCCAAGCCTTCAGCAGCCTCCACCGGTGCTTCAACATCCTTGCTACTTCCGGTTAGCTCCACCGAGCCACCTCCATATGACGTCAGCTCGTCGAAGACAACGTCTCTTGACACCACGAACTTCTTCGTCACAGGGTCCATGCACTTCCATCCCTTCTTCCGCTCATCATAGCCAACAAAGACAAGTTTCCTTGCCTTCGCATCCAGCTTTGTTCGTGAAGCATCCGGGACATGCACATAGCAAGTTGAACCGAACACCCTAAGGTGTTCAACACTCGGCTTCTCCTTCAGCAACAGCTCAATAGGAGTCTTCATGTTGATAGGGCTGAGTTGCATCCGGTTGATAACATAAGCAGCACAAGACATTCCCTCCGCCCAAAAGGACCTTGGGATATCTTTCGCATGCAGCCAGCATTTGCAGGTTTCCGTCAAATGACGGATCTTCCGCTCCACTACCCCATTTTGTTGTGGAGTGTGAGCACAAGTAAGCTCCCGTTGGATCCCGAGCTTCCTGCAGAAGTTAGAAAACTCGGAAGAGACAAACTCCCCCCCGTTGTCAGTTCTAAACTTCTTAATCCGCAAGCCAAGCCGGCCTTCTACCAACTCCTTGAACTCCACGAACAAACGGAAGGCTTCCGACTTCTCCTTTAAGAAGTACACCCAAGTATACCTTGAGTAGTCATCAACCAAGACAAACATGTATTTGCTTCCACCAAGGCTGGCAGTAACTGTCGGTCCCATCAGGTCGCCATGAATACACTCCAATGGTTTCTTGCTCCTTGTTTGTGATTTATCAAACGGAAGGCGATGTGCCTTACCGTATTGACAGCCCGCACAAACATGCCCATCACCAAAGGAGGACAACTTCGGCAACCCCCTCACTAGACTTCTACTCGCCATTGCCTTTAGCTTGTCCATGCCAACATGCCCCAGCCTCTCATGCCAGATAGCCGCACTATCATTGGCCCTCATTCTATCAACATAAGCACTGGTGGAAAGAACATACAAGCTCTTCACCCTTCTCCCAACATGAGCAACATCAGCTTTCACCGCTGATACATTGCGAAGGAACCTCACGTCTGTTGGCCCAAACAGAACGTGATACCCAGCGTCCACCGCATTGGTCACCGAGAAGAGGTTCTTCTTCATGCCCGGTACGTGATACACACTCCTTAACGTAAGTGGCCCCTGATCACTACCCAATGACACGACCCCCTCTTTCTCTACTGCATAAACAGTATTATCAGCAGTGATAATAGCTTCATTACCTGAGTAAGCCTGCATGGAGGTGAACATCGATTTGTCTCCGGTGAGGTGATGACCACACCCGGAGTCCACGATCCACTCGCCGTTGAAGTCCTCAGCAGACAAGGCCCGGACACAAGTGCCCGTCAAGAAAGCTCCGCCCCATTCTGCTTCTTCACTTCTCGAACAAGCTTCCTCCTTTCCCGCAGCATGCCCAGGCTGCAGTTTGACCTTGCAGTCCCGCTTGAAGTGCCCACGCTGATGACACCGGTAGCACTTCAGATTCTTCTTCCAGTCCTTAGGAGCATTGCTCCTCTCCGGCGGATATGAAGTTGAATTCTCCTTCTCAACAGCGGCCTGCACCTTCTTCTTCTTCCCTTCCCATCCTTTCTTCTTTCCTGAGAAGAGAGCTTCGCTGCCTTCCTGATTCAGGTTCACTCCAGCCATCTGCCTTGCTAAGCTCTCCTGCGAGGCAAGCAGATTCTCCAGCTCCAGCAACGACGGCTGAGTAGCCCACCCTTGAACAGATGTGACAAAGGCCACATACTCCTTCCGCAAGCCGCGGATAATGTGCCTTTTCATCTTTGCCTCAGAGATAGGCTCATCAGGATCCAGTGCCGACAGCTCAGCACACAAGCTCTTCATCTTTAAGAAGTACTTGGAGATGAAAAGGTCTCCCTGAGTTGCTCTGGCCAACTCATTCTCCAGAAACTGAAGCCGCGCCACATTCTTCCTATTGAACAACTCATCAATGGTTGTCCAAATATCAGCAGCCGACTCACATCCAATGATGTGATCAAACAGTTCCGGAGACACAGCTCTCTTCAGAACGAACTCCGCCTTAGCATTTGTTCTTCTCTAGAGCCGCACCTGCTCAGCAGTATCGAAAGCAGCAGTGACTTCCTGCCTGTCGTCTCCACCAACGACATCCCACAGCTCCTCGCCAAGAAGATAACTCTTCATGCACGACTTCCACTTCTTGAAGTTAGTCGGCGTTAAGAGTTCAATGCCCAGACCTCTTGCTAAGCTCCCTTCCATTGCAACACCTGTTGGCAACCTTCCAGCAGCTCCGAGCAACAACACAAGTTGATCACCACTCAATCACAGAGTAACAACACTGGCTGACTTCCGCTCACGCAACTGAACCTCAGTAACCTCAGAAACCTGGCTCTGATACCATGTTAAATTTTCTCAACGTGGTCAGCAAGATAGCCCAAACGCCAAATTAATATCTTCGGAACTACCCAGTTCGCACGTTGAACCAGCGGAAACCAAGGACTAGAGGAACAAAGGTAAATCCCAACAAACAATGGAAGCACAAGCAGGTCTATTATTCATTCACTTCTTTACAATGCGAGGCATACATAGCGAGACATGATTTCGCTAGTATAACAGCTGAAAAACAGAAGCACCAAAAAACAAGCCGGGCGGACAGAACCCGAGTCCGCCGAGACCGCGAGGTCGCCGAGGTCGCCGAAGCCGCCCGAACTATGCTGCAATCCGCCGAATACCACGGAGTCCGCCGAAGCCACGAGGCCGCGCGGACACACCGTTATTCGCCTTCTGCTGAACTTGAACTGAGGAACACTCCTACCCCCCTGAAGCCGGCGGACAGGTTATTGAAGCTGGCAAAGATGAAACAGAACTGACAAGCCGCAGAGCGACCTCCTGCTGAGTCCGCAGAGACCGCACACTTCCAAGCACTTGACCGAAGTCACAGCCACACTCCTGGCTCCTTGAAGTTATCCGCGCGACCTGCACACAGCAAACCGTCAGCCTGAAACAATCCGTGCGGACTGGCAAACACAGACCGCAGCACTTCGCACACCCCAACTTACTGTTCACTCAAGTTACTGTAGATGTGCCAGGGGGGTCCTATTTATAGGCCGGGTGAGGAGTGTGGTCACCGCCCAAGAGATAGCGACACCGCCCCAGCCCGCGCGAATACAAACCACCGTCCGCTGAGTCCGCGAGGACTTAGCCGGTCACCAAGGAAAACTGCCAGGAGCAAGGCAACCAATGACGAACCCTCTCCAGTCCGCCTAAGCTAAGCGGACAAGGCATAAGCCCGCAAAGCTCCAACCGCTTCAGGACAGCAAACCCCCTTCAATGGCTGTCCGCACCAACCCGAGGCAGTCCGCAAGACACATACCTCAATCCGCCACAAGTCCACGACCGCGAGCGGATACGGCGGACACAATGAACTTGGCACCAAGTGTGACCAAGCCTAAAACCATAAGGGGCTAATGCGAGCTTGGCGGACGCAAAACTTCAGTCCGCCAAAACACCACAGCGTAGACCGCCACAGTCCGCGAGCTCCTCGCACTCCTGCCCTATCACAGCGATCAATCCCGGACTCCAAAACCAGGCCGCCACAACGATCTCCACAGCAACTCCCTGCTGTGCCACCAGAGCTCGACAAGGCCTCAGCCAAGCTCTAAGCTTAGTCCGCAACAGCCAATACCGCGGATACATCAGTCCGCAAGCTTCCCGCGGACAAGAGCCAACCCGCCTTTCAGCACAAGCTTGCACCCGCGACCACTGAGCAAAGCACCAGTCCGCAAGCCTCTCTATCCGCAGATACCAGGCCGCACCAAACCGCGGACTCCATGCAACAACCCGCTCAGAACACAGCCGGCTTCCACCAGACTTTTCACCAGGCCGCAAACCTCAGTCCGCCCAGTCCGCCCAGTCCGCCAAGGCTGTCCGCCACAGGCCGCGCGGCCTGTCCCGTCACCCACTTCCACTTCACAAAATTCAACATCCTTTTCCAGCTTGAACTTTGGCTTGAACAGGAGCTACAGCAACTTCAGCATCAGCAGGCTTCTTGCCTTTCAGATCTTTCTTCTTAAGTTCCTCAGCCTTAATCCTTTGCCTCTCAAAATAATGATATGGCTTGGGAAAGTACTTGCTAGGCTCCAGAGCAGTAGGAGGTAGCTTTCCCATCTTGGCCTTTCTTCTGTATTGAACTATAGCCTCCTGCCTAGTCTCATGCTTTCTCCATTCAGTCTCAGAAAACCATTTGTTCCTGTCATGCACATTATCTTTGGCAGCTTTCCAGGCAGTCAAAATAATGTTCCTAGAGGTGGGGCTCCACTGCTCAAAGTCAGGTCTTTGTTCAGCTTGCTCCCTGAACCTCTTCTTTGATAATCTGGTTTCTTCTTCAGCTTGCCCCTTCAAGATGGCTTCCTGTAAAGCTTCAGAGACAGGCTGAACAACTTTCTCTATTATGACATTGTCCTTACCCCCAGGTGGGCTATACATGGACTGTATGTCAGCATGGATCATGTCAAAATCTGGTGGAGGATAGATCACTTGAGCTACTTCTGGTTGCTCACCTCCAAGATAGGCAGGGTTAATTCTAGATTCAGCTACATTATCATCATCACAAAGAGGAGGATAACCAAGAGTGGCTCTGATGGAATTAGAAACCCATTTTGCATGGTCAGAGCCAGCTTTGACTAAGACACTCTCCCCCTTTATGATTTCTCTTTCAATATGATCCCTTAAGTCATCTTTTTGAAATCTGATTTGGGCATTGAGATAATTAACTCCATCCCTGTAGAAAGGTCTTAATCTTTGGAGTTTTTCAGAGATCAGCTTTGAGAGTCTTGAATAGCAGTTGTAATATCAGTTAAGCTCTCTTGCAGTGCTTTATCAAAAGCTGTCATAGCAGTAGCAGTAGAAGTTGTCAGGCCAGCAGCAATGTTCTTCATTTCTGTGACAATAGCATTGTGAGATTGTGTCAAATTGTCATTCATTCTTATTTGGTTCTCTAGAACATACCCCTGCTTCTGTGCTATGTCATCTACTTGAGCCTTTATTTTCTCTTGATGAGTTGCCAAGTACACTACTGCATTCCCCCCTTTGTGGAAGCAGTCTGTCATCTCCTTCTTATTAAGATTCATCTCAAATCTTATTGACTTTATGTCCTGGGCCAAATCAAATTGCAATGATTTCTGCCCTTCATCCACATATTTCTCAATGGCCTTCCTGTGTTCATCCAGTTTAATCTGCATAGCAACCATCAGTGCACTATAATCAACAGTTGGTGCTGGCAGTGATATAGGCTGTGGTGCAATAGATTGTAAGGCCTTCTTATAACTCTGACTCCTTCTCTTGAATACATAAATCTTCTTTTTCTTAGCTCTTGCTGTCTCCTCATCTTCAGAAGCTGAGGAGCTAGCAATTTCTACCCTCTCCTTAGGGCTTGGGGGTAACTCCTTCTGCACAGCTGGGGCCTTCTCAGGTTCTGCAACATGAACTACTTGCTCCCCCTCAACTAGAGCATTCTCCACTTCAGCAGCAGCAGTGTCCTTGTCAAAGTCTTGTTGATCCAGATTTATGAATAAATCTTCCATTGTAAATTCTTGGGGTGAATGAGCTGGAGAAAGTCTTGGCTCTTCAACCACTGGATCAGTAACTACAACTTCAACAGATGTGTCTTCCATGATAGCATCTGGGACTTAGCTATCCAGCTGAGTTTGCTGATGAACATCAGTCAAATCAGTATCCTCTATAGGAAAATCTAAAGCATTTAGTTCAGTGATTACCTCTAGTATTGTGTTGGTTGCTTGTTCACTTTCTAGTGTAGTTGGTTCTTCTACAACTAGAGACTCCCCATGGATGTGATCCTTGTGTATGGGGCTAGCTTGAGGTAGCTCCCACTGGATCTCAGCAACATCTTGAGGAGCTGCTAGTGGACACTTGAGCCAATGGAGTAGTTTTCCTCTTCTTCTTTGGAGGTGATACTTTCTCAGGAACTATCTTCTCAGGGGTTGGCATCTCTTTAGACAACACCCTATCCCATCTGGAGAAAATTCTCATATCCATTTTTCTCATGTGGTTGATTTTGCTTCCAGCAGCTTGTTGCATAACCTCTGGTATGGTACCAGCTAGGTATAGACTTATGATCCTGCCCAGATTGGGCTTCTTCAAGCTTTCCTTTATCTTTTCAAGGATGATAACAGACCAATCTGTTTTCAAAGTAAAGATGATCCTTGTCATTATACTGAACATATGGGCTGATACTCTATCATGCCCTCCAGGTTTGCATACTATTACTTTTCCAACAATCTCAGACATGAATTTTCCTTGGCTGTTCATGCCTTTTCTATTAAAAACTGAACCAATCTTCATCTTAGAATCTAGACCACACCATGTCAATGCTTCTCTTATCTTAGAAGCAGTTACTTCATCCTCTTCCTTAGTTCTTGGTAGCTGTAGAATCTTCCTCAAGCCCTTAGGTGATACCTTCACCTTCTCACCATGGACCCTGGATTTGATCTTGAATCCAGTTTCGTCTACCTTAGCTCCATTAAGGAATTCCAAGACTTCCTTCTTCCAAATTTTTGTTGGCTCTGAAACAAGATATTCTAACCCTGAGTCGGCAACTAGGGTTACTACAGTCTTGATCTCTTGATCGGCATCATCAAAAGCATTGCGCACCAGCTCGTAACCTTCGTTGACGTTCTCCTCAAGCTTTGGCGCCATTAGGGTTTGAATAATTTGGCTGGAGAGAAGAGAGGTGTCGACACACAAGTTTTGGTCTCGAAACTTTTGAAAGCGTGTCGACAGACTAAGGCAAAACCCTATTTATACCTTTCTAATTTTGAAGATGAAAAGGCGGGCAGACAACTTAAATTGTGTCGACACTATCAATAAGTGTCGACACTGACTTATAATGTCTCGACACTTACATGTCGACACAAGTTTAGTCAACAGATAATATGTGTCGACACTTGTTTATGTGTCGACACCACTTAACTCGACATTTAGTCGAGACTTTACTTAGATAATTCTGAGTAAACACTATGTGTCGACACCACCTTGGTTGTGTCGACACCAACTTGTCATGTGTCGACACTAATATTCTGAAGTGTCGACACTAACTTTCTAGATGTGTCGACACCTTTTCCCTGAAGTGTCGACACCAATTTTTTGTGTCGACACAGAAATCTCTGTGTGTCGACACCTTTTTACTTAGCCAATTTCCAATACTATAAACTTACTCTAAGTTTATCATTCCTAGTTCAATCTTAAACCTATTGAACTTAGTTTCTTCTAGGGGCTTAGTATACATATCAGCTAGTTGATTATCTGTTTTAACATATTCTAGTAAAATATCCTCTTTCTCTACATGCTCCCTAAGAAAATGATATTTTATCTCAATATGTTTAGTTCTACTATAAGAAACAGGATTATGTGCAATTGAAATAGCACTTGTAAAATCACAGAAGAGTGGAGTTCTACTTACCTGAAATTCATAGTCCTCAAGCTGATGTTGTATCCACAGAAGTTGAGCACAGCAACTTCCTGCAGCCACATACTCTGATTCTGCAGTGGAGATAGCCACACTTGTTTGCTTTTTGCTACTCCATGAAATCAGTCTACCACCTAGGAATTGACAGGTTCCAGTAGTGTTTTTTCTGTATTCTTTGCATCCTGCAAAGTCTGCATCTGAATAACCTGTTAGTTCAAAATCCCCATTCCTAGGGTACCAGAGGCCTAGATAAGGAGTGCCCTTTAGATATCTCAATATCCTTTTGACTGCAGTCAAATGAGACTCTTTAGGGCAGGCTTGATACCTTGCACAGACACATGTAGCATACATGATATCTGGTCTACTTGCAGTCAAGTATAATAGGGAGCCAACTATCCCTCTATACAAGGTTTCATCTACAGGCTTCCATGCATCATCCTTGCTAAGAGACATACTTGACCCCATAGGAGTCTTCATGGTGCTGGATGAATCCATACCATACTTCCTTATGAGTTCTAGGGTGAACTTGGACTGGCATATGGATAAACCACTCTCAGTCTGTCTTACTTGGAGACACAAGAAGAACTTTAACTCTCCCATACTACTCATCTCAAATTGACCTTGCATTAGCTTTGCAAACTTTTTGCAAAGGCTACTTTCAGTAGACCCAAATATAATGTCATCTACATATATTTGGACTAGTATTACTTTGCCTCTAGATTCCCTAAGGAATAGAGTCTTGTTTATTTTCCCCCTTATGAACTTATTCTCAATGAGGAAACTAGACAGGGTTTCATACCAAGCCCTAGGGGCTTGCTTTAACCCATACAATGCTTTCCTAAGTCTATAGACATGATTAGGCAGAGTTGAATCAACAAAACCTGATGGCTGTTCCACATAGACTTCCTCTTTAAGATTACCATTCAGAAATGCTGACTTGACATCCATTTGGTAAACTTTGAATCCTTGAAAAGTTGCATAGGCCAGGAACATCCTTATGGCTTCCAGTCTGGCTACTGGAGCAAAGGTTTGATCAAAGTCAATACCTTCTTCCTGCCTATATCCTTTAGCAACTAATCTTGATTTATTCTTAATGATGACTCCATGTTCATCCATCTTATTCCTGTAGATCCACTTGGTTCCTATTATATTGTGGTCTTTAAATTTAGGAACAAGTTCCCAGACCTTGCACCTCTTGAACTGATTCAGCTCTTCTTGCATTGCTTCAGTCCATTGTGGATCTAGAATGGCTTCTTCAAACTTCTTTGGTTCAACTTGAGATAGAAAACTGGAGTAGATTGCTGTATTCAGATTTCTGCTCCTTGTTTGTACCCCTTGTCTTGGATCACCAATGATCTGCTCTACTGGATGATCTCTAAGATGCCTATAGGCTGGAGGCATCCTAACTTCTGGTTGAACCACTTCAGTTCCTTCATCTTGCTGCACTCCTTGTACTTCTTCTATATCAGGTACATGTAGTACTCCCCCTAGACAACAGCCACTGTCTTCTACTTGCTGTCTTGCAGTAGATTCTTCTTCTAGAGTGAGCTTGTCCATCTCCTTTATTAAACCTTATGGGGCTGCATACACTACTAGACAACTCATTGTTAATAAGCCTAGTTTCATCAAATACTACATGTACAGTCTCTTCTACAACTTGAGTAGACAAGTTGTAGACTCTATAAGCCTTACTATTGTTGTTGTACCCAACAAAAATTCCCTCTTGGGACTTGGCAGCAAACTTAGTCAAGTAAGACTTTCCATTGTTAAGTATGAAGCACTTACAACCAAAGATCCTGAAGTAGGATAGGTTTGGTTTCCTGCCTTTCACAACCTCATAGGGGGTCTTGTTGAGGCCTTTAGTAATGGTAGCCCTATTAATAACATGGCATGCAGTATTAACTGCTTCAACCCAGAAGTATTCTGGCAATGATGTATCACTTAATAGGGTCCTACCAGCCTCAATCAAGGTTCTATTCTTCCTCTCAGCAATGACATTTTACTGAGGTGTTCTTGGTGAAGAAAACTCTTGAAATATCCCAAAGTCTTCACATAGTTTTGCCATACTCTCAGACTGAAATTCAGTACCATGGTCACTTCTAATCTTGACCACTGTACTGTCTAGTTCATTCTGAATTTGCTTGACAAAGCTATATAAGACATTAGGTGTTTCAGATTTCTGTCTTAAGAAGAACACCCAGGAAAACCTTGAGTAGTCATCTACAACTACAAAGGTATAGACCTTCCTACCTAGGCTGTGAACTGGCATTGGACCAAAGAGATCCATATGCAAGAGGTATAAACACCTCACAGCATCTTTGTTTTCTATACTTCTAAAGGTGGATCTAGTCTTCTTGCCCTTTTGACAAGCTGAGCAAATACCATCTTTAACACACTTAACTTGAGGACCATTCCTCACTAACTCTTTGCTAAAGAGTTTGCCAATTGTCTTGTAATTAAGATGGGCTAGCCTCTTGTGCCATTTGACACAATGAGAGACTTTCTCATCAGCCACAAGACACACTTGAGAACCATTGGTCTCACACATAATGTCTAAGCAGTAGACATTTCTTTTTCTATAGCCAGTCAAAATGATCTCTTGATCATTTGACCTCTTGATATGACAATCATCCTTAACAAATGAGATATCATATCCTACATCACTTAATTGACTTATACTAATTAGGTTGTGTTTCAAACCTTTAACATAAGCCACTTGAGTAATGGTAACCAAGTTACTAGAAATGTTACCAATCCCTTTGATGATTCCTTTTTCAGAACCACCAAAGGTGACTTTTGGACCATCTTTGATTGGAATGTAGTCCCTTAGTAATCCCTTTGTTCCAGTCATATATCTGGAACATCCACTGTCCAAGTACCATATAGGGGCATGGCCACTTGGACTCACCTGCAAAACAGATTAATGAACCTTAGAACCCAAAGAATTCTTGGGTCCTTGGCACTTGTTAGTTTGCATCTTGACAAGGCTACCTGCTGGTCTTCCATCAGGCAGTTTGCTACTCACTTTGGCACTAGCATTGTGCCAACAGTCCATTGCAAAGTGGCCAACCTTGCCACAGCACCAACACTCAAACTTATTGTACCTTTGCTTAGGTACTGTCTTTGCTGTTTTATCTACATCAGACTTGTTGAGAGTTGGGGCTTTGCCCTTGGACTTAGACTTGGACTGAACAGTCCTTGCAGGTCTTGTAAAACCAAGTCCAGCTTTACCTTTGTGATGAACAAATTCATCAATTATGGGTAGAACTGACTTAGGTTTAGAAAACCTAGCAACCAAGTCCTTCTCCTTCTGAAGATTAATCTCCAGACTCTTGATTTGATCATTCTTAAATGATATAGTTCCCATTTGAATTACAGTTATGTGCTTCAATCTGGCTATCTCATTAAGCTTTTGATCAAACAACTTCTCAAAATCAGTTGCAGCAGCTTTGAGAATAGCAATTTCCTTTGCCTGACTTTTTGTTAGGGACTTGCTCTTCTTATAAGCTTGCAACAGTACTTTATATTCATCTATCAGCTGATGAATATCTTCTTCAGACTCAGATGCACTCTCATCATTTGATGATGATGAATCTGATTCTGTACTGGCACAAGAAACTGAACTTAAAGTTGAACTTTGTACCTTACTGGATCCTGGCTGCTCCAGGATTTTGTCACTTTCAGTCAATGCCATTATCCCTTGGCACTGACTGTCTTCTTGTTCATATATAGAATTCATAATTTGGATGAACTCTTCTTCTTCTTCCTCAGCAAACAGCCCTATATATGCCTCAGCATCTGACTCAGTTTCTGAAGTAGAGATATCTGACAGGCCCTTGTCCTTTTTGGCAACAAAAGACTTCTCCTTCCTGCCCTTGTATTGAGTCCTTTTCTTGTCACTAGACTCCTTCCTCTTCTCTGGACAGTCTGCAATGACATGTCCTTGTCTATTACAACAATAACACACAATTTTTGATAGTGTAGCTTTGCTAGACTTGGACTTTTTTCTGTCTTTCTTTGAAGACTTCTTTTTCTGATAAGAGTCTTCCTTTCCCTGTGATGTAGAAGGCCTTGTCCTCCACTGTTTCTTCTTTAAGAATTTCTGAAAATGTCTTGTGAAGGCAGCAAAGTCCTCATCACTTTCACTGCTTTCAGATTTTGTGCTGACTGACTCATCTGACTCAGATTCAACTATCTTTGGAGGTGGAGTTGGTGACTTACTCCTGTACTTTCTGGGGGCTTCTGATTTAAAGGCCACTGTTCTTTCTTTGTGTTCATTTCTTGTTGATTTCTCCTCTTCTTTCCTCATCAGCAACTGCATTTCATAGGACAGCAGTTTGCCAAAAAGTGTTGGTGGAGGAATTTCTCTCAGCTTTGCCATTTCCCTGATGGCACAGGTCTTTGTGTCCCAAGCTTTAGTTAGGGACCTTAGAAATTTATCATTGAGTTCATAATTACTGAACTCTCTGCCATAGGACATGAGTTCATTCACTATCTTGTAGAACTTCTTATAGCACTCAGTTATGCTATCACTCTTTCCTTGTCTAAAACTTTCATACTCTTGATTTAGCAAGGATTTTCTGTCTTGCCTTACTTCTTCAGAACCCTCCATATACACAATAAGAGTATCCCACATCTCTTTGGCTGTCTTACAGTGTATTAGATTCTGAAAAGTTGCACCATCTATGACACTCACTATAATGTTTTGAGCCCTTTTGTCCATGGTGGCTAGGACAATATCATCCTTTGTCATTTCAGAGAAATCCTTTGGTGTTCTCTGATTTGCATCCAAGACTGACACCTTCATTGGCACATATGGTCCTTCCATTACTGTTATATAAATCCTAGGGTCTGAAGCTTCCATAAAGAGTCTCACCCTTTCCTTCCAGATCCCAAAGATTTCTTTCCTACATATAGGTAGCTTCATGGATCCCAATTCCTTGTGATTTTCAGTGGAACCCATAGTTCTTGATTTTCTTGATGCTGTTATTGACTTAGACTGAATCTGCCAACAGGATCTACTCAGACAGTTATGTCCTTTTTGAGTAACCTCGCATACAATAATTGTGACTCAACAACTCAGAGAAAAGAGAGAGATGAGTTGTGAGTTTCTTGATGAGTTCTTGGAAGAACTTAGCTGAAATCAATCTGACTTAGCTTTCTTCAAAGCTTCTTGAAAGTAGAACTCAATAAGATTGACTCCTTCTGCAGTTGATCCTTGATCTCTGCTACTTAAGATTCAGAATAAGACTGAACCCTTCTTCTCAGCCTGGTTCCAACAGCTAATTTCTTGGATGGAGCTTTCTCTCTCCAACTTCTTAGATCTGCACTTGATTCTTCAAGGAATAGCTAGATCTTCTTTGTTGAATACTTGATCAATAATTTGAACAACCTTTTTATCAACCTTTTTATCAACCTTTTTATCAACTTTTTCTTCTTCTAAGGTGAAATCAGCATCAAGTCTTTTCACATAGTCCTAGAGCTTGAATATGAAGTGTATCCCAATAGAGAGGCTACACATGAGTCAACACTTTGGAGCACATAATGAGGGATTACATTGTATGGTCCTGTGTTTGGTGACCCATTGTAGACTGACATTGGTCTACACTTCCCATAAGATTCCTGCAAACACATAACTCAAACCAAGCATCAAATACAACTTAATTCATCTTAGTTCAAGGATGACTTCATCAAATCTGGATTAGTGTGGATACAATACCCAACAGATGCTCTCCTTGGTTCATTGTACCCTCTTCTGAAAGTCCATTTGAAATATCTGTGGTATTAGTTCCCACGTCCCTTTGGTTAGTGTTATGAATAATTCACTCTGGGTCATGATGAAATGGTGTTAGCCCAGAATTTCTCCCCTGGTCATAGACTAACAGACTACAAAATAGAGATTAAGCAATATAATTATTCCATAAACTAATTTACAGTTATATGTTAATAAACAAAAATTGGTAGATTAATAAAGTTTAGGCTTTCAAAATATTGAAAACGATCCCCGACAACGGTGCCAAAACTTGATGGTTAATTTTGTAAACAAGTAATAACTTGATGCGGATTCATTCTACACTCTAGTATAAACTATGTAGATGGGCATAAGCTAGATTGCTTTAACTTTCAGGCAAGTGCACCTATCAATCATAGTATATGAGAAATCTACATCTCGTGTCGTATTCCACATGGTCTTTTCAAGTACTCGTACTCACCCTCACTCTATTATCATACCTATAATTAAAATTGATTTATAACATAGACTAACCTAACTATGACTGCTTTGATAAATAAACATTGGAGGATTAAAGATGATAAAGTGCCGAAAGCCTAAGAGCATTCACATGAATATAACCGCTCATTAATTCAATTCTATGTAATCAGGTAATAATAAGATTATCAAATTCATTGTATTGTAAGGGTTAAACATTTATCAAATTCTCTCTCGAGCAATTCAAAATCTAAACCTAAGTTAGTAAATTTTCTCTCGAACAATTTACAACCCTCAAATTTGCATTAAAGTAAAGTACCCTATCTAATATATAAATTCATGAAATTCTATCTCTAAAATACCATGAATCCATTTATCTATATCATAATTATCCAATCGACATATCTCTCGATCATGCAAATTGAAATGCAAAGAGAAATAACACCTAAATATGAACATATAAACATCATCACAACCTTCCAATTTCTCAATCTAAAAAGGTTGAATTCATGTAAAACAAATAACAAATTCATAACTATGATAATTCTCTTTGTTTGAAGGCCTACATACGAATAAAATACCACAAATTTGATGAAAACAATAAGATACGTGATTACCAAATTGTTCAAATTAAAGTTTCATGCGAAATAAAAGATAAATAACTAAGAGAAAGGAGAGATTAAAAGAGATGCATGAAATATTAAAAACATACAAAAATCTCCTTCAATTCCTTCTCTTGGGTGCTCCACTTTCGTGCTCAAGAAGTTCTCCCCCAAATGAAAATGAACCAAAAGTCCTCTTCTAATTTTTCTACAGGTATTTTATAGTCCTCTTGCAAATAGGGTCGGACACGGGTTCCAACATGGCCGTGTCACATGCCGTGTTGACGGTTCCAGGGTGGTTCCACATAAATAGGCATGTCTGGTCGTGGGCTGTCTCAGATGACACGGGTACGGACACGGCCGTGTTGCTCATCGTGTTCTTTGCACACGGGTTGGCTGGAAGCCGAAGTTGAATGTATCTCAAAAGGACACGGGTAGGAACACGAGCGTGTTCTAACCCGTGTGGTGCTCTGTCTTTTTCCTACAGTTCTTCTGTTCCATCCCGGATAGGACACGAGTATGGACACGGGCGTGTGCCTACCCGTGTGTGCCCAACTCTTGTCCTGTCAGCAGCCATGTTGAATTCGTGAACTCCTCTGTTTGCTCCAAGACTTCTAGTTCCACTGGTTAGCAATACCTGCATTAGAAAAATGAATGAATAAATAGATAGCTTAATACATGAATAATAGAAACTCCTAACTGTGCTCTTCTATTCATGATAAAACAAATTCTTAACTATTCTTGTGAAATTACTACATAAGGAGGTATAAAATAGTGGACATGAGTACAATTATGAGAGTAAAAAGCCTATCAAAATTGTACTCATCAGTGGGACAACTTGGGTAACCAGATCATTACCCTTATCTTCCTTTTAGGTGTGTTGGCAGGCTAAGGACAAGGAGAACGTGTGGTACTTTGACTCTGGGTGTTCCAAGCACATGACATGAGATAAAGACAAGTTTCGTAGACTGAAGAAGAAGAAGAAGTGGGGCATGGTGACATTCGAGGACAACAATAAAGGACGTATTCTTGGAATCGACACTATAGGTAACAAAGCATTTTCAATTTCAAAAATATTGTTTGTAGATAGACTTAAGCATAACTTAATTTCAATTAGTCAACTCTACGATAAAGGCTTGAACGTACCATTTGAATCATCTACAAACACGTGCAACATTATAGAATAATGTTTTGCTTACTGCTTATAAGAATCATAATGTTTACACTGTTAGTTTTGAAGATATTTCTACTTTTAATTTGAAATGCTTAGTTACCAAGAATGAGGAATTAGATCTTTGGCATATGGACTAGTACATTCAAGAAGTAAACTAATTATCAAACTATCAAAACATAAACTTGTTCGTGGACTTCCAAAATTAAGCTGTAGTTTGAAATCTTTATGCACTCCGTGTAAAAAAGAAAAATTTGTCAAAACTTCATTCAAAAGCAAAAATGAAATTTCCACGTCTAGACCACATGAACTCATGCATATTGATCTATTTGGTCCTCTTAGTACATGTAGGTAGAAAATGATATATGTTCGTTATTATAGACAACTACTCCGTGTTTGCTGGAAATCTTTCCTACAATTAAATCTGACACATTTATTGAATTCACAAATCTATGTACTAGACTCCAAAATGAGAAGGAATTAAAAATAAAATTCATAAGGTCAGATCATGGGGGAGAGTTTGAGAATGAAAACTTCACGAACTTCTGTAATAATCTAGGAATTAAGCACGAATTCTCTGCCCCACACACTCCACAACAGAATGGGGTAGTAGAAAGAAAGAACAGTACACTTCAAGAACTAACACACACAATGCTCACCGAGTTCGGCTTGCCTCGGTATTTTTGGGCTGAAGCGGTTAACAGACCAAGCTATGTGATGAACTGGATCATGCTTCACCCCATTCTTAAGTGAACTCCGTATGAGCTATACTTTGATAAGAAGCCCTCTGTATCATATTTTAGAGTCTTTGGTTGCCCGTGCTTCATTTTAAACACTAAGGATCGCTTAGGAAAATCCGACGAAAAATCATACCATGGCATCTTCTTAGGATACTCCAATACGAGTCGTACCTATAGGGTCTATAATAAAAGAACCTTGGTTATTGAAGACTTGGCCCACATACACTTCAACAAAAATACACCAACTGAAGAATCTAGGTTGAATGAAGAGGAAGTTGATGACAATGTGCAATTAGGAGATAATGGTGAGGAGAGAGAAGTGATAGTTGATGTTCCAACTTACGTGGAAGGATATAGGCCTCCAAGCACTTAAAACTTTTCAAAACAACATCCACGAGAACTAGTGATAGGAGAGCCTTCACATGGAGTTAGAACTTGGTCGGCCCTGCATGAATCCTTCTCGAACCTATGTTTTATATCTTAAATTGAACCCAAGAATATCTCAGAAGCTTTAAAGGATGAATCGTGGTTCTCAGCTATGAATGAATAACTAAATCAGTTTGAGAGAAGTAAAGTCTGGGTATTAATGGAGCGTCCAGATAGACATTCAGTTATCAGTTTGAAATGTGTATACAAAAATAAAGTTGATGGTGAATCTAGGATAACTAGGAATAAGACCAGGTTGGTGGCACAAGGATACTCACAAATAGAGGGTGTGAACTTTGAGGAATAATTTGCACTGGTTGTGCGTCTTGAATCCATTCATATATTTTTGGCGTTTGCGTGTTATAAACAAATTAAGTTATACTAAATGAATGTTAAGAGTGCATTCTTAAATGTATATATCAAGGAAAAGTGTATGTTGAGCAACCACCTGGTTTCAAGAATACTGACTACCCAAATCGTGTACACAAATTTGTAAAAGCCTTGTACGGACTGAAACAAGTACCCCGTTCTTGGTATGATAGGCTCACGACTTTTCTCCTAGAGCATGGTTTTAGGATGGGTAGTGCGGACACTATACTATTTGTGAAGCACGAGAATCTCGATCTAATTCTATTACAAATATACATTGATGATATCATATTTGGTGCCATAAATGAAAATCTATGCAATGAAATTATCACTTTAATGCAATCTGAATTTGAAATGTTCTTAGTTGGAGAGTTAATATATTTCCTAGGATTTCAGATTTCTCAACAAAATGATGGAATTTTTATAAGTCAAGCGAAATACATAAAAGATATACTTTGCGATTCGACGTTGAAAATCTGAGACGGGTAAAAACTCCAATGAGTGCGTCTTTATTAGGAAAGGATGAAAGTGGCATTTCGGTAGAACAAACTTCATTTAGACGAATGATCAGATCACTTCTTTATTTAAGTGCTTCTAGACCCGATATTACATTCGTGGTGTGTCTTTGTGTTATATATCATGCCAATCCTAAAGAATCTCATTTCAAAACTGTTAAACACATCTTCACGTATCTCATAGGCACCTAAAATCTTTGTCTTTGGTACCCTCACACCACCGACTTCACGCTCCACATGTATTATGACTCTCATTACGCTGGATGTTCACTCGATCGCAAGAGCACAAGTAGTACTTGCCACTTCCTAGGTTAGACACTAGTTTCATGGTTAAGTAGGAAATAAAACTCAGTTAACCTTTCCACTTCTGAAGCCGAGTATATTGCCTTAGGAAGTTGTTGCGAACAAGCACTTTGGATGTCACAAACATTAGAGGACTTTAGCCTAAAATTTAAGAACGTTAACCTTCAATGCGATAACAAGAGTGTCATACACTTGACGAATAATCCAGTACATCACTCTCGTTCCAAACATATTGACGTTCGTCATCATTTCATCTGGGACTACATTAAGAAAGAGAACGTGAGAGTGAGCTTCATTGGAACCGAGGATCAACTAGTTGATATCTTCACAAAACCCCTCACCGATGCTCGTTTTTCTTTACTTCGATTAGAATTGGGCATTTTGGATCTCACTATTTGATAGTGTTGCATCATCTACTGCATTTGATTTGATCTGTTTTGTGTGTTTCTGCTTTTGGTTTTGTTTTTCTCTTTTGCTTATCTTATAATAAAAAAATCATCAAAAAATAAAAAATCTCAAAAATACAAAAACATGTCTTGTTTTTCAGTTTGATTTGTTTGATCATTTTTTAAAAAATAAAATATATATATATATAACCCTAAAACAAAACAAAAAACTGCGGATCATTCTTTCTTAAGACACGCATGACTAGAACTTAGAGCGTAACGATTACGTGAAATGATTGATTTATGATTGTTAATCCCTGTGAACATTGTCTAATTTTGTCATGATGTATCAAATCTATAAGTGCTTAACTACTGAGTGCAACTAGACATGATAGTGTATGTTGAATATGCCTCTAGGTATGTATGAGGATTTAAGTAGTGTAATGACTTTACACTGTTCACAAATCCCTAGACAAAACACTCATGTAGCAATTCTATGCTTACATGTTATAACTCGTGATATTGTGTAACATCCCATGTTACTTCTAGGCCCCCTTCACTTACATTGGGTTAGGCATGGGGTGGGTGATAGGGGATTTAGCTAGTCTTGACCCTAGGTAGTGGATTGTAGCCATGTGGGGCCCACTAAGGGGCCAAAGTCAAAATAGGTCAAACTAGCCTAAAAAGGAACCCCAACCATACCATGACCCCACCACATAACCCTAGCCCTAAAACAATCTAAGTGGACCCTAGGGCATGCCATTAGGTCAACCCTTTGACCATAGTTGGTCAAAGTCAACCATGTCCCTAATTTGGTTAAACTTATACATATATGCCCAATTAGCCTAAGTGGGGCACCCCCTTGGCCCAACCCAAGTTGGGTGGTGCCACTAGGCTCATGACCATTAAGTGGGGTCAGCCCACTCATCATGTTGACCAAGTCAACTCAAAAAGTCAACTTGGTCAACATGAGGCCTAAAGAAGGGAAAGATGAACCCAAGCCATTTCCATTGGGCTAAGCCCATCCAACTCAGCCCAAGGCCAACCCAAGGAGTCAAAGTCAACCCCTGGCCCTCAATTTGAAGAGAGAGAATACATACAAGGGCAAAATTGGAAAATTCACCCAAAAAGAGAAGAGTGAAGGTTGAAATTAAGGGAGGAGGCCACATGGCTCCTTCTCTTCAGCCATGGCTTGCTGGCAGACCTCCCTTGGAGTTATTAGGAGGAGGTGAGAGGCTGAGGGCCACTCGGCATGAAGGGTGATACAACCAAAGCTCCAAACCGAGCTTGCATTGGTTGTATCTCCCCATATACCCCCTCCCAGCCAGAAATAGTGATTCCATTAGCTTCAGAGGGCAAAGGAGAGTAGAAATCGATAGCTGGAGTGAAGGAAACGGTGCAGGAACCATGAATCCGAGAGGTGTCACCGGAGCAAGGTCGGGAATGGCCACCTGCCTCCATCCTCGCCGCCAGCCACCAACACAGGTTCGTTTCACCGTCCCTCTACCTGTACTAGAATCCTAGATCAACTAGGGGAGATATCGGGCTCAATTGAGCCCGATGCCATGGGAGAAATGGGACATTTTTCAAGCTTTTTCTTAGCGTTCGGGATTGTCATCGCCGTCGTCTCCCACCGCCTCATCACCGGCAAAGGATAGCCACCACCACCGTGAAGGTGATGGCACCGTTGGCCGGGGGTGGCGCCGCCTCAGGTGGCCGGAAATGGCCCCGCAATATCCTCCAGGTCGGCTCGATCTCAACCGTTGAACAATTGGGGAAGATGAAAGGATGCCGTTCAATATAGCTTTAAGATTCGTGCTGCATTTTTATTAAATCAATTAATTTCTGTATTATTTAATGAAATGAAATTACATTTCTGTCACATTAATTCAGTGATCTTGCATGTCGAATATATGGCTCTTAGATCCATTTCCAGAGGATGACATGAACATGAAAACAGTAGCCCTTTGTGTTAGCTTTAAATTTCCACCCTTAACTTGAGATTTGGTACAGTAGTCTGACCTGTAGGACCATTTTTCTAGGGCTGGTACTTAGCTAGGGCAGAACTTCAAAATGATGCCCAAGTCAAACCAATCCTCCAAATGGCCCAAACATTTGGGTGCATGCATGTCTATGGCTTGGTTAACCCCTGTATAGAAATGAGATTTTTTGGGAAAACTTGTTCTATAGTTTTTACTAAAATACCCAAAATAAAATAAATGAAATATTTGGAGTTGTGGGACTCCAAATGACCCCAAATTTTGGTGGCATGTCCTTAGGGACATTATAAGTGTATGTTTTAAACTTCAGCCAATTTGGATCAATGCATGTTGGGTAAACCCACTTGCATGTGTTGGCTTGTTATAGGCTTGGTGTGCATTTAGCCTAAAATGAAATAATGTGTATTCAGCCAACTTGGAACATTCAAAAATCATGATTTTCATTATGGAGACACATGAGGGTGTAATACACCTCTCATAGCAATGGTGGGATTTTTGGGTACAAAAATCCCATTATTTTGAATTTCTGAAAATTTGGTCCTTTTGAGAAAATAAATTTAAAATAGATTTACCCTTATCATAAAATGTTCAATTTCTGTTGAGGACTAAGGAGTGACATAATAAGCACTAGAAATAAATTATATCTCTGTTGGATGAAGTTTAAGTAGTTTAAGGAGCAAAATGACCATTTTACACTTATGAAATTTTGTGTAGAAATGATGGGTATAATCTTTTGAAAAATCTGAGAAAATTCATATTGCTGTAATTGTATGTTTTATACCTTGTGAAATTATTTCAGAATTTTGGAGTGCAAAATAATGTACTTAGGTCCCATAATAGCATTTTGGTAAATAACTCAAATTGATCATGGATAGGCCATTTCAACCTAGATGTAAATGGAAATCTGGACATAGCATTATTTCATTATTATCAAGGCTCTGCAATTTAATTGGAATTTTTGAGATAATATTTTATGTACTTCATTTGGAAAATGCTAGATTTGTGGATATAGTATTAAATAGGAATTAGTTATAAATCTGAATTGAAAAAGCATGAAATTTTGGTAGGCCCCATTAATTGTCATATTATATACTTGGAAGAATCCCTAGGTCAGTAGGTTTAATATTGACAATACTTCATGTGCAAAACGACTAGGGACTACATTTAAAGAAATTAATTTAATGGTGTAAGTAATTTGGAAAATTATGGAATTCATCCTGTTCATCATATAGGTCCATACCATCCTAGGATAAATAATTTGAGGCATATGGCTAGAGGAATTAGAAGGTCACATTTGTGGGTGGTATCGGGATATGGGTAAGGGTCTAGCACCGATGTTCGTACTAGTAGGGTCACCAGGGGAGGAATCTGAATAACTAGTAAAGTGAGGATCTTAGTAGAGGAATTAACCCTGGTTGGTCTCTTAGAGGATTCCTTAACCATGTATGGAAGAGTGCAAGTCCCGTGACAGCAACAATAACAGGGACCGGCGGAAGACCGCCGCGCTCCTAATAACACCTTAAGTCTTTAGGGTCGTTCTAAAGCAATACGAGAGTTGGGGTATTAATCCTGGGTAGACACCAATAAAAGTAATTATCCTTGAGAAAGGGAACTTGGGCGTAATCCCATCGTAGTTCCTAGTGCCCCCGACAGCCCTTCACCGGGTATACCCTAGGCAGTCCTGGGATTAACCTTAAATCACTAAGTATAATAATTCGTAGACAAGAGTAGTCTAATAGGTTAAGACATTGTGGTTCATTTTCACCCGTGTTGGGTTGGAAGGAGACTTGTGTAACATGCTCACCCGTGTAGGGTTTGAGGGATTCATGACGGGTTGGTCCTGCGAGCTGAAGGCTTGGGATGAAATACTTGTATGTGTATAAATTTAGTGGCGGGGCATGCGGTACTGGTCGTTCGTCACACCGATGGCAGTACGGTGCACCAGGCGGGTGTGAGGGTTAAAGCTGCCAGTGGGTTGTTTTACACTGCGGTCTGGAGGACGATCCTCGATAACGCACATCCGACCCAACAAGACTGACGGTTGTCAGCAAAGTGCGTACGTATAGACTCTAGAGTGCACCTTGGACGTGTATAGAGGCGTATGAGAGGGCTCTAAGGTTTGGTAGTGTGCATACCGGCTGTAACAGCCTGATTTTCTCAACAGGCCAAAATTTGAGTGACACGGCCTGGGACATGGGCGTGTACCAGGACGTGTCCTGCGTGTCACTGGTTTGGATAAGTCGGCTGACCACCGCTTGAGGCACACGGCCTGGGATAAGGGCGTGTGACAGGTCGTGTCAGGCAAAAATCAGCTTTTCTGGCATTTTTGTGGTCGTCCATTCCTTCAACCTGGATCCAAAGGCTGAGCTTCTTTCCTCTTTTCCTAAAGGCCGAAAACTGAGAACATATTCTCATTTTGCTTAAGCCTTCATCTTTCTACAAGTTAAAGAGAGAAAGGGAGAGGAAGAAGAAGGAAGAAGAAGAAGGGTTGTGCTGGTGGAGCTTAAGAGTATCAAGCTGTGTTCTGAGACCGACGTTGCGGAGGAAAAGGTCTTGTGATTCGTTCAAGCTAGCTTGGAGCTTATGGCATCAAAGAGGGCTTCAAGGGTAACGACGTTTCTTCCTAGCCATGTGAAGGCTTCCTTTTGACATATCTTTGTGATTCCCCCACCAAGAGGTGGCTGATTTTGGGAGTCTTTTGGGTGATTCATGAAATCCCCTTTGTTGGCATATAGATCCAAAAATGGAGTACGGAATAGGCATGCTGTGTGAAGCCCATCTGGATAGGTTGGTCTGGATTGGTGATGTTGCATACGAACCGGAGAAGACTCCGTGATAAACATGTAGTTTAAGGAGTCAACGAGTTATGCCTGCGAAGAGGAGTAGCAGGAAGTACTGGAGTGGTAGTCCAGGAAAATATCTGTGTTGTATTTTTGGGTCCGACCTGTGAATGAGGCACAGGAAGTACTAGTGTGACCAAAAAGGCCCTTTATGATACTTGATGTCGTAGGGTGTCCACCTGTGAAGCGAGTAACAGGAAGTACTTGCATGATAGCCAGGAAAGACCCCTGACATTTGTGATATTGCGGTGTCCACCTGTAAAGAGAGTAACAGGAAGTACTGGGATACCCAGGAAAGACCCGCTGTTGTGATAAGGAAATGAGTGTAGAGAAATACCCAGGCTGTGTGCCAAGAACAGGATTGGTGAGACCGACCCGCGCCTTTGATTAAGCCATGAGTACGCTGTACTCAGAGAAGGCAAGGCGATTTGAGCAACGGGGGGTGGAGGATCCGACCTGCGCTATGTTCGTCCGACGTGAGACCAAAAGGTGCGGCCTGTTGGAGCGCATAGCAAGAGTCTTAGGCCTGCGCGCCATGACACAATGGGGAGCTACGGGCCATCCCGGTGTAGTAAGACTAGAACTCTGGCTGCACACCATGGAGTAAATGCTCAAGTAAGTTGTCGTTGGGTGATGACCCTGATACGGTGGTGGGCATGTGATTTGCCAAAACACCAAGAATGTGCCCTGAGTGCACGGACCGTTGGGCCGGGTGGTGAACGGTTGTGATGGCATGTGTGCGTGAAAGCACATTTTATGAGATCTATTGCCATGCTTGTGATATGATATGCCTGCATGGAAGATTACCGCAGCCCCGAGAAAAGGGGTAGGGTCGTTATAATTGGGTAAGCTGAACCCTGACTGTTGCTTTTGTTTGCCACCGTTGGGTGGATTGTCCCTGTACAGGTGCTGGAGAGTCGAGCGGGACGCATAATGGTTGATGTCCCTGCTGTTGTTGCTGCTACTACTGCTAGCCCTCGAAGGCTATTTGGAAATGTTGTTATGTTTTCTTTTATTGTGGTCGGCCTGCGCGCCAATGTTAAGGCCACTGTTTGAAAGCCATGTAAGGCCATAAGGCCATCTTTTGTACGCTTGTAAGACATTCCTATGTACGACATATACAATGTGGAGTTGTGTTATTTGTTGGACATTCAAGGGAGGAGTTCAAGTTGTAGTATAGACTTCCGCTAGAATGCTTTGTGATAGGTGCGATGCGCTACTCTGATATCATCTTGTATCTTAACCGCCTGTTTTGTGATATATACTGTGGGGCCCCGGCTGGACCTTCTAGAATATACCATATGAACGGATGGGGTTGTTACATTTTTGGTATCGGTTGTTTTGGTCTTTCCCTCTCGAAGTCGTGGTCGACTTCTTTTGTGGGGTGGCGAGCAAGTGTTTGTGCAAACCACATTTTTGCGATTGAACTCCTGAATGTCCGTGATAGGAATGCAAAGTTGTGTGTTTGAGGAACCTGTGTGTTATTATTTTTGTGTTGTTTACTTGGGTACGACCGCTAATGTGTGTGTCTTATCCACTTTTAGGTGACACTGAGTGGAGCTGGGCAGTCTGAGCCCCAGCGTTCTGATGAAAGTACGGCACCAGCCGAGGTGCCTACACCTCCACCGTCTGGGGAACATGTGTGTTTAGTTGCGGAGGCTTTATTTACCATGATTCAAGGACAGCCACTGAGGCAGGAGCACCGGCTGTGAGGCCAGAACAGGTAGCGGCAAGGCCTGAACCTGTAGTGGATGTGGCTCCTCGAGCGGCTGAGAAGCAGCTAATGCGGTTTATGAGTTTCCATCCGCTTACGTTCTCGGGAGCGGGAACTCCGATGCAGGCTGAGGATTGGCTATCACGCGTCAAGCGAGTTATGACGGCGATAGGAACATCAGAGAATCAGAAAGTCACCTTAGCTACCTTCTTACTTGAAGGAGAAGCTAGATTGTGGTGGGATGAGATGGAGTTGCATCACTTGGCGGGTTGTCCTTTAACCCAAGTATCGATGGAAGAATTCTCCCGACTCTTCCTGGCGAAGCACCTTCCAGCGGATCAGCGGATAGCCATGGAAAATGAATTCCGACGGTTGACCCAAGGTGATGGCATTGTTGACGCGTACCTGCATGAATTTACTCGCTTGGGGCGATATGCGGGTTCTAGTTTTGCTGATGAGCAGAGGAAGACCAATCAGTTCTATGAAGGACTGAGGGACGAGTTGAGGTTCCTGGTTTGGAGTTCTGTGAACCAAGGATTCCAGGCGTTGGTTGATACTGCAAGCGCGCTGGAAAATGATATGAAGAGGGTGCAGTGGAAGAGAGCTTTGGCTGTGACGCAACCGGAGTGGAAGGCGCCCCGATCTGGGAAACCATTTTATAAGAAGAGATGGGGCAAGAAGTCCAAGACAAGTGGATAAGCTCCTTCATCAGTTGCAACAGGAGCAATGTCGGGGGCTACCTCAAAGTCAGATACTCGGATCTGCTATAATTGTGGCCGGATGGGGCATATTGCGCGAGATTGTCGGATGCCGCCAAAGAGTGAAAAGAAGGCGGGAGCATCTTATGGGGAAAAAGGGAAGGCGGTGGTGGATTCCTCTGCCTCGCAGGCGCAACCCCGGGTCTACAATCTTGGCCTGCAGGAGGCCATCAAGCAGAGTGACGTTGTCACAGGTATGAGTTTAGTTTTGCATATGTATTGTTTGTATGCTTTGCTTAGTACATCTATGTTTGCGGTTTGTGTGGGTGACATGATTTTCACAGGCTTTGTGATGATTCGGGACACGCTGGCGTGAGCACTGTTTGATACGGGTGCGTCGCATTCTTTTCTGTCTAGCGAGTTTATAGCGTGGCTTGGGATACCTAGTCGTACAAAGACAGATAGTGTTAGAGTGGTGTTGTCGAATGGCTGTTGGATGCTTGCGGATCAAGCTTGCGATGTGGCGGTTCAGATAGGAAGTCGGGATTTTAGTTTAACTGCATCCGTTTTGCCAATATCGGAATTCAACGTGATTTTTGGGATGGATTGGCTTGCGGAGCAGCATGCTATGATTGATTGTCAGTCCAAAGAGATCACGTTGGGCCAAAATACCGAACAAGAGACAAAGTTAGCGGGTATGCGAGGAGTAGGCGGGACGTTGATGTCTGCACTCCAGGTAGTCAAGGCTGTTCGGAAGGGTGCGGAGTGTTACTTCGCACTGATTCAGGCTGTTGAGCCTAAGGCCAGTGTGTGCGAGGTTTCGATTGTGGCGGAATTTACAGATGTGTTTCCCACGGATCTCCCTAGGCTACCACCCCAGCGGGAGATTGACTTCACGATTGAGTTGGTGCCAGGTGCGAAACCTGTGGCCCGCTCGCCATATCGCATCGCGCCAAAAGAGATGGCGGAGTTGAAGGTCAAATTAAAAGAATTGCTGGAGCAAGGTTATATACGCCCAAGCATGTCACCTTGGAGCGCGCATGTGCTTTTTGTGAAGAAGAAAGACGGTGGGTTGCGGTTGTGTATTGATTACCGTGAACTAAATAAGCTAACTGAGAAGAATAAGTATCTGATACCCCGGATTGATAAGTTGTTCGATCGGCTGGTGGGCTCGACCGTCTATTCGAAGTTGGACCTGAAGTCTGGTTATTACCAGTTGAGAATTCGGGAAGGTGACATTCTTAAAACCGCATTTGGAACGCGTTATGGGCACTATGAGTTCACAGTCATGTCACTTGGATTGTACAATGCGCCCTCGGTGTTTATGGATTTGATGCACCGCATATTCCGCGAGTACCTAGATCTGTTTGTGTTAGTGTTCATTGATGACATCCTGGTGTACTCGAAGTCGAAAGCTGAGCATGAGACTCACTTGCGGTTGGTGTTGAATACGTTGAGGCAAAATCAGCTCTATGCCAAGTTCTCGAAGTGTGAGTTTTGGCTATCGTCAGTGGCGTTCCTAGGCCATGTGGTGAGTGGAGCGGGCATTGCAGTGGATCCAGCGAAGATAAGGGCCATACATGAGTGGCCAATGTTGTCTTCCGTGGCCGAGGTCAGGAGTTTCCTTGGACTTGCGGGCTACTATAGAAGATTTGTGGAAAACTTCTCGCGGATTGCTTTGCCGCTAACCACGTTGACACGAAAAGATCAGAAGTTCGTTTGGATGCCAGAGTGCGCACGAGCTTTTGAAGAGATGAAGGTTTGGTTGACCACCGCACCAGTGTTGTCTTCGCCATGTGGAACCGATGGATTTGTGATTTATAGTGATGCCTTAGGGAGCAGCTTAGGCTGCGTTCTTCTGGAGCATGGAAAGGTAATTGCTTATGGCTCACGTCAGCTGAAGGTGCCCGAGCGAAATTATCCAGTCCATGACTTGAAACTAGAGGCGGTGATTTTTGCACTCAAGTTGTAGCGACACTACATTTATGGAGTGAAGGTGGAGATCTATATAGATCATAAGAGCCTAAAGTACCTATTGGAGCAGAAAGATTTGAATATGCGACAACGAAGGTGATTGGAGTTCCTTGGGGACTACACTTTCGAGATTCACTATACGCCCGGGAAGGGGAATGTTGTCGCGGATGCCTTGAGTCGGCGGGTTCTGTCTAGAGCAAATTGGTTACAAAGGCATGATGAACGTCTTATCCAGGAGCTGGAGGCGTTGGAGATTTATTGTGTTGACAAGAATTCCACTGCCACTGCATGTTTGAACTGGACCGAGGTGCAATGTGACCTTGCGGACCGAGTTCGACGAGCAACGGAGTTAGATGAAGATCTCTTACGCTATGTGAATGAAGGGCCAGAGGGCAAATTCACCTGGAATGACGGTCTTTTGCGAAAAGAGGGCCGTTTGTGCGTCCCAAATATGGGGAAATTGAGGGAAGAACTGATATATGAAGCGCATTATACAAAGTATTCCATTCACCCCGGGAGCACGAAAATGTTCAACGATATGAAGAAGCTTTTCTGATGGTCATGGCTCAAGAGAGATATTGCTCTTTATGTATCCAAATGCCAAACATGTGCGATGGTGAAGGCGGAATGCCAAAAGCCGGGCGGTTATCTGAAGTCACTGCCGATCCTAGAGTGGAAATTTGATGATATTTCCATGGATTTTGTGCACGGGTTGCCAAGATCGCAGCGAGGAAATGATTCCATTTGGGTGATTGTTGACCGGCTCACGAAAGTGGCACATTTTCTCCCGAACAAGCAGGATGATTCAGTCGAAAGTTTGGCAAAGTTATATGTTGACCAGATTGTGCGACTTCACGGTGTTCCTCGGAGCATCGTAAGTGATCGAGATGGGCGATTCACGTCAAATGATTGGAGGCTCGTTCACCGACTGTTGGGCACGAAGTTGACTTTCAGTACGGCCTTTCATCCCCAAACGGATGGCCAAACTGAGCGTACCAACAGAACGATGGAGGACATGCTCCGAATGTGCACCCTTGACTTCGGCAAGAGATGGGAAAATCATCTCTATATGGTAGAGTTTGCATATAATAACAGCTACCAGACGAGCATTGGAATGGCACCATATGAAGCTCTATATGGAAGGAAGTGTCGTACTCCCTTGGCTTGGGTAGAAGCGAGCGAAGCTCGAGTTTTTAAACCAAATGAGGTTGCGGAAGCAAATTCTACCATACGGACTATTCGAGAGAGGCTACTTATTGCTCAAGATCGACAAGCTAAGTACTACAACGCCAAGCACCGAAATATGGAATTTGCGGTTGGCGATTGGGTCTACTTGAAGATCAAACCATTCAAAGGTGTCTCCCGGATTCGACGATTGAAAAAGTTTATTCCAAGATATTTGGGTCCTTTTGAAGTGGTTGAGCGAGTTCGCGAAGCGGCATATCGGCTAGCTCTATCGGCGGACTTGGGTGGATTACATGATGTATTTCACATCTCGGTGCTTCGGAAGGCCGTTAAAGATCCAGCCCAAGTGATCGCGGATGATCGTGTGCCGGTGGAGTATGGGCTAACAACGAGAGTTCAACCCATTCAGATCGAAGATCGAGCCGAGAAATAGTTGCGGAACAAGACGGTCGACATGGTGAAAGTCCGATGGGACAACTGCGGCCGTGAAGAACTGACATGGGAGCGAGAGCAAACCATGCGTGAAGAATTCCCCGAGCTGTTTTTGTAATCTATGGAGAGTATTGTGTTGTAACATAAAAATTTGAATGTTATAACATTTTGATTTCTGGTTACTTTTTGCCTTCCTGTGTCTGAATTTCGAGGACGAAATTTCTTGTAGGAGGGGAGGATTGTAACAGCCTGATTTTCTCAGCAGGCCAAAATTTGGGTGACACGGCCTGGGACACGGGCGTGTCCCAGGGCATGTCCTGCGTGTGTCGAGTGTCGAGAGGATCAGTCGACGTTTTTCGCTCGACGATGTGTCGAGAGGAGGCACACAGCCAAGGACACGGGCGTGTCCCAAGCCGTGTTGTGTGCTCGACGAATTTTGCTCGACGATCGTCGAGTGTCGAGATGTGGTCGTCGAGTGTCGAGATGTGGTCGTCGAGTGTCGAGAAGTTGGTGAACACGGCCTGTGACACGGGCGTGTCACAGGGCATGTCCCTTCGGATCGACAATCTCAGCCCGACGAATTTTGCGTTAGGGCATGTCTGAGTGTCGTGTATGAGCATACGGCCTGGGACACGGGCGTGTCACAGGCCGTGTGAGTCTCGGGCGATTCTGGGATTATTTTTGCCGATGAACACGGCCATAGACACGGGCGTGTCTGAAGGCGTGTTGGGTGACACGGCCCATGACACGGGCGTGTCCCATTGGCGTGTCACTAGTTTGGATAAGTCGGTTGACCACTACTTGAGGCACACGGCATGGGACACGGGCGTGTCACAGGCCGTGTCAGGCAAAAATCAGCTTTTCTGGCATTTTTGTGGCCGTCCATTCCTTCAGCCTGGATCCAAAGGCTGAGCTTCTTTCCTCTTTTCCTAAAGGCCGAAAACTGAGAACATATTCTCATTTTGCTTAAGCATTCATCTTTCTACAAGTTAAAGAGAGAAATGGAGAGGAAGAAGAAGGAAGAAGGAGAAGGGATGTGCTGGTGGAGCTTGAGAGTATCAAGCTGCGTTCTGAGGCCGACGTTGCGGAGGAAAAGGTCTTGTGATTCGTTCAAGCTAGCTTGGAGCTTATGACACCAAAGAGGGCTTCAAGGGTAACGACTTTTCTTCCTAGCCATGTGAAGGCTTCCTTTTGGCATATCTTTGTGATTCTCCCACCAAAAGGTGGCTGATTTTGGGAGTCTTTTGGGTGATTCATGAAATCCCCTTTGTTGGCATATAGATCCGGAAATGGAGTACGGAATAGGCATGTTGTGTGAAGCCCATCTGGACAGGTTGGTCTGGATTGGTGATGTTGCATACGAACCGGAGAAGACTCTGTGATAAACGTGTAGTTTAAGGAGTCAACGGGTTATGCATGCGAAGAGGAGTAGCAGGAAGTACTGGAGTGGTAGTCCAGGAAAATATCTGTGTTGTGTTTTTGGGTCCGACCTGTGAATGAGGCACAGAAAGTACTGGTGTGACAAGGAAAGGCCCTTTGTGATGCTTGATGTCGTAGGGTGTCCACCTGTGAAGCGAGTAACAGGAAGTACTGGCATGGTAGCCAGGAAAGACCCCTGACATTTGTGATATTGAGGTGTCCACCTGTGAAGAGAGTAACAGTAAGTACTGTGATGCCCAGGAAAGACCTGCTATTGTGATAAGGAAATGGGTGTAGAGAAATACCCAGGCTGTGTGCCAAGAACAGGATTGGTGAGACCGACCCGCGCCTTTGATTAAGCCATGAGTACGCTGTACTCAGAGAAGGCAAGGCGATTTGAGCAACGGGGGGTGGAGGATCCGACCTGCGCTATGTCCGTCCGACGTGAGACCAAAAGGTATGGTCTGTTGGAGCGCATAGCAAGAGTCTTAGGACTGCACGCCATGACACAATGGGGGGCTACAGGCCAACCTGGTGTAGTAAGACTAGAACTCCGGCTGCACTCCATGGAGTAAATGCTCAAGTAAGTTGTCGTTGGGTGATGACCCTGATACGGTGGTGGGCATGTGATTTGCCAAAACACCAAGAATGTGCCCTGAGTGCACGGACCGTTGGGTCGGGTGGCGAATGATTGTGATGGCATGTGTGCGTGAAAGCACATTTTATGAGATCTATTGCCATGCTTGTGATATGATATGCCTGCAGGGAAGATTACGCTGCCCTGAGAAAATGGGTACGAACGTTATAATTGGGTCAGCTGAACGCTGACCGTTGCTTTTGTTTGCCACCGTTGGGTGGATTGTCCCTGTATAGGTGCTGGAAAGCCGAGCGGGACGCATAAAGGTTGATGTCCCTGCTGCTGTTGCTGCTACTGCTGCTAGCCCTCGAAGGCTATTTGGAAATGTTGTTATGATTTCTTTTATTGTGGCCGTCCTACGCGCCAATGTTAAGGCCGCTGTTTGAAAGCCATGTAAGGCCATAAGGCCATCTTTTATACGCTTGTAAGACATTCCTATGTACGATATATACAACGTGGAGTTGTGTTATTTGTTGGACATTCAAGGGAGGAGTAAGTTGTAGTATAGGCTTCCGCTAGAATGCTTTGTGATAGGTGCGATGCGCTACTCTGATATCATCTCGTATCTTCACAGTCTGTTTTGTGATATATACTGTGGGGCCCCGGTCGGACCTTCTAGAATATACCATATGAACGGATTGGGGTTGTTACACCGGCCTAGAAGTGGAGATGCCCGCTCCGCTGCTGCCGTAGCCATAACGGTGGTACCCGAGAGTGAAGCTAGCTCTCAAAAAGTGGGAACTAAAGGTCTGTGATCTCAGAGTCATGTGCGTGTGTTGCACTTGCACGTTTCATAATTCATAACATATCATCCATTTGCATTAGGACATACGCTTCATAGATCCTTATCATATAAATTAGTATGGGCTCTTTTATATGATAATTTATTTTGGAAATCCTAACTTATATATTTGTATGGGCATTTATATAAGTTAGGGTACTCTGTGATGGTAGATAACTTTACCTTTCAGCTTTACTTTACTTTTCTGCTCTCACTTTCAGTTCTTTCCCTTACTAGTACTACATTTTACTTACTTGTACTATATACTTAGAACTGCTAGAGTAGAATAATAATATCTATTACAACTGCTAGTTAGTTATTGTCACCTGCTTCCACTTTTGCTACCCCCTTGTTGTCCTCTGCTTCGTCCTTCCGCTCGGTGCCTAGGAGCTGCGGGGCGAGGTGCGGAGGAAACGACTTAGTCTTTTTGACTAATGGTCAGTGACCATATTATTTTAGGAGCTCGTGGAGATGGAGCACCAGCACGACGAGGAGCCAGGACTTGAGGAGCAGATACCGCTACCGCATACTACTACTACTACTGCGTGTCCTCAGGTGGGATGAGTTTTGATGTATTAGATTAGCTTCCGCTTTGATTTGAGAGAGAGAGTTGATATGATGTACTGGGCATATGCCCTTATTACTCTTTCATTTTGTCCTCATTGTGGACTATGTTTCTGTACTCTTCATTTATATATATGATATGAACTCTGTGACTTGAGGACTAGTGGATTTGATATACTGCTATACTTTTATTTCTCATATTGGCCTTCATGTTATATGATCATATTAGCCATCAGAATCGGCGTGTTGCGGTGTCGACTAACCCGTGCGTTAGTGCCACCGTAAGACGGCGGTTCTGGGCATAAGACCGGGAGACTCCTTGGTAAGGGGGAGGGGTCTTACAAACTGGTATCACTTGAACAAACGATCATATGAGAAAGAAGTTCATAACACTGGAACACCCTGCTCGAGCATTAGTTTGCGGACAAACTATGCAGCAGAAGCAATGGTGTGCCCATGTGGAAAAAGTCACATAAAACAGTCCATTAAGCAATGAGTTAGGCCAATTTTGACGTTTACCTTACCTTTATGCAATCTCTACAGGTCGCCGCGCCGCAAAACATGGTTTCTCCCCCTCCAGCTGCCACTCCATTTCTATAGACGGGGATGGGGCAGACTTTGACAGCGATTCTGGATGCCTTCAAAGCCCAGCAAGTCCCGGCCCCGCAGCCAAATCCGGGGTCAAGCTGGCTAAGTGCCTTCAATAGCCTGTCCCCGCCGATGTACTGTGGGACAGAGGATGCGATAAAGACGGAGGAATGGTTGGAGGCCATACATGAGATTTTAGCAGGCATCCACTGCCCGGTCGGCCAGGCAGTACCTTTAGCCACCTCTGCACTAGAGGCAGGTGCGAAGAGATGGTGGAAGTCGGTACGAGAGTCTACATATGCTGATTGGGAGCTGTCAGACATTTCTTGGGAGGAGTTCGGAGATGTATTTTTGGATCACTTCGTATCTACTACGGACAGAGATGCTTTGGAGGAGAGGTTTCTGAACCTCGGGCAAGGGAGCAGATCAGTGATTGAGTACCAGAGGGAGTTCTCCCACCTTGCCAGGTTCGCAGGGATACAGGATACTGATGATAGGAGGTATGCCAAGAGGTTCTACCGGGGCCTCAGGGACGATTTGAGCAGGTCTTGTTATTCATTTATCACGGCACGTCTACCCAGATTATCGAGATGGCGAAGAAGCTGGAGTCTGACCATCTGATGGTGCAAGACAGAGGGAAGAGACCGTATGATGGGTCGACATCATGAGAGAGCAGCAGGGGCTCTCAGAGAGGCATGACTATTGGATACAAGAGGGGTGGGGGACGTCGCCATCCCAACTTCAGGCAGGAGCAGGGGCCTCCTCCAGCATTAGCTCCCCCACCTCTACAGGTGCATGCTCCGAGGACATAGGATGACCATGGGCATCGACCAGTAGTTTGTTACTGATGCCGCCAGCCCGGGCACATTAGATCGGAGTGTCCGCATCAATTCCATCCACCTCCTCCTCCTCCACCTCCAGTGGCCCCAGTACAGCATGGTCGAGGCCGAGGACGAGGCCGAGGCCGAGGATGAGGTCGAGGCCGAGGCCGGGGATATCACGGCAGAGAACGCAATCAGGAGCAGATGTACGCTTTGGACCTCACGGAGCAGAGGAACCCCGAGGATGTGATTACAGGTACTTAAATTATTTTAATTTAGAAATTTCAACCTTTATAGTGCCTTGAAAAAAACCATAGAAATAACATCCATTATACCTCAAATAAATCTCAGGCATAGTTATGATCAGCGGCAAGCCCGCACATACCCTCTTCGACACGGGTGCTTCCCACTCATTTGTGTCGGACACTTTCAATGAAGGACTAGAGGGTGTGGAGAGATTCCCTGGCACAGAGATGAGGGTGCATCTTCCTGATGGCTCGGAGCTACGGACCAAGGATAGCTGCAGCATGGAGGCCGAGATAGGAGGCAAGACATTCGAAGCTCTGGCGGCAATCTTGAGATTGCCGGACTTTGATTTGATATTGGGCATGACCTGGCTTCATTGGAACTATGCCCAGATCGACTGCCCCTCTAAGAGGATCACGCTCAGGCATGGGGACTCCTACATTACTATTGAAGGTATCCGACCTATCCCCTATCTATCATTATCTTCTGTACAGGTTGTCAAGGCCTATGAGCAAGGGGAAGAGGTGTACCTCATCTGCTTCGAGATGGTGGCAGCGGAGAGTTCCATAGCTGATATACCGGTGGTTTGGGATTTCTCCGATGTATTCCCGGAGAAATTGCCCGGACTACCACCAGCTCGGGACTTGGATTTCAGGATTCAGTTGGTGCCGGGGGCAAGACCAGTGTCCCGGGCACCTTACAGGATGGCTCCCAGAGAATTAGCAGAGTTTAGGACTCAGCTTCAGGAGCTTGTGGACTCAGGGTTTGTGCGGTCGAGTTCGTCGTCGTGGGGAGCACCAGTTCTCTTTATGAAGAAGAAAGACGGATTGTTGCAGCTATGCATAGATTACATGGAGCTGAACCGGTTGACGGTCCGGAATACCTATCTACTGCCTCGGATAGACGAGTTATTTGACCAGCTTCAGGGGGCCTTCTAGTTTTCTAAGCTGGATTTGAGATCCGGTTACTATCAGATGCGCATCCGAGAGGAAGACATCCCGAAGACGGCTTTCAGCTCACATTGTGGGTTATACGAGTTCACGGTGATGCCTTTTGGGCTCACGAATGCCCCTGCTGCATTCATGAGTCTAATGAACCGTGTATTCGAGCCCTTCTTGGACCGCTTTGTGATTGTGTTCATCGACGATATTTTGATCTATTCCCGGACTCAGGAGGAGCATACAGAGCATTTGACACAGGTCTTGCAGATGCTGAGGGAGTCCCAAATGTATGTAAAGTTTTCAAAGTGCCAGTTTTGGCTACAGGAGGTGGCCTTCTTGGGGCACACGATCAGTGGAGCTGGATTGGCGGTGGATCCAGCCAAGATATAGACAGTGAGGGATTGGCCACAGCCGAAGACAGCATCCGACATTTGCAGTTTCTTGGGACTAGTAGGTTTTTATCGTAAGTTCGTGGAGGGGTTCTCGAGGATAGCACTCCCCCTCATGACCTTGACGAGGAAGGATGCAGAGTTTATATGGACAGAGCAGTGCGAGACGGCATTTCAGGAGTTGAAGGACCGACTTATCTCATCCCCTATCCTTGCACTCCCATCTGGGAGTTAGGGATTTCAGATTTACACGGATGCCTCATACAAAAGGATGGGTGTTGTACTGATGCAGCACGGACATGTTATCACTTATGCTTCGAGACAGTTGAAGAAGCACGAGCATAACTATCCGGTACACGATTTGGAGCTCGGGATTGTTGTATTTGCACTAAAAATATGACGGCATTATCTGTATGGGAGTCATTGTGATATTTTCTCAGATCACAAGAATCTCAAGTACATCGATACGTAGAAGGATCTAAACCTGCGACAGATGCGATGGCTAGAGTTCCTCTGCGACTATGATTACCAGATTCACTACCACCCGGGGAAGGCAAACACAATAGCAGATGCATTGAGCAGGAGGGCCGGCACCTCTGGACCGGAGCCACGGATGATGGCTATGGAGCTGATACGGATGATGGACGACATGCATATTACTATGGTTTCTGAGGCCGAACCAGTTGGATACCGAGAGTACCTGAGCTCTATGATCAGTGATGATGACATTCGAGAGCGCATTATGGTGCATCAGAGGCTGGATGCTTCATTAGAGCCGATTTTCAGTGCCCTGGAAAGGGGCAAGGTTGAGGACTACACGCTGCAGGATGATCTCCTTCAATTCCGTGGACACATTTATATACCAGCAGGAGGCGGTATCCGGGATGATATACTTAGAGAGGCACATTACTCCAGATATTCAGTACATCCCGGCATCACCAAGATGTGGGCAGATTTGCGGAGAACTATGTATTGGCCTGGGATGAAGAGGGAGATCACCCACTTTGTGACACATTGTGAGACGTGTCAGCGCGTTAAGGCAGAATGCAAGAGCCCGGGAGGTTTATTACAGCCATTGCCAGTCCCAGAGTGGAAGTTCGAGGACATCGCTATGGATTTTGTGCACGGACTACCTCGCTCCCACTCTAGGCATGATTCTATATGGGTCATAGTAGACAGGCTGACCAAGGTAGCGCGCTTTATTCCAGTCCGGAAGGATGCTCCAGTTGCAGTTTTGGTGAGACTATTCATGAAGCAGTTTGTCAGATACCATGGCATACCCAGGACGATTGTTTCGGACCGTGATGGTCGGTTCACTTAAAGCGAGTGGAGGGCCGTGCATGCTCACTTGGGCTCTCGGCTTACTTTTAGTACCGCCTTCCAGCCGCAGACCGACGGGCAGACCGAGCGGACCATCCGAACCATGGAGGATCTACTCCGCCTGTGCATATTGGATACAGGGAAGCCTTGGGAGAGGCTACTACCACTGATCGAGTTCTCCTACAATAACAGCCACCAGGCTAGCATCAGGATGACTCCTTATGAGGCACTTTATGGGAGGAAATGCCGGACACCGCTGTCATGGGTTCAGGATGTGGATACCAAGGCTCTTGGTTCTGATTATGTGAAGGATACGAAGGCTCAGGTACATTTGATCAGGGATCGGCTGCTAGAGGCCCAGAGCAGACAGGCAAAGTATTATGATGCTCGACACCGGAAGGTGGAGTTCCAGGTTGGAGACAGGGTTTTCTTGAAGATACGTCTGGTACATGGTGTCTCTCGGGTGCGGAGGCACATGAAGCTCAGTCCTCGATACATGGGGCCATATGTGATCCTGGAGGGGATCGACCCCTTAGCTTACCGACTGCAGCTGCCACCGGAGTTGGGTACCCTACACGACGTCTTCCATGTCTCTTCCTTGCGAAGAGCTCTCCTACGGCCGGAGCAGCATATTACTACTATAGCTGGGCTGATAGCGCCAGATAGATCCGTCAGACTGGAGCCGATCCGGATTGATGATACAGATGTCAAGGTGTTGCGGAAGAAGAAGGTCCCTCTCGTTAAGGTGTTGTGGTCCAATCATGGACAGGAGGAGCACACCTGGGAGCCGAGGGATCTAATGCTGGAGCGACACCCGGAGCTGTTCACTTCAGGTATACTTTAGTTTATACGTTTAAAATTTCTTATAATTCTTGTAAGTAGAACCCCGTAGACCCGAACTTAAATTTCGAGGATGAAATTATTTTCTTGTTTATTGGGATTTGTAACATCTCATGTTACTTCTAGGCCCCCTTCACTTAGATTGGGTTAGGCATGGGGTGGGTGATAGGGGATTTAGCTAGGCTTGACCCTAGGTAGTGGATTGTAGCCATGTGGGGCCCACTAAGGGGCCAAAGTCAAACTAGGTCAAACTAGCCTAAATAGGAACCCTGACTATACCATGACCCCACCACATGACCCTAACCCTAAAACAATCTAAGTGGACCCTAGGGCATGTCATTAGGTCAACCCTTTGACCTTAGTTGGCCAAAGTCAACCATGTCCCTAATTTGGTCAAACATATACCTATAGGCCCAATTAGCCTAAGTGGGGCACCCCCTTGGCCCAACCCAAGTTGGGTGGTGCCACTAGGCTCATGACCATTAAGTGGGGTCAGCCCACTCATCATGTTAACTAAGTCAACTCAAAAAGTCAACTTGGTAACATGAGGCCTAAAGAAGGGAAAGATGAACCCAAGCCATTTCCATTGGGCTAAGCCCACCCAACTCAGCCCAAGGCCAACCCAAGGAGTCAAAGTCAACCCATGTCCCTCAATTTGAAGAGAGAGAATACATGCAAGGGCAAAATTGGAAAATTCACCCAAAAAGAGGAGAGAGAAGGTTGAAATTAAGGGAGGAGGCCACATGGCTCCTTCTCTTCAGTCATGGCTTGCTGGCAGACCTCCCTTGGAGTTATTAGGAGGAGGTGAGAGGCTGAGGGCCACTTGGCATGAAGGGTGATACAACCAAAGCTCTAAACCGAGCTTGCATTGGTTGTATCTCCCCATATACCCCATCCCAGCCAGAAATAGTGATTCCATTAGCTTTAGAGGGCGAAGGAGAGTAGAAATCGATAGCTGGAGTGAAGGAAACGGTGCAAGAACCATGAAACCGAGAGGTATCACTGGAGCAAGGTCGGGAATGGCCACCCGCCTCCATCCTCGCCGCCAGCCACCAACACAGGTTCGTTTCACCGTCCCTCTACCCGTATTAGAATCCTAGATCAACTAGGGGAGATATCGGGCTCAATTGAGCCCGAGGCCATGGGAGAAATGGGAGATTTTTCAAGCTTTTTCTTACCATTCGGGATCGCCGTCGTCGCCATCTCCCGCCGCCTCATCACCGGCAAAGGATAGCCACCACCACCGTGAAGGTGATGGCACCGTTGGCCAGGGGTGGCGCCGCCTCAGGTGGCCGAAAATGCCCCGCAATATCCTCCAGGTCGGCTCGATCTCAGCTGTTGAACACTTGTGGAAGATGAAAGGATGTCGTACAATATAGCTTTAAGATTCGTGCTGCATTTTTATTAAAATCAATTAATTTCTGTATTATTTAATGAAATGAAATTACATTTCTGTCACATTAATTCAATGATCTTGCATATCAAATATAGGGCTCTTAGAGCCATTTTCAGAGGATGACATGAACATGAAAAATGTAGCCCTTTGTGTTAACTTTAAATTGTCGCCCTTAACTTGAGATTTGGTCCAGTGGTCTGACCTGTAGGACCATTTTGCTAGGGTTGGTCCTTAGCTAGTGCAGAACTTCAAAATGATGCCCAAGTCAAACCGGTCATCCAAATGGCCCAAATTTTGGGTGCGTGCATGTTTATGGCTTGGTTAACCCCTGTACAAAAATGAAAATTTTTGGGAAAAATTTTTCTATAGTTTTTACTAAAATACCCAAAATGAAATAAATGAAATATTTGGAGTTGTGGGACTTCAAATGGCCCCAAATTTTGGTGGCATGTCCTTAGGGACATTATAAGTGTATGTTTTAAAGTTTGGCCAATTTGGACCAGTGCATGTTGGGTAAACCCACTTGCATGTGTTGGCTTGTTATAGGCATGGTGTGCATTTAGCCTAAAATGAAATAATGTGTATTCAGCCAACTTGGAACATTCAAAAATCATTATTTTCATTATGGAGACACATGAGGGTGTAATACACCTCTCATAGCAATGGTGGGATTTTTGGGAACAAAAATCTCATTATTTTGAATTTCTGAAAATTTGGTCCTTTTGAGAAAATAAATTTAAAATAGGTTTACCCTTATCATAAAATATTCAATTTCTGTTGAGGACTAAGGAGTGACATAATAAGCACTAGAAATAAATTATATCTCTGTTGGATGAAGTTTAAGTAGTTTAAGGAGCAAAATGACCATTTTACCCTTATGGAATTTTGTGTAGAAATGATGGGTATATTCCTTTGACAAATCTGAGAAAATTCATATTGCTGTAATTGTATGTTTATACCTTGTGAAATTATTTCAGAATTTTGGAGTGCCAAATAATGTACTTGGGTCCCATAATGGCATTCTGGTAAATAACTCAAATTGATCATGGATAGGCCATTTCAACCTAGATGTAAATGAAAATCTGGACATAGCATTATTTCATTATTATCAAGGCTCTATAATTTAATTGGAATTTTTGAGATAATATTTTATGTACTTCAGTTGGAAAATGCTAGATTTGTGGATATAGTATTAAATAGGAATTAATTATAAATCTGAATTGAAAAAGCATGAAATTTTGGTAGGCCTCATTAATTGTCATATTATATACCTGGAAGAATCCCTAGGTTAGTAGGTTTAATATTGACAATACTTCATGTGCAAAACGACTAGGGACTACATTTAAAGAAATTAATTTAATGGTGTAAGTAACTTGGAAAATTATGGAATTCATCATGTTCATCATATAGGTCCATACCATCCTAGGATAAATAATTGGAGGCATGTGACCAGAGGAATTAGAAGGTCACATTTGTGGGTGGTATCGGGACATGGGTAAGTGTCTAGCACCGATGTTCGTACTAGTAGGGCCACCAGGGGAGGAATCTAAATAACTAGTAAAGTGAGGATCTTAGTAGAGGAATTAACCTTGGTTGGTCTCCTAGAGGATTCCTTAACCATGTGTGGAAGAGTGCAAGTCCCGTGACAGCAACAATAACGGGGACCGGCGGAAGACCGCCGCGCTCCTAACAACACCTTAAGTCTTTAGGGTCGTTCTAAAGCAATACGAGAGTTAGGGTATAAATCCTGGGTAGACACCAATAAAAGTAATTATCCTTGAGAAAGGGAACTTGGGCGTAATCCCATCGTAGTTCCTAGTGCCCCCGAGAGCCCTTCACCGGGTATACCCTGGGTAGTCCTGGGATTAACCTTAAATCACTAAGTATAATAACCCGTAGACAAGAGTAGTCTAATAGGTTAAGACATTGTGGTTCATTCTCACCCGTGTTGGGTTGGAGGGAGACTTGTGTAACATGCTGACCCGTGTAGGGTTTGAGGGATTCAGGACGGGTTGGTCCTGCGAGCTGAAGGCTCGGGATGAAATACTTGCATGTGCATAAATTTAGTGGCGGGACATGCAGTACTGGCCGTTCGTCACACCGATGGCAGTACGGTGCACCAGGAGGGTGTGAGGGTTAGAGGGGTCAGTGGGTTGTTTTATACTGCGGTCTGGAGGACGATCCCCGATAACGCACATCCGACCCAACAAAACTGACAGGTTGTCAGCAAAGTGCATACGCATAGACTCTACAGTGCACCTTGGACGTGTACAGAGGCGTATGAGATGGGTCTAAGGTCTGGTAGTGTGCATACCGGCCTAGAAGTGGAGATGCCCACTCCGCTACTGCCGTAGCCACAACGGTGGTACCCGAGAATGAAGCTAGCTCTCAAAAAGTGGGAACTAAAGGTCTGGAATCTCAGTGTCGTGTGTGTGTGTTGCACTTACACGTTTCATAATTCATAACATATCATCCATTTGCATTAGGACATACGCTTCATAGATCCTTATCATATAAATTAGTATGAGCTCTTTTATATGATAAGTTATTTTGGAAATCCTAACTTATATATTTGTATGGGCATTTTCATAAGTTAAGGTACTCTGTGATGGTAGATAGCTTTACCTTTCAGCTTTACTTTACTTTTCTGCTCTTACTTTCAGTTCTTTTCGTTATTAGTACTGCACTTTACTTACTTGTACTATATACTTAGAACTGCTAGAGTAGAATAATAATATCTATTAAAACTGCTAGTTAGTTCTTGTCACCTGCTTCCACTTTCACTACCCCTTATTGTCCTCTGCTTCGTCCTTCCGCTCGGTGCCTAGGAGCTGTAGGGCGAGGTGCGGAGGAAACGACTTAGTCTTTTTGACTAATGGTCGGTGACCATATTATTTTAGGAGCTCGTGGAGATGGATCACCAACACGACGATGAGGCAGGACTTGAGGAGCAGATACTGCTACCGTAGACTACTACTACTACTCTGCGTCCTCAGGTGGGACGAGTTTTGATGTATTAGATTAGCTTCCGCTTTGATTTGAGAGAGAGAGAGTTGATATGATGTTCTGGGCGTAAGACCCCTCTTTTTTTTCGACACCGGGGTCTTAGGCCCAGAACCGCCGTTTTGCGGTGACTCCTTCACGCCCTGAAGAGTCATCACCACAAAGCGCTGATTCCGCCGGCCATTTCGATCACAGAAAAGTAGCATAAAGAAGTAAATGAAAACTAACTGTCCACAGAAAATCACATGTCATAATAAATATAACTCCACGAAGGGAGTGTCCACAGAATAAAACATCAGAGTAGCAAAAACGGGCTTATGCCCGGTACATCATATCCTCACTACAAAAAGATCACTCATGCGGAAGCATAAAAACTACTAGAGGTCGAGACTCACGGTCCCGGCTGTATGAACTCCGGAGCTAGACTGCCCCACCTCCAAGCGCACCGGTCTCTGGGGCTTCTCCTCCATGCTGGTCTCCGCGATCCCCTAAATGATGCGGTTCGAAAACCGTTAGTCTAAAAGACTAAGTCCTATCATCCCCCGCCCCTTCCCCCACGGCTTCTAGGCACCGAGCGGAGATGAAGAAATGGGAGGACTTGAAGGTGGAGAATATCAAAAGCAGATGACAGCGGTCATATACTAGTAAATTCTATAGCATGTAAAGACAATAAGCTGAAATATGAAAAGTAACCTTTACTTATGTGAAAACACATAAGCCAAGGGGTCTTCTGCAAGGCTCCCATCGTATAAAAAGTCTCATACCAATTTATACGTTGGGGTGTCGGTGATCAAACAGCAGTAATTATATATATCAAAATTAACCTTAATTTATAAACTTGCCCACACAAGCTTATAGACTAAGGGGTCGTTTTGCAGGTCCTAAAGTATAAGCGTCTCATTCCACTTATACTTTTAGGTGTCAAGGTTAAAGGTAACGATTATGCTATGACATGCAAGTGGGTATGATGGACATGCAAGTGCAACACACACACCCGACTCTGTGCACACAGACCTTTAGTTCCCCCTTTCTGGAGCCGTAACCTCCCAGGATACCTCCGTAGTGGCAGACGGAAGCGGTGGGTTGGGCCTCGCCCACCTCTAAACCAGTAAAGCACTACCGGTCAGACCTATCGTACGCCTCAACGCTTGGTGCACGAAGCGGACTCCTGCGTACTCTTGCCGGCTGGCGCACCGGACTTCTGTTGGCGAAGCGCTAACCACACTTGTCGAGTCAACGTATTGGCATTGGTGCATCGACCCTCCAATACCGAAGACCCACCACCTTAGTGTCATTTCCTTTTATGCACATGCAAATTAGCGTAATCAAGAACCGAGCCGAAGCTCCCCGGACCAACACGTCCGTCTCAAACAATCGAGCCGAAGCTCCCCGGACCCAAAGTCCGCCTTTTAACCATCCGAGCCGAAGCTCCCAGCTAACATCCGGTGCCATCAGTGTTTGTGAAATGTGCAACCCTAATTACTAAGTTTCTCTTTTCAGCTTGTTAAAACAGTTTACGTTAACTCAGGACTGCCCCCGGTATTCCCTGTGAAGGGCTCTCAAGGGGCACTAGGAACTGTGTTGGGATTACGCCCAGCGTTCCCTTTCGCAAGGTACTTATTTTGTTATTGGTTGATTCCCTTACCCATTATTTTCTCATGTTCCGATATGCTAATCCTAGGGTGATTTGACTCCAACTCTCCTTGGGTAGGACGATCTTTCGTCGGACCCGAACGCCTCTAAACCATAGGCAAAATCACACCCTACTCACTCATCTTCCATAGATGCAACCCACTCTACTTATATTTCCAGCAAGTCATCAAGACCCATCACACGTGCTCTAATTCATATCCAAAATGATTTCCTGCAATTTTGCTATATGCAGACCACTTAAGCTACATGACCCGTAAAAAGGGAAGTACATGAAATACTCATCCAGTATCCCTATGATAATTATTAGAGGGATAAAATGACATTTGAAGCATAAATCCAGAAACCCATAATTTTCCTAATTTGTCTGATAATTTATTTATTTATTCTAGTATCCAAAAAGCCCAAGTTTGAACATGAAGTAGCAATTTCAGACAAGATAATGTTCCAATAAATTTAAGGTAATTACAAAATGCCTAATCAACTCTAAGGCCTAAGTCTTCAAATTTTTCAGCAAGGTTTAGGCCTTTAAATTTAATTCTAAAGATACCTCATAAAAAGTCATTTTAAAAGATTTTACAGTAATAATACCTCCAAATATTCAGAGAAAATTCAGGGATGATTATGATGGCCTACAAATACCCTAGAAAAAGTTTCATAATTTATCATTTAAAAATAAGGCTATAGTTGATTTTCTCATGAACTTTCAAATTTAAGGGTTAATGAACAAAGTATACTAATTAGCCATCAAATATTTCCACAAAAATTCCCACATGATAATATTGAGCTAAAAGCACTAGGTAGCAAGTTTCATGATTTTTCAATAAGTAATGGGCTCTTGCAAGGATTATTTAGTATGTAATCAAAATAAAGCACTTGTGAAGTAGATGCCCTAACTAGTTATCCAAAAATTCTATCAAAATTCATACATGATTAGTATAGCCTAAAACTAACTCTGCCAATGTTTCATACCCTTTCAATGGGCAGTGAGACCACAATAGCCAAATTATTAATTAGGGCAAAACTATTGGTTACAAATGAAGTGCTACAATTATTGATCAAAATTCCTCAAGTAAATTATCAGAGGCTCAAAATATCCTAATCCCCTCACTACCCAAATTTGGTTAAGATTCAAAACGTTTAGCTAACCTAAACCTACACTACAAGTTTTAGGTCCTAAGCTAGGGTTAGGGTTTTGGGGACCCTACCCCTTTCAAAATTTGTTAATATTTCTAACAGAGGGTTTTATATATCCTAGGAACCTCCTTGCAAAATTTGGAGTTCATCCATGGTGTTTAGGACTCATGCCCTTCACAAGGCAAAAATGTCCCTCTCTATGGTTTGGCTTAGGGGCTTAGGGCAAATCAACTCTACTCTACCCCACATTCCATGGGGAGGTGCTAAGTGCCATAACAAGTCAGTGGCCCAAATTTCAGCCTCTGTTGAGGTGATTTGGCCACTGAAAATCAGAAATGCACCTTTTGACCAAAATGCCCTTATTAAGGTATAGTTAGGGTTGGGTCAAAACCTATTCAAAACATATCCAAATTAGGTAAAACTCTATACAGATACCTAAAATGAACCCAGGGACTACTCACCAAAATTTGGGAGGGTTTGGAGGTGTTTAGGGCACCTATTTAATTTATTTAATAATTATTAAATTTTTATAATAACTATAGAAATATTTTCTCCAAAAATTCCCATTTTTGGACCAGCTCTAGGTATTGCTAGGGTATACTCCCTGTAAAAATTTCAACTGATTTGGATTAGGTATGAAGTGTGGGCACTCAGTTTAATGACCGCCTAGCCCTAAGGGTATGTCCCACCAAAATGGGTGCCCTGGTCAAACCAGGAGCCTAAATTGGTTCACACCAATTTTAAAATAACGTAGACAGAAAGGGCTACAAATCATGTGTTGATCATTTCCTCATACAGAGCCTCTAACTATTTTTAAATATTTAAAACATTAAATGACAAAAGTGTGAAATAATGAAATAATTAGAAATAATTTCCTATAGTTTAACCCTGATGCAGCACGAATCTTGGCGTAGGGATCAACGACATCCGGTCATCTTCTTCGTTGAGCCGACGGCTGCGATTCGTCCCGCCTGGAGCGATTTCCAAACGCCACTGCCAGCGACCCGGCCACCTCCCCGGCCGGCCACCGGCACCACCACCTCCGTTGAGGTGGTGGCCATCCCCAGGCGGCGGCTTGGCCGCCGGAAACCCCTTTTCCGGCGATCCCGAGAGGTGAAGTTTTTCAGAAAAATCCGTGAGAAATCGAATTGGATCGGGCTCAATTGAGCCCGAACCTTGGACCTATTGATTGTTATGATCTAGTCATGAGTTAAGGAGAGGGGGAGGACCTTCCTGGCGGCCTGGATGCGAGAAGAGCGGCGGGATGTCATTGACGACAGCGGCGGCGCTCAGCTTCTGCAACGTCACAGTGGGATGGCTCGTCTCCTCCAGGTAAACGCTCTAAAATATTCCCCTTGGCCCCCTGATGGTGTTTAAATGGCAAATGGGGAAGAGGGGAGGCTGGTTCTTCAATGGCCATTAACACCATTAAAGGTGTGGCTCGGGTAGAGTGGAGGGGGGTTGAATCCATCCCTTGGTGGCCGGGAAACGGCTGGAATCAACTCCTCTCCCCTAGAGAAGTTGATTGCAGCCATAAATGGTGGTTGTTAGCCTCCCTTGGCCGGCCTTCCACTCTCCCCTTCCTCTTCCTCAATTTCTCTCTCCTCCATTATCATGGAGGGGAGCTCCTTTCTCTCTCCTAGTCACCTCTGGTTGACTAGTCAACCTCACAAGCTAAATGCAGCCCACTTGGTTATGATGGACATGGGGATGGGGTTAGCCTAAGGGAGAAGTGGCTTGGGCTTGGGTTAGCCCTTTTGGGCTAGATTTGACTTGACCTAAATGAGGGTTGACCTGGGCCAATTTGACCATCTGGGTTGACCCTATTGGGTTTTTAGTGACCCATTGGACTCCCTTAAGGTCTAGGTTTACTTGAATAGGGTTGGTTGGGCCTCTTGGTGGTCACATGTCCCTTGGCAAGGGCACTTTGACCATCTAGGGCTAGAGTTGACTTGTGTCAACATGACCAATTGGGTTGACCCCTATGGGTCCTGGGTGACCCATTAGCTTCCCTTAGGGTCTAGGTAGGGTTATGTAGGGTTACCCTGCACTTTGGAGGTCACATAACCTTAGTAAGGGTACTTTGACCAAATTAGGGGCTTGAGTTGACTTGGGTCAACCTGGCCTCTAGGGTTGACCCTAATGGGTCCTTTTGGCTCTAATGGGCCTCCCAAGGTATTAGGGGTGTTGTGGTAGGGTCTTGGGGTTAAGGTGTAGCCCATGGTCATCCTAAACCATTGTTCAGAGTTCTACTATTTGCAGACCATGATGATTTTCCACATTTTGTCCCCTATCTCTTGGCCCATTTCTGGCTTCCTAGGGTTTGTCATGACCTAGTCATGGACAAAACCACTCCTAGGGGTCTAGTTGGAAATGGGATGTTACAAATCCCAATAAACAAAACAAAGATTTCGTCCCCGAAATCAAGGTTGAGCCTACGAGACTTACTACCGAAGAAAAGAACCTTGTAACATCCCATCATGACGCCTTGTTTGCTAAATTAGGTTTTAAGGGAAACCTAGATCTATGACAATTTCGCCCAATCGGCAAACCAAGATCCCAATAAACAAGGATAAGCCCCCAATAAACAAAAGATAAGCCTCTATCTGCCTAGAGCAGCCCTTAGAAATTTAAAGCAGGAAAATAAATTAACATCTTGAGGGGTCTGAGAGGTATACCTGACTGAATAGCTCTGGGTATCTTTGTCGCATCAGGTCCTGCGGCTCCCAGGTATGCTCCTCCTGGCCGTGGTTCCTCCACAGGACCTTGACTAGTGGGACCTTCTTGCGTCGCAAGACCCGTACTCCTCGGTCGTCGATCCTCACCGGCTCCAAACGAACCGACCGGTCTGAAGCTACCGGCCCTTCGGGGGTCAAAATCTGCTGCTCCGGGCGTAGCAGAGCCCTCCTCAGCGAAGAAATATGGAAGACGTCGTGCAGCGCTTCCAGCTCTGGTGGTAACTCCAGCCTGTAGGCTAGGGGCCCGATCCGCTCCAGGATCCTATAAGGGCCCATGTACCTAGGTCTGAGCTTCTTCCTCCGACCACGCACCCGCGAGACTGCATGCATGGGCCGGATCTTCAAAAACACTTGGTCCCCCACTTAGAACTCCACCTGCCGATGCCGGGCGTCATAGTACTTAGCCTGTCTACTCTACGCCTCTAGCATCCTGTCTCTGATCAGCCTCACCTGAGCCTCGGTGTCTTCAACATACTCTGATCCCAACACCTTCGGATCTTCGTCCTGAACCCAAGAAAGCGGGGTCCGACATTTCCTTCCATATAAGGCTTCGTAAGGCGCCATCCTGATGCTGGACTGGTAGTTGTTGTTATAGGAGAACTCGACCAGGGGTAAGAGTTTCTCCCACGGTTCCCCACGGTCCAAAATGCATAGCCTCAAAAGAACTTCCAGCGCCCGGTTGGTGCATTCTGTCTGCCCGTCCGTCTAGGGATGGAATGCAGTGCTGAAGGTCAATCACATGCCTAAGTAAGCTTGCACGGATCTCCACTCCCTGGAAGTGAACCGGCCATCCCGATCCGACACGATCGTCTTGGGCACCCCATGATATCGAACGAACTGCTCCACAAATCTCCGTACTAATACTCCCACAGCGTCGTCCTTCCTGATCGCAATGAACCTGGCTACTTTTGTCAACCGATCGACGATGACCCAAATCGAGTCATTTCCTGTTCGTGATCGGGGAAGTCCGTGAATAAAGTCCATCGCGATGTCTTCGAACTTCCACTCTGGTACCGGGAGTGGTTGCAACAAACCCGCGGGGTTTTTGCACTCTGCCTTCACTAACTGGCAAGCTTCGCAGTGGGTCACAAACCGAGTGATATCCTTCTTCATGCCAGGCCAGTACATAGTCTTCTTCAAATCCGCAGTCATCTTTGTGATGCCTGGGTGCACCGAGTATGGTTTACGTCCATTTCATTATATTTACGACGCAAACTTTCCTAGATGAGATCTAAGGGAACCCCAAGTCAGTAACTAATTTGCCCAATAAACAAAAGACACGTCCCCAAAAGATGAGCCCCCAATAAACAAAAGATAAGCCTCTACCTGCCTTGGGCTGAGTATCTATGTTATATCCATCCTAGCTGGGTGCACAATCCCTAGGGCATCAATCTTGACTTGGGGTTCCAACCTGAATCTGTTGATATACTCCATACTTAAAACCCTCCGAGTCATATTTACGACACCCTTATCCGGGTCAAAAAGTTCCCAATCCCAACCGAGTCTCTTCCGAACTTGAATTCCTATCCGGCCCTCGGTGCTTGCCATGGTGGTTGTCTCCAGGTAATCTTCTTACTAGTATGAGGGTTGAGACTATGTGTCTTCTACCATTCTGCTAATGGATTTTTGGTCTCAATTCTCCTTAAAGCAGTCCTTCCGGTTTGAGTAATCCTTGATAGGGACCGTAGGGCTACCTGAGTTTATGGCATAGGTAGCCATTCTCATGTTATACTCCTCCTTTATTCTCTTTAGGTATCTCCTTAGCTTAACCGAGTTCATACCCCAAGTATATTTCGGACTAGGGCATACTGTACGTTATCGTGGTTAGTCATGTCTCCTGGTGGGTTGAGTCTAACTTGTTGACTAGAGAATTATAAGATGGGATTTTCGCAGCCGGAGGTGCTCCCTGCTAGGGCAGGGTTTGCCACAGGCTACAAAAAAAGAATTCCAATTGCTAGCTGAAGAACAAGTTGAATTAATGAAAAGGTGGACTTTACATGTGATTCCCCTTATGGGCACACCACTGCTTCCGCTGCTTAGTTTGTCCCCAAACTAAACTCGCGCGGGGGTGACCCAGGGTTGTGGAGTGCTACTTTTCGATCGAGGTCCCCTCTGATACCACTTGTAAGACCCCCCCCCCCTCTTTTTTTTCTTTTTCGACACCGGGGTCTTAGGCCCAGAACCGCCGTTTTGCGGTGACTCCTTCACGCCCTAAAGAGTCATCACCACAAAGCGCCGATTCCGCCGGCCATTTCGATCACAAAAAAGTAGCATAAAGAAGTAAATGAAAACTAACTGTCCACAGAAAATCACATGTCATAATAAATATAACTCCACGAAGGGAGTGTCCACAGAATAAAACATCAGAGTAGCAAAAACGGGCTTATGCCCGGTACATCATATCCTCACTACAAAAAGATCACTCATGCGGAAGCAGAAAAAACTACTCAAGGTCGAGACTCACGGTCCCGGCTGTATGAACTCTGGAGCTAGACTGCCCCACCTCCAAGCGCACCGGTCTCTGGGGCTGCTCCTCCATGCTGGTCTCCGCGATCCCCTAAATGATGCGGTTCGAAAACCGTTAGTCTAAAATACTAAGTCCTATCATCCCCCGCCCCTTCCCCCACGGCTTCTAGGCACCGAGCGGAGAGGAAGAAAGGGGAGGACTTGAAGGTGGAGAATATCAAAAGCAGATGGCAGCGGTCCTATACTAGTAAATTCTATAGCATGTAAAGACAATAAGCTGAAATATGAAAAGTAACCTTTACTTATGTGAAAACACATAAGCCAAGGGGTCTTCTGCAAGGCTCCCATCGTATAAAAAGTCTCATACTAATTTATACGTTGGGGTGTCGGTGATCAAACAGCAGTAATTATATATATCAAAATTAACCTTAATTTATAAACTTGCCCACACAAGCTTATAGACTAAGGGTCGTTTTGCAGGTCCTAAAGTATAAGCGTCCCATTCCACTTATACTTTTAGGTGTCAAGGTTAAAGGTAACGATTATGCTATGACATGCAAGTGGGTATGATGGACATGCAAGTGCAACACACACACCCGACTCTGTGCACACAGACCTTTAGTTCACCCTTTCTGGAGCCGTAACCTCCCAGGATACCTCCGTAGTGGCAGACGGAAGCGGTGGGTTGGGCCTCGCCCACCTCTAAACCAGTAAAGCACTACCGGTCAGACCTATCGTACGCCTCAACGCTTGGTGCACGAAGCGGACTCCTGCGTACTCTTGCCGGCTGGCGCACCGGACTTCTGTTGGCGAAGCGCTAACCACACTTGCCGAGTCAACGTATTGGCGTCGGTGCATCGACCCTCCAATACCGAAGACCAACCACCTTAGTGTCATTTCCTTTTATGCACATGCAAATTAGCGTAATCAAGAACCGAGCCGAAGCTCCCCGGACCAACACGTCCGTCTCAAACAATCGAGTCGAAGCTCCCCGGACCCAAAGTCCGCCTTTTAACCATCCGAGCCGAAGCTCCCAGCTAACATCCGGTGCCATCAGTGTTTGTGAAATGTGCAACCCTAATTACTAAGTTTCTCTTTTCAGCTTGTTAAAACAGTTTACGTTAACCCAGGACTGCCCCCGGTATTCCCTGTGAAGGGCTCTCAAGGGGCACTAGGAACTGTGTTGGTGAAAGATATGGTACCTAAACACCTAGAGGGGGGGGTGAATAGGTGACCTAATCCTTTTTGAACTTTAATGGCAGCAAACAGTTAATATCACAGATTTCTAACTATTTTATCACAGCAAACACACAGCATACACAGCAACAATCACAGCACAGCAGACACAGAGTTTTATAGTGGTTCCCCAAGATTTGGGTACATCCACTTTCCCCCTTCGCCTATCTAGCAGTGTACTAGATTCGACCAAACTCCTCCACTGTCTCAGAACCCAAATTGGTTCCTACACCTCAGGCCCAAGGCCTTACAACTCAGCTTTATCCCAAAGCCTACACTCAGCCACAAAGGCCTACACTCAGCCAATCAAGGCCTACACTCAGCCAACAAGGCCTACACTCAGAGATTACAATCTTCTACACTCAGGCTCTCAAGCCCTACCCTCAGCCTTTATAATTACAGGCTTACAATTCACTCAGATCCAATGGATCTTACAAGATAAAAATGTTTATAGAAATATTAACTCAACAACTTAGAAACAAGAGATGGGAGTTGAGAGTTTCTTGATGAGTTCTTGGAAGAACTCAGCTGGATTCAATCTGACTTAGCTTTCTTCAAAGCTTCTTGAGTAGAACTGAATAAGATTGTCTCCTTCTACAGTTGATCCTTGACCTCTGCCACTTAGACTTCAGAATAAATCTGAACCCTTCTTCTCAGCCTAGTTCCAACGGCTGATTTCTTGGATGGAGCCCTCTCTCTCCAACTTCTTAAATCTGCACTTGGACTGCAAGATCTTCTTGTGTTGATACTCTATGTACCACTTTAACAACTTGTTTTTCAACAATCTGAACAACAGTTTCTGTAAACTGTCTAAGCCTATTTATAGGCCTTCTTCATGGTAACCGGCTGGTCCGGTTCATAACTGTCTTCTGACATCTCTGACAGGTGCTGTAGACCGGCTGGAACGGCAGCTGTCAAGTCATCCAGTCAGTTCTTGAAAATCTCTAACTGTCTGAAAGTGTCGAGACTTTCTGTCTTTGAGTGTCGACACTTATAGACCAAGTGTTGACACCAGTTGTGTAAGTGTCGACACTAGTCTACAAGGTGTCAACACAACTCCTTGTATGTCTCGACACAGTTTCTTCTGCATGTGTCGACACTGAAATTGAGTGTCGACACAAGTACTTGATCTTCTGTAACTTGCTGAATTCTTCTAAGTGTCGACACATCTCCTTTGTTTCGACACATCTTCTTGTATTGAATCTGTTAAGTGTCGACACTGCTCCTTGGTGTCGACACATAGTCTTCTATGTTGATACTTGCTGAGTGTCGACACAGCTCCTTGTGTTGACACTTGATTCTTCTGTTGAGACTTCAGCTGAGTGTCGATACATTCCCTTAGTGTCGACACTTGTACTTAGAATATTTTGTTGATAATTCTGTTCTTTACTAAGTGTCGACACAGCTCCTTGTGTCGACACTTTCTTTAAGTGTAGAGTCTTCAGCTAAGTGTCGACACATTGTTCTAGGTGTCGACACTTACTTCATGTGTTGACTCTTCTGTTGAGTGTCGACACTTTGTTTTTGGTGTCGAAACTTTCTTCAAGTGCTGACTCTTTTTGTTGTGTGTCGACACATTGTTCTTGGTGTCGACACTTTAACTTAGTTTCTGCTGACTTTTGCTGAGTGTCAACATAGCTCCAAGTGTCGACACTTTCTGGTGTAGACACAGCTTTACCGGGTGTCGACACAGCTCCTTGTGTCGACACTTTCTGTCTGCACTTTTCTTCACTGAGTGTCGACACAGCTCCTTGTGTCGACACTTTCTGTCTGGTGTCAACTCTGCATCCCAGGTGTCGACACAATGACTCCAAGTATCGACACTGCTTGTCTGGGTGTCGACACAAGTCTTCTTAAGTGTCGACACTTTCCCTCTGGGTGTCGACACATGGACTTAGAAACTTTTTGCTTCAGTCCAGTGATTACTTAACCTGCACAAGTAAACTCAACATACATCAAATACATTATGATGTATATCATTGAGTTGGGTGAGGCTTCTTCAAATCAGGTACATTTAGCCAATGTACCCAACAATCTCCCCCTATTTAGAGAAGTCATAACCCTTAGTCAATGATATACATCATTCATAATAAAAATTACAAAATGATGTAAAGCAGGATTATGTAAGCAGGGTAAACATAACATGTATCAATTTCACATGTATATACAAACATCAAACACAGAACAAATAAGAAATAGACATATTCACAGAACAAACATGAAATATACTGATCATATATTGTTCTAACATTTGTCTTATACATTCTCAGTAGTTTATAAAAATGTTTTACATTCAAAAGATTACAAAATAATCTTCAAGTAAATTCTTAATCTATTTCTGGTCAGGTTCCTTGATAACTATTCCCTTGCCAGCTTGAACTTGAGCTTTGACAGGGGCATCAACAATTTCAGCATCAGCAGGCTTCTTGTCTTTTAGATCTTTCTTTTTAAGCTCTTCAGCTTTGATCTTCTGCCTCTCAAAATAGTGATATGGCTTAGGAAAGTACTTGTTAGGCTCCTGGGCTGTAGGAGGTAGCTTTCCATCTTTTCCTTCCTTCTGTATTGAACAATGGCCTCTTATCTTGATTCATGCTTTCTCCATTCAGCTTCAGAGAACCACTTGTTCCTGTCATGAGTGTTATCCTTGGCAGCTTTCCAGGCAGTTAATATTATGTTTCTAGAGGTAGGGCTCCACTGTTCAAAGTCTGGCCTTTGTTCTGCTTGTTCCCTAAACCTCTTCTTAGACAACCTTGTCTCTTCCTCTTTCTGCAATGCCTCTTGCATGGCTTCTGAAATAGGTTGAACCACTTTCTCCAGAATAACATTAGACTTCCCTTCAGTTGGGCTATACATATGATGAATGTCAGCTTGCACCATTTCAAAATCTGGTGGAGGATAGATCACTTGAGCTACCTCTGGTTGCTCACCTCCAAGATATGCAGGTTGAATTCCAGATTCTGCCACATTGTCATCATCACAAAGTGGAGGATAGCCCAGTGTAGCTCTGATGGAATTTGATATCCACTTTGCATGGTCAGAGCTTGTCGTGACTAACACTCTCTCCCGCTTTATGACTTCTCTAGCCATATGATCTCTGACATCATCCTTCTGAAATCTGATTTGACTATCCAAGTATCTGATTCCATCTTTAAAGAATGGTTTAAGCTTTTGAAGTTGTTCTGATATGGCTTTCTGGGAGGCTTGGATAGCAGTCTTTACAGCAGTAAGTTCTTCTTGAAAGACTTTATCAAATTCAGCTTTAGCAGCAGCAGTAGATGTAGAAGGTTCAGCAGCCTTGTTCCTTAACTCAGTGACTATAGCATTATGTGAAGCAGTCAAGTTGTCATTCATTCTTAACTGATTTTCAAGAATATATCCTTGCTTCAATGTTATGTCATCCACTTGGGCCTTTATCTTTTCCTGCTGGGTTGCCAAGTACACCACTGCATTGCCACCCTTGTGGAAGCAGTCTGTCATCTCCTTCTTATTAAGGTTCATTTCAAACCTTATAGACTTGATGTCCTGGGCTAGATCAAATTGTAAGGATTTCTGCCCTTCATCCACATAAGCTTCTATGGCTTTTCTTTGTTCATTCAATTTAATCTGCATGGCAATCATCAAAGCACTATAATCAACAGTTGGAGCTTGCTGAACTATAGGCTGTGGGGCAATAGATTGCAGAGCTTTCTTATAACGTTTACTTCTTCTCTTGAAGACATACAGTTTCTTCTTCTTTGCCCTAGCACTCTCCTCATCTTCAGAGGCAGAAGTGCTGGCTATGTCAGCCCTGTCCTTAGGGCTTGAAGGCTTCTCAGATTGTTTAACTGGAGCTTTCCCAGTTTCTGGCCTTATAGGCTCTTCATGAACTTGCACTTGCTCCCCCTCAGCAGCAGCATTATCTTTTTCATTATCAAAATCTGCTTGATCAAGATTTAGGAATAAATCTTCCATTGTGTATTCTGGTGGTGAAGGAGCTGGAGACAGTCTTTGCTCTTCAACCACTGGATCAGGAATGACTTGTACAGCAGATGTGTCATCTTCAACAACATCTGGTACTGGACTACCCAGCTGAGTTTACTGAGGAACATCAGATAAATCAGCATCTTCTATAAGATATTCTAAAGTATTTAGGTCAGTGAGTACCTCTTGTATGATGGTGGTGGCTTGCTCACTTTCCAGTGTAGATGGTTCTTCTACAACTGGAGGCTCCCCCTGGCTTTGATCCTTGTGGATGGGGCTAGCTTGAGGCAGCTCCCCCTGGATCTCAGCATCCTCATGAGGAGCAGGTGACTTCACTGCAGGCTCTTCCTCTAGGTCATCTGAAGTGAAAACAACTTGTTCTTCACTATCAGAACTACTGGTGGACTCTTGTGCCACTGGAGCAGTTTTTCTCTTTTTCTTTGGAGGAATCTCCTTCTCAGTAACTGCCTTCTCTGGGGTTGGCATTTCCTTGGACAACACCATGTCCCATCTAGAAAAGAGCCTTAAATCCATCTTTCTCATATGATTTATCTTGCTGCCTGCAGCAGTACTCATTACCTCTAGTATCACACCAGCTAGGTAGAGATTTAAGATTCTGCCCAGATTGGGCTTCTTCAGACTTTCCTTAATCTTGTCAAACACTATAACTGACCAATCAGTTCTTATAGTGAAGATAATTCTTGTCATTATATTGAACATGGAGGCAGACACTCTGTCATGCCCTCCTGGCTTACTGAGTAAGACCTTTCCCACTATCTCAGAGAGGAATTTGCCTTGGCTATTCATCCCTTTCATGTTAAAAACAGAACCTATCTTCATCTTGGAATCAAGACCACACCAGTTAGAGCTTCCCTGGTCTTTGAAGTAGTAACCTCTTCATCATCTTGAGTTTTGGAAGCTGTAGAATCTTCCGCAGACTCTTTGGTGATACCTTGACCTTAGTTCCATGAACTCTGGATTTGATTCTGTATCCAGACTCATCTACTACAGCTCCATTTAGGAATTCAAGAACCTCTTTCTTCCAAATCTTTGTAGGTTAAGAAACTAAGTATTCTAAGCCAGAATCTGCAACTAGGGTTACGACTGCCTTGATTTATGTATCAGCATCATTGAAAGCGCCACGCACCAGCTCATATCCTTCGTTGACGTTCTCCTCTAGCTTAGGCGCCATTAGGGTTGGAGAATTTGTCTTGAGAGAAGAGAGGTGTCGACACAGTAGTTTTGGTCTCGAAACTTTGAAAGCATGTCGACAAACAAAGACCGAACCCTATTTATACCTTTCTGATTTTGAAGATGAACAGACGGGACAGATAACTTAAAATGTGTCGACACTGGCAATAAGTGTCGACACTGATTTATAATGTCTCGACACATATGTGTCGACACAATTTTAGTCACAGATTTTATGTGTCGACACTTGGTTATGTGTCGACACAACATAACTCGACACATTGTCAAGACTTTACTTAGAAAATTCTGAGTAAAACTTAAGTGTCGACACCACATTGATGTGTCGACACCTACTGGACATGTGTCGACACCAACTGTAACAACCCCATCCGTTCATATGATATATTCTAGAAGGTCCGGCCGGGGCCCCACAGGATATACCACAAAACAGTCGGTGAAGGTACAGGATGATACCAGAGTAGCGCATCGCACTTATCACAAGCATTCTAGCGGAAGCCTAAACTACTTGAACTCCTCAGGAATGTCCAAACATAAAACTCCACCTTTTATATATATAGGAATGTCTTACAACATGTACAAAGAACTGGCCTTATGGCCTTACAGGGCTTTCATATAGTGGCTACAACTATGGGCGCGCAGGCCGGCCACAACAAAAGAAAACATCAAAAGAACATATTTAGCCTTCGAGGGCTAAACAGCAGCAGCAGCAACACCAGCAGGAGCATCAACCTCTATGCGTCCCGCTCGGCTCTCCAGCACCTGTGCAAGGGACAATCCACCCATCGGTGGCAAACAAAAGCAACGGTCAGCGTTCAGCTAACCAAATTATAACGACCCTACCCCTTCTCTCGGGGCAGCGGTATTTTTCCCTGCAGGCATATCATATCACAAGTATGGCAACTATATCATCAAAAAGTGCTTTCACGCACACAACCATCACAACCGTTCGCACACCACCCCCGGCTCAACGTCCGTGCACTCAGGCACATTCTTGGTGTTCTGGCAACCCTCTTGCCACCACCGTATCAGGGTTATCACCAACGGTAAACTCTGAGCATTTACTCCATGGCGTGCAGCCGGAGTTAGTCCTCGGACACCGGATGGCCCGTAGCCCCCCTTTTGTGTCATGGCCGCAGGCCGAAGACTCTTGTTATGCGCTCCAACAGACCGCACTTTTGGTCTCGTCGGACGACATAGCGCAGGTCGGATCCTCCACCCCCCCCCCCCCCCCCCGTTTGCTCAAATCGCCTTGCCTTTCCCGTGCAGCATTACCTCATGGCTAATCAAAGCGCGGTCGTCTCACCAATCCTATTCCTGGCGTTCAAGCCTGTATTCACTATACCCATTCCTCCTTACAGCAAAGCGGGTCTTTCCTGGCGCACCAGTACTTCCTGTGACTCTCTCATATGACACCGCAAATTACAAATGTCAGGGGTCTTTCCTGGGCACACCAGTACTTCCTGTGACTCGCTCCACAGGTGGAACAACCCATGACATCAAGCATCACAAAAAGGCCTTTCCTGGTCCCACCACACTCTCTTCCTGTGCCTCAATCACAGGTTGGACCACCAAACCAGCACAAGGCTATTTTCCTGGGCTACCACCCCATAATCCTGCTACTCCTTTTTCGCGGGTATAAACCCGTAGACTCCTAACCTACACGTTTATTGTTTCACAAGTCTTTCCTCGTACACATCACCAATCAACCAACCCTCCAATGGGCTTCACACAGCATGCCTATCCGTACTCATTTCGGATCTATATGCAACACAAAGGGGATTTCAAGCATCCACCCAAACGACTTCCCAAAACACCACCTCCTTGTGGGGAATCAAAAGATATGCCAAAAAGAAGCCTCACATGGCTAGGAAGAAAGTCGTTACCCTTGACGATCGCTTCGGTGCCATGGCTTGAAAGCTTGCTTGCAAGACTCGCAAGAGCGTTTCCTCCGCAACAACGCTGGCTTCGGATCTCTCGCCGGTAAACGCAGCACCACCAACATCAGCAACCCCCTTCCCTTTCTCCTCCTTCTTCTCTCTCTTTCTCTCACACTTGAAGAAGTAAGCAAAGACTATGAGAAATAAATCTCTGACTTCGGCCTTATGGAAAGAAGAAGAGCTTTCAGCCCTTGGATCCCAGACTGAAGAAATGGACGGCCATGATTCTGCAAAACACACATTTTGACCCGACACGGCTTCGAACAACCTTGTGCCTGGCCGTGTGCCTCAAGCGGTGGTCAACCGACTTATCCAAACAGTGACACGCCCTCGGACACGCCCGTGTCATTGGCCGTGTCACCAACACGCCTTCAGACACGCCCGTGTCTGTGGCCGTGTACCTGGGTGACAAAATCCCAAATCATCCCGAGACTTCACACGCTGTGACACGCCCGTGTCCCTGCGGGTGCCTAGACACGGCACAAAGACACGCCCTGTCGAAATCCTCGTGCTGAGTTTCGCCTGATTTGACACGCCCTGTGACACGCCCGTGTCACAGGCCGTGTTCAACACTCGACACGCACTTCTTCGACACTCGACTCGACGATCGTCGAGCAAGAATCGGCGAGAATGCGGCACGGCCTTGGACCACGCCCCGTGTCCTGGGCATGTGCCTCTCTCGACGAATCGTCGAGACAAAAAAAAAATCGTCGAGACAAAGCCCAATCGTCGACCACAAACCCGACACGCGACCTGCGACACGCCCGTGACGCAGCCGTGTCACCTGACACGCCCCTGGACACACACCCGTGTTCCCAGGCCGTGTCAACCAAATTTGCCTGTTTCAGAACTTTGGGCTGTTACAATCCTCTCCCTCCTACAAGAAAATTTCGTCTCGAAATTCAGAGACAGAAAGTAACAAAAAGCAGCAAAAAAATGTAACAACATATAAAACTATTTATGTTACAATATTCTCGCTCCCAAATTACAGAAACAATTCAGGGAACTCTTCTCGCATGGTCTGCTCGCGCTCCCATGTCAGCTCTTCACGGCCGCAGTTGTCCCATCGGACTTTTACCATACGACCGTCCTTTTCCCCACTGTTTCTTTCTCGCTCGATTCTTCGATCTGAATGGTCTAACTCTCGTTGTTAGCCCATACTCCACCGCACACGATCATACCGCGATCACTTGAGCTGATCTTTCACGCTTTCCGCAGCACACGAGATGTGAAAGACATCATGTAACCACCCAAGTCCGCCGACAGAGCTAGCCGATAAGCCGCTTCGCCAATTCGCTCACCACTTCAAAAGGACCCAATACCTTGGACTCAACTTTTTCAATCGTCGAATCCTGGAGACACCATTGAATGGCTTGATTTTCAAGTAGACCAATCTCCACCGCACCGCATTCGACGTTCCGGTGCTTGGCGTTGTAGTACTTTCGCTTGTCGATCTTGAGCAATCACAATCTCTCTCGAATAGTCCGAATGGTTTGAGTTTGCGTCATCAAGCTCATTTGGTTTAACAACCCGCTTCACACCGCTTCTACCCAAGCCAAGGAGTACGACACTTCCTTCCATATAGGGCTTCATATGGTGCCATCCCAATGCTGGTCTGGTAGCTATTATTATATGCAAACTCGACATAATAGAGATGATCTTCCCATCTCTTTCCGAAGTCAAGGGCGCACATTCGGACATGTCCTCCATTGTTCTTGTTGGTACGTTCAGTTTGGCATCTGTTTGGGGATGAAAGGCCGTACTGAAAGTCAACTTCGTTCCAACAGTCGGTGAACTAGCCTCCAATCATTTGAACGTGAATCTCCCATCTCGATCACTTACGATGCTCCGAGGAACACCGTGAAACCACAATTTGATCAACATATAACTTTGCCAACTTTCCACCGAATCATCCCGCCTGTTCGGAGAAAATGTGCTACTTTTGTTAGCCGTCAACTATCACCCAAATGAATCATTCCTCCTGCAATTCTTGGCAATCCATGCACAAAATCCAGGAAATTTCATCAAATTCACATGGGATCGGCAGTGACTTCAAATAAACCGCCCGGCTTTGCATTCGCCTTCACCATCGCACATGTTGCATGGCTACATACAGGGCAACATCTTTCTTAAGCCCTGGCCACCAGAAAAGCTTTTTCATATCGTTAAACATCTTGTGCTCCGGGTGAATGGAATACTTCGTATAATGGTGGCTTCATACATCATTCTCTTCCCTCAGTTTCCCACATTGGGACGCACATCGGCTCTTTCGCAAAGACCGTCAATCCAGGTGAATTTGCCCTCTGGCCCTTCATTCCCATAGCGCAAGAGATCTTCATCCAACTCCGTTGCCGTCGAACTCGTCCGCAAGGTCACATTGCACTCAGTCCAGTTCGAACACCGCAATGGCAGTGGGAATTTTGTCAAACACACTAGATCTCCAATGCCTCCAATTCCTGGATCAGACATTCATCATGCCTGTACCAATTCGCTCTCGCCGGAACTCGCCGACCCAAAGCATCCGCACAACATTCCCCTTCCCGGGTGTATAGTGAATCTCGAAAGTGTAGTCCCCCAGGAACTCCAACCACCTTCGTTGTCGCATGTTCAACTCTTTCTGCTCCAACAGATACTTAAGCTTCTTATGATTCGGTATAAAGATCTCCACCTTCACGCCATAAAGTATGGTTCGCCACAGCTTCAAGTGCAAAAATCACCGCTGCTAATTCAAAACATGACGGATAGTTCGCTCGTGCACCTTCAGCTGGCGTGAGCCATAAGCAATCACCTTTCCGCCTCTGCAAAGAACGCAGCCTACCCTCCTGAGGCATCACTATATTACAACAAACCATCGGTTCACATGGCGAAGACAACACCGCCCGTGTCAACCGACCTTCAGCTCTTCAAAAGCTCGTGCGCACTCTCGTCCAAACGAACTCTGATCTTTTCGCGTCAGTGTGTTAGCGGCAAAGCGATCCGCGAGAGTTTCACAATCTTCTATAGTAGCCCGCAAGTCCAAGGAAACTCCTGACCTCGGCCACGGAAGACAATATTGGCCAATCTTGTATGGCTCTTATCTTCGCTGAATCCACTGTAATGCCCCTCCACTCACCACATGGCCCAAAAATGCCACTGACATAGCCAAAACTCGCACTTCAAGAACTTGCATAAAGCTGATTTTGCCTCAACGTATTCAACACTAACCGCAAATGAATCTCATGCTCAGCTTTGGACTTCGAGTATACCAGATATCATCATAAACACATCACAAACAGATCCAGGTACTCTCGAAAATACGGTGCATCAAATCCATAAAACGAAGGCGCATTACACAATCCAAAGGCATGACTGTGAACTCATAGTGCCATAACGCGTTCCAAATGCGTTTGGGAATGTCACCTTCCGAATCCTTAACTGTAAATAACCAGACTTTAGGTCCAACTTCGAATAGAGTAGACCACAGCTGAATCAAATAATTCATCAATCCGAGGTATCAGATACTTATTCTTCTTGGTCAGCTTATTCAATACAGGTAAATCGATACACAACCGTAACCCACCATCTTTCTTCTTTACAAAAAGCACAGGCGCGCTCCAAGGTGACATACATGGGCGGATATAGCCTTGCTCTAACATTTCTTGTAGTTGAACCTCACTCAGCCATTCTCTTTAGGCGCAACGCGATATGGCGAACGGGCCACTGGTTCGCACCTGGCACCAGCTCAATTGTGAAGTCAATCTCCCGCTGGGGTGGTAGCCCAGGGAGATCTGCGGGAAACATATCAGCAAATTCTGCCACAATCGGAACCTCGCACAAAGTGGCCTTAGGCTCAACAGCCTGAATTAGTGCAAAGTAACACTCCGCACCCTTCCGCACAGCTTTGACTACCTGGAGTGCAGACATCAACGTCCCGCTCACTCCTCGCATACCCGCGAACTTGGTCTCCTGTTCGGTATTCTGGCCCAACGTGATTTCTTTGGACTGGCAATCGATCATAGCATGCTGCTCCGCAAGCCAATCCATCCCAAAAATCACATCGAATTCCGAAATTGGCAAAAAGAATGCGGTTAAACAAAAATCCCGACTTCCCAACTGAACCACCACATCGCAAGCTTGATCCGCAAGCATCCAACAACCATTCGGCAACACCACTCTGACGCTATCTGTCTTTGCACGACTGGGTATCCCAAGCCGCGTAAGAAACTCACTCGACAGAAAAGAATACGATGCACCTGTATCAAACAGTGCTCGCGCCAGCGTGTCCCGAATCATCACAAAGCCTATGACAAACATGTCACACACACAAACCACAAACGTAGGGGTACTAAGGTAAGCATACAAACAGTAGCATAAGCAAAACTAAACTCATACCTGTGACCACGTCACTCTGCTTGATGGCCTCCTGCAGGCCAAGATTGTAGACCCGGGGTTGCGCTTGCGAGGCAGAAGACTCCACCACCGCTTTTCCTTTCTCCGCATAAGATGCTCCCGCCTTCTTTTCACTCTTTGGCGGCATCCGGCAATCTCGCGCAATGTGCCCCATCCTACCACAATTGAAGCAGGTACGAGTTTCTGGCTTGGAGGTTGCCCCTGATGTTGCTCCCGTTGCAACTGATGAAGGAGCTTGTCCACTCGGCTTGGACCTCTTACCCCATCTCTTCTTGTAAAATGATTTTCCAGAGCGGGGCGCCTTCCACTCCGGTTGCGTCATCACCAACGCTCTCTTCCCTTGCACCCTCTTCATATCCTTTTCCAACGCGGTCGCAGTGTCAACCAACGCTTGAAACCTTGGTTCACAGAACTGGACACAAGGAACCTCAACTCGTCCCTCAGTCCTTCATAGAACCGATTAGTCTTCCTCTGCTCATCAGCAAAAAATCGAACCCGCATACCGCCCCAAGCGAGTAAACTCATGCAGGTACGCGTCAACACTGCCATCACCTTGAGTCAACCGTTGGAATTCATTTTCCATGGCTATCCGTTGAGCCACAGGAAGGTGCTTCGCTAGGAAGAGCCGGGAGAATTCTTCCATCGACACTTGGGTTAACGGACGACCCGCCAAATGATGCAACTCCATCTCATCCCACCATAAACGCGCTTCTCCTTCAAGCAAGAAGGTGGCTAAGGTAACTTTCTGATGCTCCGCCGTTCCTATCGCCGTCATCACTCGCTTGACGCGCGATAACCAATCCTCAGCCTGCGTCGGGGTTCCCGCTCCCGAGAACGTAGGCGGATGGAAACTCATAAACCGTGTTAGCTGCTTTTCAGCCGCTCGAGGAACCACTTCCACGACAGGTTCAGCCTTGCCACCACCTGTTCTGGCCCCACAGCCGCTTGCTCCTGCCTAAGTGGCTGACCTTGGATCATGGTAAACAAGGCCTCCGCAACTAAACGGACATGTTCCGCAGACGGTGGAGGTGTAGGCACCGCAGCTGGTGCCGTACTTTCATCAGAACGCTGGGGCTCAGACTGCCCAGCTCCACTCCGTGTCACCTAAAGGTGGACAAGACACACACATTAGCGGTCGTACCCAAGCAAACAACACAACATAGGAACACGCAGGTTCCTCAAACATAGCAAATTGCATTCCTATCATGGACATTCAGGAGTTCAATCGTAGACTTTGGTGTGCACAACCACGTGCTCGCCACCCCACAAAAGAAGTCGGCCACGACTTCGAGAGGGAAAGACCAAGACAACCGATACCAAAAATGTAACAACCCCATCCGTTCATATGATATATTCTAGAAGGTCCGGCCGGGGCCCCACAGGATATACCACAAAACAGTCGGTGAAGGTACAGGATGATACCAGAGTAGCGCATCGCACCTATCACAAGCATTCTAGCGGAAGCCTAAACTACTTGAACTCCTCAGGAATGTCCAAACATAAAACTCCACCTTTTATATATATAGGAATTTCTTACAACATGTACAAAGAACTGGCCTTATGGCCTTACAGGGCTTTCATATAGTGGCTACAACTATGGGCGTGCAGGCCGGCCACAACAAAAGAAAACATCAAAAGAACATATTTAGCCTTCGAGGGCTAAACAGCAGCAGCAGCAACACCAGCAGGAGCATCAACCTCTATGCGTCCCGCTCGGCTCTCCAGCACCTGTGCAAGGGACAATCCACCCATCGGTGGCAAACAAAAGCAACGGTCAGCGTTCAGCTGACCAAATTATAACGACCCTACCCCTTCTCTCGGGGCAGCGGTATTTTTCCCTGCAGGCATATCATATCACAAGTATGGCAAGCTATATCATCAAAAAGTGCTTTCACGCACACAAGCCATCACAACCGTTCACCCACCCGGCTCAACGGTCCGTGCACTCAGGGCACATTCTTGGTGTTCTGGCAACCTCTTGCCCACCACCGTATCAGGGTTATCACCCAACGGTAAATCTCTTGAGCATTACTCCATGGCGTGCAGCCGGAGTTAGTCCTCGGACACCGGGATGGCCCGTAGCCCCCCTTTGTGTCATGGCGCGCAGGCCGAAGACTCTTGCTATGCGCTCCAACAGACCGCACTTTTTGGTCTCACGTCGGACGGACATAGCGCAGGTCGGATCCTCCACCCCCCCCCCCCCCCCCCCCCCCCCCGTTGCTCAAATCGCCTTGCCCTTTCCGCGTGCAGCGTACTCATGGCTATATCAAAGGCGCGGGTCGGTCTCACCAATCCTGTTCCTGGCGTTCAAGCCTGGGTATTTCACTATACCCATTTCCTCACAGCAACAGCGGGTCTTTCCTGGGCGCACCAGTACTTCCTGTGACTCCCGTCACAGGTGGACACCGCAAATTACAAATGTCAGGGGTCTTTCCTGGGCACACCAGTACTTCCTGTGACTCGCTCCACAGGTGGACACCCTATGACATCAAGCATCACAAAAAGGGCCTTTCCTGGTCCCACCAGTACTTCCTGTGCCTCAATCACAGGTTGGACCCAAAACCAGCACAAGGCTATTTTCCTGGGCTACCACCCCAGTACTTCCTGCTACTCCTTTTCGCAGGTATAACCCGTAGACTCCTTAACACTACACGTTTATCACGGAGTCTTCTCCGGTTCGTATGCAACATCACCAATCCAGACCAACCTGTCCAGATGGGCTTCACACAGCATGCCTATTCCGTACTCATTTCCGGATCTATATGCAACACAAAGGGGATTTCAAGCATCCACCCAAACGACTCCAAAAACAGCCACCTCCTGGTGGGGGAATCAAAAGATATGCCAAAACAGAAGCCTTCACATGGCTAGGAAGAAAAGTCGTTACCCTTGACGATCCCTTCGGTGCCATGGCTTGAATGCTTGCTTGCAAGACTCGCAAGAGCTTTTCCTCCGCAACGCTGGCTTCGGATCTCTCGCCGGTAAACCGCAGCACCACCAACAGCAACCCCTTCCCTTCTTCCTCCTCCTTTCTTTCTCTCTTTCTCTCTTCACTTGAAGAAAGGTTAAGGCTAAAGACTATGAGAAATAAATCTCTGACTTCGGCCCTTATGGAAAAAGAAGAAGAGCTTTCAGCCCTTGGATCCAGACTGAAGAAATGGACGGCCATGATTCTGCCAAAAACACACATTTTGACCCGACACGGCTTCAAACACGGCCGTGTGCCTCAAGCGGTGGTCAACCGACTTATCCAAACCAGTGACACGCCCACGGGACACGCCCGTGTCATTGGCCGTGTCACCAACACGCCTTCAGACACGCCCGTGTCTGTGGCCGTGTACCTGGGTGACAAAAATCCCAAATCATCCCGAGACTTCACACGGCCTGTGACACGCCCGTGTCCCAGGCCGTGTGCCTAGACACGGCACAAAGACACGCCCTGTCGAAATCCTCGGCGGGCTGAGTTCGTCGCCTGATTTGACACGCCCTGTGACACGCCCGTGTCACAGGCCGTGTTCAACACTCGACACGCACTTCTCGACACTCGACGATCGTCGAGCAAGAATCGGCGAGAATGCGACACGGCCTTGGACACGCCCGTGTCCTGGGCCGTGTGCCTCTCTCGACGAATCGTCGAGACCAAAAAAAATCGTCGAGACAAAGCCCAATCGTCGACACAACCCGACACGCCCTGCGACACGCCCGTGTCGCAGGCCGTGTCACCTGACACGCCCTGGGACACGCCCGTGTCCCAGGCCGTGTCAACCAAATTTGCCTGTTTCAGAACTTTGGGCTGTTACACCAACATTCTGAAGTGTCGACACCAACATCCTTGATGTGTCGACACTTATTTCCTGAAGTGTCGACACTACTATACTGTGTCGACATAGACTTGTCTATGTGTCGACAACCTTTTTACTTAGCCAATTTTAATTTTGTAAACTTACTCTAAGTTTATCATTCCTAGTTCAATTTTGAATCTATTGAACTTAGCTTCTTCTAGGGGCTTAGTAAACATATCAGCTACTTGATTATCAGTTTTAACATATTCTAATAAAATATCTTCTCTTTCTACATGCTCCCTAAGAAAATGATATTTAATTTCAATATGTTTAGTTCTACTATGAGATACAGGGTTATTAGCTATTGAAATAGCACTTGTAGAATCACAGAAAAGTGGAGTTCTACTTACCTGAAATCCATAGTCCTCTAGCTGATGTTGTATCCACAGAAGTTGAGCATAGCAACTTCCTGCAGCCACATACTCTGACTCTGCTGTGGAGATAGCCACACTGGTTTGCTTTTTGCTACTCCATGAAATTATTCTCCTACCTAGGAATTGACAGGTTCCAGTAGTGCTCTTTCTATCTTCTTTGCATCCTGCAAAGTCTGCATCTGAATAACCTGTTAGATCAAAATCTCCATTCCTATGGTACCAGAGGCCTAGATAGGGAGTGCCCTTTAGATATCTCAATATTCTTTTGACTGTTGTCAAATGAGACTCTTTAGGGCAGGCTTGATACCTGGCACAAAAACATGTAGCATACATGATGTCAGGTCTACTAGCAGTCAAGTATAATAGGGAGCCAACTATCCCTCTATACAAGGTTTCATCTACAGGTTTCCCTGCATCATCCTTGCTAAGAGACATACTTGACCCCATGGGAGTCTTCATGGTACTGGATGAATTCATACCATACTTCCTTATGAGTTCTAGGGTGAACTTGGACTGACATATGGATAAACCACTTTCAGTCTGTTTAACTTGGAGACCCAAGAAAAACTTCAGCTCTCCCATACTACTCATCTCAAACTGACCTTGCATAAGTTTTGCAAACTTTTTGCAAAGGCTGCTTTCAGTAGACCCAAATATAATGTCATCTACATATATTTGGACTAGTATAACTTTGCCTCTAGATTCCCTAAGGAATAGAGTCTTATCTATTTTCCCCCTGAGAACTTGTTCTCAATGAGGAAACTAGATAGGGTTTCATACCAAGCCCTAGGGGCTTGCTTTAACCCATATAAAGCTTTCCTAAGTCTATAGACATGATGAGGTAGAGTTGGATCAACAAAACCTGAAGGCTGTTCCACATAGACTTCTTCCTTAAGATTACCATTTAGGAATGCTGACTTGACATCCATTTGGTAAACCTTGAATCCTTGATAGGTTGCATAGGCCAGAACATCTTTATGGCTTCCAGTCTGGCTACTGGAGCAAAGGTTTGATCAAAATCAATACCTTCTTCTTGTCTATATCCTTTAGCAACCAGTCTAGCTTTATTCTTAATGATGACCCCTTGTTCATCCATCTTATTCCTGTAGATCCACTTAGTTCCTATTATATTGTGGTATTTAGGTTTAGGAACAAGTTCCCAGACCTTGCACCTCTTGAACTGATTAAGCTCTTCTTGCATTGCTTCAGTCCATTGTGGATCTTGTATTGCTTCTTCAAACTTCTTAGGTTCGTCTTGAGACATAAAGCTGGAGTAGATTGCTGCATTTAGGTTTCTGCTCCTGGTTTGTACTTCTTGTCTTGGATCTCCAATAATCTGCTCTATTGGATGATCTCTTAGATGCTTGTTGGCTGGAGGCATCCTAATTTCTGGTTGAACCTCTTCAGCATCTCCATCATGCTGTATTCCTTGTACTTCATCAGCAATTGGTACATGTAGTTCTCCCCCTGGACAACAGCTATTCTCCTCTCCTTGTTGTCTTGTAGCAGATACTTCTTCTATAGTAAGCTTGTCCAATTTCTTTGTTAAACCTGTGGGGCTGCATACAGTACTAGACAACTCATTGTTAATAAGTTTAGTCTCATCAAAAACTACATGCACAGATTCTTCTACAACTTGTGTAGACAAGTTGTAGACTCTATAAGCCTTACTATTATTGTTGTACCCAACAAAAATTCCCTCTTGGGACTTGGCAGCAAACTTAGTCAAATAAGACTTCCCATTGTTAAGTATGAAACATTTGCAACCAAAGATCCTGAAGTAGGATAGGTTTGGTTTCCTGCCTTTCACAACTTCATAGGGGGTCTTGTTGAGCCTTTTAGAGATGGTAGCCCTATTTATTACATGGCATACAGTGTTGACTGCTTCAGCCCAGAAATACTCTGGCAGTGATGTATCACTTAGTAGGGTCCTACCAGCCTCTATCAAGGTCCTATTCTTCCTCTCAGCAATGCCATTTTGTTGAGGTGTTCTAGGTGAAGAGAATTCTTGAAATATCTCAAAGTCTTCACAAAGTTTTGTCATGCTATCAGACTGAAACTCAGTACCATGGTCACTTCTAATCTTGACCACTGTACTGTCTAGTTCATTCTGAATTTGCTTGACAAAGCTATGGAAGACACTAGGTGTTTCAGATTTCTGTCTTAAGAAGAACACCCAGGAAAACCTTGAGTAGTCATCTACAACTACAAGGGTATAGACCTTCCTACCTAAGCTGTGAACTGGCATTGGACCAAAGAGATCCAAGTGCAAGAGGTATAAACACCTCACAGCATCTTTGTTTTCTATGCTTCTAAAGGTAGATTTAGTCTGCTTGCCCTTTTGACAAGCTGAGCAAATACCATCATTAACACACTTAACTTGAGGACCATTCCTCACTAACTCTTTGCTAAAGAGTTTGCTAATAGTCTTGTAGTTAAGATGGGCTAGCCTCTTGTGCCATTTGACATAATGAGAGACTGTCTCATCAGCTACAAGACAAACAGGAGAACCATTGTTCTCAATCATAATGTCTAGGCAGTAGACATTCCTCTTCCTATAACCCGTCAAAATGATCTCTTGATCACTTGACCTCTTGATATGACAACCATTTTTAACAAATGAGATGTCATACCCTAAATCACTTAATTGACTTATACTTATTAGGTTGTGTTTCAACCCTTTAACATAAGCCACTTGAGTAATGGTAACCAAGTTTGTAGAAATGTTACCAAACCCTTTGATGATTCCTTTTTTAGAACCACCAAAGGTGACTTTAGGACCATCTTTTATTGGAATGTAGTCCTTTAGTAATCTTCTAGTTCCAGTCATATGTCTGGAACATCCACTGTCCAAGTACCATGTTGGGGTATGGCCACTTGGACTCACCTGCAAAACAGATTAATGAACCTTAGAACCCAAAGAATTCTTGGGTCCTTGGTACTTGTTAGTCTGCAACTTGACAAAACTACCTACTGGCTTTCCACCAGGTAGCTTGTACTCACTTTGGCACTAACATTATGCCAACAGTCCACTGCAAAGTGGCCAACCTTGCCACAGCACCAGCATTCAAACTTATTGTACCTTTGCTTAGGTACTGTCTTTGCTGTCTTATCTACAGCAAGCTTGTTGAATGTTGGGGCTTTGCCCTTGGACTTAGACTTGGACTGCTCAGTCCTTGCAGGTCTAATGAAACCCAATCCAGCCTTGCCTTTATGATGAACAAATTCATCAATTAAAGGTAGCACTGACTTAGGTTTAGAAAACCTAGCAACAAGCTCTCTCTCTTTCTGAAGATTGATCTCCAGACTCTTGATTTGATCATTCTTAAAAGTGATAGTCCCCATCTGAATTACTGTAATGTGTTTCAGCCTGGCTATCTCATTAAGCTTTTGATCAAATTGCTTCTCAGAATCTGTTGCAGCAGCTCTAAGATCAGCAATTTCCTTTGCCTGACTTTTGGCTAGGGACTTGCTTTTCTTGTAAGCTTGCAACAGTACCTTATATTCATCTATAAGCTGATGAATATCATCCTCAGACTCAGAAACACTTTCATCACTTGATGAAGATGAATCTGATTCTGAACTGGAACAAGAAACTGAACTTAGAGTTGGACTTTGTACCTTACTTGGTCCTGGCTGCTCCAGGATTTTGTCACTCCCAGTCAATGCCATCAGTCCTTGGCACTGACAGTCTTCTTGTTCATAAATAGACTATATTATCTGCATAAATTCTTCTTCTTCTTCTTCAGCAAATAGCCCTATGTATGCCTCAGCATCAGACTCAGTTTCTGAAGAAGAGATATCTGATAGAGTCTTCTCCTTCTTGGCAACAAAAGACTTTTCTTTCTTTCCTTTGAAATAAGTCTTTTTCCTGTCACTAGATTCTTTCCTCTTTTCAGGACAGTCTGCAATAACATGGCCCTGTCTATTGCAGCAATAGCACACTATCTTTGAACCAGTTGCCCTGCTAGATTTTGTCCTCTTCCTGTCCTTCTTTGAAGCTTTTTTATCTTGATAAAAATCTTCTTTTCCTTTTGAAGTAGAAGGCCTTGACCTCCACTGTTTCTTCTTCAGGAATTTCTGAAAGTGTCTAGTGAAAGCAGCAAAGTCTTCGTCACTTTCACTGCTTGCAGATTTGGTGCTGACTGACTCATCTGACTCGGATTCAACTACCTTTGGAGGTGGAGTTGATGACTTATTTTTGCACTTCCTGGAGGCTTCTGTCTTGAAGGCTACTGTTCTTTCCTTGTGCTCAGTTCTTGTTGATTTCACTCCTCTTTTCTCACTGTCAACTGCATCTCATAAGACAATAACTTGCCAAACAGTGTAGGAGGAGGAATTTCCCCCAACTTAGCCATTTCTCTTATGGCACAGATCTTGGTGTCCCAATCTTTGGTTAGGGACCTTAGGAACTTGTCATTTAGTTCATAGTTACTGAACTCTCTTCCATAAGACATGAGTTCATTCACTATTCTGTAGAACTTCTTATAGCACTCAGTTATGTTATCACCCTTTCCTTGTCTAAAACTCTCATACTCCTAATTTAGCAAGGATTTTCTATCTTGTCTAACTTCTTCAGATCCATCCATATACATTATAAGAGTGTCCCACATATCTTTGGCTGTCTTACAGTGTATAAGATTCTGAAATGTTGCATCATCTATGGCACTTACTATAATGTTTTGTGCCCTCTTGTCCATGGTGGCTAAGACAATCTCATCCTTAGTCATCTCAGAGAAATCCTTTGGAGTTCTCTGATTTGCATCTAGAACTGAAATCTTCATGGGCACATAAAGCCCTTCCTTTACTGTGATGTAGATTCTAGGGTCTGAGGCCTCCATAAATAGCCTTACCCTTTCCTTCCAGATCCCAAAGATCTCTTTCCTGCATATGGGTAATTTCATGGAACCCAACTCCTTGTGATTCTCAGAGGAACTCATGTTTCTTGATTTTCTTGAATCTGTATTTTCTTGAATCTGTATGTTGCCTTACACTGAATCTGCCAATCAGGATCTCCTCAGACTGTTAGTCCTTTTGAAGTAACCTGGCTCTGATACCACTTGAAAGATATGGTACCTAAACACCTAGAGGGGGGGGTGAATAGGTGACCTAATCCTTTTTGAACTTTAATGGCAGCAAACAGTTAATATCACAGATTTCTAACTATTTTATCACAGCAAACACACAGCATACACAACAACAATCACAGCACAGCAGACACAGAGTTTTATAGTGGTTCCCCAAGATTTGGGTACATCCACTTTCCCCCTTCGCCTATCTAGCAGTGTACTAGATTCGGCCAAACTCCTCCACTGTCTCAGAACCCAAATTGGTTCCTATACCTCAGGCCCAAGGCCTTACAACTCAGCTTTATCCCAAAGCCTACACTCAGCCACAAAGTCCTACACTCAGCCAATCAAGGCCTACACTCAGCCAACAAGGCCTACACTCAGAGATTACAATCTCCTACACTCAGGCTCTCAAGCCCTACCCTCAGCCTTTATAATTACAGGCTTACAATTCACTCAGATCCAATGGATCCTACAAGATAAAAATATTTATAGAAATATTAACTCAACAACTTAGAAACAAGAGAGGGGAGTTGAGAGTTTCTTGATGAGTTCTTGGAAGAACTCAGCTGGATTCAATCTGACTTAGCTTTCTTCAAAGCTTCTTGAGTAGAACTGAATAAGATTGTCTCCTTCTGCAGTTGATCCTTGACCTCTGCCACTTAGACTTCAGAATAAATCTGAACCCTTCTTCTCAGCCTAGTTCCAACGGCTGATTTCTTGGATGGAGCCCTCTCTCTCTCAACTTCTTAAATCTGCACTTGGACTGCAAGATCTTCTTGTGTTGATACTCTATGTACCACTTTAACAACTTGTTTTTCAACAATCTGAACAACAGTTTCTGTAAATTGTCTAAGCCTATTTATAGGCCTTCTTCATGGTAACCGGCTGGTCCGGTTCATAACTGTCTTCTGACATCTCTGACAGGTGCTGTAGACCGGCTGGAACGGCAGCTGTCAAGTCATCCAGTCAGTTCTTGAAAATCTCTAACTGTCTTTGAGTGTCGAGACTTTCTGTCTTTGAGTGTCGACACTTATAGACCAAGTGTTGACACCAGTTGTGTAAGTGTCGACACTAGTCTACAAGGTGTCGACACAACTCCTTGTATGTCTCGACACAGTTTCTTCTGCATGTGTCGACACTGAAATTGAGTGTCGACACAAGTACTTGATCTTCTGTAACTTGCTGAATTCTTCTAAGTGTCGACACATCTCCTTTGTGTCGACACATCTTCTTGTGTTGAATCTGTTAAGTGTCGACACTGCTCCTTGGTGTCGACACATAGTCTTCTATGTTGATACTTGCTGAGTGTCGACACAGCTCCTTGTGTCGACACTTGATTCTTCTGTTGAGACTTCAGCTGAGTGTCGACACATTCCCTTAGTGTCGACACTTGTACTTAGAATATTTTGTTGATAATTCTGTTCTTTACTAAGTGTCGACACAGCTCCTTGTGTCGACACTTTCTTCAAGTGTAGAGTCTTCAGCTGAGTGTCGACACATTGTTCTAGGTGTCGACATTTACTTCATGTGTTAACTCTTCTGTTGAGTGTCGACACTTTGTTTTTGGTGTCGACACTTTCTTCAAGTGCTGACTCTTCTTGTTGTGTGTCGACACATTGTTCTTGGTGTCGACACTTTAACTTAGTTTCTGCTGACTTTTGCTGAGTGTCGACACAGCTCCAAGTGTCGACACTTTCTGGTGTAGACACAGCTTTACCGGGTGTCGACACAGCTCCTTGTGTCGACACTTTCTGTCTGCACTTTTCTTCACTGAGTGTCGACACAGCTCCTTGTGTCGACACTTTCTGTCTGGTGTCGACTCTGCATCCCAGGTGTCGACACAATGACTCCAAGTGTCGACACTACTTGTCTGGGTGTCGACACAAGTCTTCTTAAGTGTCGACACTTTCCCTCTGGGTGTCGACACATGAACTTAGAAACTTTTTTGCTTCAGTGCAGTGATTACTTAACCTGCACAAGTAAACTCAACATATATCAAATACATTATGATGTATATCATTGAGTTGGGTGAGGCTTCTTCAAATCACGTACATTTAGCCAATGTACCCAACAGTTGGGATTACGCCCAGCGTTCCCTTTCGCAAGGTACTTATTTTGTTATTGGTTGATTCCCTTACCCATTATTTTCTCATGTTCTGATATGCTAATCCTAGGGTGATTTGACTTCAACTCTCTTTGGGTAGGACGATCTTTCGTCGGACCCGAACGCCTCTAAACCCTAGGCAAAATCACACCCTACTCACTCATCTTCCATAGATGCAACCCACTCTACTTATCTTTCCAGCAAGTCATCAAGACCCATCACACGTGCTCTAATTCATATCCAAAATGATTTCCTGTAATTTTGCTATATGCAGACCACTTAAGCTACATGACCCGTAAAAAGGGAAGTACATGGAATACTCATCCAGTATCCCTATGATAATTATTAGAGGGCTAAAATGACATTTGAAGCATAAATCCAGAAACCCATAATTTTCCTAATTTGTCTGATAATTTATTTATTTATTCTAGTATCCAAAAAGCCCAAGTTTGAACATGAAGTAGCAATTTCAGACAAGATAATGTTCCAATAAATTTAAGGTAATTACAAAATGCCTAATAAACTCTAAGTCCTAAGTCTTCAAATTTTTCAGCAAGGTTTAGGCCTTTAAATTTAATTCCAAAGATACCTCATAAAAAGTCATTTTAAAAGATTTTATAGTAATAATACCTCCAAAAATTCAGAGAAAATTCAGGGATGATTGTGATGGCCTACAAATACCCTATAAAAAGTTTCATAATTTATCATTTAAAAATAAGGCTATATTTGATTTTCTCATGAACTTTCAAATTTAAGGGTTAATGAACAAAGTATACTAATTAGCCATCAAATATTTCCACAAAAATTCCCACATGATAATATTGAGCTAAAAGCACTAGGTAGCAAGTTTCATGATTTTTCAATAAGTAATGGGCTCTTGCAAGGATTATTTAGTATGTAATCAAAATAAAGCACTTGTGAAGTAGATGCCCTAACTAGTTATCCAAAACTTCTATCAAAATTCATATATGATTAGTATAGCCTAAAACTAACTCTGCCAATGTTTCATACCCTTTCAATAGGCAGTGAGACCACAATAGCCAAATTATTAATTAGGGCAAAACTATTGGTTACAAATGAAGTGCTACAATTATTGATCAAAATTCCTCAAGTAAATTATCAGAGGCTCAAAAACTCCTAATCCCCTCACTACCCAAATTTGGTTAAGATTCAAAAAGTTTAGCTAACCTAAACCTACACTACAAGTTTTAGGTCCTAAGCTAGGGTTAGGGTTTTGGGGACCCTACCCCTTTCAAAATTTGTTAATATTTCTAACAGAGGGTTTTATATATCCTAGGAACCTCCTTGCAAAATTTGGAGTTCATCCATGGTGTTTAGGACTCATGCCCTTCACAAGGCAAAAAGGTCCCTCTCTAGGGTTTGGCCTAGGGGCTTAGGGCAAATCAACTCTACTCTACCCCACATTCCATGGGGAGGTGCTAAGTGCCATAACAAGTCAGTGGCCCAAATTTCAGCCTCTGTTGAGGTGATTTGGCCACCGAAAATCAGAAATGCACATTTTGACCAAAATGCCCTTATTAAGGTATAGTTAGGGTTGGGTCAAAACCTATTCAAAACATATCCAAATTAGGTGAAACTCTATACAGATACCTAAAATGAACACAGGGACCACCCACCAAACTTTGGGAGGGTTTGGAGGTGTTTAGGGCACCTATTTCATTTATTTAATAATTATTAAATTTTTATAAAAACTATAGAAATATTTTATCCAAAAATTCCCATTTTTGTACCAGCTCTAGGTATAGCTAGGGTAGACTCCCTGTAAAAATTTCAACTGATTTGGACTAGGGATGAAGTGTGGGCACTCAGTTTAATGACTGCCTAGCCCTAAGGGTATGTCCCACCAAAATGGGTGCCCTGGTCAAACCAGGAGCCTAAATTGGTTCAAACCAATTTTAAAATAAAGTAGACAGAAAGGGCTAAAAATCATGTGTTGATCATTTCCTCATACAGAGCCTCTAACTATTTTTAAATATTTAAAACATTAAATGACAAAAGTGTGACAGAATGAAATAATTAGAAATAATTTCCTATAGTTTAACCCTGATGCAGCACGAATCTTGGCGTAGGGATCAACGGCATCCGGTCATCTTCTTCGTTGAGCCGACGGCTGCGATTCGTCCCGCCTGGAGCGATTTCCAAACGCCACTGCCGGCGACACGGCCACCTCCCTGGCCGGCCACCGGCACCACCACCTCCGTTGAGGTGGTGGCCATCCCCAGGTGGCGGCTTGGCCGCCGGAAACCCCTTTTCCGGCGATCCCGAGAGGTGAAGTTTTTCAGAAAAATCCGTGAGAAACCGAATTGGATCGGGCTCAATTGAGCCCGAACCTTGGACCTATTGATTGCTATGATCTAGTCATGAGTTAAGGAGAGGGGGAGGACCTTCCTGGCGGCCTGGATGCGAGAAGAGCGGCGGGATGCCATTGACGACGACGGCGGCGCTCGGCTTCTACAACGGCACAGTGGGATGGCTCGTCTCCTCCAGGTAAACGCTCTAAAATATTCCCCTTGGCCCCCTGATGGTGTTTAAATGGCAAATGGGGAAGAGGGAAGGCTGGTTCTTCAATGGCCATTAACACCATTAAAGGTGTGGCTCGGGTAGAGTGGAGGGGGGCTGAATCCATCCCTTGGTGGCCGGGAAACGGCTGGAATCAACTCCTCTCCCCTAGAGGAGTTGATTGCAGCCATAAATGGTGGCTGTTAGCCTCCCTTGGCCGGCCTTCCACTCTCCCCTTCCTCTTCCTCAATTTCTCTCTCCTCCATTATCATGGAGGGGAGCTCCTTTCTCTCTCCTAGTCACCTCTGGTTGACTAGTCAACCTCACAAGCTAAATGCAGCCCACTTGGTTATGATTGACATGGGGATGGGGTTAGCCTAAGGGAGAAGTGGCTTGGGCTTGGGTTAGCCCTTTTGGGCTAGATTTGACTTGACCTAAATGAGGGTTGACCTGGGCCAATTTGACCATCTGGGTTGACCCTATTGGGTTTTTAGTGACCCATTGGACTCCCTTAAGGTCTAGGGTTACTTGAATAGGGTTGGTTGGGCCTCTTGGTGGTCACATGTCCCTTGGCAAGGGCACTTTGACCATCTAGGGCTAGAGTTGACTTGGGTCAACATGACCAATTGGGTTGACCCCTATGGGTCCTGGGTGACCCATTGGCTTCCCTTAGGGTCTAGGTAGGGTTATGTAGGGTTACCCTGCACTTTGGAGGTCACATACCCTTAGTAAGGGTACTTTGACCAGATTAGGGGCTTGAGTTGACATGGGTCAACCTGGCCTCTAGGGTTGACCCTAATGGGTCCTTTTGGCTCTAATGGGCCTCCCAAGGTATTAGGGGTGTTGTGGTAGGGTCTTGGGGTTAAGGTGTAGCCCATGGTCATCCTAAACCATTGTTCAGAGTTCTACTATTTGCAGACCATGATGATTTTCCACATTTTGTCCCCTATCTCTTGGCCCATTTCTGGCTTCCTAGGGTTTGTCATGACCTAGTCATGGACAAAACCACTCCTAGGGGTCTAGTTGGAAATGGGATGTTACACTGGGCATAGGCCCTTTTTACTCTTTCATTTTGTACTCATTGTGGACTATGTTTATGCACTCTTCATTTATATATTTGATATGTACTCTGTGACTTGTGGACTAGAGGATTTGATATACTGCTATACCTTTATTTCTCATATTGGACTACAGGTTATATGATCGTATTAGCCGGCAGAATCCGCGTGTTGCGGTGTCGACTAACCCGTGCGTTAGTGCCACCGTAAGACGGCGGTTCTGGGCATAAGACCAGGAGCCTCCTTGGTAAGGGGGAGGGGTCTTAAATATTGTGTCTAACATGTTAGGGATGACTTGAACCATCAATGTCACGGTGTTCACTTTTTACATTAAGCTTAGAACTTTGGGCCACAATTTTAGTGCTTAAGTCTTTTGTATATAGGTTAAAGTGCATCTATCTATGCGGGTAGATTTCGATTGATTCGTGGACCTTGAAGTAACTGTTATAATAATGATAGTACAAAAATAAGTGTGAAAAAAAATACAAGGCATGCTATCAAATCATGTGTGAAGGATACCCCCTAAGCACTACTCACTCCTCCTGATAAGTCTTCATGAGCATTGTGAGAATGAGCACCATGGTTAAATAAATCATTTTGATCTTATGCAAAGACTAAAACTTAAGTTTTTTGGCCCCTAGTGAGTCTTGGTATGAAATAGATAGGAACGTGACGTGATTTTTCACGTTATTCCTCTTGTGATAACATATTGAATTATTGAGACCTGGCTCTGATACCATCTCCACATTCACGAGCGAGGTGTCCTACCAGACCACACGCATAACAAGTACGCTTCTCAGGTCTCAAGCATAAACTCGGGTTGTTGTCTCATTGCAACAAATGCGTGAAAATAGTCCGCAACCTTGTCCTCTCCTTGGCTCAAACACACGTGTCCCGACGAAGCTGGGGCACTTCCCCTTGCCGGCTGCTCAAGTTCCCTACCCGGCATGGAACGCATCACCGGATCAGAGGGTGAAACTTGTCCCTCATGGTAAGCCTTGAGCGTTGCAAAAACCATATCGACAATCAGTCGAGCCGTTTCGATCGATGAAGGAGAGGTTGGTGCCACAGTTGATGTCATGCTTCCTAGCGAGTGTTGGGGTTCCTGCTGCCAAGTCATCGCACTCGTCGCCTACAGACGGAAAATTACACAAGTAAGCAACAAGATAGGAACACGCAGGTTCCTCAAACACAAAACTTTGCATTCCTATCTAACATGACAGTGTCACGGCTCCGCTCTAGGCGACCCTACCGGGCTGCAGCCCAAGCACCCCAACCCCTCTCCCTCCACGGGCGGGTTGTTGGTGGCCACAGCCTCCCTTTGATGAGGTAAACTAGATAGTCAAGCGCGCACTACGGGGACTTCCCAGGAGGTCACCCATCCCAGTACTACTCCAGCCCGAGCACGCTTAACTATGGAGTTCTTTCAACTCTCATCACCAATTGAGCTGCAGCTCAATTGGTGATGAGAGTTGAAAGAACTCCATAGTTAAGCGTGCTCGGGCTGGAGTAGTACTGGGATGGGTGACCTCCTGGGAAGTCCCCGTAGTGCGCGCTTGACTATCTAGTTTACCTCATCAAAGGGAGGCTGTGGCCACCAACAACCCGCCCGTGGAGGGAGAGGGGTTGGGGTGCTTGGGCTGCAGCCCGGTAGGGTCGCCTAGAGCGGAGCCGTGACACTGTCACGTTGGATCGGCTAGGGGCCTTACACGGCCTGCGCCACGGGCGTGTCGCAGGGCGTGTCGAGGATGTGTCGACGATCGGCCTTTGTCTCGATGATTTTTCTCTCGACGATGCGTCGCGAGGGGGCACACGGCCCAGGACACGGGCGTGTCCAAGGCCGTGTCGTATGCTCGATGACTTTATCTCGACGATCATCGAGTGTCGAGACGTGTGTGTGTCGAGTGTCGAGAAGTTGAACACGGCCTGTGACACGGGCGTGTCACAGGGCGTGTCAAATCAGGACGGCGAATTCAGCCTGCCGAAGGATTTCGACAGGGCGTGTCTTTGTGTCGTGTCTGGGCACACGGCCTGGAACACGGGCGTGTCACAGGCCGTGTGAAGTCTCGGGATGTTTTGGGATTTTTTTCACCCAGGCACACGGCCACAGACACGGCCGTGTCTGAAGGCGTGTTGGTGACACGGCCCATGACACGGGCGTGTCCCATGGGCGTGTCACTGGTTTGGATAAGTCGGTTGACCACCGCTTGAGGCACACGGCCTGGCACACGGCCGTGTCAGAGGCCGTGTCGGGTCAAAATCAGTGATTTTGGCAGAATCGTGGCCGTCAATTCCTTCAGTCTGAATCCAAGGGCTGAAGCTTCTTCCTCTTTTTCCTTAAAGGCCGAAATCAGAGAAGGATTCTCATTTTCTTTGGCCTTGAGTTTCTTCAAGTTAAGAGAGAAAGAGAGAGAGAAAGGAGGAGGAAGAAGAAAAGGGGGGGCTGTTGCTGGTGGTGCTGCGGTTTACCGACGAGAGATCCGAAGCCGGCGTTGCGGAGGAAACGATCTTGCGAGTCTTGCAAGCAAGCTTTGCGGCCATGGCACCGAAGCGGTCGTCAAGGGTAACGACTTTTCTTCCTAGCCATGTGAAGGCTTCCTTTTTGGCATATTTTGTGATTTCCCCCACCAAGAGGTGGCCGGTTTTGGAAATCTTTGGGTGGATGCTTGAAATCCCCTTTGTTAGCATATAGATCCGGAAATGGAGTACGGAATAGGCATGCTGTGTGAAGCCCATCTGGACAGGTTGGTCTGGATTGGTGATGTTGCATACGAACCGGAGAAAACTCCGTGATAAACGTGTAGTGTAAGGAGTCTACGGGTTATGCCTGCGAAAAGGAGTAGCAGGAAGTACTGGGGTGGTAGCCCAAGAAAATAGCCATGTGATGGTTTTGGGTCCAACCTGTGATTGAGGCACAGGAAGTACTGGTGGGACCAGGAAAGGCCCTTTTTGTGATGTTTGATGTCGTAGGGTCTCCACCTGTGAAGCGAGTAACAGGAAGTACTGACATGAGAGCTAGGAAAGACCCCTGACATTTGTGCTTGTGCGGTGTCCACCTGTGGAGAGAGTCACAGGAAGTACTGGTGTGCCCAGGAAAGACCCGCTGTTGCTGTGAGAGAAATGGGTATAGAGAAATACCCAGGCTTGAATGCCAGAACAGGATCGGTGAGACCTACCCGCGCCTTTGATATAGCCATGAGTACGTTGTACTCTGAGAAGGCAAGGCGATTTGAGCAACGGGGGGTGGAGGATCCGACCTGCGCTATGTCCGTCCGACGTGAGACCAAAAAGTGCGGTCTGTTGGAGCGCATAGCAAGAGTCTTCGGCCTGCGCGCCATGACACAACGGGGGGCTACGGGCCATCCCGGTGTCCGAAGACTAACTCCGGCTGCACGCCATGGAGTAAATGCTCAAGAGAGTTACCGTTGGGTTGTAACCCTGATACGGTGGTGGGCAAGAGGTTGCCAGAACACCAAGAATGTGCCCTGAGTGCACGGACCGTTGGGCCGGGTGGCGAACGGTTGTGATGGCTTGTGTGCGTGAAAGCACATTTTGATGATATAGCTTGCCATACATGTGATCTCCTATGCCTGCAGGGAAGAATACCGCTGCCCCGAGAGAAGGGGTAGGGTCGTTATAATTTGGTCAGCTGAACGCTGACCGTTGCCCTTGTTTGCCATCGTTGGGTGGATTGTCCCTTTACAGGTGCTGGAGAGCCGAGCGGGACGCATAGAGGTTGATGTTCCTGCTGGTGTTGCTGCGATTGCTGCTAGCCCTCGAAGGATAAATGTGTTCTCTTGTGTGTTTTCTTTTCTTGTGGTCGGCCTGCGCGCCAATTTGTTTAGCCCACAGTGTGAAAGCCATGTAAGGCCATAAGGCCAACTCTTTTGACTTGTAAGACATTCCTATATGATATAAAATGTGGAGTTTTATGTTTGGACATTCATGAGGAGTTCTAGTTGTAGTCTAGGCTTCCGCTAGACTGCTTTGTGATAGGTGCGATGCGCGACTCTGGTATCATCATGTACCTTCACCGACTGTTTTGTGCTATATCCTGTGGGGCCCGGCCGGACCTTCTAGAATATATCATATGAATGGATGGGGTTGTTACATTTTTGGTATCGGTCGTCTTGGTCGTTCCCTCTCGAAGTCGTGGTCGCCTTCTTTTGTGGGGTGGAGAGCACGTATTTGTGCAAACCAAAGTCTACGATCGAACTCCTGAATGTCCATGATAGGAATGCAAAGTTTTGTGTTTGAGGAACCTGCGTTGTTCCTATCTTGTTGCTTACTTGTGTAATTTTCCGTCTGTAGGCGACGAGTGCGATGGCTTGGCAGCAGGAACCCCAACACTCGCTAGGAAGCATGACATCAACTGTGGCACCAACCTCTCCTTCATCGATCGAAACGGCTCGACTGATTGTCGATATGGTTTTTGCAACGCTCAAGGCTTACCATGAGGGACAAGTTTCACCCTCTGATCCGGTGATGCGTTCCATGCCGGGTAGGGAACTTGAGCAGCCGGCAAGGGGAAGTGCCCCAGCTTCGTCGGGACACGTGTGTTTGAGCCAAGGAGAGGACACGGTTGCGGACTATTTTCACGCATTTGTTGCAATGAGACAACAACCCGAGTTTATGTTTGAGACCGAGGGGATGAAGATCACTCGGTTTTATGATGGGCTACGTCAGGAACTCCGTTTCTTGTTGATGGGACCTAAGTTCTTGGGCTTCCGACCACTGGTGGAGGCAGCGAGACTGTTGGAAAGCGACTTGAGGAGAGCCCAGCAGATGCCTGTGACTCGGAAAGTGCGCACTCCAAGGGTTGGGAAGTCGGCTCACCGTAAGAGGCAGAGACCTGAGAAGCGTACTTGTTATGCGTGTGGTCTGGTAGGACACCTCGCTCGTGAATGTGGAGATGGTGTTCAGCAGCCAAAGAAGCAGTACAAGTGCTATTCGTGTGGGAAAGCAGGACATAAAGCCCGCGATTGCCGCGTTGGCTCGTAGCAGGCAAGAAAATGTCGACATCATGATGTAGATAACTAATGAGGCTCCTCATGTACATAAATAATGGTGGCTTAAGCATGTTCGATGTACATTAAGCCGTTTTGGATGAAAAGGCTATGAGGGCCTGTGTCCGATATGGATGTGTGGGATCAACGTGTGTTGTCAATTGTTGATGTTTTCTACCATGGGGACATGTGTGCCCAAACTTGGCAAGAGTTGTCGACGTTTACGATAATCGTCTTGCTTGCTTTTGTTTGCATCTTGTGAATGTTGTTTGTATGTGTTCGGTGCACCATAGGCACCGTTTGCGAAGGATGTTTTGTATTCTTTTCTGTCTAGCGCGTTGATCACGCGCCTTGGGAAGACAGATAGCATCAGCGTGAGGTAGCCGAATGGCTGTTGGCTGCTTGCGGATCAAGCTTGCGATGTGGCAGTTCAGTGAGGAAGTCAGGATTTTTGTTTACCCGCATTTGTTTTGCCAAAATCGGAATTCGATGTGATTTTTGGGATGGATTGGCTTGCGGAGCAGCATGCTATGATTGATTGCCAGTCCAAAGAAATCACGTTGGGCCAGAATACCGAACAGAAGACCAAGTTTGCGGGTATGCGAGGAGTGAGCGGGACGTTGATGTCTGCACTCCAGGTAGTCAAAGCTGTTCGGAAGGGTGCGGAGTGTTACTTTGCACTAATTCATGCTGTGGAGCCTAAGGCCACTTTGTGCGAGGTTCCGATTGTGGCAGAATTTACAGATGTGTTTCCCATGGATCTCCCTGGGCTAGCACCCCAGCGGGAGATTGACTTCACAATTGAGTTGGTGCCAGGTGCGAAACCCGTGGCTCGCTCGCCATATCGCGTTGCGCCTAAAGAGATGGCTGAGTTGAAGGTTCAACTACAAGAAATGCTAGAGCAAGGTTATATCCGCCCAAGTATGTCACCTTGGAGCGTGTCTGTGCTTTTTGTAAAGAAGAAAGATGGTGGGTTACGGTTGTGTATCGATTACCGTGAATTGAATAAGCTGACCGAGAAGAATAAGTATCCTATACCCCGGATTGATGAATTATTTGATCAGCTGGTGGGATCTACCGTCTATTCGAAGTTGGACCTGAAGTCTGGTTATTACCAGTTAAGAATTCGGGAAGGTGACATTCCCAAAACCGCATTTGGAACGCGTTATGGGCACTATGAGTTCACAGTCATGCCCTTTGGCTTGTGTAATGCGCCCTCGGTGTTTATGGATCTGATGCACCGTATTTTTCGTGAGTACCTGGATCTGTTTGTGATAGTGTTTATTGATGATATCCTGGTGTACTCAACGTCCAAAGTCGAGCATGAGAGTCACTTGCGGTTGGTGTTGAACACGTTGAGGCAAAATCAGCTATATGCCAAGTTCTCGAAGTGCGAGTTGTGGCTATCGTCAGTGGCATTTTTAGGCCATGTAGTGAGTGGAGCGGGCATTTCAATGGATCCAGCGAAGATAAGAGCCATACAAGAGTGGCCAAGATTGTCTTCCGTAGCCGAGGTCAGGAGTTTCCTTGGCCTTGCGGGCTACTATAGACGATTTGTGGAGAACTTCTCACGGATCGCTTTGCCGCTAACCACACTGACGCGAAAAGATCAGAAGTTCGTTTGGACGCCAGAGTGCACACGAGCTTTTGAAGAGCTGAAGGTTCAGTTGACCACGGCGCCGGTATTGTCTTCGCCATGTGGAACCGATGGCTTTGTGATTTATAGTGATGCCTCAGGGAGCGGCTTAGGCTGCGTTCTTCTGTAGAGCGGAAAGGTGATTGCTTATGGCTCACGCCAACTAAAGGTGCACGAGCGAAACTATCCCGTCCATGATTTAGAATTAGCGGCGGTGATGTTTGCACCCAAGTTGTGGCGACACTACCTTTATGGAGTGAAGGTGGAGATCTATACCGATCATAAGAGCCTAAAGTATCTTTTGGAGCAAAAGGACTTGAACATGCGACAACGAAGGTGGTTGGAGTTCCTTGGGGACTACACTTTTGAGATTCACTATACGCCCGGGAAGGGGAATGTTGTCGCGGATGCCTTGAGTCGGCGAGTTCCGGCTAGAGCAAATTGGTTACAAAGGCATTGGAGATCTATTGTGTTGACAAGAAGTCCACTGCTACTGCATGTTTGAACTGGATCGAGGTGCAATGTGACCTTGCGGACCGAGTTCGACGGGAAATGGAGTTGGATGAAGATCTCTTGCGCTATGTGAATGAAGGGCCAGAAGGCAAATTCACCTGGAAAGACGGTCTTTTGTGAAATGATGGAAGAACTGCTATATGAAGCGCATTATACAAAATATTCCATTCACCCCGGGAGCACAAAGATGTTCAACGATATGAAGAGGCTTTGCTAGTGGCCAGGGCTCAAGAAAGATGTTGCCCTTTATGTCTCTAAATGCCAAACATGTGCGATGGTGAAGGCGGAATGCCAAAAGCCGGGTGGATATTTGAAGTCACTGCCGATCCCAGAGTGGAAATTTGATGATATTTCCATGGATTTTGTGCATGGGTTGCCAAGATCGCAGCGAGGAAATGATTCCATTTGGGTGATTGTTGACCGGCTAACAAAAGTAGCACATTTTCTCCCGAACAGGCGGGATGATTCAGTTGAAAGTTTGGCAAAGTTATATGTTGACCAGATTGTGCGGCTTCACGGTGTTCCTCGGAGCATCGTAAGTGATCGAGAGGGGCGATTCACGTCAAATGATTGGAGGCTAGTTCACCGACTGTTGGGTACGAAGTTGACTTTCAGTACGGCCTTTCATCCCCAAACGGATGGCCAAACTGAACGTACCAACAGAACAATGGAGGACATGCTCCGAATGTGCGCCCTTGACTTCGGAAAGAGATGGGAAGATCACCTCTATATGGTCGAGTTTGCATATAATAACAGCTAACAAGCAAGCATTGGGATGGCACCATATGAAGCGCTATATGGACGGAAGTGTCGTACTCCCTTGGCTTGGGTAGAAGCGGGCGAATCTCGGATTGTTAAACCAAATGAGGTTGAGGAAGCAAACTCAACCATACGGACTATTCGAGAGAGATTGCTTATTGCTCAAGATCGACAAGCGAAGTACTACAACGCCAAGCACCGGAACGTGGAATTTGTGGTTGGCGATTGGGTCTACTTGAAGCTCAAACCATTCAAAGGTGTCTCCAGGATTCGACGATTGAAAAAGTTGAGTCCCAGATATTTGGGTCCGTTTGAAGTGGTTGAGCGAGTTGGCGAAGCGGCTTATTCGCTAGCTCTGTCGGCGGACTTGGGTCGGTTACATGATGTCTTTCACATCTCGGTGCTTCGGAAGGCCGTGAAAGATCCAACTCAAGTGATCGCGGATGATCGTGTGCCGGTGGAGGATGGGCTAACAACGAAAGTTAGACCCATTCAGATCGAAGATCGAGCCGAAAAATAGTTGCGGAACAAGACGGTCGGTATGGTAAAAATCCGGTGGGACAACTACGGCCGTGAAGAACTGACATGGGAGCGCGAGCAGACCATGCGAGAAGAGTTCCCTGAGCTGTTTTTGTAACCTGTAGCAAGAATGTTGTAACATAACTTTTATATATGTTGTCACATTTTTCTTGTTGTTTTATATTGCCTTTCCTATGTCTGAATTTCGAGGACGAAATTTCTTGTAGGAGGAGAGGATTGTAACAGCCCAAAGTTCGGAAATAGGCATTTTTGGGTGACACGGCCTGGGACACGGGCGTGTCCCAGGGCGTGTTAGTTGACACGGCCTGCGCCACGGGCGTGTCGCAGGGCGTGTCGAGGATGTGTCGACGATCGGCCTTTGTCTCGACGATTTTTCTCTCGACGATGCGTCGCGAGGGGGGCACACGGCCCAGGACACGGGCGTGTCCACGGCCGTGTCGTATGCTCGACGACTTTATCTCGACGATCGTCGAGTGTCGAGACGTGTGTGTGTCGAGTGTCGAGAAGTTGAACACGGCCTGTGACACGGGCGTGTCACAGGGCGTGTCAAATCAGGACGGCGAATTCAGCCCGCCGAAGGATTTCGACAGGGCGTGTCTTTGTGCCGTGTCTGGGCACACGGCCTGGAACACGGGCGTGTCACAGGCCGTGTGAAGTCTCGGGATGTTTTGGGATTTTTTTCACCCAGGCACACGGCCACAGACACGGCCGTGTCTGAAGGCGTGTTGGTGACACGGCCCATGACACGGGCGTGTCCCATGGGCGTGTCACTGGTTTGGATAAGTCGGTTGACCACCGCTTGAGGCACACGGCCTGGCACACGGCCGTGTCAGAGGCCGTGTCGGGTCAAAATCAGTGATTTTGGCAGAATCGTGGCCGTCAATTCCTTCAGTCTGAATCCAAGGGCTGAAGCTTCTTCCTCTTTTTCCTTAAAGGCCGAAATCAGAGAAGGATTCTCATTTTCTTTGGCCTTGAGTTTCTTCAAGTTAAGAGAGAAAGAGAGAGAGAAAGGAGGAGGAAGAAGAAAAGGGGGGCTGCTGCTGGTGGTGCTGCGGTTTACCGACGAGAGATCCGAAGCCGGCGTTGCGGAGGAAACGATCTTGCGAGTCTTGCAAGCAAGCTTTGCGGCCATGACACCGAAGCGGTCGTCAAGGGTAACGACTTTTCTTCCTAGCCATGTGAAGGCTTCCTTTTTGGCATATTTTGTGATTTCCCCCACCAAGAGGTGGCCGGTTTTGGAAATCTTTGGGTGGATGCTTGAAATCCCCTTTGTTAGCATATAGATCCGGAAATGGAGTACGGAATAGGCATGCTGTGTGAAGCCCATCTGGACAGGTTGGTCTGGATTGGTGATGTTGCATACGAACCGGAGAAAACTCCGTGATAAACGTGTAGTGTAAGGAGTCTACGGGTTATGCCTGCGAAAAGGAGTAGCAGGAAGTACTGGGGTGGTAGCCCAGGAAAATAGCCATGTGATGGTTTTGGGTCCAACCTGTGATTGAGGCACAGGAAGTACTGGTGGGACCAAGAAAGGCCCTTTTTGTGATGCTTGATGTCGTAGGGTGTCCACCTGTGAAGCGAGTAACAGGAAGTACTGGCATGAGAGCTAGGAAAGACCCCTGACATTTGTGCTTGTGCGGTGTCCACCTGTGGAGAGAGTCACAGGAAGTACTGGTGTGCCCAGGAAAGACCCGCTGTTGCTGTGAGAGAAATGGGTATAGAGAAATACCCAGGCTTGAATGCCAGAACAGGATCGGTGAGACCTACCCGCGCCTTTGATATAGCCATGAGTACGTTGTACTCAGAGAAGGCAAGGCGATTTGAGCAACGGGGGGTGGAGGATCCGACCTGCGCTATGTCCGTCCGACGTGAGACCAAAAAGTGCGGTCTGTTGGAGCGCATAGCAAGAGTCTTCGGCCTGCGCGCCATGACACAACGGGGGGCTACGGGCCATCCCGGTGTCCGAAGACTAACTCCGACTGCACGCCATGGAGTAAATGCTCAAGAGAGTTACCGTTGGGTTGTAACCCTGATACGGTGGTGGGCAAGAGGTTGCCAGAACACCAAGAATGTGCCCTGAGTGCACGGACCGTTGGGCCGGGTGGCGAACGGTTGTGATGGCTTGTGTGCGTGAAAGCACATTTTGATGATATAGCTTGCCATACTTGTGATCTCCTATGCCTGCAGGGAAGAATACCGCTGCCCCGAGAGAAGGGGTAGGGTCGTTATAATTTGGTCAGCTGAACGCTGACCGTTGCCCTTGTTTGCCACCGTTGGGTGGATTGTCCCTTTACAGGTGCTGGAGAGCCGAGCGGGACGCATAGAGGTTGATGTTCCTGCTGGTGTTGCTGCGATTGCTGCTAGCCCTCGAAGGCTAAATGTGTTCTCTTGTGTGTTTTCTTTTCTTGTGGCCGGCCTGCGCGCCAATTTGTTTAGCCCACAGTGTGAAAGCCATGTAAGGCCATAAGGCCAACTCTTTTGACTTGTAAGACATTCCTATATGATATAAAATGTGGAGTTTTATGTTTGGACATTCATGAGGAGTTCCAGTTGTAGTCTAGGCTTCCGCTAGAATGCTTTGTGATAGGTGCGATGCGCGACTCTGGTATCATCCTGTACCTTCACCGACTGTTTTGTGCTATATCCTGTGGGGCCCCGGCCGGACCTTCTAGAATATATCATATGAACGGATGGGGTTGTTACATGTTTGACCCGGACACATTTTATTCTCTGATTTATGTTTGGTCACCCCTATTGTGTTTGCTTCTTGATTCACTTTCTAACATGTATTGTTAGTTATTTCTCATGCTTATCTCAACTGTATTTTTTCCAGTACATGCGTATAGTTTTTTTTTCGATCTTGCCCACCCCTTTCAGTAATATCAAAAGGGGGAGAATAGCATGCTCATGAGTCATGAGTTAGGGAAGATCACATGTAGGGGGAGCTTGTTGAACTGTGTGCACGTAGATATGGGAGCGCGTAGAGCACGCATATAGGGGGAGTGCGTTTATTGAGGAAGTCATAAGTAACCTGAAACCTAACTTTTTAAAGATTATTTCTTATTTTCATTGTATCATGCATCTCAACTATTATATCTCATGAACGGGATTTGATATTTTCAAAAGGGGGAGTTTTTTTACAGCCTACAGTTCACATATCTTCAGTTTGAGAATAGCAATTCTATGTTGTATTTGATTACACTTATGTTTGGTATAATGTGTAGGTTTACAGGTTCAAAAGGTGCGAAGAACTCAAATATGTGACCTACCGCTGCGCGCTAGCCCCGATTTAATTTGAATGGGCGCTCGAGGACCTACCACGTCGCGCTAGAGATACCTTCAATGCTAGCTTCAAGATTTATTATGGACATGCATTCAGTGACCTACCACGCAGTGCTAGCTTCCTACCATGCAACGCTAGTTCTCTCAACGGCCATCAATAAGCTTGAGTTACAGCTAGGCACTAACTGGGTACCACGCCGCTCTAGCACTAAAAAGCGAAAAAAAATATCTTTTTCGAATATTTTTCGAAATTTGCAGGACAGCTGTTACCTCGACGCGCGATGACCTACCGCTGGGCGCTAGTCTTACTACCGACAATAGCCTGTTTTTTAAAGACGTATAAAAGGGTTTTGTTTTTTCATTCCTTGTACGAATCAAGAGAGACAGTACTTCATTATAGGGTTCGGGAGATGTCTCTAAGCACTGTTCCACTGTATTCGTCGAAGGAAGAGAAATCCTCATCCCTCTCGTTCATGCACGAAGATATCTGGCAAACAAAGGACAACAAAGACCACGAGTAGTTGATCGGTTGCAACTAAACAAAGATCATTAGCACCGGTAATGCATCGCTCAATGGAGGAATCATCTTGAAGGAGAATCAATCTTAAATATTTTTTTCTCTTTTTGTATTTTCCTCTTGTTTGTTTGTTTGTAGTGAGGAAAATCGACCGATGAAGGTCATCGGAATCTGGGGAGAATTTTGCGAGAAATTGTCCCGGGTAAGGGACATCTAGATCTAGGGATCTAGTGGGCTCTAACACACTTCCTTGTATGAAGGTGAAGATCCAGCTCGAAGACCTTTCTTGGAGGGAAATGGAGAGAGCCAACCGGTTGAGGTAGTGGGTCGGTATAGAAAATGAAAAGAAATTTGACTCTTACCGCCTTCGATCTCCGGCATCATGGAGATCTAGTGCTTGTAATTGTAAAACACTTTTGTTTATGTTTAAATAAAATTATTTGTTGTTCTTAATTCTGCGTGTGACGTCGTGGTTGTTTGCTTGCAGATCTCTGAAGGGTGTGTGCATCTATAAGGAGAAATTTACTCAGAAAAACAAGGTCTATGACCTACCGCCGCGCTAGCAAGCTAGCGCCCCGCAGTAGCATCCATAACTAGTTGTCCTGGATAAAATTATTCAAATTTTTTTAATTAACTCGTGAAATCTTATTCACCACCTCTATGGTTTGACATTAGATCCAACATAACATTGCTAGGGGATGATCATAAAACTCCCCTAAGCCAAGCATAAGTGCTTGTAACCACTTTAACTTGCAAGTTGTTGAAGCCATGCTCATGTATTCATCTTCAACACTTGATCCAGACACAATAAATTGTTTCTTACTTTTCCAGCTAAACAGATTTCCTCCCACAAAGTTGCAAAACCAGACATAGATATTAAATCTTTTTTATCATCAGCATAGCTAGCACCAGAGTAGACTTTAATACTCAAATGATTATTCCTTTTAAACACCAATCCCTTCCCTATAGGTCCCTTCATATATTGCAGAATTTTCAGAACTGAATAAAGAAGACGCTCCCTGGAAGCCTGCATATTCTGACTAACCCTGCCAACTGCAAAATAGATATTCGGTCTTGTGATAGGTAAATAAATGATTTTCTCAGTAGTCGTCTGTACCTAGTGATATCTGAAAGAATATGTAAATTATCACTCTAACACTTGTCATCACAAACGGGCATCGAACATCCAGCGGGTCTTGCCCCAAGAAGACTAGTCTCTTTTAAAAGGTCCAACACATATTTCTATTTGAGAGCACTACTGAGTTGTGTTTTCATGAGATTTCTATTCATAGAAAATATTAAATATATATCATATCTTTCGTAAAAAAATGTTGTGGAAGATGTTTCTTTGTTAGATCAATTCCCTCCTTATCATCACTTATAAGGAGGATGTCATCCACATAGATAATAAGAAAAACCAGCCCTTTAGAAGTCTTGCATACGAAAAGAGAGTTATCTGTAGAACTTTGAGCAAAGCCAATAACCGAGATAACTTTGCTAAACTTGTCGAACCAGGCCCGTGGGCTTTGCTTTAGGTCATATATTGCCTTTTGTAACTTGCACACCTGAGACCCCGCGAGCAACATACCTAAGAGGTTGCACCATGTATACCACTTCTTGTAGATCGCCATAAAAGAAGACATTCTTAACATCTAACTAAGACATCTCTCAATCCTTGTTAACAGCCACAAAAAAGAGAACGTGGATTGTGCTAATGCGAGCAACCGGGGAGAAGGTGTCAAATAAGTCCACACCATATGTCTGAGCAAACACTTTGGCAACAAGTCTGGCCTTATAATAGTCTATGAAAGTTTCTAGTCGTCAACCTAAATCACCTAGAGGGGGTTGAATAGGTGAGTTCTGTGTCTTATAGTGGAATAAAAATTATACAAAAATAAGCACACAGAAAGACATAGAATTTATAATGGTTCCCCGAGTTGGGTACGTCCACTGTCCCGCCTCACCTATCTACCACGAATGGCTAGATTTGGCTACTTCACCTTTATCTCGGATTGGACACAATCTTACACCTCGGTGCCTCAACTCCTATAACTCGGAGATAACTTCTCCTACCACTCATATAACAACCTCTCCTACAACTCGGAGAACAACCTCTCCTGCAACTCATCCAAAAACAAGGATCTATAACTCGGAGGTAAAACCTCCTACAATAGTACAAAAAGATTTATACAAAACTAGATTAAAAATAATCTTCTTCAGATTTGAAATCTTCAGTCTTCCTTTCCTCTAAAATATAGAACTTGAAAATCTTGAGGAGAAAAGAATCTGAAATCTTTAAGGTCTTGATCTGAACACACAGATGAACTAGATATGAGTAGAATTTGAACTTTCAGAGATTATAGATCTAATCGACAAGCTTGATGTAGAACGAATCGTGCGTCACATCGTTGTCCACTGAGAGAATCGTGAAGAACGGAAATGAAGGCCGACATGAGCTTTTCTTGGAATTTCTCTATTTAACTTGGAAATATATGATTAGGGTTTTCCGAAATCCACCATAGATATTTATATAAACTCCTATTCTCTAATGGCTAGAAGATTCCTTTCATATTGAGAAATCTGCGAGTTACTGTACATGGCGGTCTGGACGATCCGAGTCGGAAATTTGAAAACAGAAAAATAAAACCCAAGTATTATTCGTCGAGTATCGTCGAGTACATACGGGTATACTCGCCGAATTGCTTCGAAACTCGATGAAAATAACTTAGACGATTCCTGACATATCCAATAGATTTCTCAACCTTTCCTATAGAGATACTCGATGAATTCGACGAATATCGACTAGCTTACTCGACGAATTCGACGAGTATTAGCAGATACTCTCATTGCATTTGACGGATAGGCAAAGTGATATTCGACGAATTTAACTTAGATAAATCCAGGGAAGTAAATTCGAGAACTCAAGGAATATCTAGTGAGTCTCGACGAATTCGTCGTGTATCAACATATATATTCGACGAATTCAACGAGTATCGAAAGATACACTTGCGAATTCAAAGAGTATACATGAAGATACTCGATGATTTTTACTTAAATTATTTCCAAGAACTCAGAGGTTATTCCCTAAGTAAATACGATAAATTCGACGAGTGCTAGTAAGAATACACGATGAATTCGATGAGTATTCATGAGTATACTCAACGAGTATTCACTACTATACTCGACAAATTTTACTTAGAGAAAAATTCTATTCTTCTGAAAGCAACGACTTGTCCTTCCTTGTTTCTCCTAATGTAATTGAATCAGAAGTACACCCCAATAGAGATATTACACGTGAGTCAACACATTGACCTACACAATAAAGGATTATATTGTATAGTCATGTGTTTCATGACCCACTGTAGCATGACATTGGGTTATGCTTAGCAATATAGTCCTGCAAGCATATAGCTAAATAAACAACATCAAATACGATCTCAATTCATCTTAGTTCAAGGGACACTTCTTCAAATCAGGGTCATTGTGGATACAATACCCAACAATCTCCCCCTATTTGAAGAAGTCAAAACCCTACAAACTAAGGTGAATTGTACATAATATAATAAAATAAGGAAAGAGCATAATAAGGAAAGGACATATAAAACAAAATAGAATTAAGAACAATTTCAATCAAAATAAAATATATATATATATATATATATATATATATATATATATATATATATATATATATATATATATATATGAAAATTCTATTGGGGCAAACAGTATTCACAATCATCAAGTACAAACATTAAGCTTATTTCCCCCAGCTCTTCTGAAACAGTCTGTCAAAGTAAGCCTTCGGCTTTAGGAAATACTTTGGCGGTGTAGGAGGGGCTGCATGATCATACCTTTTGAATTTTCTGAAGTGAAGCCTTCTCGTGACATTGGCAACTTCATGCTTCTACCACTCCTCCTTGTTATAGTGAGTGTACCTTTCTTCATGTCCTACATCGACTAATGTGAAGGTGTCCAAGATAATACCTTTGGGGATTGGACTCCACACTTCATATAGTTCTCTGCTAGGATCTGACCTAACAGTAGAAGGGCATTCACCATATCTCCTTCTTTTAGAGATAGGTTGAGATACATCCTCAACTACTTGAATCACTGGTTCAGCAGCAACAACAGAGTAATCTTGAGATCTTGTCCAATACTGGGTGTAATCCTAAGCAGGATGAACATGGTCATGTACAGGGTCTGGTATCACCTATTCTGGGATCCTTACCCCTATAGATCCTGAAACCAACTCTCCATGTAGCTAATTTAAGTTATCATAATAGTAGATGTTTGGTGCCTTAAACTGATCTTTCATTGAAGCTTCAACCACATCTACCTTAGTTTCAATTCTGCCTCCCCTTTTTGACTTCTTTGAGCACTTCTGATGCAATTGCATTACTATAGTAGACCATTTGATTGTCAAAGTAATTCATCCCTTCATTTTGGGCATTTATAATCATTTTGGCATTTTCATCAACATTCTGAAGTACATTCAAATTGTTCTTCAACCCAGCCATAGTCAGATTAATGGATTTTCCACCTTCCATACACCAGTTGTCCAAATTTGATTCCAGCTTATCAAAATGCACCTTGACTTCAACAAGGCCGTTGTTCATATCTCTTTCAATCTCTTTAATTTTCTTCTGATTCTTCTGTAGAGATAGATCAAAATGAGCTTGCTGCCAGGCCATCAAAGCTTCTACGGACTTCAGTAAATAACTATCTGAACTTGTACTTGGGAGATCTTCTATTTGGTGTCTTGGGGGAGAGGGAATATATGCACTAGCCTCAGAGTCATTGGATGAATCTACCATGGGTGATAAATGGGCTTTCAACATATGTTGGATCCCTAGTTGATTTGGGCTAGGTTCACTAGATTAGGATGTGACCCAACCTGTATAGCCAGGGTCAAATTTGTGTCCTAGAGTCTAGGTCAAGTCCTTATGTTCAACTTCAGATGGACCAGCTATCAACAATACCATCAGAGACTCAAGATTTAGAAGTTTTCAAGACTAAGTAAAGTGAGTTCGACGTTCGTCGAACTCAGCTCGACGAAAGGTGTTCGGCGCTCGACGATCGTGAGATAATTCTCAGTGCTAAGCTCGACGAACTTTGTTCTCTGTTCGACGAAGACTGAGATTCTTCAACAAGCTAAAGTCAGGACAACTCCAGAATTTTTCTAAGTCCAGCTTCAAGATTCGATCGACAAACTAGATTTTGAGCTCGACAAACTTGGACCTCAAGTTCTCAACTTCTCAGCTAGACGAATTTAGTTCTCAGCTCGACGAATGCAGATTGTCAGTTCGACGAATGTTGAAACAGAATTGATAGGTTTTCCTAGAAGACTAAGTGTTATTGTCTGGTCGACGAACTCAAACTCAGCTCGACGAACTGTGAACTCAGCTCGACAATTCCTGTTCTTTGTTCGATGATTCCAGATTAGGTCTTCTCTGGTTTCCCGTCCCGTTCCTTGGCGATGATTCCTGAATAATTAATGCCAGATCTTCTCGGAATGTTACCGTTAGAACGTGCAATTAATCTTGGATTATTTCATTTCATTTTTCCATGGGACAGTTAGGAAAATCATTGATTGCCACTTCCTTCCCAGGCCGACTGCAATTACTGCTCAAGCATTCAAATTTCAAAAGGATTCTTTAGTCTGAAGGATACACACAAAAAAAGAAGAGAAAGTAATCTTGCATACAGTCAGTCAGACCACAGACAGATTACACAGAACAACAATCTTACAACAATCAAAAGCTCTACTGCAATCAGCCCAGGCCAGAAAACATCTTCTATTCTACCGGACAACTTCAAAAGGACAACAAAACTCTATCTGTCAAAAAAGTTCCTGAACAATCTCTGGCCCAGTCACTCAAGCTTTCAAGACCTGTCACCCTGAAGCAGTGCTCCAGTTTTCCTGATACATTCAAGATCTCAGGGGGAGCAAATCTGCTAACATCAATCCACAGTCTTCTCAGTTGTTATTGAGAAAGAGAAGACACCATCACCTCTCTTCCAACTCTTGTAAAGGGTTTTAATTCCTTCAAAATTATTCTGGTTGCAAGTCTCCTTCCAAAAGACTTGAGGTTTTGGTTTTTGAGCACCTGAACAAAAGCTTATTGGTGTCAGACACCTGATCAAAAACCTGAGTGGATTCCTACTAGGGTGGTAGAAGAGTGGATGTACCCAGGTTGGGGAACCACTATAAAATTTCTTGTGTCGTCTGGTTGCCCCTTTTCTTTTATTTTGGCTGTGCTCTGTGATTAGATAGTTTGTTGTGCTTATTTATTTTCTTTACTGACTTGTTCATTTAGGAATACAACAAAAGTTGTAAAAAGTTTGTAGTAAGCACAATACTCTATTCACCCCCCCTCTAGAAAATTTCAGATCTAACTTGCACTTTCAATTGGTATCAGAGGGAGGTTGGTTAAAATACCACACCTTAAGTGGTTGTACAGGCTAACACCTGAACCACAAAGATCCCTCTTGTTAGATCTGTTTGTTTGTTTTTGTTATTAGATTTATTTCTTCACAGAAATGGCCCAAAACAAAGATTATGCAAGCATCAGACCTCCAGTGTGCAATCTTAACAAGTTTTCCATCTAGAAGGCAAGAATCAGGTTATACATGAATTCTATTGATGAGGATATTTTTTTTGTTATCTTAACAGGTGTACCTCCAGCACCCACAACTTCTACAAGCACCTCAACAAACATGACTGCAGTACCTCCTCCAGAGAACAATGAAGCTTACAAGAAAGTCAAAATGGCAGATGCTAAGTCAATGAACATCTTGGCTCAAACTATGTCAGATGACATATTCCAAAAGATAGCTGAGTGCACCTCAGCCAAGGCCATTTGGGATTCCCTCAACCAAATGGTAGCTGGCTCAGCAGATGAAAGAAAAGACAGGAGATCAAACCTCATATCCCTGTATGAGAACTTTAAAAAGTATGAGACTGAATCAGTTGCAGAAATGTATAACAGGTTGAGTTCAATCATCAATGAGCTCAAGACCTTGGATAAAGACATCACCTTGACAGAGGTGAATGATAAGATATTGATGTGCTTCCCTAGCTCTTGGGACTCCAGAATCTGGCCAATCAAAGAAGCCAGAAGCCTAAATGAGATATCAACTAAATCTCTAATAGGCAAATTAAAGTCCTATGAGCAGCCGATAAAATCAAGAGAAGCAGCTGAACAGAAAGTAACAACTCCAGTGAGAAAGGATCACAGCATAGCCTTCAAAGCATCAGAGGAAAGTGAGACCTCAACATCAAATGAGGAACTGATGAGCCTCTTTGCAAAAAGATTCTACAAAATGACTAGGAAGGATTTCAGAAGGAAATCATCCAGGCAGGATGATAAGCCCAGATTTGACAAGACACCAACCAAGGAGGTTGTGTGCTTTGGATGCAGAAAGCCAGGACATTACAACCCAGAATGTCCAGAAAACCAGAAGAAGGACAAGAGCAGAGAAAAGGACTCCAGGAGAAGACACAGCTGCAGACCCTCTTCCAACAAATACAAAAAGAAAGACAAAGACTTTGTTGCTGAAACGTGGAGTGATACAGAGGAAGAATCATCCTCTTCTAGCTCAAGTGAAGAAGAGGAAGAAGCAAGATCCAAGGAGGTTTGCCTAATGGCATTTGATGCCTCCAGGAGCAATTCTGGATCAGAAGGAGAATCTGAAGATGAAGCAGCCTCAGACTCAGAGGTAAATCAGGTTCTTTCTAGTTTTGATTTTAATTCTGATTTATTTAAAACTGAATTCAAAACTATGTGCTTAGACTTAATCAATTCAGAAAAAGAAATAAAAACTCTTAGAGAAAGACTAGGAAGTCTTGAATCTGTTAACTCAGAAAACATTAAACTACAAGATCAACTAACCTTAGCTAATGAACAAATAATTAAATTAAAATCTGAATTATGTGAGGCCAAACAACTTGAGCAATCTCTCAATGGGAGAAGTCTCAAGCTGATGGACATTACAAGCACAGTGAATGTCAGATTAAATGGCAAGCTGGGCTTGGGTGCATCATCAAATTTGCCCCACATAATTATGAAAAATATTCTTACAACCCCTATTAAATTTATTTCTGCCAAGGGAAAGGAAAAGATTATAAACAAACCATTGTCTAAAAATAATCCAAAACCTATAGACAAGAGAAACATAAACCAGAAAACAGTTAATAAAAACAAAGTTCAGCAACATTCGTCAAACTCAGATCGACGAAATGTGGCCAGTTCGTCGAACCCAGATCGACGAACGCTGAACACAAACTTTAGCTATAATAATTCATCTAACTGCGATCGACGAACTGTGTATGGTTCGTCGAGCAGAGGTAGACAAACTTGGGGCGCAGAAAATGACTACTGTCATTCTCTGAGCAGAGATCGACGATCTCATCCCCATTTGTCGAACTCTGGTCGACGAACTTACAATAATTCATCGAACCCAGAAGGACCAAATAGAAATCATTTCTCTAACAGAAAATTTAAACCAGCTAATAAGTCACTCAATCCAGTAGCTGATTGGGTTATTCCACCTAGGAGATATCACCCCTTAGGTTATAAATCTCAACCTACATTATCAGTTATATCCAGTTTCTCTTTTCAACCAAATAAAGGACCCAAGGTAACCTGGGTCAAGAACAATTAAGCTTTATTTTTCATTACAGGTACAGGTGAAGAGCTGTCCAAGGGTGAGTCAGACCTGATACTTGGACAGTGGTTGATCCAAGCATATGACAGGCAGTAAGGATAACTTATCTAATTACAAGTCCAAGCTAGGACCAAAGGTGATTTTTGGAGATTCAAACAGTGGCCAATCAGAAGGATATGGGACAGTAAAGATTGGATCAGTTACCTTCAAGAAAGTAACATATGTAAGAGGACTCAAACATAACCTAATATCCATAAGTCAATTATGTGATGAAGGTTATCAGGTACACTTTAACTCTACCTCCTGTTCTATTATTAATAATGAAAACAAAACTGTTTTAATTGGAATTAGACAAAGCAACATATATCTAGTAGATTTTATTTCTGCCACAACTGATATCTGCTTACTAAATTTTACTATTAATCAAAATGAGTTATGATATAAAAGGTTAGGACATGTAAACCTTAAGAATACAGCTAGGTTATCTAAAGACAACCTTGTTAGAGGTTACCTTCTGGCCCCTACAAGAAGGAAAACCTATACAGGGCTTGTCAATTAGGCAAGCAAACTAAAACTAGTTTCAAATCCATTTAGGGCTGAACATATTATTCGAAACTCGAAAGTCGCTCGAAAATCGTTCGAAAATTGAGTCGAATCGGAATCGTTTAAAATTGATTCGACTCAATTTGAGTCGATTCAATTCGACTCGAATCTGATTTCAAGTCGATTTCGAGCCAGGCCTGAATCGCTCGAAATATGATTCGAATCAACTCGAATTAATTAAAAAAATTATGTATTTATTAATATATTCTTATTTTACGATTAAAAATAACAAAATTTAAAGCTAAATAAAAAAAATGAATGCTTTAAGTGTTTCATTTGCTAAATTTATTGGTTATCCAATTTAATTTTGAGCAAAGTAGGAATAAAACAAAAAATTACTCAATTTCGAGCCGACCCGATTCGATTTCGAGCCGACTCGATTCGATTTCGAGCTGGCTCGGAATCGAGTCATTTCGAGTCGAGTCGACTCGACTCGAAATCAATTTCGATTTCGAGTCGATTCCAGCCGAGTGCGAGTCGAAAATTTCGATTTCGAGCCGAACCAAAATCGCTCGAACTCGACTCGATATCAACCCTAAATCCATTAATAAGAGTGATTCACCTAGGATATTATATTTGCTTCATGTGGATCTATTTGGACCCATTGCAGTACAAAGCTTGGGAGGGAAGTCTTACACTTTAGTGATTGTTGATGACTTCTCTAGATTCAGTTGGGTAGCCTTTATGAGAGCTAAGTCAGATACATTCAAAGTTCTTACAAATTTTCTCAGGACCATACAGATTGAGTTCTCTACTCATGTTGCATTGATCAGAAGTGATCATGGCATAGAGTTTGAGTCTCTTCTTATGCATGAGTTCTGTGAGAAGGAAGGTATCAGGCAGTGCTTCTCAGCTCCTAGAACTCCCCAACAAAATGGGGTTGCTGAAAGGAAAAATAGGACACTCATTGAATCTGCAGGCACATTATTGGCAGATGCTTACATGCCTCTATCCTTTTGGGCAGAAGCTGTAAACACTGCTAACTATGTCCTGAATAGAAGCCTTATACATAAGCTAAAAAATAAGATCCCATATGAATTACTTAAAGGGAAGAAACCTAAAATCACATACTTTAAAGTTTTTGGTTGTATATGTTACATTCACATTAATAACAAGAGATACATTAGAAAGTTTGAGGCTAAGGCTGAAGAAGGGATTTTTCTAGGATACTCCCAAGTAAGCAAGGCCTATAGGGTTTTCAATAAATCATCTCTTAAAATTGAAGAATCTGTCCATGTATCTTTTGAAGAATCTGTCCATGTATCTTTTGATGAAGCTAACATGTCTCATAAGGAGAAAGAGATTTCTATCAATAGCTTTTTGCAGGTTTCACAACTGTGTGAGTCTATGGATGGACTAAACCTTACCCAAGAGGTGTCAACCCATCCAAATCCACAGGTTGCTGAAGACAGTGAAGAAGAGATTCAAGTGAAAGTGGCTGAACTTCCCTCAACAGCTAGTACCATTCCTCAAGAGGAATTAATTACAGAAGTTGTTGCTGAACAAACTCCACCAATTGATCTTGTCACACTTAGAGATCACCCTAGATCTCAAGTGATTGGAGACATTTCAGTAGGTGTACAGACAAGGCATCAACTCAACCAAGACTTGATGCATGCCTGTTTTCTCTCTTAGATTGAACCTCTCACCATCCATGAAGCTGAGCAAGATCCCCACTGGATCATTGCAATGCAAGAGGAACTAAATCAGTTTGAGAGATGTAGAGTTTGAGATTTGGTTCCAAGACCCCATAACTACCCAATTATTGGAACCAAATGGGTCTACAAGAACAAGCTAGATGCTCAAGGGAACATAGTGAGAAACAAGGCTAGGCTTGTTGCTCAAGGCTACATGCAAGAGGAAGGAATTGATTATGACCAAACCTTTGCCCCTATTGCAAGGTTAGAGGCCATAAGAATATTCCTAGCCTATGAAGCTCACAGGAGATTCAAGGTGTTCCAAATGGATGTCAAAAGTGCATTTCTGAATGGAGTGCTTCAAGAAAAGGTTTATGTAGAACAACCTCCATGTTTTATCTCTCTAACTCAACCCTCTTTTGTATTTAAATTGCATAAATCTCTCTAAGGTTTAAAGCAAGCTACAAGAGCTTGGTATGAGACCTTAGCAAGCTTTCTTTTAGAGCATAAATTTACAAGAGAAACCATAGATAAAACTCTTTTCACTAGAAGTCATAAGGACCAAATTTTGTTAGTACAAATATATGTGGATGACATCATTTATGGGTCTACTGATCCCAAATTATGCAAGAGGTTTGCTGACATCATGCATTCCAAATTTGAGATGAGTAGCATGTGTGAGATTTCCTACTTCCTTGGTCTCCAAGTGAAGCATCTCCCTGATGGTATCTTCCTCTCTCAAGCTAAGTATGCTAAAGAGCTTATTAAGAAGTTTGGGATGAGTGATGCTTCAGGAATGAAAACACCTATGGCTACTAATGCTGTTGTGGATTCTGATGCAGTAGGGAAACCTGTAGATCAAAAACATTATAGGGCAATTGTTGGATCCCTATTATACCTAACAACAAGCAGGCCTGATATAATTTTTGCCACATGCCTTTGTGCTAGGTTCCAAGTGAACCCTAAAGAATCTCACCTTATTTTCTTAAAAAGAATTTTGAGATATATAAAGAGTTGTCCTAATCTAGGACTCTGGTATCCTGCAGAGTCAGAGTTTGAGTTAACTGGATACTCAGATGCTGACTATGCTGGATGTAGAGTGGACAGGAAGAGTACCTCTGGAACTTGCCAGTTCCTGGCATGAGACTTGTCTCCTGGTTTTGTAAAAAGCAAACATATGTGTGTACATCAACTGCATAAGTAGAATACATGACTGCTGGCAGGTGCTGTTCACAAATGTTATGGATACAAAACCAACTCCTAGACTATGGTGTCAACTATTGGAACACCTTATTACTAATTTGGGTCAGGATCACTATGTCTCTAGGAAACCAATGTTTGACCTCCTGTATAGCTCAAAAGGTCAATTAGAATTAAGTCGAAGGGTTAGAAGTCTAAGTTTGGAAGCTGCCCTCAAGTCCAAGACTTTTTTTAGTTTGATACTAAGTCATATCGTCGAGCTCAGCACGACGATTCGTCTAACTCCGATTTACGATCGTCTAGCTCAACTTTGACAGATCGTCGAACTTCATTCGACGATCGCTGAGCTCAACTTCCACATATCGTCGAACTCCATTCGACGATCGGTGAGCTCAGTTCGACGATCTTGACTCAGCTTTGGATCTCTATCTCTGAGCTCAGTTCGACGATCTTTGAGCTCAGATCGACGATATTTTGTTGCAGTATAAGTTCATATCGCTGAGCTCAGTTCAACGATAGCAGAGCTCAGTTCGACATTTTCTGATAACTTCAAGGATTTTTCAAGATTCAAATTCAGATCAGTTAAGGAGTTATTCTGCAATTAATTCAGAAGATTTTCTAGCCGTTTTCATTTATTTCTGGACCAAGTTTCAAGGGATTTTCAAGGAATATTTCTGTGGACTTTCCTCCAAAAGACATTTTTGCAATTAAGGATGCAATTAATGCAGGTCAATGGCTATTCTTGACAGAGGATGTTTTTCCATTCAGTACCAGAGAATAAAAGAAGAAGAATTTTGAATCTCACACACAGACAGACAGACAGACATCAGTAATCTTCAGAACAAAGAACAAAATATTCTCTGTCTCAAAGAATTCTCAAGAACACACATCCAAGGAGATCAAATTTTCTGAAATCCTCTGATCTCTCTTGTCTCAAGTGTTCAAGGCCAATATCTTTCAAGACTCCAGACACCCAACATTTCAGCTGTTGCTGAAATCATCTTTTGCTGGAGATCAACCTTTGAAGGCCTATCACCTATAACAAAGCTTCTTTTCCTGAAGATCTCAAGGACTCAGGGGGAGCTTTGACACCATCAATCAACATAGTCTTCTCAGCTGTTTGAGAAAGAGAAGACTTCCATCACTCTCTCACCCCCATCTCTGTAAAGGGTTTCTCAAACTCCCTTCAAAAGTTTGAACTTAGTTTTTGAGCACCTTGTCAAAAGCTCATTGGTGGCAAGACACCTGATCAAAAAATCTGGTTTGGTTTTTGAGCACCTTATCAAAAGCTCATTGGTGCCCAGGACACCTGATCAACTCATCCTGTAGTGGATTCCTACCTAGGGTGGTAGAAGAGTGGATGTACCCAAGTTTAGGGGAACCACTATATTTCTTTGTGTCATCTGGTTTTGCTTGTCTTTATTTTTGTTTCTGGCTGTGATTGTTCTGTGATTAGCTTATGTTTAGTTTAGTTCTATGATTAGATTTATTAACTGCTTCCCTGCTCACTCACATTACAACAATTGTTGTAAAAAGTTTTCAAGCACCATATACTCTATTCACCCCCCCTCTAGAGTATATCAGATCTAGCTGCACTTTCAATTGGTATCAAAGCGAGGTTGGTTAAACAGACCACACCTTGGTGGTTGCACAGGCTAACACCTGAACCCAAAGATTCCTAGTTAGATCTGTTTTCTTTTGAATTTAGTATTAAATTTTGTTTTCACAAATCATGGCCCTAAACAAAGATTATGCTAGCACCAGACCTCCAGTGTGCAATCTATCCAAGTTTGCACTTTGGAAAGCAAGGATCAGATTATACATGAATTCTATTGACGAGGATATTTTTAACTCTGTTTTGACAGTGTGTCCAAGACCTCCAGAGAACTCAAGTACAAATGCTGTTCCACCTCCATCAGGAATAGATGCTGACATCAAGAAATGGAAGGTAGCTGATGCCAAGGCTATGAACATCTTAGCTCATACAATGTCTGATGACATATTTCAAAAGGTGGCTGAATGCAATTCAGCAAAGGAAATTTGGGACAAACTCTCTGAAATAGTCTCAGGCTCAGCTGATAAGAGAAAGGATAGGAGATCTCACCTCATATCTCAATATGAGAATTTCAAGAAAGGAGAAACTGAGTCAGTGGGAGATATGTACAACAGGCTCAGTCTAATAGTCAGTGAACTCAGGACATTGGATAAAGAAATCTCACTAAAGAAATCTCACTAACTGAACTCAATGACAAAATTCTAATGTGCTTCCCTAGCACTTGGGATTCAAGAATCTGGCCAATCAAGGATGCCAGAAGTTTGAATGAGATCACCACTGAAGCTCTATTGGGTAAGCTCAAATCTTATGAGATACTCATCAAGAATAGAGAAGAAGAACAGAAGGCTGCCTCACCAGCCACAAGAAAAGAGAAGACAATAGCCTTCAAGGCAACTGAAGATCAGCCTGAAGACAAAGTCACAGGCAATGATGAACTGCTTAGTCTGTTGGCCAAAAGATTTTACAAGATGGCCAGAAAGGACTTCAAAAGGAGATCATACAAGGAGCATGATAAGCCAAGGTATGATAAGTCAATTAATAATAAGGAAATTGTATGCTTTGGTTGCAGGAAACCAGGGCACATAGTTCCTGACTGTCCAGAAAACAAAAACAAGGACAGAATGAACAAGAAAGAAAGAAGAAAAGAGAAAGACTCCAAAAGGAATGACAATGGCAAACCCTCATCAAGCAAAAACAAACACACAAGAAAGGGGTTAGTTGCTGAATCCTGGAGTGAGACTGAAGAGGAGTCAGAAGCCTCTTCCAGCTCCAGTGATAATGAAGATGATACAGAAGAGAAAGAGTTCTACATGATGGCAATCAATGCCTCACAACATACCTCAGATGAAGAGGAGCCAGAGTCAGACTCAGAGACTCAACCTGAAGAAGATCAGGTAATTAGTTCATTTGATTTTAATTCAGAGGACTTTAAGTCTGAATTTAAAGCATTATGTTTAGACCTACTAAAATCTGATAAAGAAATTATCTCTCTCAGAAATCATTTATCTGAACATAATACCTTAAAATCAGAAAACCTCAAACTCTCTCAGGAGTTGGAGTGTTGTAGGGAGGAGATAGCTTCACTGAAAAGTGAGCTATCTGAGGCCAAGAAGCTTGAAGAATCCCTTAATAGGAGAATCATCAAGCTGATGGACATCACAAGCACAGTGAACTCCAGATTTAACAGTACACTGGGCTTGGGTGCTTCATCCAGCCAACCTATAGTTTTAACAACTCCAATCAAGTTCATTTCTGATAAAGGAAAGGGAGTTGTAGAGGTAGCTAGGAAAAATTCTGATCTGCCCAAGAAAACCAAGGCCCAGCAGAAATCGTCGAACGGAGATCGACGATCGCCGAACGCAAATCGACGATCTCAGGCAAAATCGTCGAACTCAGGTCGACGATCTCAAGTTCCTGAACTCTGCCACAGTCGACCATCGAACGGAGCTCGACGATCTGACCCAAGATCATCGAACGCAGCTCCACGATCGCCGAACAGAGGTCAGAGCTCTGGAAAGTCTTTCAAGGGCAAATCAAAATTCAATCCTAAGGGTCCTTCATCCCAAATCTTTAACCCTTATACTGAATGGATTATACCTCCAAGGAGATATCATCCTGAAGGATATAAGAGTCAACCTGGGATGTCTTTTATTTCAGAATTTAAAGGTTATCAACCTAGGCCCAAGGTAAACTGGGTCAAAAACAAATAAATTATCTTATGTGCAGGTGAAGACCTATCCAATATCTAACCAGCAATGGTACTTGGATAGTGGGTGCTCTAAGCACATGACAGGGAACAAGGACAACCTCACATCCTTTAGAGCCAAGCTTGGACCCAAAGTTATCTTTGGTGATTCAAACTTTGGACAGACTAAAGGATATGGTGCAGTCCAGATTGGATCAGTAACATTCAAGAAGGTAGCTTATGTGGAAGGACTGAAGCACAACTTAATAAGCATCAGTCAGCTGTGTGATGAAGGCTACCAGGTGACCTTCAGCAAAGCATTATGAAAAATCAAGTCAGAGGACAACACAACTGTGTTGACAGGTAAAAGGAAAGGTAACATCTATCTTGTAGATTTTCTTTCAACAAATGTAGATATTTGCCTGTTCAATTCTGTTTGTAGACCAAACATTTTATGGCATAAGATACTAGGACACCTAAACCTTAGAACTATTGTTAGGCTATCCAAGGATAACCTTATTAGAGGACTACCTTCTGGCCCCTACAAGAAGGAAGGACTCTACAGGGCTTGTCAATTAGGCAAGCAAACTAAAAACAGCTTTAAGTCACTTAATAAGAGTGATTCACCTAGGATATTGTATCTGTTACACATGGATCTTTTTGGACCCATCACAGTACAAAGCCTAGGAGGGAAATCTTACACTTTAGTAGTTGTAGATGACTTCTCTAGATTCACTTGGGTGTTCTTTCTAAGGAAGAAGTCTGATAACTTTAAGTGTCTGACAGAGTTTCTCAAATGTATACAGATTGAGTTCAATACTCACATTGCACTGATCAGAAGTGATCATGGGACAGAGTTTGATTCTCTTCTTATGCAAGAGTTCTGTCAGAGAGAAGGGATCAGACATACTTTCTCAGCTCCTAAAACTCCTCAACAAAATGGGGTAGCTGAAAGGAAAAATAGAACCCTTATTGAATCTGCCACTACATTGTTGTCAGATGTTCATCTTCCTCTATCCTTTTGGGCAGAGGCAGTGAACACCTCCAACTATGTGTTGAATAGAAGTTAGATACATAAACTAAAGAGAAAGACTCCCTATGAATTACTCAAAGGGAAGAAACCTAAAGTTGATTATTTTAGAGTTTTTGGTTGTATTTGCTATATACATAATAATGACAAGAAATATTTAGCAAAATTTCTAGCTAAAGCTGATGAAGGAGTGTTTCTGGGATACTCCATGATCAGCAAAGCTTATAGGGTTTATAATAAATCATCTCTAAAAATTGAGGAATCTGTTCATATATCATTTGATGAATCTAACATGTCTTTCAAGGAGAAGATCCCTTCTACCATAGAACCTTTGCAGGAACATTCTCTTGTTGAAGACTCGAACAAGTTACAGGTTACTCAAAGGGATGAAAGCAGTGAAGATGAAGAAAGTGCTCAACATATTGAAGAACAACTTGAAGAGCCAGTTGTTGTACCACAAGAGGAAACAACAACACAGGTTGGTGAACAATCAACACCCCCTATTGATTTAGTAACATCAAGAGATCATCCAATTTCCTAAATAATTGGAGACATCTCAGCTGGTGTGCAAACCAGAAATCAGGTCAACCAAAACCTGTTGCACACCTGCTTCCTATCTCAAATTGAACCTCAATCCATTCAAGATGCAGAGCAAGATCCACACTAGATCATTGCAATGCAAGAAGAGTTGTATCAATTTGAAAGGAACAAAGTATGGGAACTGGTGCCAAAGCCTAAGGATCACTCCATTGTTGGAACAAAGTGGGTGTTCAGAAACAAACTGGATGATCAAGGAGTAATTGTCAGAAACAAGGCAAGGCTAGTTGCTCAGGGATATTCTCAAGAAGAAGGAATAGACTATGACCAGACTTTTGCACCTGTTGCAAGATTGGAAGCCATCAGAATATTTTTAGCTTATGCAGCACATAATGGCTTCAAGGTATATCAGATGGATGTCAAAAGTGCATTTCTAAATGGAGACATCAAAGAGGAAGTATATGTCAGACAACCTCCAGGTTTTATCTCTCCAACTTATCCTGATTATGTTTTTAGATTGAACAAAGCATTATATGGTCTCAAGCAAGCTCCTAGAGCATGGTATGAGACCCTAGCATGCTTTCTTTTGGAAAATGGATTTTTGAGGGGTAGAGTAGACCAAACTCTTTTCATTAGAACCCATAAGTCTCATACCCTACTAGTATAGATTTATGTAGATGATATTATTTTTGTTTCTACTGACTCAAAATTATGCAGAAGGTTTTCCAACCTAATGCATTCTAAATTTGAAATGAGTAGCATGGGTGAGCTATCCTTCTTCCTAGGATTGCAAGTCAAACAGCATGCTGAAGGCATCTTTATTTCTCAAACCAAGTATGCAAATGAATTGGTTAAGAAATTCGGCATGTCTGAAGCATCTTATATGAAAACACATATGCCTACTAATGTTGTATTGGATGCTGATGAACATGGGAAACCTGTTGATCAGACAACATATAGAGCAATGATTAGCTCTTTATTGTACCTTACAGCTAGTAGACCAGATATAATGTTTGCTACATGTATATGTGCTAGGTTCCAAGTAAGCCCTAGAGAGTCACACCTAATATTAGTAAAGAGGATTCTCAGGTATGTTAAAAGTTGTCCAAATCTAGGTCTCTGGTATCCAAAAGATTCAACATTTGATTTAACTGGATTTTCTGATGCTGATTATGCTGGATGCAGAATTGACAGGAAAAGCACCAGTGGAACTTGTTAGTTCCTTGGTGACAGACTTGTCTCCTGGTTTTGTAAGAAACAAACTTCTGTGTCAACTTCAACTGCTAAAGCTGAATATATGGCTGCAGGCAGTTGTTGTTCACAAATCTTGTGGATTCAAAACCAACTCCTAGACTATGGCTACAACTTAGAGAAGTCTAAAATCTTTTGGGATAACACCAGTGCTATTTCTATAGCTCAAAATCCAGTCCTCCATAGTAGGACAAAACACATAGAGATTAAGCATCATTTCTTAAGGGATAATGTTGAAAAGAATAAAATTGAACTACAATATATCCCAACTGATTTACAAAGGGGAGATATTTTCACCAAGCCCTTGGATGACAAGAAACACACCTTCTTCCTAAATCTGTTAGGAATGTTAGATGGAGGAAGTCTTAAATAATATCCAAGATTTTAAAAGCTTAAAAATTGACCAAGACTAGGCAAACATCTTGATTTTTTTTGTGTCTAGAGTTTTTCTGATCTCTGAACTGCGCTCGACGATTTTCCCCCAGATCGTCGAACGGAGATCGACGATTTCTGAAATCGTCGACCTGAGTTCAGCGTTTCTCAGATAGTATGAACTATCTCTTCCGGTCAGCGATCGTCGAACGGCGCTCGACGATTTTGTTCTCTGAACGATCATCGAACGGAGCTCGACGCTCTCCAATATCGTCGAACGGAGATCGACGATATTGAAGACTCTTCAGATTCCTTTAGAAGCCTCGATCGTCGAACTGATTTCAACGATCTTTCCTTTTCTGCATCGAACCCTAATATAAAATTCATTTTTCGCCGTCGTTCTCCTTTGCGCTTTTGATTTCTCTGCAAAAACTTTCTTTCCCTCCAAACATTTCCGCACTTGGTCGTTTTGTTTGTTGAATCTTTGCAGGTAACTGTGGCTGTCTCTGTTGCTGTTCTCGCCGCCATGAAATTTGATGCTGGCTTCGATATAGACATGAAATCCTTCAGCACAACAGACCAGGTTTTTCAGGACATCTTGGGGTTATTCAAAGAGCAGAACCTTACTGCAATCATGTCTACAAGGATTAAGCTTGCTTCTGATGAAATCAAAGAGTGGGTCTACACTGCCCACAATCAGGACCATAACACCATTGTTGGATCAATCTCTGGCACTCAGGTACCCTTGACCCCAGCAATTCTGTCAGAGGCTTTTGAGTTAAGAACTGGTGGAGATTCTACTGATTTGTCTGGAGAAGAATATGCTGACTTGCTTGCCAGAATGGGTCACTCTGAGGCTAACCCTAGCAAGCTATTGAAAAAGAATCTTTCTGTGGAATACAGATTCCTGGCTGATGTAGTTGGGAAAGTCCTACTGGCTAAGCACTCTACTCATGATACAATTTCCAGGTATCAGCTCTGCCTAATGGGAGCCCTAGTAGACAGGAAGAACCTGAATTGGGGAGAGGTCTTCTTTGACCTTATTAAGAAGAAAATCAACAAGAGTTTTGTAAACTTTAGAAGGATTTTAGGAATTTTTCTGCAGAATAGGTGCCCTGCTTTGCTGGTATCCTCTGGGATTCACATAAATGCTTCCAAGAGACTGTCTTGTGCCCTTTTTGGTAAATGGGACAGGCAGATCATCAAGCCCAGCAGGCCCTCTTCCAGCACTCCTTCAGGCACTAGGATTATCAGAGTCACTTCCCCTCAGGTCTCTGTCCCTGCAGATGACCTGCCTGCTGCTGCCTCTCCTCCTCCTCCTCCAATTCCATCTCTTCCCATTCCATCCACCATTCAAACTCCATCCACCATCATCATCTCCAACCCCTCTCCAACATCCACACCTTCTCTAATCCCAACTCTACCAACCACAGAAGAAAAATTCCATCCTTTATACTCTTATCCTCAACCAGATGCCACTTCATTACCCTCCATTCCCTCCTTCACCCTCATTGATGATTCCTTCATGGCTGATTCACCATCCTCTCCTCCTGAGCTGCCCTCATCCTCAACATCCTATCAAGATCTTCTGCAAGAAATCATTGACCAACCCACCTTCACACCCTCCATCTCCATCCTAATGTCCTCCATATCCACTTTACGCACACCTCAATCATCCCTTCCCCACTACACTAGCTCTCCACTATCCTCCTCAACAGCTACACCTCCATCCTCTATCTCTGCTCCAGTCACTACTGAGCAAGTAAATATTCCAGCCCTTGCTGACAGGCTTTATGAATTGCTAGCCCCCAGGCTCTCTCTTCTTTTGGAGACCTCCTTGACTCCATTAATCTTGTCAGTGGCAGCCCTTTTTGCCAGGCTCTCCTCTTTATTCCCTCAGGCAGCCCCTTCAGCAGTGTGCCTTGATCCAGCCATGTCTGAATATAGGCAGGGGAGATGCCCTATGAAGTGAGCCTGCCTGCTGCTGCTCCTGCTGCTCCTGCTGCTGTGTCTCAAGATCCAGTTCCTCCTGCTGCAGTCTTTGCAATAGACCTCAGGTCTTTGCTCTCAAAATTCGATTCTATATATTTCAGATGTCTGCCAGAGAAAGCTTGTCTGCCATAGACAGTTGTTATCCAGCCCCTAGAGGATCTGTCCAAGGCCCTTGTGTCATTCTCTTGTTGTGACCCCAGCATCATCACTTCATTTGTTAACTCAGTCCATGCTGCTGTTACTCCTGCTGCTGAAAATTCTATTGATAATATTGCTGATACTGCTGATGACCCAATTTTTAAGGAGATCCTTATGACAGAGGCACATGAGTTTGAGCCTTCTGTATTTTCTGATGATATTTCTGCTGCTGATAATGCTGTCTCTGTCAGTGAAACTGTTGCTGCCCCAACTGCTGTTACCACTGCTCCAGAACCTTCAGTACCTGCTGCTGTTGTTATTGCTTCTGCCTCAATTTCAACTGCCACACCTTCTGTATCTGCTGTTGTCACTACTGCTACTGCTTCAACTTCTGCTACTACAACTCCTGCTACCAGTTCTGTATCTGCTTCAATCCAGCTCAAGAAAGATTTGATGAAAAAGATTGATGCTCTGTATGATGATCAAAGTTCTGAAATTGATGAGTTTAGAACAGATTCTGATGATTCTTCTGCTACCATTGCCAGGAAGAGAAAGGCAAGGAGCAAAGCCATGAAGAGAGTACCTCCTACCAAGGTCAAGGATAACAATGATATATCATACTATATTCTTCATGATTGCCCCATAACTGAGCACTGGATGCAGTACTCAAAGAATCAACTCAAAGCAATGAAGAAGAAAAGGAAATATGAAAAGGGCTCTTCTCAATTCCAACATCCTCATCCTCCTCCACCACCTCCTCCTGATGCAGGTGCAGGTGGAAGTTCAGTTGCTCAACCCCCTGCTAGAAGTCAAACCCCCTATCAGCGACATGCCAGATCTTATCATAGGGGAAGCCAGTCCAGGGGTTCTCAATCCAGAAGAGGAGGATATAGAGGCAATCAAAGAGAAGTCCAGGTTTACTCTAAAGGATACTCAAGGCAACATCCCTACTCCAGGGAAGGACAAATTTCATCTGACACAACCTCTGGCCCTTTTCCCTATAAATTGAAAGAAATAGTTCCATCCAGGCCTTCTCAAGATAATCCTTCTAATAGATATGAGCCACCAGTACCATTTGAAGACCCTGAGAACAATCTAGCTGCTTGGACTGCAAGGATGAAAGAACTTGCTGCACTAGACCAGATCAAGAAAGCTAAAGAGCAAGGAAGAGACTCATCCAACATCACTACAATGTCTGAACAGAGAAAGAAAGAGTTGGAAAGATATGGGTCAAGCAATTTTTTTGATTCTGACAGATACATGGAACTGCATCCTGAAGCTGTAGTTCCCAGGGCCAAACAGCAAACCACTTTAGGTGCAGCAGATGATACAAGATCAAAGAAAGAAGCCCTCAACCCCAACAGAGAAATCAAACTCATTAAGGGCAAGGAAAAGAAGTGATTATGTAAGGTGACAATCATCTTAACTTTTGGTTATTATCTGGGATGATATATATATATCTGTGGTTCTGCAGTGTCTATTTTTTTGCTTTTCTGTATTGCTGCTTGTATGTTGTTATTTAATTTTTTCCAAACTCTATAAATAGTAATCCTAACCCAAATAGGGGGAGATTGTTGGAACACCCTATTACTAATTTGGGTCAGGATCACTATGTCTTTAGGAAACTAATGTTTGACCTCCTGTATAGCTCAAAAGGTCAATTAGAATTAAGTCTAAGGGTTAGAAGTCTAAGTTTGTAAGCTGCCCTCAAGTCCAAGACTTTTTTTAGTTTGAGACTAAGTCATATCGTCGAGCTCAGCACGACGATTTGTCGAACTCCGATCGACGATCGTCTAGCTCAACTTCGACAGATCGTCGAACTCCATTCGACGATCGCTGAGCTCAACTTCCACATATCGTCGAACTCCATTCGACGATCGGTGAGCCCAGTTCGACGATCTTGACTCAGCTTTGGATCTCTATCTCTGAGCTCAGTTCGACGATCTTTGAGCTCATATCGACAATATTTTGTTGCAGTATAAGTCCATATCGCTGAGCTCAGTTCAACGATAGCAGAGCTCAGTTCGACATTTTCTGATAACTTCAAGGATTTTTCAAGATTCAAATTCAGATCAGTTAAGGAGTTATTCTGCAATTAATTCAGAAGATTTTCTAGCCGTTTTCATTTATTTCTGGACCAAGTTTCAAGGGATTTTCAAGGAATATTTCTGTGGACTTTCCTCCAAAAGACATTTTTGCAATTAAGGATGCAATTAATGCAGGTCAATGGCTATTCTTGACAGAGGATGTTTTTTCATTCAGTACCAGAGAATAAAAGAAGAAGAATTTTTGAATCTCACACACAGACAGACAGACAGACATCAGTAATCTTCAGAACAAAGAACAAAATATTCTCTGTCTCAAAGAATTCTCAAGAACACACATCCAAGGAGATCAAATTTTCTGAAATCCTCTGATCTCTCTTGTCTCAAGTGTTCAAGGCCAACATCTTTCAAGACTCCAGACACCCAACATTTTAGCTGTTGCTGAAATCATCTTTTGCTGGAGATCAACCTTTGAAGGCCTATCACCCTATAGCAAAGCTTCTTTTCCTGGAGATCTCAAGGACTCAGGGGGAGCTTTGACACCATCAATCCACATAGTCTTCTCAGCTGTTTGAGAAAGAGAAGACTTTCATCACTCTCTCACCCCCATCTCTATAAAGGGTTTCTCAAACTCCCTTCAAAAGTTTGAACTTGGTTTTTGAGCACCTTGTCAAAAGCTCATTGGTGGCAAGACACCTGATCAAAAAATCTGGTTTGATTTTTGAGCACATTATCAAAAACTCATTGGTGCCCAGGACACCTGATCAACTCATCCTGCAGTGGATTCCTACCTAGGGTGGTAGAAGAGTGGATGTACCCAAGTTTAGGGGAACCACTATATTTCCTTGTGTCATCTAGTTTTGCTTGTCTTTATTTTTGTTTCTGGCTGTGATTGTTTTGTGATTAGCTTATGTTTAGTTTAGTTCTGTAATTAGATTTATTAACTGCTTCCCTGCTCACTCACATTACAACAATTGTTGTAAAAAGTTTTCAAGCACCATATACTCTATTCACCCCCCCCCCCCTCTAGAGTATATCAGAACTAGCTGCACTTTCATCAACTTAAATAATTCAACATTATTTTGTGATAATACTAGTGCTATTGCTATAGCACAGAATCCAGTTCATCATTCTAGGATTAAGCATATTGAAATAAGACATCATTTCATTAGAGATAATGTTGAAAAAAAGAAAATTAACTTAATCCATATTCCTACTGATTTACAGAGAGCAGACATTTTCACCAAACCCTTGGATGAGAAAACTTATCTGTTCTTTATAAATCAACTGGGTATGATTAATGGAGAAGAGTTAACTTAGTTTCTGTCTGCATTCGATGAATTTTCCAGAGTTCGTCGAACGGAGTTCGACGAATTAGGGAAAGTTTGAGAGATTCTCGTCGAACAGAGATCGACGAATTCTCTGTGTGGAAACAATTTTCGTCGACCGAAGATCGACGAACCTTGCTTCAGAAGACATTTCGTCGAACGGAGTTTGACGAACTGTTTTTGATTCTTCTAGATGAGATCGACGAATTATTTTTCTATACTTTATTTTGTCGACCTCAGTTCGAAGAATTGTTTCTTTTTCGTGCAACGGAGATTGTCGATTCATATTTTGGAAAACTTATATCTAGGTTTTCTTCGACCTCCGTCCCGCACTTTCAGTTCTCTTGCTCTTGATCGCCGTTTTTCTCTGTCTTTCTTGCAGGTCATCAATGGCGATTCCAGCAAGCACCTTAGCCGCAATGAAATTCGACACCGGGTTTGATATGGATTTTGATTCCTTCCAACACTCTGACCCTATATTTCTCTATATCTTAGAACTGATAGAAGAACTTAGTCTCAATGATTTCATGACCAGAAGGATTAAACTGCACTCAACTGAAATAAGAGAATGGGTATACACGTCTACAGCGTCTGAGGATGATACATTGACAGGAACTATCGGGAGTACCGTTGTTTCCCTATCTCCCGCAATTCTTTCTGAAGTTTTTGGTTTGGTGAATGGAGAAGATAATATGGAAATGAATTCTGAAGAATTTAGTGAAATGCTGAAGCTAATGGGGTTTTCTGGAAGCAACCCTAACAAGTTGTTGAAGAAGCAACTTTCTGCCGCTTATCAGTTTTTGGCGGATATTGTGAGAATGATACTGATGGGCAAGCACACCGCACATGACTACATAACCCGACATCAATTTCTTATCATGTGTGCGGTGGTGAATAAGCGTCAAGTCGATTGGAGTAAGATTTTCTTTGAGTTGATTAAGAAAAAGAATAGCAAGAAAGAAGTTTGTTTCGGAAGAATCCTGGGGATCTTCCTCCAGGAAAAGGCTGGTGAATGCATGGTCTCCCCGACCATCTTCATCAATGCCAGCAAGCGCCTCACCTGCACCTTGTTTGGCAGATGGGAGAGGACAATCTCCAAGCCCTCCAAGGCTTCCTCCTCCTCCATCCCTACTTCTGAGAGCACCAGGGCTGTAAAGGCCACTCCCCACCCCGCTGAAGAGGTCCTCCCATCCCCTCAATCTCTTCCAGCACCCCTTCCAGCCAAGCAGCCTTCTCATGTGCCTACTCCACCTCCATCTCCACCTCTGGACATCACCAACATTCCAACACCTCCAGCTTCACCTCATGATGTAACACCCTGAAGTCAAGAGGATCAAAATTGGGTTCAGGCCTGGGTGACACGGCCTGGGCACGGGCGTGTCCCAGGGCATGTCAGGTGACACGGCCTGCGACACGGGCGTGTCGCAGGGCGTGTCGAGGTTGTTTCGACGATTGGACTTGGTGTCGACGATTTTCGCTCGACATCGTCGAGAATGGGGCACACGGCCCAGGACACGGCCGTGTCGGATGCCGTGTCGAATGCTCGACGAGTGTTACGCGACGATCGTCGAGTATCGGGTTCCCGTGTGGACACGGCCTGTGACACGGGCGTGTCACAGGGCGTGTCAGTGGGCGTCGAATTTAGCTCGACGTCTCGGGTTAGGCCGTGTTAGAAGGACACGGGTGTGTCCTGGTGCACACGGCCAGGAACACGGGCGTGTGCCCAGCCGTGTGCCAGGCCGTGTGAAGTCTCGGGTTGGATTGGGATTATTTCTGTTGAGGTACACGGCCTCAGACACGGGCGTGTCTGAGGGCGTGTCGGGTACACGGCCGTGACACGGGCGTGTCACACGGGCGTGTACTGGTTGATTTGAGTCGGTTGTCTGCCGCTTAGGGGGACACGGCCTGTGACACGGGCGTGTCACAGGGCGTGTCAGGCCGTGTTCAGGGTTTTCTGGCCAGATCTGAGCCGTTTGTTTCCCTCTTCCTGGATCCAGTGGCTGGGCTTTGTCCAGGTGTCTAGAAGGCCGAGATTTGGAGGATAAATCCTCTTATTCTCTTCTTCTTCTTCTTCATTTCCATTCCAAGAGAGAAAAAGAAGAGAGGCCTAAGGGAGAGAGAAGGGAGGAGATTCCAGCTGCTGTAGGAGCTGCGGAGAGCGGATCGAAGATCCGAGAGCGGATTCGTGAAGGCAGAGCCGAGGCGGTGAGTTCCATCCGGCTACTTCATGGCGCCGAAGCGATCTTCAAGGGTAACGATCTCCTTCTTGGACATCGAAGTCCTTTCTCTATACATGTGCTTGGAATCCTCCACCAAGAGGTGGATCGCGGAAGAGATTCCTTTGTTACGTCTGCATCTAGAGCCGGAATTATGAAGTACGGCGTAGGCATGATGTGTGAAGCCCATCTGGACCGGTAGTCTGGATTGGTGATGTTCATGGGTAAACCGGAGGAGACTCCGTGGCTTTGATGATGTGCAAAACGGATTTTTATTGTGATGCATGTATGGATGTACTGCTTGTGAGGAGACTTTGGTGAAGCTCCTGGTTATGAGATGATCAATTGGTAGCACGCCTGGGGAGCTCGTGATAAACCCGGCCTGTTACACCACTAGGGTGGGTTGATCTAGTTAAGGAAGGGATCGATGGGCGGCAATGCTAAGGGAGCCGAGTTAAACCCGGGTTGCTGCACCACATGGTGTGGGTCGATCGGATTAGGAGGGGGACCGATGGGTAGACATTGCCTGGGGAGCTTAGATAAACCCGGCTTGCTACACCACGGAGTGTGGGTCGGTCTGCTCTGGTTGTGATGCTGTGAGGATGGACCTCTGAGTGGCTTGGGCGGGATGTCGCCAGCCTGCGAGCTGGTGCACTAGGGCCGGTCAACCAACAAGTTAACACCTCGAGGGACAGCGGTGTACGACGGTGGATTCCGGTACGCCAAGAAGGTGCCCTGAGTGCACGGAGCGTTGGTGGACTCCAGCGTTTGTGATGTGATGTGTTTGTGGCATAAAGAGAATGATCCTATGATATAATGTGGTGATGTTTGCTGATGCTTGATGAAAAAGGAAGCACTGTATACAGGGAAGGAACCACTACCCCGGGTAGGGGGTAGGGTCGTTATAATGGGTCAGCAATGCTGACCGTTACTTTGTTTTCTGTGTTGGCTTGGATGATAACTTGCAGGTGCTGCGGGTTGGAAAGAATAAAGGAAATAGCGAGCTTGCTGATATAGGCCCTTGAAGGCTATATGAAGAATCGTGGTTGGATTTCATGTGTGGCCGGCCTGCGTGCCGATGTACGAAATTGTTGTTGTGCAAGAGGAATTTGTAAGGCCATAAGGCCAGGGTGTGTGAGTTGTATACATTCCTGGTGTTGGTATATATAAATGTGATTTTTATATATGGTGGACATTCTTGTTTGAGTTCATGCTAACATAAAAGATGCTGCGCTAGAATGGAATGAGTTAAGGATACGAGTAGAGTTTGATTTCCACACGTGATTCCTTCGCTTTGTCTGTGAGATATGGCGTGGGGCCCCGGCCGGACCCACCGTTATATGTCATGTGACAGGTGGGGGTGTTACACATGACACACATATTCCTATACCTCCTCAGTCTCCACTTCCCCCTCATTTGTCCTCCATTCCCTCTTACAACATATTCACAGACTCTATCATGCCAGATGCCCCCATTCATCTTAATCCCCATCCACTAATCACACTCATGTTATTCCACCCTCCAATCCATTCTCTTCCCCTTCCTCCTTTGACTCAACTACCATCTCATCTATCATCACCATTCTTACTCCTCTCATCAAATCCCTTATCACAGAGGCCATTACACCTCTTATGAATTCTATTCATTCTTTATCTATTCAAATTTCTGCCCTTTCTGCAGCCTCCTCTTCATTCAGGGGCCTAGATCCAGGTTTTCCTGAACACAGGCAGGGGGAGATGCTCTATGATGAAGCAGCAGCAGATGCAGATGCAGAAGCAGCAGCAGCAGACACAGCAGCAGCAGTTTCAGATACAGATACAGATATTTTGCCAGAATTTGATTCTGAGATGATTGAATTGATTCATTTTATGGACACTAACATTGACTTAGATGAGTCAGTTGAGTAAATAAAAAACTATTGGTGATTTCTGATGTTTAAGATCACGGCAGTGAACCGGTCGCACAAGTAATATAAAATGGGCGAGTTTTCCCAAGTATCGATCTCACAAGGAACACAGTAAGGTGGAGTTAATTTTGAGGAGGACTTGAGATTGAAGTCATCAGGTCGTAGCTAACTAAGGGGGGGGGGGGGGTTTGATGTTTGCGGAAACAGAAAATAAAAGGCTAATAACTACTCCTATGCAACGCCGCTATGCGATGCTTCGCTAGGCGGGATGGAAGACTAGTCGGGCCGCTATGCACCGAATCACTAGGCGGATGGGCGAGTAGGCTTGCGGATGAGGTGGTTAGAACGGTGGAATGAGGGTCGTGAGCACCTCTTCGCTACGCACGCCACTAGCAATTATTAGTGCGGCAAGGGTGGATAGTGGATGGAATAATAGGCGCACCTCAAGTAAATATAATGAAAATATACAATCACATAGACATGATTACACATAAACATATATTACACTAAGCATAGCTTCATCAAATACAAAGTGTTCAACTAAACTATCAACAACAAGAGACGAAAAGTGTGTGAAATCGACCGAATACGAAGCCTTGCTGAAGATTCACGGTTGGAGTCGTCGGGTTGTCAATCCGCGTCCAAGCTCGGTCCGCAACTGCGTCCGGGGTAGAGAAGGGCTGTCACCACCTTCCAATGGCCCGTCTTCTTCGTGTCACAATCTAGTGGAGGATGACAAAACTTCCCCTAGCTTGATGGAGAAAGCTAGGTCAAGCCCTTCTTAAAGCTCAAGGATGAAGGAGGAGGCCGAGAGGAAGCTCCGGCTTGGATTTGGCGGTGAAAGCTTGCCCGGAGCACCTCCCTAGTGTGGAGATTGAAGGAGGACGGCGGAATCCCTCCTCGGAGATGAAAACGGCAGAGGAAAATGAGCGATCTCCGGATCCTCCGGATTAGGGCGAGACCTGCACTATTTATACAAAAGCAGAAATGAACAATGCGCACGATCACAGGCGCACGACCAGTGGTCGTGTGCACTATGTCCTGTGCTCGTGCGCACTGGCATGGAATATCAGGAAGAAGAACTGGGATAATGCGCACGAGAATTGGCGCACGACCAGTGGTTGTGCGCACTAAGTCCAATGATTGTGCGATTACCCAAACAAGACTCCAGAAATGAGGAATCAATACACACGATCAGTGGCGCACGACCGGTGGTCATGCGCAATATGTTCAGTGGTCGTGCGCTTACCCCAGGCTGATTCTGGAAAACGTAGAGTAGTGCGCACGATCAGGGGAGCACGACCGGTGGTCGTGCGCATTAGATCCCATGATCGTGCGCAGTATTCCTGTTTCACAACCATCCTGGAACACGCACACGACCCCTGTACCGAAAGGAAAAACTAATCACTAATCTGTGCAGACATTCCAGACAATCACAAAAGGGAGTACAAACTATATAAATAATAAAATACACAACCACGGGCATAAATGTGCACTTCCTATATAAATAAAGATAAGATGAAATATATACGATAACGAACTAAAAGTGAAGTGCAAGCGAAGGAAAACAAGCCTAGATGAGTCCAGAAATAGGTATAAAACATGGACTCATCACACCCCCAGACTTAACTGTTTGCGCGTCACGAGCAAACAAAATCTAAGCAGATAGGGAAAAATACTAGTTAACAAAGAAATTACGATACGAAGTACCATGCGAAGTCGCATGCTCGTGTGCGTAAAAATATAATAGAAGAAATTTCTAAGTATACAAAATAGTTTATACTTTTCACAATGCGTATCAAAATTTTATTATTACTCAAAAATGGAATCACGGTGAATCATCCGGTCACGCGTAGGGAGAAAGTAGACTAATCACTAGGCGAGCATTGCCAAAGATCAGGGCTCGGGATAACCTCCAAAGGAATCCACCAATGTCGGTGACCATATGCTTGCCCTTTCACACTCTCTCCACGGCACTAGTTAGACTCAAGCACGAATCCGTAGGACTTGGAGTATAATATAGGCTTAGGTGAAGGCGGGGTATATAAAGGTAAACAAGACGGACACGCACACCCAAAATAAGATCGCCCGAAAACGTACACATCTAAACTCAATGGACAAACACGTGCGACGCATCACCAGAACTGGACTTTTGACGGTGCGCGCAAACCCATAACGAACACAACTCAACCACATTGCACAACTCAGCAATAATAGATATACAAATACATTTCTTTTTTTTTGTATTCCACATTGGGAATTTTCTTTTTATTTACTATCATATTTTTTTCTTTTTTTTCTCTTATCTAAATAGCCAAAACAAAATAGGAAAACACGACAACACCATAAGCTGCACAAACACCAACAAAACTGCCCACACAAAACGGATATAAACTACAACAAAACAAACTAACCGAGCGATCACATTCAGATGTGCGAGTAGGAAAGGCTATATGGTTATGGTAGCAAGGCGAAGGGATTTCAAAGGAAGGGACAGGCTCAACGGGGATAGCAACGGTTAGATGTCGGGAATGGTACAAGGCTCAAACGAGACAAAGTGACGGCCCACATCACGCACGCACTTGACTAACCATATACCCATGCTTCGAGAGTAGCTAGGGGCAAGTTCTTAGGCAACGAGAAAGACTATCCGTCCTCCCGACTCGAGCAATACGAAACTAACGACCGTCTACACACATCCCCAAGCTACCGTCGGATTCACACCGGATTCACCAACTTTTGAGTAGAATAAAAAGTCTTTACGCAAATAAAAAAATATAAAACTATAAGCATACAGAAAAATTAAATCTACTCGAATTTCTACACGAGACGAGAGCAGTTGACTAGAAACACAACAAGACCAACATTTTACTCCGTCTCACAATCCTAAGCCAACACCATAATTTTTCCAAATCTAACGAAGAAATGAGTTTAACTCGCGGCACACAAACAGCTAAGCACGCGCTCATGTGGGTGCAGTGGTGTGTGATGCAATGAACTAAGCAAAATAAAACAATAAAGGCTTCTAGTATGCACATGAGATGTGTACGTGCAATAGGTAACAGATCTCTCCCCCAGACTTAAACTAAGCAAAACAGCATATAATAGAGAAATTAAAATCATAAAAAGCTAAGGGAAGAGGTTACCCAATGCTCAGCTTGTGAGCATACCAGAAGACGCATGGAAACCGAAGCAGGTCCGCCATACGAAGAATCACAACCCCGCCAATGCGATTTACCATGAATACCTGCAGGGGTGAGCTTCGCAAAAACAAAACAAAATATACAAAAAGAAATGTTAAAACTAAAATAGACATGAAAAATAAAATGCAGAAAATGAAAGATAAGTACTGGGGTTATTGTCATCCCAGCACGACTTATTCGGCTACGAAAAGGTTCTAGCTAATGGGCCTATGAAATAAAAAGTGCACAGGTAACTGGCCTAATATCCGTTTCGGTAACGGGTACCGATACGGTGATAGAGTAGTTACCCATCTACCTAAATAATAATACCTGCTCCTCGCAGGCAGAGGAAATAGGAAGTAGGATGAGGAGGAGGCCTGGTCCTCACTCATCTCACCACAAAACAAATCCTTGCCTAGCAAGATATCGTCTATCACAGGCCCGTAGGAGGCGATGGCAACGGCATGAGCACAAAGCTCATCGTCATCCCAACGTACCTGTGGAGACTCATCCTGCACAGGCTCAGATAAGTAAGGGGGATCAAGTAATAAAAGAGAAGAAGAACTAAAAGAATCAGAAAATGGGAGAGTGATCCCGGTCTCACTCTCAGCAGGATCCAAGCAGAGATCATCGTCGGTATCATACGAGTCATACCGAGGGGAATCCAAGAACTCGAGGTCCGCGGTGGTAAGAGGAACGACCTCATCCAATAAGGAGGTGCAAGCCTCCGCATCGGAAAGGGGATATTCCTCATCCCACCGGGGTGCGTAAAAGTGTTCCGAAGATCCACCTTCTCCGTCGGAGATAGAGGAATCATCATCCCACTTCGGCGCAACCTCGGGCACCAAATCATCCACAATCACGGCATCATCAACCGACTCACAAGAAAAAGGAATAGCACAATCCGGCAAAAATTGCGAAGGGGCAAGGCCGCTCTCAAAATCAAGCACTGAATGAGCAGGCCCCATCGCAAAATCATTCGCAGACGTCACCCCGTCGATGACCGGAACAATCTCATCGTCCCATACAGGAGCGTCCATGAGTTCCTGCTCCTCTTTTTGTTGGCTAACACCAGATTGATCATCATCACTCAAGGAAAGCTCGTAAAAAGGGATCGAGGGACCCATGAAAGAGCTGTATGCGGCCAGAGATTCTTCAGTAATCTCAACGGGTAAAGAATGAGCAAAGTGTGTTATGGCAGTGTATGGGCCAGACAACACCCTGGTAGGCATGTCCACAACAGTCTTCCGTGAACGGGAGGTTGTTGTGCACACGCCCTCAGAGGGAGAAGGCTTGCACAAACGAGGGCAATCCTTCAACATGTGGCCCACACCTTGACATAACAAACACCGAATGCAATGCTCGGCATTCATAACAACAATGACATTGATGGATCGGTGCAAAGTGTCAAGGATACGACACTCAGCATCAGGATCCATCACGAACAAAAATAATTGCTGAAAAAGTGCTACACAGCTAAAATAAAAAAATAGCACGGATCTGCTATCTAAATCAAAAATCAAAAAAAGGGCAAAAAAGAAATAATCAAAATAAAAATTCTAAAAACCAAAGCAAAAAAAAAATGATATGCACAAATGGAAAAGGGCTTCAATCTATTATCTCCCTCTCCACAAAATCACACGACTGTGTTCCCCGGCAACGGCGCCAAAAACTTGATGCTTAAGATCACGACAGTGAATCGGTCGCACAAGTAATATAAAATGGGCGAGTTTTCCCAAGTATCGATCTCACAAGGAACACAGTAAGGTGGAGTTAATTTTGAGGAGGACTTGAGATTGAAGTCCTCAGGTCGGAGCTAACTAAGGGGGGTTTTGATGTTTGCGGAAACAGAAAATAAAAGGCTAACAACTACTCCTATGCAACACCGCTATGCGATGCTTCGCTAGGTGGGATGGAAGACAAGTCGGGCCGCTATGCACCGAATCACTAGGCGGATGGGCGAGTAGGCTTGCGGATGAGGTGGTTAGAACGGCGGAATGAGGGTCGTGAGCACCTCTTCGCTACGCACACCACTAGCAATTGCTAGTGCGGCAAGGGTGGATAGTGGATGGAATAATAGACGCACCTCAAGTAAATATAATGAAAATATACAATCACATAGACATGATTACACATAAACATATATTACACTAAGCATAGCTTCATCAAATACAAAGTGTTCAACTAAACTATCAACAACAAGAGACGAAAAGTGTGCGAAATCGACCGAATACGAAGCCTTGTTGAAGATTCACGGTTGGAGTCGTCGGGTTGTCAATCCGCGTCCAAGCTCGGTCCGCAACTGCGTCCGGGGTAGAGAAGGGTTGTCACCACCTTCCAATGGCCCGTCTTCTTCGTGTCACAATCCGGTGGAGGATGGCACAACTTCCCCTAGCTTGATGGAGAAAGCTAGGTCAAGCCCTTCTTGAAGCTCAAGGATGAAGGAGGAGGCCGAGAGGAAGCTCCGACTTGGATTTGGCGGTGAAAGCTTGCCCGGAGCACCTCCCTAGTGTGGAGATTGAAGGAGGATGGCGGAATCCCTCCTCGGAGATGAAAACGGCGGAGGAAAATGAGCGATCTCCGGATCCTCCGGATTAGGGCGAGACCTGCACTATTTATACAAAAGCAGAAATGAACAATGCGCACGATCACAGGCGCACGACCAGTGGTCGTGCGCACTATATCCTGTGCTCGTGCGCACTGGCATGTAATATCAGGAAGAAGAACTGGGATAATGCGCACGAGAATTGGCGCACGACCAGTGGTCGTGCGCACTAAGTCCAATGATCGTGCGATTACCCAGACAGGACTCCAGAAATGAGGAATCAATGCACACGATCAGTGGCGCACGACCGGTGGTCGTGCGCAATATGTCCAGTGGTCGTGCGCTTACCCCAGGCTGATTCTGGAAAACGTAGAGTAGTGCGCACGATCAGGGGCGCACGACCGGTGGTCGTGCGCATTAGATCCCATGATCGTGCGCAGTATTCCTGTTTCACAACCATCCCGGAACACGCACACGACCCCTGTACTGAAAGGAAAAACCAATCACTAATCTGTGCAGACATTCCAGACAATCACAAAAGGGAGTACAAACTATATAAATAACAAAATACACAACCACGGGCATAAATGTGCACTTCCTATATAAATAAAGATAAGATGAAATATATACGATAACGAACTAAAAGTGAAGTGCAAGCGAAGGAAAACAAGCCTAGATGAGTCCGGAAATAGGTATAAAACATGGACTCATCAATTTCATTATGAATCCCACAGTTAATCTACCAGAATTACTGGAAGTTTTTGATACTGTACATATGCAGTTTCTTCTAGTAGATTTTACTAAGCCACATTTGGCTATTGTACCCTATACCTCTCCAGTTAGTCCAGCAGTTTCTAAGCAACTCTGTGATAGCTTTGCTATTCCAGCTTTAGCTAAAATTTCTACAGCTAGTCCAGAAGTCATTCCAGAAGATATCTCAGCCCCAAGTTTTGTTATGGATGAATCTCCTATACCTGACTTGGATGAGCTAATCCTGGCTGACATTGAGAAGGAAAATAAGGCAGCAGCTGAAAGCTCTGTCCCCATTGTTTCTATTTCCTGTACAGTCCCCTCCTCTCTTGTTGCTGAAACTCCAGTTCCTGAACCTACTGCCCCTCCTCCAGCAAAAACTATTATTTATGATAAAGCTTTAAAAGCTTTGGATGCTCTTTATGATAACCCTCAGGGTTCTGACAATGAAGAATAAGAAGATGATGATGATTCAGATGAAAATGCTGCAAAAAAAGAAGATGCTATCAAAGAAAATGAAGGCTCCTCCTCCTACAGCTCCTAAGCCTAATCCCACTACTGACACCACTTATTACATTTTGCATAATGTAACTCCATATAAGGGAATGCCTGCATGGATGTGGCTATCCAAGAACCAATAGAAGGAAAGGAAACGAAGTAGGAGATATTCTCCTCCTCCAGTGCACAGATACATAAAGGATCCTCCTCCTCCTCCAGCAGCTGGTGCCACTGGCTCCTCTAGCTCTCAGAGATCTGCCCCCATGCAAACATATCAGAGACAGTCAGGGAGATCATCTGGAAGTAGCCAGCAGAGGCAACCATCCTCAGGTAATCAACATCAACAACATCAGCAGCAGCAGCAATAACATACCTCTGAAGAACAGAAAGCTGATAGTACAAAAAGGCCATACTCTCCTCCAATTCCATTTGAAGATCCTGAAACTGCTAATACTGCTAAAATGGCTAGATTTCAGGAGCTAATTGGACTATCTTTGATCAATAAAGCAAAGGCTGAAGGAAAAGACACATCAGGTTTAACAACAATGTCAAAGTATAGAAAAGAAGAGTTGAAAAGGTTTGACAAAGATAATAAACTGTTTAATGTTGATGATTATATGAAGCTCCATCCAGAAGCAGTTGTCCCCAGAGCTACATCATTGAATATTATTGGGGCAGCTGATATGACTATGACAAAGGCTCTGGCTTCAGATCCAAAGAGAGAAATCATCTTCAAAAAGCCAGGAGAAAAGAAAACATAAGACAAACCTTTGCAGAAAAAGAAGAAGTAATCCTTATTTTGTTTCATTTTCTTTTTGCATTTGTTTTCAAACTATGCTTTTTATTTAAACAAAGCCTATGTATATATATATCTACTGCATGTGTTGGTAATTCTCTGCCAGATATATTTCTTTTCCTGTTTTGTTTATCTGTTTGTTTATGCTTTGAGTCTCTTAGTGACCTCACCCAAATAGAGGGAGATTGTTGGATCTCTAGTTGATTTGGGCTAGGTTCACTAGATTAGGATGTGACCCAACCTGTATAGCCAGGGTCAAATTTATGTCCTAGAGTCTAGGTCAAGTCCTTAGGTTCAACTTCAGATGGACCAGCTATCAACAAGACCATCAGAGACTCAAAATTTAGAAGTTTTCAAGACTAAGTAAAGTGAGTTCGACGTTCATCGAACTCAGCTCGACGAAAGGTGTTCGGCGCTCGACGATCGTGAGACAATTCTCAGTGCTGAGCTCGACGAACTTTGTTCTCTGTTCGACGAAGACTGAGATTCTTCAACAAGCTAAAGTCAGGACAACTCCAGAATTTTTCTAAGTCCAGCTTCAAGCTTCGGTCGACAAACTAGATTCTGAGCTCGACGAACTTTGACCTCAAGTTCTCAACTTCTTAGCTCGACGAATTTGGTTCACAGCTCGATGAATGCAAATTGTCAGTTCGACGAATGTTGAAACAGAATTGACAGGTTTTCCTAGAAGACTAAGTGTTATTGTCTGGTCGACGAACTCAAGCTCAGCTCGACGAACTGTGAACTCAGCTCGACGATTCCTGTTCTTCGTTCGACGATTCCAGATTAGGTATTCTATGCTTTCCCGTCCCGTTCCTTGGCGATGATTCCTGAACAATTAATGTCAGATCTTCTCGGAATGTTACCGTTAGAACGTGCAATTAATCTTGTATTATTTCATGCCGTTTTTCCATGGGACAGTTAGGGAAATCATTGATTGCCGCTTCCTTCCCAGGCCGACTGCAATTACTGCTCAAGCATTCGAATTTCAAAAGGATTCTTTAGTCAGAAGGATACACACACAAAAAAAGAAGAGAAAGTAATCTTGCATACAGTCAGTCAGACACACAGACAGATTACACAGAATAACAATCTTACAACAATCAAAAGTTCTTCTGCAATCAGCCCAGACTAGAAAACATCTTCTATTATACAGGACAACTTCAAAAGGACAACAAAACTCTGTCTGTCAAAGAAGTTCCTGAACAATCTCTGGCCCAGGCACTCAAGCTTTCAAGACATGTCACCCTGAAGCAGTGCTCGAGTTTTCCTGATACATTCAAGATCTCAGGGGGAGAAAATCTGCTAACATCAATCCACAGTCTTCTCAGTTATTATTGAGAAAGAGAAGACACCATCACCTCTCTTCCAACTCTTGTACAGAGTTTTTATTCCCTTCAAAATTATTCTGGTTGCAAGTCTCCTTCCAAAAGACTTGAGTTTTTGGTTTTTGAGCACCTGAACAAAAGCTCATTGGTGTCAGGCATCTGATCAAAAACTTGAGTGGATTCCTACCAGGGTGGTAGAAGAATGGATGTACCCAGGTTGGGGAACCACTATAAAATTTCTTGTGTCGTCTGGTTGCCCATTTTCTTTTGTTTTGGATGTGCTCTGTGATTAGATAGTTTGCTGTGCTTATTTATTTTCTTTGCTGACTTGTTCACTTAAGAATACAACAAAAGTTGTAAAAAGTTTGTTATAAGCACAATACTCTATTCACCCCCCCTATAGAGTATTTCAGATCAACAATCTTTTGAAGGATAAATCTGCTCCCCTCAGTCCTTACTGGTAGAATTTCTAGGAAACTTACGATCATATTTTCTATAGTTGCGAGCTCAGTAGAACCATTTACATTATCATCAGCTATGATGTGTTCTGCAATATTTACATTATCTACAACCAAGTCATCATCATCAGCAACATCCTCAAAAACATTAGTATCCAAAGCTTCATCAACAACTCTCTCATCAGCAGCCTCATCAGATCCAACCTCAACAGCATCAGCAACCCTACCAATTTCAGCAATCACAATATGTAGATCCACTGTCTCTTCAACTAAACATTATACCACTATCTTTGGAACATCTGACTCTTGAGGAACATGAACCTCAATAAGCTGAACCACTGCGTCTAGAACATCTGAAACTGCAGAAGATGGAACAACCAAGGGCACTTGTACATCAGTAACCACTTGGGTTTCACCAAACTCCCCCTCGATTCCTGCACACGAGCTTTGAGGAATTTTACGGAGGGTAGGAGTAGGAATTTTGCCTCAAGAACTTTCTCCTCCTCTACCACAGGCAAGTCTTGGACACCACCTTACCTTGGGATTCTTCTTTCCCATCTAGAGAAGCTAGTGGAGTCAATTTTCTTCAAGTGGTGAATTGGTTATCCCTTGGTCATGTCAAATGTGTCTGTCCAACTGATTCAAGTATAGGCTGATAATCCTTCCAATGTTGGGTGCTCGGAAATTGTCCTTTATCCTTCCAAATAACACTGTAACCCAGTCAATCCTCTTCCGGCATATGATGATGACCAGAATCTTGAAGATGACTGGGGAGAGGTAATTATGGGATCCAATCTTACACAATAGAACTTTTCCAATGATGTTTGAAAGAAGTTTTCCTTCGTCATTCATCTCTTTTCGCTGACTGCTTTAGTTGCTCTTGCTAGTCCACAAAATAGCAGAGCTCTTGAGAAATCACCGTCTTCTAACTGATCTTCCTCTTCGCACATTGGGAGCCGTAAATACCTTGTGAGTAGAGATGCTTTCTATAACACCCCTGATTTTTCGATGTTTATTTTAATTCCTTTAGTGACATGTTGTTGATGTCAGGACGTTAAGTTGACGTGTAGTTGACGGGTAATGTTGTTGGAGTGTGGCTTTTGCTCATTGGTATCCAAGATTTTGACTTAGAATATTAGCTTGCTTAATTTCTAGTCTGTTTTTAAGATTTCCCTTACGAGCTGGGTTTGTTTTGGAACCCGGTGGAGTCTTTTTGGGATATTTGGTGTTTTGGACATCGAGGAGTTTGTACCCGTGTTTGATTTGTCGGATTTTGATTTCGCCGTTGTATTTGTAGCATCAATATTTAGCTTCAGTGCGAATTTCGTGAAAATCCGAGTTGATTGGATTTATTGGTTGTTCGGACGTTTATAATAATAATAATATATTAGTATAAATACCCTTACGATTTAGACAGAAACCTATTCATCGTCTTCTTCCCTAGTCGTCAGACCGATTCGCGGAAGAGGGAGAGCGACGGACTTCACAAGCTTTCGACCGTCGATTGTAGGAGCTTCGGTGCACGGAATCGTCATCGGAGGGTAGAAACTAATATCACAGACACAACAACCTAACTAGCACAGCCACAATAAGAACAAAAGAAAAAGATGGCAACTAGACAACACAAGAATTTTATAGTGGTTCCCTAAACTTGGGTACATCCACTCTTATACCACCCTGGTAGGAATCCACTCAGGTTTTTGATCAGGTGACTGCCTGATCAGGTGCTCAAAAACCAATCCCAAGTCTTTTGATCAGGTGACTTGCAACTAAGAATAACTTTTGAATGGAGTTAAAGAACCTTTTTTACAGTGAGGGTGAGAGAGTGATGATGTCTTCTCTTTCTAAAATATAACTAAGAAGACTTAGTGGATCTTTGATGTTAATAAAGCTCCCCCTGAGATATTGATTTGTTCAGGAAGGTTGGAGCTTTGCTTCATGGTGAGTAGGCCTTCAATCCTTTAGCATTGACTAGAAGATATCCAGGAACTTCTTGACTGATAGAGTTGTTGATGTCCTTGAAGAATCCTGGAATGAAGAAGGAAGAAGACTCTAGTTTTTGAATGGATGTTCTTCTTCTTCTTCAGTTTGCTGTTGTTTCTCTGGTCTGGGGCTTCTAGTTTCTTTGTTACTGTATGATTTCTTTTTCTGTATTCTCTATTGTCCTTTTTGTCGTCTATCTATCTGTCTATATGTGTAGAAGAAAGAAGAAAAAATCCTTTTTATATTTTCCATGTAATCTTCCTTCTATATTTTGAATTTCTTCAGCAATAATTACATACGGCCTTAAGAATGTCTGCACTGATTGATTTCCCCAACTATCCCATTGAAAATCGGCAAGTAATAATCCTGATGAAGGTCATAATCAATGCTGCTTCTAACGATCATATTCAGTGAATATTAAACATTGATTACTCAGGAATTATTGCAATAAAATAAGGACAGAGGGAGGAAAAGTCCATTTCTGGAACTGCACAGAAATTGTCGAGTGAAGAACAGAATTTGTCGACCTGGGTCCTTAGTTCGTCGAGCTGAGAAGTCATGTTCGTCGACCAGATAATTGTTGTTCGTCGACCTAAGAACAGATAACTGCTTTCTCTAGAACTTTGCCAATTCTGTGCATCAAGATCGTCGAGCTGAGATTCTAACTTCGTCGATTGGAGTTCAGTGAAAATGTTTCTTGGACCTGAGAATGTAGAAGAAAAGTGTCCAGAAATCGTCGACTTGAGAATTGATTTCGTCGACCTGAGAACTGCTAACAGCTACTTGATACAACTTGTCAAGATTGTGGTCCAAGTTCGTCGAGCTGAGAACATGAATTTGTCGACTGGAGTATGATTCTGGACTTAGAATATTTGAAGTAGAGTATCCATAAATCATCGACCTGAGAACTACGTTCGTTGAGCTCAGCTCAGAAAATTGTCTCTGACTTCGTCGAGCTGAGCACGACTTTCGTCGATCTGAGTTCGACGAACGCCGAACTCATTTTCCTGAGTCTTTGAAATTTCTCTAAGTCTTGAGTCTTCTGTAGTCTGTAGATGGCTGATCCATGCAGTGTTGATTCTAAGGACATGACCTAAACTCTAGGACACAAACATGACCCTGACTATACATGTTGGGTCAAACATCCTAGTTTAGTGAACCTAGCCCAAATCCAACTAGGGATCCAACACTGCCAACAACGTAACTACGCTGTTCTGAAGGGCTATGGGTAGGCCAGCGGGGGCAAAATATTAAAAAATACCTTATGGACCCGGGCGAGCTGAGGAGCTCGGCCACCCCTGAAGATCCAGCTCGCCTGCTGTCTGCCGAGCTCCTTAGGGCGAATGCGAGCCGGGCCACCATGCTCGCCCTTCGATCGGCCTCCATTAGTTGAGCTTAGCTCGACGAAACCCGGACTTTGCTCGGCGAATGCCGAGCTCGGGGTCGACGAATGCCGAGCTCGGGGTTGACGAATGCCTAGCTCGGGCTTCAGATCTCCCTGCCGAGCTCGCCTGGGGCCTGGGTTATCTGAACCGGTCAGTCTGGTTCCTGGCGACCCCACTCGCCAGATACGGGGTTGTACAATACAGCTGTCTTGGACATGTGTATGAATCTTAGAAAAGGTCATTGTAGCTGTTGGAACTTGTGCTCATTGTAAAAAAGAAGATGTGGAGATTGCAAACCCGAATCAATCGATCAAATCAAAAGCTTTCTCAATACTATCATTCCCGCTTTCCCGTGAACATTGGGATTTGAGAGCACATGTTGGAAAAGACGATTACAGAAGAAGAATTACTTTAATCTTCTCATGGCCTGATAGATTTAAGCTTGTTGATTCATTCTAAAGCATTATTGAGAATGTTAAGCTGATAGACTTTCTACGTCCAGAGAACTATATTTCACAGAAGCCATTATTCAAGTTCTCTGTTAGAATATTTAGTTGAAGCTATTCTCAATCAAGTTTCAAGAAAACTCAAAAATCGTCAAAACCTAACTTTTGAGTCTAGAAAATTCGTAACACATTTGTAACAATTAATATTGTATGATTTCTATGAAATATGAGGTAGGGTCATGTGTGGTCTAAGGTAAGGTTCTTACGTGAACCTGAGGTGGGATTCCTCCCATGGAATCTGAGGTAAGATCCTGAGCTAGGGGATCTGAGGTAAGGAACTAACTAGTGTTCCTTAGGTAGGAGATTTGTCTACGAGTTGTAAGATCTATTGATTGATCTGAGTTAGGTTGAAGTTGCTGAAGCTTGCACATTGTTAGATAGATGAAGGGAGAAAGTAGACGTATCCAAATCAAGGAACCACTATAAATATGTGTTTTTGCAATGCGTGTTTTACGTGGTTTTATTTGTTTTACTGATTTGTCGCAAAATTTAAAAAGAATACATCACATATTCACCCCCTTCTAGGTGGAATAAACATCCAAAAACTTACTCAAATTCCGCACACTAGCCATGAGATAAGAATATACAGCTTTTGGCCAGCTGTACTTAATTCAATTTGGATCAGACAAAGAAATGTAAATCTTTGAAATTTTATTACAATAGCAGGGAAAAAATAATGACATAACAAATATAAAATGAGATGTTTTGTGTCATTATCTTCAGGCATGTAGTTGACCACTAAAATGACAACTATAGTGTCATTCAAGTCTTTCTTTAATAGCCCGAAGAAGTGTTTAGGGTCAAATTCAACTTCTAGCACAAAGTTAGACATGTAAAGAATCATAACAACCTCATTGACGATAAACTTCAGTATTTTAAATCAAATCTGAAAACTGTTGGTTAAGCTATTATAGCTCATCATAATTTCAACTAAAACATGAATATTCTACACATGGAAGAGTGAGAGAACAAAAGAAATGCAAAACACTAATGTCCTGAAGTTTCTTTTTTAAATTTCATGTAAGTTATCCATAATTGTCTGTGTTATAGCACAAAATAAAGAAACAAAACACATGGCTGAGTGCAAGTGAACTCTCTCAGCACCCTTAGACATAATGGAAGCCTGAGAAAACATATTTTTATTGGCATAATTTCTGTGTGAAATATATTGACATCTCAGATGTCACAAATAACTTCTGAGATGATAAAATTAAAATCTGAGCTATCACCAAAAATATTTGAGATATCCAGTATAGCAACTGCAATATCACAAAAAATTGAATTTTGTGTGTTATCAAATGACACCTCAAATATTACAAATAACTTCTGACATGTCAAAATTAACATCTAAGCTATCACAAAAATATGTGATATTTTTCAAAAAAAAAAAATAGATATTTCAGACAGTATCTCAAATATCACAAATGTCATCCGAGATATCGAAGAAAAATCTCAAATGCCCTAAAAATGTTGAAAACCCCTTAAACAAAGAAATCATAAATGGAGGAAGACGAGAGAAGCTAAAATGACAAAAATAGATGGAAAATGGAGAAATACCTAGGTTGTCGTAAATATTGGTAGAAGCTTCAAAATTGCCGAAAAATAGCGAGGACGAGCATCAGTAAGGAAGAAAAACTCCAGCGGCGCCATTTGATATCTGAGAGATTGACGGAGAGGCCCAAAAAGAATAAATAAACACTAACGGTCTGTTTGGCCCCCTGAAATTGGAATTGCATAATTAGAATTCATCTAATTTCAATTCTTAATCTGAATTCCAATCAGTTGTTCGGCTGCAGGATGGATTTCTATAATTAGAATTGGAATTAGTTTAAAATTTTTTCTCATGTCTGCAGGATCGGGCGACAAGACAATTTCAAGTTGGAGTCTTGTGTCACTCGGGACGAAGTTATTACAACAAAATCAAGTGATGAAGAGAATTATTCCTTTACAATCTTTAAGAAAATATAGAAGTTGGCAAAAAAGAAACACAACATCAGATAAATCAAATTCAAGTAGTGTACCAACAATTAATTATGATCGGACAACAACGGCGAGATCGGGCGGTGATGACGAGATCGGGTGACGACGACGAGATCAGTCGACGATGACGAGATCGGGCGACGAGGAGATCGGGGGCGTGATCAGGCGGGGACGACGAGATCAGGCAGTGGGGCGGCGAGATCGAGCGGCTGCAGCGAGATCGGGCGGTGGCGGTGGCGAGATCGAGCGGCGGCAACGAGATTGGGCGGTGGCGACGAGATCGAGTGGCTGCTGCGAGATCAGGTGGGGGAGGCGAGATCGGGCGGCGACGACGAGATCGGGCGGCGACGGCGGCGAGATCGGGCGGCAGCGGCGACGACGAGATCAGGCGGCGGCGGCGGCAGCGGCGAGATAGGGCGGCGGCGGCGACGGCGAGATCGGGCGGCGGCGGCGACAGCGAGATCGGGCGGCGGCGGCGACGGCGAGATCGGGCGGCGGCGGCGACAGCGAGATCGGGCGGCGGCGAGATCGGGCGGCGAGATCGGGCGGCGAGATCGGGCGGCGGAGGCGACGGCGAGATCGGGCGGCGGCGGTGGCGAGACCGGGCGGCGGCGGCGAGACCGGGCGGAGGCGGCGAGACCGGGCGGCGGCGGCGAGACCGGGCGGCGGCGGCGTGACCGGGCGGCGGAGGCGAGACCGGGCGGCGGCGGCGAGATCGGACGACGACGATGAGATCGGGCAACAACGGGCATAGTAAAAAACTGAATTTCATCAAATATCTGTATTTACCCCTAAAAATTGATCATATTATAAAATTAAATTGCATGGAATTGAATCAATTCTAATTCTGAAGAAATTTCTAACATTCAAATACGGAAATTGAAATTTTGTTGGCTTAATTTCAATTTCTAAATCCAATCTCACGAGGACGAACGAAGTCATGTACAAGTTTAAAATGTTAATATTTTATTCAAATTTAACGCCACCTACCAAAATCTCAAAAATCGCGGACCAGGAGGGCAGACCAAAAAATTGCTGCAAACCAAGCTCTCCACTGTTTACATTATCATCCGCCTCTTCGCGCAGCTCTCCGCTGTTTCTCTCCTCAATTTTTTTCATCAGACGATGATAGCCATCACCTCTCCTCCACCATACTCTTTCTTCTCCAACCACTTCCAGTACTCCATCAGTAACCCCAAATTTTCAATCCGGCGACCTATTCCAGCCAAGCACCGGTGTCGCGTCCTAGCCTCTGTTCCAGACGCCACTGAGAGAGAAAAGGTTGAGTACACGCCGTGGATTGTCGCAGGTCTTGGAAACCCCGGTAACAAGTACCATGGAACCAGACATAACGTAAGAATTCCTATCATCTGTCTAACAATCTGGAACCACGCCGCAGTTAAAGTTTGGATATGTTTGCTCTCCTGGGCAAGATGGGATTTATGATGTCGATTGTATCCGGATCAGGTGGGGTTTGAGATGGTGGATTGCATAGCTCGCACAGAGGGAATCAGATTGAATACGCTACAGTCCAAGGCATTGCTAGGAATTGGTATATGGCTATCTGAGCTTCTTGGTGCTCTTAACTATTTATCACTCATGTTTGTGCTTATATGAATTCCGCAATGAATCGATTCAGGTTCCTTTGGAAAGGTTCCAATCATACTGGTGAAGCCACAGACTTACATGAACTTTACTGGAGAATCGGTTAGCGCCGCCTCCCACTGGATTGCAGTTTTCATCCTCCTTTTAGGCATAAAGGATAGAAAATTCTAGCATGGAACCATGAGATTGGATTTTTTTTCTTCTTTTGAACTAGGATTGATGAAAATTTAGCAACCTGGTGACTATTCATATCACCTAGTTTGGGCACACTGCACATTTTGGACATTTTAAGATTGTTTGATTTACTGGAAATAATCAGTGATTCCTACATTCATAGAAAGGAACCAATAAATTTGTATAAATGATGCCATTTATCATAGAAAATTGAATTCATCAAACCGTTGAACGAGAAAAAAATGATCATTTGAAGAACTCTAGGAACAATCTTACCTCAAAGTCTTATTCAATGCTGCTGGGATTCAAGATTTTGGGTTTTTTCTGCTTACCGATTTCAGCACGTCATCAATTGATATATGGTTACTTTTGTAGTTAATCTATTTTTTTTCATGTGAAGATAGGACCACTTGCTGCGTATTACCAAGTTCCTTTGCGGCATATCCTATTGGTATGCTCCAAATTCCAACTATAATGTTGCTTTATTGGTGCTTCATGTATTGTCAACAATTTCTAATAATGTTGTTTTCTTTCCCTGGGCTGTCTACTTTACTGTAGATATATGATGAAACAAGCTTGCCAAATGGTGTCTTGAGGCTTTCTCGAAAGGGAGGTCATGGACATCACAATGGGTATTATTCCTCTAGGATGTTCATGATATTCTTATTTTGCAATTTACAAAGTTTACTTTTCGACTACGCCGCATTTTTTTTGTAAACAACATAGCGGAGATGCTTGATGAAAAAGCATTACCTTCCTGATATAGTATCCAACAATATCGATATAACATTTATATGAACGTCCAATGTGAGGCAACTACTCGTCCAAAGTGAGGCAACTACTCGTACCTTGTTACTTTTGAGATCGAGCACATCATCATCATTGATTAGGCATCTGCTAGTGGGATAATATTGACAAATATGAAAGTTTAACGTTGTTTTCTATAATGTTGGCAAAAATGAAAGTTTAATGTTGTTTTCTAAGGAAATCAATTTGAGAGTATCTGATTGTTTCTATGTAATTGATTTGGTCATTCCTTTATAAATTTCTAATTTTCTGTAGCTGTATGTGTTAAAAGAAATCAGCTTTTTCAGCTTTCTTAAATGTACCGTCCTTGTTTATCGGGATCAAATAAAAAGGGACATATTTCCAAGGTTGGTAAATGAAGTTTTACTTAAAGACTTGCTCATGTATTAGAAAAATAAGTTGACCGAATGACTGTTATATTTGGAGCATCCTGTACATGCTTTATCTGTAAATTGTTAGGAACGAAAAGAGAAATTTGGGAGAGAAAGAGAGAAATCTAGGGTTTGAGAGCAAGAGTAAAGAAGTACCTTGGAAGTTCTTGATTGCCCACCACAATACCATGCTAGAGGTTATAATACCCCTCAGGCCCAGGGGGGTTGACCGGCCTCCCCATAGGGGTCGACCGGCCTCCCCATAGGGGTGGAATCCATTGGTTCAACCCCGCCTAACGTCTCATCCTTCCTTCGTTGTCCCGCGAACTGGCCATTATGAGGATTCATAACATTCCCTCCCCCTTCCACAACCAGCTTGTGCTCAAGGTGAAAATCTGAATAAAGTTCCCAAAACTCGAGCAGACCGACCCAGGTGTTGTGCGTTGTAGATATGTTCTTCCATTTTACAAGGATCTCCTGACGGTATTTCGTTCAGCGTTTCTTCCACTTGATAAGCAGTGCCTCGTCCAGAAGTGGTCGCATTTCCTTGCCGTTGGTTCCTTCCGGGAGGGTAGGGCACACTTGTGTTGTTTCCCCAATTTTATTTTTTAACAAGGAGACATGGAATGCGGGATGAATACGTGAGCTCGCAGGAAGGTCCAAGGTGTAAGCAACCGGTCCCACCCTCTGAATTATTCTAAATGGACAATAATAGCAGGGGGCCAACTTCTGGTTAGTCCTCTGGGACACCGAGGTTTGTCTGTAGGGATGGAGCTTCAAGAAGACTTCATCACCAATTGCAAATTGCTGTTCAGACCGGTGTTTATCTGCCCGCACCTTCATTTTGTTTTGGCAGGATAGGAGATTTTCTCGTAGCATGGCAAGGGTACGGTCCCGGTCACGCAACTCACGATCAACAATAGGTAGCGTCATTCCCCTGGCTCATATGTACCCAAGCTCGAGGCGAATTGCCCATAGATAGTTTCAAATGGAGTAAATTTACTGGTCATGCGATAGGAGGTATTATAGCAGTACTCTGCCCAATGTAGTTATCGTGCCCATGTGCGGGACTCGTTCATCACGAAACACCATAAATATGTCTCAACTCCCCGATTGAGCACCTCTTTTTGTCCGTCTGTTTGTGGATGGTTGGTGGTTCTCATGCATAGGCGAGTGCCCTGCTGCCTGAAGAGTTCCTTCCAGAAGCTGCTCACAAAGACTGGATCCTGATCAGAGATGATGGCTCGTGGGATTTTGTAAAGTTTGACTATCTCCCGCACAAATAAGTCTGCTACCAATTCGCCTGTGTAGGGATGGTTCTGGGCCAGGAAGTGCCCATATTTTAATAATTTTTCCACCACTACCAAGATGACTGTCTTCCCTTAGGATTTTGGCAGCCCTTCGATGAATTCCAAAGAAACTGTATTCCAAATCTATCGCGGTATCTCTAGGGGAGTGAGTAAGCCTGATGGAGATGTGGTTTCGTATTTCTGCCATTGACAAATCTCGCATTGTTGCACAAACTGCTGGACATCCCTGCGTTGGCACTTTCAGAAAACATTCGCTCGAACCTGTTGTAGGGTATGTAGGACAACTGCATGCCTCCCACTGGTGAAGAGTTGAACTCTTGTAACATAGTGTCCTTCCATTATGACGATGAGGGTATGATCATTCTGCAGCCAAAATCCGGGATGACCGTTGTGTCCTTGTCGAATTACCTCGACGATAGGACGAAGCTCAGGGTCCTGTAGGACCTCCTTCTGTATGTCATCCAATGCGCCGATCAACGGACCTGAGATGTGTTGGAGTGTCCCTTCTGGTAGGCGGGATAGTGCGTCAGCCATATGTTCTCCTTCCCTTGCTTATAGACTATCTCGTAGTCATAGCCCAGCAACCACGTCATCTATTTCTGTTGTAGAGGCGATGTCACCCGTTTCTCCAAAAAATGTTTCAAACTCTAGTGATCAGTCCGTACCTTAAAAGGTCTTCCCAAAAGATAAGGTCACCACAAAGTCACGACATGCTTAATGACCAACATTTCCTTCTCGTAGGTCGACAAGCCCAGCGTTTGTGATGCCAATGCTTTGCTGAAAAAAGCTATCAATCGGTCTTCTTGCATGAGAACGTCCCTGATCCCTACGCTAGCGGTCTTCAGAATAAATTCCCTGGTAAAATCGGGGAGGGCCAACACTGGTGTTGTCATCATGGCCGTCTTAAGAGCTTTGAATTCCGTTTTCGCCTCCTCCTGCCAGTAGAAGGCATCCTTATGTAACAGCCGGGTCAACAGTCGAGCTATCTTCCCATAATATTTCACGATCCGCCTGCAGTATCCTGTCAACCCGAGGAAACCTTGGAGAGAACGAACAATGCGCGACCTTGGAAACGTTTGCATGCTCTCAACCTTCCTAGGGTCGGCCTTGACTCCTTGTACAGATACAATGTGACCCGAATATTCCACCTCTTCCTGACCAAAAGAGCATTTGGAGCGCTTGACATAGAGCTGGTGTTGTCGGAGTATCACGAGCACTTGTTCCACAAGTTGAAGATGCTCTTCCCAGTTGGCACTGTAGGTAAGAATGTCATCAAAAAATATTGACCTGCAGAGGAGGGGCCAAAAAATCTCGTTCTTCACTGTTTCAAATTTGGAGGACGCGTTGGAGAGTTCGAACGACATCACGATGAACTCGTTATGACCATCATATGTCCTGAAGGCGGTTTTGAAGATATCCTCGTCCTTCATCCTGATTTGGTAGTACCCTAAACGCAAATCCAACTTAGTGAACAAGCGTGCTCCATGTAATTCGTCCAAGAGTTCCTCGATCTTGGGAATAAGGAACTTATATTTGATGGTAGATTTGTTTAGAGAGTGGTAATCAATGCAAATCCTCCATGAGCCGTCATTTTTCTTCATCAAGATGATGGGTGAGGAAAATGAGCTGGTACTGGGTGAATGATCCCATCGGCTAGCATATCCTTCACGCTCCGTTCTATCTCGACCTTTTTTATATATAGATAACAGTAGGGTCAAACGTTGGTCGACTCAGTCCCTTTCTTTAGGCTGATCTAATGATCTCGGAATTGCCGTGGGGATAACGATCAAAGTTCTTGGAATAGCTCTGGATATTGGAGTAGTGGTTTCATCTGCTCCGGGACTTCTTGTGGGGATATAGCCTAAGGCGCGAGCTCCATAATCACAACCATGTTGTACTCTTGTTCCCACGGTCTCTCTAAGCACCGAAGAGAGATCTTGTTCATCGGAGAGGTTCTGATCCCGTTTAAGCAGTATTCCCTTCCTCCCCGGGCAAACTCCATGGTTATGTCGTCCCAGTCCAGAGTTACCTTACCCAGCTGTCATCACCACTGGACCCCCATAATAATATCTGACCTCCGGATGGGCAACAAGTAAACATCCATCCTGCATTTGTATCCTTACACAGTGAACCCCACTCCCTTCTGCATCCTTTCGCACTGCAACTTATTTCTGTCAGCCACCATGGCTTAGAAAGCGACATTCTTGGTGATCTATTGCCCCAACTTCTTTTCTACTACAGGGTTGATGAAGTTGAGAGTGCTCCCGTTGTCGATTATAGCAGTTACCTTTTATTGGCAGATTCACCCTGTGATATACATAGTGAGTGGTGTAAATCCTCCCTCCATGGCCCGAATAGATACCCCGAACTCGGTTATGTCTAGGTTGTTCCCCTGCTCCCCTCCTTCCCCTGGTATGTCTTCCTCTTCTTCTCTCAACATATACACCTGGACCATATAACATTTATGGCTTGGGGTGAACTTTTCAACATAGTTGAAACATGATTCCTTCTCCTTCTTTGTCTGTAGTTCGGACCATGTTAATTTTTTTATAGTTGTCCTTCCAGTAGCTCCTTGATCCTTCGTGATGGCCCGAGGGTTCATAGTATTCCTTGTATTCCCCAATCTTAACTTTTGTCGGTTGAATCATTCCTCTTGAATCCTGGCCAGGCTGATGGCGTCGGTCAAACTGCGCGACATGTAGGCATGCAACTCGTCCTTGATGTGCTCCTTCAATCCCAATATAAAGTAACTCAATAATGTTCTCTTCCCACTACACCTTTTTTGCTAACCTCTCGAACTCTGTGCGGTATTCCATCACCGTTCCTTTCTGCCTTAATTTTTGAAGCAGAGCCTCAAAATCGTCATATTATGGTGGTCCAAAACAGGCGGTAAATCCGTCAATGAATTTGTGCCAAGGAGCGTGTTCCCGTCCCCGGAGGACCCACGTGGTCTTTTGGAATGCGTCATCTTAAAGGTGAAAAGAAGCTAATTTCACCACCTGTTCTTCTGGGATCTCCTGATAATTGTAGAATAACTCCTCATTTTGGACCCATTCCAATGCTTCTTCTCCTTTGAAGTTGGGTAATTAATGCTTGTTACCTTATGCAGCATGTAGGCTCTCGGGTACTGCTTCCCGGGCCCTCCATACTCTTGACCGAGTCCTGGCGGTCGTCGTCGTTTGGTTGCCAAGTTTGGGTATCCCCCATCCTCCCTATATTGGTTTCCTGGCCTTGCATCTGCTGGCGGGGGTCTGTACTCCCAACCGCCCCTTCCTTTGCTACTGCCTGGATGTCCCGACCTCCCAGGGATGGGAAGGATTCATCACGCTGCGTGTAACACATCTCCCTTGGTCATCAACCCTCCTGGTGCCCCTCCCGTGTCCAGTCAGAGCCCTGCTGTGACCTTCTCTTCCGTAAGTAAGGAAATCTCTGCCCGTCGCGCTGATTCTGCCCTCCTGAGTCACGTCAACCCACGCCGGGTGGCGTCGTGAGCCTCCCGTTCTTCCTCTGTCTCCTCCGAGCCCCCTATTGACGGTACTAGCCTGGTCGCTGCCTTCCCAGAGATCGATCAAGTTTTTGACAACCGCTGGCGTCTGGGTGTTAAAATTCAACAACTTGACACTACTACCACGTTGAATTTTCTCCAGGTGGTCAACAAAATAGCCTGATGTCAAATTAATATTCTCAGCACTATCAAGATCACACCTTGATCACGCGGAAAATTTCCTGGAACCTGGAGTGAGCAGGAGTTATCTCAACCTAAGCCAGTCAACCAGCAAACACATGCAACACAAGAGTCTTTATTGATTCACAGCTATCTTCTCTACACAGCGAGACATACATGACGAGATATGCTTTACCAAACAACAACCCAAGGGAAAGCAGAGAACTATAAATACAAGACAAGAGCAACAAGCCGCGCGGACTCAGCCACCAAGTCGCCGGTCTACTGCTATCGAGTCCGCTCAGTCCGCCAGGTCGCCAGACCGCAACCCAAGCCGCGCGGACTACCCCCTATTCCAATTCTAGCTCTAGCCGCCAGTCTGCAAGCCGCCTGACCGCGAGGTCGCCTAGCCGCCAGACCGCACACGCTGCGATGCCGAATAGAACAGTCCGCCTGAAGCATGCGACTTATTGAACCCCGAACCAAGTTGCCAAATAGAAGACCGTCTGGTCGCGGTCCGCGACCTGCTGTTTTCCGCCTGTTGCTTAACCGCAGAGTCCGCACTGTCCCTGACCGCAATCAGAGCCAAGTCCTGGCTTTCCAGCGCTATCCGCACAACCTGCACAGTACAACCCTTTCAACTCAACCAAACCGCGCGGACACCAAAAGGCAGTCCGCCGCAACTTGTGCGGGCTCAAGTTACTGTTCACTTACTTCGGTTGGTTACTATTCCTGATGTGACATGGGTCCTATCTATAAGCACGATGATGAGTGTGGTCACCGCCTTAACCGATAGGATTACCGCCACATCCTGCAGCAAGACTTCTCCGCAGTCCGCGGTTACATACCAGTCCGCCGCACCTGTGCAAGATAGCCAGTCCGCCTAGCTTCTCCAAGGCCGTACACAATCACCAGTCCGCCTTGTCGCCAAAGGCCAAGCCGCCAAGACATCACCAAGGCCGGACAACAACACCAGTTCGCCTTGTCGCCGAGGGCCAAGCCAGGACCGCCACAGCCGGACTCCGCAGCAACACTATCCGCCAAACCGCGGACACAGCTCCAGCCCGCTTATCCCGAGCCAACAGCCTCGCCATCAAGGCACCTGCCGGACTCAACGGACACACAGCTTCAGTCCGCCAATCCCGAGCCCACGGCCTCGCCACCCAGGCACCTGCCGGACTCAGCGGACACACAGCGTCAGTCCGCTAATCCCTAGCCCACGGCTTCGCCACCAAGGCACCTGCCGGACTCAGCGGACACACCACGTCAGTCCGCCCATACTGCGAATAGCTCTAGTCTCCATATCCCTGCAGACATTCAAGTCCGCATATCCACAGACTTCTCCAGTCCGCATATCCCAAATCCACAGCCACGCCAGCAAGGCAGCTGCCGGACTCAGCGGACTCCAGCTCCAGTCCGCACACAGTTGCAAACACAACCTCCAGTCCGCTTATCCCCAAACTCGCAACAAAGGCACATGCACTTCTGCCGAGCTTGGCGGACTGAGAAGCAGTCTGCGCTCCACTGCGCGATCTCCCCGGACTGAGCCAAACATGGACTTGGTTCAGACCCAACCAAGTCCACACCACTGGCCACAAGGGTCAGTCCGCACTTACTGGCGGACACTGGATCCAGTCCGCCTATCCCGACGAACTCCAGTATCAGTCCCCACTGACTGGCGGTCTCCGCGGCTTCCACTTGTCACTGCACCAGAGCAAGACCAAGGCAACTGCCAAACCGGTCTGTCGAGCTTCAGTTCTTCAGTCCGCTTCATGCCGGACTCCGTGGATAGAGTTTTTATCCGCCCGGTTACTTAATGGATCCAACTGCCTGCTGAGCACAAGCCGGCCTGCTAACCGCCACTGCTGTCCGCGTAGTCCGCGCGAACAAACCGCCCAAGCCGCTACAGAACAAACCGTCTGCAACATCCCTGCCGACCTAGCAGTTCGCCAACCCTGTCCGCGTAGTCCGCACGGATAGGTTCAAGTGCTCCAGTCACCCACTTTCACTTCACAAATTTCAACACCCCCACTTGAAGTGAGAAGTGATGTATAACTCCAGCAGCTCCCGTAACCTTGCACCTGATCCCTCCGATAGCATCTACGAAGAAATGTCCAAGACATAGTTCTCGCCCCGCATATCATGGACCATGAGGGAGCCCTCCAACATCTCCCAAAAGGAGCCATGCTTCCCTCTGCCTTCTTCTTCAGCTTCAACCTCCACTCATGCATCACAGGAGTATCCCCAACAACCTTGGGCACAAAAGCCCAAGTCCCGTTACCTCTGAGAGAAATCACCTCTTCAGCTTTGGTGTCAACCACCTCCTTGATTCTTGTGGGGTCATCACAGCCAGAAGGTACTTGCTCGACCTGAGGGCTAGCAAGGAAACATGGGATCAAGCCCGCCGTGTTCCCTTCACTATATCGAGCTGGTGGCTTACTGATCCTCTTCGATCTCCGAAGAACCTGATCATGGCTAACCACCTCCGCTGCTCCTGAACCAGCTCCGTTCCCGGACAAACCCGGAACAATGCTCCCCTTGCTTTCTGAACAAGACGCCTCCTCACTGGAACCAGGAGCACCTGGAGCAACGCTCCCCCTGCTTCCTGAACCAGAAGTCTCCGCTCTCGAACAAGAACTACCTGGAACATTGCTCCCCCTGCTTCCTGAACCAGAAGCCTCCGCCTTCGAGCCAGAAGTACCTGGAGCATCGCTCCCCCTACTTCCTGACCCTGACGCCTTTGCCCCGGAGCTAGAACAACCTGGAGCTCCTGGTGACTCAGGCAGCTCCACCTAAACCTTAGCAGCAGCCTCCTTCAGCCCATCATCTGACCTGCTCATCTCTAGCTCCACATAAGAGCTGTCCCAATACGGCGTCAACTCATCAAAGACAATGTCTCTCGACACGATGAGTTTCTTCGTCGCAGGATCCATACACCTCCATCGTCTCCTCCGCTCATCATACCCAACAAAGACAAGCTTCGTCTTGAGAGAAACCGGAGTGTGTACGTAGCAGGTAGATCCAAACATCCTTAGGTGCTTCACACTGAGCTTCACCCCGAACATCAGCTCATAAGGAGTCTTCACATAGATCGGACTAAAAGACATCCGATTGATTACATGAGCAGCACAGGCCATCCCTTCCGCCCAAAGGGCCTTAGGAACGCATTTACTCCGAAGCCAACACTTGCAGGTCTCCGTTAACCAACGGATCATCCAAGCTGCAATACTGCCTTGCTGTGAAGTATGTCCACAAGAATGCTCCTTCCGGATCCCTTGCTTCCTGCAAAAGTTTGAGAACTCGGTTGAGCCAAACTCACCACCGATGCTTGTCCTCAACCTCGTGATCCGCAGGCCAGGCTGGCCTTCCACAAGCTTCTTGAACTCCACAAACAAGCACATCATGTTCGACTTCTTCTTCATGAAGTATACCCAAGTATACCTTGAATAGTCATCATCCAATATCAGCATGTACCTGTGAAAGTCCACCTAGTGTCAACTATGTGCACCTATGGGGGGGAATAGGTGACGTGTAGCGCTTTTGCGGAATTTACGAATGTACCTGCACAATAAAAATAAAAAGCACAGCATACAGAATACACAGGCAATTTATAATGGTTCCCCGACTTGGGTACATCCACTTTCCCCCTTCGACCTATCTCCCAACAAGGGACGACTCGGTCTCTTCTCCAACAGGATTGAAATCCAATCCCTGCACTATCGGAAGGAACCCTTCCACACGTGAGAGTCAACACTCCCACAAAACGGGTTGCACCCAACCCTTACAACACGGAACAAAAGTTCCTTTACAACAAAAGTAAATATAGAATGTACACGAGATACAAACTTCGTTTGGAGACTACGGTGTTCCTCTTCGTTCGACGACGTGTTCGTGAAGTCAACGAACAGTCTACAACCTTGGTCTCTCTTGGAGAGGATCTCCCCGGAACCGGCGGCTGCAATCCGAGCGGCGGCTTGGTTCGGGATCGGCGGCAACGAAGGTGCGAGGCAGCAGTACTTTGAGATCCAAACTTCGTAGCGAAGCTAGCTAGGTCTACCAACGGTCACTCGAGGATCGGTCGTCTCGATCGATTCGGATGGGGAACACTTTCCCGATCTACAAATCGTGAGACAAGAGATCTCTAGATAGACGCGTGAGACTCTAAGCTTGACTAAGCTTCTGTCGCCGGAGATCGGGAAGAAACGCGATCAACAGCGGCGACCACTTGACGCGAGCGGCGGCGGCGGTGCGGAGCGGAAGCGGCGACTTAGGGTTTTTCCGTGCTCGCGTGTTTCTTTTCTCTGTTGTGCTTTACTGTTCAAAAATACCCGTGTATTTATACATTGAAGACCCATACAATATGACCGTTGTGGGTCCCACAAGTAGAAACCCGAAATCCGGTTCAAACTAGTCCAGCGGCAGAATCCGGTCCAGCAGCATCCAGAGAAAACGCCAAGTAAAATTCGTCGAGAATCATTGGTGATTCTCGACGAATCGGCGAGAATCAGTTAACGATTCTCGACGATTCGTCGAGAATCACTGGTGATTCTCGACGGATCACTTGTTGATTCTCAACGATTTTCCCTTAGTATTAATGACCTGCTCAGCGACGGGTTCGGCGAGAATCATTAGTGATTCTCGCCGAATCTCACTTGACACCATTTTAAGGTAGCCGGAAGGAGTCGGCGAGAATCACTAGTGATTCTCGACGATTCGGCGAGAATCACTAGTGATTCTCGCCGAATCGGCGAGAATCACTTGGTGATTCTCGTCGACTTTCACTTAGACGAATTTTCGTCATTCCACTCAAGAGCTGCTACTTGACCCATCCTTGCTCCTTGTCTTCTCTTGCATAAACATGGCCCTGTACTTGAAAGTAAGTGCACTGCAATAGAGAGAGTACACGTAGGCCAACACACTGATCTGCTCAACGAGGGATTACATCGTGCAGACCCGTGTATATTGACCTACTGCACCCGGACATTGGTGTGCACTTAGCGTGAAAGAGCTGCAAGCACAACTTAAGATGTTTCATCAAATACATTGTGAATTCATCTTAGCTTGACAGGTGGCTTCCTTAAATCCAGGTAATTGTGGATACAATACCCAACAATCTCCCCCTATTTGACGAAGCCAAAACCCTACTAGCTAAGATGAATAACACCTATCAAATAATAAACATAGCATTCAGAAATTAAACATGCAGCACAAGAGAATATATGCAACCAGATCAGGACTTGAGTCATTCACAAATTCAAATACGAATGTATATATATATATAATCTCAGAATTGTTCATATCATAACAATAATCATTAAATGTTTTTAGGAGAGAATGACAAGCTACAAGTTGTTGACTATCTTTCCTTAGCTAAGTCATCCTTGAGTTTCTGCGCCAAAAACTTCTTCCTTTGTCTCTCCATGTACTCCTTAGGCTTCGGGTAATATCTGGGAGGAGGAACTTTATCTGCATCCGTGTTGTTTCTGAAGAATATGTTCCTTTTGGCTTCATACGTCTTATGCCTCTCCCATTCATACTGGCTGTAAACTTCGTTCCGATTGAGTTCTCCCTGATCTTGTAGCCAGAAGGTGTCCAAGATGATGTTCTTTGAAACTGGACTCCACTTTTCGTTTCGAACTTCCTCCTCACTCATTCGAGTTCTCTTTTCAGCCTGTCTCCTTGGAGGTCCCTTCTTGAGCTTTTCTCTTTCCCCTGGCTTTTGCTAAAGCCTCTTGGTCAAACATGCTCCTCAGTTTAGCTTTGGAGAGAGCCCTAGCATCAGCTTCATTTGTGGGAACATCTGCAGCACTTGCACTTATTCCTTCAGCAGCACCTACTCCCTCAGCGGCCGTAGAAGTCTCAGGAGGATGAATATCTGCAGGATTTTCAGCAAAGGGGATGCCTAACGTCTGGTGGAGCATCCACCAGTTGCTGTCATAGACGTACTTGTTTGACTGTTCGAAGTTTGTGATCATGACTTCTCGTAGCTCAGCCATCTTAGCTATGTAGTCCTCCTCCCCCTTTTTGGCTTCAACAGCGATACAGTTTGCATAGGAGTGCAAGGAGTCATCAATGTGCTTGGTGGTCCGGGAGAATTCATTGACTAAGGCTTGCTGATTGGTGTTAAGAGTTACCATATTACCGTCAAACTTTTGAATGTTGTTGGCTACAACATGTGTATTCTGATTTACGACAGCAAGAGTGTCGGTGTTCTTCTTCAATCCGGCCATAAGAAGTGTGACAGCTTCGCCGGCCGCGGTATACTTCTCTTCAAATTTCTTCTCCATCACGTCCAGTTTATGGTTGATTTCCACCATATTCTTGAGCATGAGAGTTTCAGATGTCTTAATCCTTTTCAGCAGTTTATTCTGAACTTCATCAAAGGAGGCTTTAAGTTCATTCACAATGCCCTGAATGACATTGACAGTGTGAGTGGCTAGCTCATCTCGTAACGGAATAACCGGAGGCACTTGTGGGCCTTACCCTTCAGCAGACGCATCTATAGAGCTGGATACAAGCACAGTCTCTAATGGAGGAATGCTGGCGGCCTCTGTAGATCTATCTGACTCCCCCTCCACTGGTGCAGGCTTGTCAGATGGAGGTTCAACAGGATCCGGAGCCTCAAATACTTCATGTCCCGCATGTCCTTCATCCTCTTCGTCATCATCCATGAACTCATCTTCATCAGCAGCCTCTTCCAATTCTTTGTCAGCAGTCTCCAATACAGTGTCACTTTCTTCTTGAATTTCGGCCACCGCATCCCTGACCACCTGGGAGATGTCAGATACTACCTCAGTATGAGGGGGTAGAGGCTCCCCCTCGATTCCTGCAGTCAAGGTATCAGGAACTTCATTGGGGGTGACTGCTGAAGATACTCCCTGTTGCTCTTCCACTGCAGTCTGCCCAATACGCCTCTCCCAGCGATCAAACACACTTGAGTCCATCTTCTTCAAGTAGTGGATAGGGACACCTTTACTCATGTCAAATTTGTCTCCATTTAGCTGGTTTAGATATAGACTTATGATGCGGCCGAAACTCGGAGAGCCCAAGGTGTCCTTGATCTTCTCGAACAACAACTCCCCCCAGTTGAACCTTTTACGGCAGACGACAGCTATCAGGATCTTGAACATATCCGCTGAGATATGGTCGTGAGAGCCCGGCTTGCAGATGAGCACCTTTCCAATGATGTCAGACAGGAGCTTCCCTTCTTCATTCATATCCTTTCTCTTTATGGACCTAGTTGCTCGTGGGAGACCGCAGAATGAGAGAGTTCTGGCTTTGTCATCGTCCTCCAGATAGTCTTCATGCTCCGAGCTAGAAAGCTGCAGAAAGCGGGTCAGCTTGCTGGCAGACATCTTGACCTTTGCCCCAGCCACCTTGCTTTTGATTAGGGAGTCGCCATTTCGGAGTCTTGCGGTAGCGAAGAACTCCAGTACCTCTTTGTCCAGGATTTTGCAAGGGTGCTCCAGGACGAATGTTAGCCCAGCCTCTTCCAGCATCAGAATGATGTTGCGGAATTCGTCCGAGGCGTGAGAGAACCCAGTCCGAACAAGCTCACAACCGGTGACCAACCCAGCAGTTGTCCTTGGAGCCATTGCAGATCTAGAGAGAGAAGCCCTACTATAAGCTATAATGATCAATCAAAAGGAATGCGTCACAAGTGATAACGTCCAAGTATGGGTGAGGAAGAGGTTACCTAAAGGTTTAGACGGAAATGAGTTGGTGGGCTTCCTGCGAGAGATCTTCCTTGAGCGTCCTTAGGGAAGACCTTCGGTGTAGGCCTTGCGGGAAACAGCGAGGACGGTGCGGGATCCGACGAGTACCTTGCGAGAAGATGATCGAGCTTCCTGCGGGTTTCGGCGAGTCGGCGGATAAGGGAAGATTCGGCGGAAGAGCTCTTGCGAGACGATGATTCGACAAGCTTCCTGCGGGATCCGACGGAAGAAACCTTGCGATTTGGCGTGATTTCTGCGAGAGTCGGCGGGAGACACCTTGCGGGATCGTGTAGCTTGCTCCTTCGGCGGGATCCGTAAAGAAGTTGAAAGGTCGGCGAGATTCCAAGTCTATAAAAAGTCGGCGGGATTTGTCTAAGTTGAAATTGAAGGATTTCTTGACTAGGAATTTTCACGTTAAGAAGTATTGCAACATTTTTGAATTCGTCTGATGTCAAGTCAATAAAAAGACGATAAATACAAATATATTTTAAAGCCAATCTATTTGGGTTTGAACGAGGCTTTTCCAAAAATTTTTTGATGTCAATTGTGAGTTGTCGAGATTCACAATGACATTGCTTTGATGACTCTTTATTGATGTAAAAAGGTTTGCATGTATCGAGTAAACCCATCCTTGAATGTACATACATACACGTATATACAAAGATGTATCTATATATAAAGATATATATACATATATATGTAATTGTCAATTGAAAACGACTCAAGTCTTGGAACGGATCATGAGTACCTGGGATTTTGAGAGTCATCGTTTTAGTCCCACAGGTAGAACATATCAGGGGCTCAATGTGAGTATGCTCAAATAGATATCACATCTGTTATTGCAGACGCTTGTTCCAATTTAGTCTTGAGCCACCTACTGTCTAGTTCCCATCATATTCATGGGAACCTAGACTACCCTGTAAGAAAGAATTACCTTACCTTAGGAACCCAAATCATATTGGGTCCTAGGTTCCTGTTAGCATAAGCACGCAACTGCCTTCCTTCAGAAAACCTGTCAGGAAGACTACCTCTGTTCCGTGAGTGTGGATGAGCCCCTGCCCTTGGCACAGAGGGGTTGTGCCAACAGTCGATGGCAAAGTGTCCCACTTTGCCGCAGCACCAACATGGGTGAATGTTGTATCGCCGTTTCCTACCTGATCTAGTGACTGAGGTAGTCACGATCTTAGGACTAAACGGGATAGAGCATGATTGCCTCACACAATTTCCTCTTCCATCGTGACACGTGGAAGGGTGGAAGGAATGCATGTTGTGAGCGTCATGAGGCCGGGAAGGTGGTGCCATTCTTTCAGGCATCTCCCTTCCTGAGGCCCCATGAAAACTTACACCATGACCTCTAACCTCCCTATCCTGTGTCCTCGGGTGGTGAGAAATGTTCTGTGAGCTAGGACATGCAGATTCGCACCGAGTTGAGGCAGTGGCAGTGAATACAAAGGGCTCAGAAGGAGCCTTAGGTATTCTCTCGTGGGTGGCCACGACGGCCCTTGCACTACGGGTGTCTCCACATGGGGACAGATCACCCTTGCAGTGACCACGACTATTCCTGTGGTCATACCTGAAGGCATGATGAGTTGCCTTCCTGCTTGGAGTGGGGGTCGGAATACCGTTTCCCCATCTCTCCACGAATTAATAATCCGGGAGATCCACCCGTTTTCTTGCTTTCTCTTTATAGCATCAACCTTGGAAAAGTTTGATACTATTCTTTTCTCATTTTCTAGACTACTCTCTAGAGCTGAGATCTTAGAGTCCTTGACCTTGTTGGACGCCAATTGGAGAACCAACAAGATCTTCAGTCGAGCAATCTCTTGAGCTTGCTCCTCAGCAAGTAGGTTGCTTTTCTGAAGGGCTCTCTTCAGGGAATCAGAATTTTCTGGAGGAGAGCAGTTTCTGTCTTCAGAAAGTTCAAAAGATATGGGGCAGGATGAAGATGTTACCTGCTCATCTGTGTTATAGTCATTAGAGTCAGTGACCATTGTTTCATCCTCATCAGAGCTGCTTTCCTCACTGGCCTCGCCAGTCTCTGACACGGACACAGGAGCTCTGATGCTGTCCGAGTGAAGCTTGCCTTCATCTTCAGAGGTGAGGACCCCCACATAGGCTTCCTCCTCAGGTTGACAGCATATTCCAGCTTTCTCTGACTCCCCCATCCACTCTGATATCATCACCCACATGGATTTAGCAGTCCTACATTTTGCTAATCTAGAGCGAGAAGCTCCAGACCAGATATCCAAGATAATTTGACGAATCCTCTCGTCCAAGTTAAATAGGGACAGTTCCGTCTCTGACATCTCAGCAATGCACATGGGCACTTGGATCCCAGAGTCGGAGGTCTTCATGGGAATGAACGGACCCTCTTCCAGGATGAAGGATGCTCGAGGATTGATTGCATCAAGGTGAAATGACACTCTCATCCTCCAGATGGGATAATAATCCTTTGTGCATGCGGGGAGTTTGAGTGGCGGTATCTCATAATCCATCTCCATGCCTCTGACACTGGTGGCAGGATTCTACTCAAGGTGTTAACCTTTTTGATGAGTAACCTGGCTCTGATATCACTTGAAAGTCCACCTAGTGTCAACTATGTGCACCTATGGGGGGGGGGAATAGGTGACGTGTAGCGCTTTTGCGGAATTTACGAATGTACCTGCACAATAAAAATAAAAAGCACAGCACACAAAATACACATGCAATTTATAGTGGTTCCCCGACTTGGGTACATCCACTTTCCCCCTTCGAACTATCTCCCAACAAGGGACGACTCGGTCTCTTCTCCAACAGGATTGAAATCCAATCCCTGCACTATCGGAAGGAACCCTTCCACACGTGAGAGTCAACACTCCCACAAAACGGGTTGCACCCAACCCTTACAACACGGAACAAAAGTTCCTTTACAACAAAAGTAAATATAGAATGTACACGAGATACAAACTTCGTTTGGAGACTACGGTGTTCCTCTTCGTTCGACGACGTGTTCGTGAAGTCAACGAACAGTCTACAACCTTGGTCTCTCTTGGAGAGGATCTCCCCGGAACCGGCGGCTGCAATCCGAGCGGCGGCTTGGTTCGGGATCGGCGGCAACGAAGGTGCGAGGCAGCAGTACTTTGAGATCCAAACTTCGTAGCGAAGCTAGCTAGGTCTACCAACGGTCACTCGAGGATCGGTCGTCTCGATCGATTCGGATGGGGAACACTTTCCCGATCTACAAATCGTGAGACAAGAGATCTCTAGATAGACGCGTGAGACTCTAAGCTTGACTAAGCTTCTGTCGCCGGAGATCGGGAAGAAACGCGATCAACAGCGGCGACCACTTGACGCGAGCGGCGGCGGCGGTGCGGAGCGGAAGCGGCGACTTAGGGTTTTTCCGTGCTCGCGTGTTTCTTTTCTCTGTTGTGCTTTACTGTTCAAAAATACCCGTGTATTTATACATTGAAGACCCATACAATATGACCGTTGTGGGTCCCACAAGTAGAAACCCGAAATCCGGTTCAAACTAGTCCAGCGGCAGAATCCGGTCCAGCAGCATCCAGAGAAAACGCCAAGTAAAATTCGTCGAGAATCATTGGTGATTCTCGACGAATCGGCGAGAATCAGTTAACGATTCTCGACGATTCGTCGAGAATCACCAGTGATTCTCGACGGATCACTTGTTGATTCTCAACGATTTTCCCTTGGTATTAATGACCTGCTCAGCGACGGGTTCGGCGAGAATCATTAGTGATTCTCGCCGAATCTCACTTGACACCATTTTAAGGTAGCCGGAAGGAGTCGGCGAGAATCACTAATGATTCTCGTCGACTTTCACTTAGACGAATTTTCGTCATTCCACTCAAGAGCTGCTTCTTGACCCATCCTTGCTCCTTGTCTTCTCTTGCATAAACATGACCCTGTACTTGAAAGTAAGTGCACTCCAATAGAGAGAGTACACGTAGGCCAACACACTGATCTGCTCAACGAGGGATTACGTCGTGCAGACCCGTGTATATTGACCTACTGCACCCTGACATTGGTGTGCACTTAGCGTGGAAGAGCTGCAAGCACAACTTAAGATGTTTCATCAAATACATTGTGAATTCATCTTAGCTTGACAGGTGGCTTCCTCAAATCCAGGTAATTGTGGATACAATACCCAACAACCTGCTTCCTCCAAGACTGACAGTGACGGTCGGTCCAACCAGAGCACAATGAACAACCTCCAAAGGTGCTTTACATCTGGATTGTGCCTTATCAACCATAAGGCGATAAGCTTCACTTTGCTGATATCCCGCACACCCCTGACCATCGCCATATGATGACAATCTAGGCAAGCCTCTTACAAGTCTTCTTTCCGCTATTGCTTTCAGCTTGTCCATCCCTACATGCCCCAGTCTTTCATGCCAGATAGCTGCACTATCACTGGCCTTCATCCGATCAGCACCAGAACTTGTTGAAGACTCAACTAAGTTCTTCTCCGTGCCTCCAACATGAGCTATGTTCGCCGAGAGCAAGACAATCTTGCACTCTTTCCTGAGATGACCATGTTGCTTGCATTTATAGCATCTTGGTCTTTCCTTCCTCTTCCCATCACGCCTAGGAGAAACATTCCTCTCTTGCTGATATGAAGTAGAAGGACCATCCTCTGCAACAACCTTCACCTCCTTCCTGAACAACCCATCAAGGGAAGTCAAAACCTCCGCAGCTGACCGACATCTACTGATGTCCAAGAGCTCCGATGAGATCATCTGCTTGAGAATAGACTCCGCTTTCGCATTTGTCTCCTTCCAAGCTCTCATCTCTTCAGCATTGCCAGCAGTAGCCTCTTGTCTTTCTGCTCCGCATACTACCTCCCAAAGGTCCTCGCCAAGAAGAAAGCTCTCCATACAAGACTTCCACCTATCAAAGTTCGTCTCTGTAAGAAGATCAATTCCAAGACAGCTTGCATCTTCCACTGCCATGGTTCTACCACTGGTTCCCTCTTCAAAGAGTAACAACCACTTCAGTTGATCACTGCTTATCCACTTCAGTCCAGCTCTGATACCATGTTAAAATTCAACAACCTGGCACTACTACCACGTTGAATTTTCTCCAGGTGGTCAACAAGATAGCCTGATGCCAAATTAATATTCTCAGCACTATCAAGATCACACCTTGATCACGCGGAAAATTCCCTGGAACTTGGAGTGAGCCGGGGTTATCTCAACCTAAGCCAGTCAACCAGCAAACACATGCAGCACAAGAGTCAGTATTGATTCACTGCTATCTTCTCTACACAGCGAGACATACATGGCGAGACATGCTTCACCAAACAACCACCCAAGGGAAAGCAGAGAACTATAAATACAAGACAAGAGCAACAAGCCGCGCGGGCTCAACCACCAAGCCGCCGGTCTACTGCTGTGGAGTCCGCTCAGTCCGCCAGGTCGCCAGACCGCAACCCCAACCGCGCGGACTACCCCCTATTCCAATGCTAGCTCTAGCCGCCAGTCTGCAAGCCGCCTGACCGCGAGGTCGCCTAGCCGCCAGACCGCACACGCTGCGATACCAAATAGAACAGTCCGCCTGAAGCAGACGACTTATTGAACCCCGAATCAAGTTGCCAAAGAGAAGACCGTCTGGTCACTGTCCGCGACCTGCTGTTTTCCGCCTGTTGCTTAACCGCAGAGTCCGCACTGTCCCTGACCGCAATCAGAGCCAAGTCCTGGCTTTCTAGCACTATTCGCACAACCTGCACAACACAACCCGGCCAACTCAACCAAACCGCGCGGACACCAAAAGACAGTCCGCAGCAACTTGTGCGGGCTCAAGTTACTGTTCATTTGCTTCGGTTGGTTACTATTCCTGATGTGACATGAATCCTATTTATAGGCACGATGATGAGTGTGGTCACCGCCCTAGCCGATAGGATTACCGCCACATCCTGCAGCAAGACGTCTCCGCAGTCCGCGGATACATACCAGTCCACCGCACCTGTGCAGGATAGCCAGTCCGCCTAGCTTCTCCAAGGCCGGACACAATCACCAGTCCGCCTTGTCGCCAAAGGCCAAGCCGCCAAGACATCACCAAGGCCGGACAGCAACACCAGTCCGCCTTGTCGCCGAGGGACAAGCCAGGACCGCCACAGCCGGATTCCGCAACAACACTGTCCGCCAATCCGCGGACACAGCTCCAGCCCGCTTATCCCGAGCCAACAGCCTCGCCATCAAGGCACCTGCTCGACTCAACGGACACACAGCTTCAGTCCGCTAATCCCGAGCCCATGGCCTCGCCACCAAGGCACCTGCCGGACTCAGCGGACACACCGCGTCAGTTCGCTAATCCCGAGCCCACGGCTTCGCCACCAAGGCACCTGCCGGACTCAGCGGACACACCGCGTCAGTCCGCCCATACTGCGGACAGCTCTAGTCTGCATATCCCTGCAGACATTCCAGTCCGCATATCCACAGACTTCTCAAGTCCGCATATCCCAAATCCACAGCCACGCCAGCAAGGCAGCTGCCGGACTCAGCGGACTCCAGCTCCAGTCCGCACACAGTTGCGAACACAACCTCCAGTCCGCTTATCCCCAAACTCGCAACCAAGACACATGCACTTCTGCCGAGCTTGGCGGACTGAGAAGCAGTCCGCGTTCCACTGCGCGATCTCCCCGGACTGAGCCAAACATGGACTTGGTTCAGACCCAACCAAGTCCACACCACTGGCCACAAGGGCCAGTCCGCACTTACTGGCGGACACTGGATCCAGTCCGCTTGTCCCGGCAAACTCCAGTATCAGTTCGCACTGACTGGCGGTCTCCGCGGCTTCCACTTGCCGCTGCACCAGAGCAAGACCAAGGCAACTGCCAAACCGGTCTGCCGAGCTCCAGTTCTTCAGTTCGCTTCATGTCGGACTCCGCGGATAGAGTTTCTATCCGCCCGGTTACTTCCTGGTATCCAACTGCCTGCTGAGCACAAGCCGGCCTGGCTAACCGCCGCTGCTGTCCGCGTAGTTCGCGCGAACAGACCGCCCAGGCCGCTACAGAACAAACCGTCTGCAACATCCCTGCCGACCTAGCAGTCCGCCAACCCTGTCCGCGTAGTCCGCGCGGATAGGTCCAAGTGCTCCATTCACCCACTTTCACTTCACAAATTTCAACACTGGGTTAGTACCGGATTAGCGTTAGCTTCTTTGGTTACTACCGCTTTGTCCTTGATGTGTTGGAAAAACAAGTTTTTGATCTCTTTCATGTGTGCATCCAACTAATCTTCCAATCATTTCTCTCAAGCCCTCAACTTTTCTTCAATGGTAGCAACCATGTCTGATTGTCCGTTATAGTTCTCCTCTAGGGTTACTAGCCTATTGGATTATTCCTGGGAGAGAGTCACCATGGTAGAGAATCGAACCTCTGTTGCCAAATGTTAGGAACAAGAAGAGAGATTTGAGAGAGAAAGAGAGAAATCTAGGGTTTGTGAGGAAGAGAAGAGAAATACCGTGGATGTTCTTGATTGTCTATGACAATGCAACCCTAGAGGTTATAATAACCCTTGGGCCCAGGGGGGTCGACCGCCCCCTCCCCCCCCCCCCTCGTAGGGGCTGAACCTGTCGGTTCAGCCCCCAACCGCATCCCCTTTAATTAAGGAGGGTTGAATTAGTTGGTTTTGCCCCGACTGATGCTGCATCCTTCCTTCGTCTTCGGTATTGTTGTCCCGCGAACCTGGCATTATGATGATTCATAACTTAAATATGCGCATGCAATAGATATGACCATCTTCTTAAGATATCTCTCTCATATCCCCTCCACCGGAACTCGAAGATTTCCACAACATTTTAGCAAGATCAAGGTTGCAGATGTCGGATGTTGAGTTCATGTCGGTTTGAGTTTGACATGCCTTATGTCGGATTGTGAGGGATATATCAAAGATATTTTATAATGTCAGTTTTTAATATTTAAATAAATTTATTCTTATATATAAATTTTTTTTGGAAATACATGCAGTTACATACAAAATATATTTTTATAAATTACACAATAAACAAATATACACATAGTGTATGTTTATAAATTATACAATAAAAATATATAAACATAATATATGTTTATAAATTATACAAAAAAAAACGTTGGCGACAGTAAACAACATAAAGAACACCAAATGAAAGTAAGACGAGAAAGAAGTCAAATCTTAACTTAGAGAAATGCACTGAATATAACACAAAATAAAATATTATCGCTCAGATGCCTAAAAATGAAAAAAATATATATTATTAGTACTTGCTGTATATCGTCCGCTATATCGGGGCCGATATATCAGGAATATTTTTGCTTTAAATGTCTATGTCGTGACGTTTTCTGTCTAAAACCTTTATGACGTCTGACATGTCGGCCGACATCTACAACACCGTGCAGGATGGAGTGAGTTGGTAAATATAAATATTAAATAGTTCAATAATCAATAACATGTGATAAATAATCTTATATATATTGTTAGAATAGCTCATGTATTGGGGCCCATGTTTTAGGCCCATTTATGTTCTCTCCTTTAGTCCCACATCTTGTATAGGATTTGTTCTCTCTCTCTCTCCTATATATTTGTATTCTCTTCTTGTATTTACATACTCAATCAATACATACAAGCTTTGAGCTCTTTCTACATGGTATCAGAGCCAGGTTCCGGTTCTCGCGGTCTCCCCTGTTCTGACCGCACCTATTGACCTCTCTCGCGGCCTCTCTCGCGGCCTGCCTTAGCGGACTGTTCGTCTCTTTCCGCTTGCCTCTGCGGCCTGCCCCCTCTCAGTCCGCTTCTTTTCAGCTTCCTCCTGTTGCTTTTCTTCTCCCGTGGATCCACCTTCCCCCCCTTCGCTTTTTATAGCATTTCCTCCTTCCTAATCCGTGGGGCCACCTTCTTTTCTGTCCGCTGTGGACTCTCTACTCGCCGCGACCTGTCTTCAGTCCGCCGATTTGCTCTCCGCTTCTGCCTGTTCGCGGACTGTCTTGCTTGCGACTTGTTCCAGCTCGCCGGCTTCTGTTTTTCTCAAATTCGCTTGTCTCTCTACTCACGGTTTGTTTCTGTTCGCTGCTGTGATCTGCCTGACCGTGCGGGCTGTTTCCTTTCTCACCCGCATCTTGGTCGCGGTCTCTTGCTCTTCTCCTCTCTGTCCGTGCGACTTGGTTCTACCCGCTGCGAACTTCTTCCCCTGTCCGCTTCGCCTTTGGCCGCGGCCTCATCCAGCCGCTTGTGTGTTTCATACCTTGACTGGGCGGTCTCTGCTCTAGTCGCGCCGGCTATCCTCTCTTGCGGATTGCTCTTTTCCCCCGACCTCTCCCTCCCTTCTTGCGGACTGCTCCTGTCCGCTGCAGCCTGTCTCCTGTGCTTTGACCGCTATTGTGTTCACCTAGACCGTGCAGACTCTCTTTCTTTCCGCATTTGGGTCGCGATCTGACTCATCGCTGGTGCCAGTGTGACCGTGCGGACTAGTTTTTTTCCGCTTTCTTGGTCGCGGTCTCCAGTCTTCCCCGGTCTGCGGCCTGTCTCTATGACTTCTTCTGGTAATTCTACGAGCTCGGCGGCCAGCCCGCCTACTGTCCACCCGGCCTGTCCTCCAGACCGCCCGGCCTGTTCTGCCGAATTCCGTGACGAGCTCCGGATCACTACCATCTCTCTTTCTAGTAAGAAAAACTTTATTCCTTGGGTACATTCAGTTCGGCGGGTTCTTCAGGCTAAGGGACTTCCGCCGCACCTTACTCAGGCACCCCCCTCTCCCCTTACGGATGATTGGCTCCGCAATGACGGACGCGTTCAGACTTGGATTCTGAATTTCTTGGATGGTGAGCCTTATCAAATGACTATGTACCACGACACCGCCAAGGCTATGTGTGATGAGCTACATTCCTTGTACTCTGGCCGCGACAGCCTTCAGCATCTTTACGACATCCTTACTGACCTCTTCACTCTCGACATTGGCGGCGCTTCAGATATGACCTCGTTTGTTGCTCGGGCTAAAACTCTTGCTGAAGCCTGGATCCAGCATCAGCCGCCCACCAATAATCATGCTGCTCAGCGAGCTCAGAAGGAAGTTGCGTGCATTGCCATCATCATGGCCCACCTTCCATCTCATCTTCAGAGTCTTCGTGCTCAGGTCCTGGCTGCTCCCACTACACCATCTTTCTCTGATGTCTGCTCCATGATTCTCCGGGTCTCCCCCCCTCCAGATTCTCCTGCTCCTTCTCCACCGGCTCTTCTTCAGCAGACACCTCCGCTATTAGCCTCCCCTCCCACTTCTGCTCGGGGGGGACGTTCGGGCTCGCGGGGCCGTGGCTGTGGTGGCCGTGGCCGGCCAAAGTGCTCCTTCTGCGGGAAAGATGGCCATCTTAAGGCGAACTGCTATAAGAAAATCGGCTACCACCCTCGCCCGACAGATTCTGTTGTTACTGACGTTAGTTCTCCTGATCTTGAGACCGTCCGTCTTCAGCTCCAGCATCTCCAGGGCCTGCTCAACCCACCTTCGGCCTCCGTCGCCTCCGTCTCCAACACAGGTACTGCTTGTCTCTCCACCAGCCCGGGTTGGATTGTGGACACTGGTGCCACTCATCACATTACTTCGCAACGGCCTGCAAAGTACTCGGAGTTTCCTTATCCGAAGTCTATCACTGTGGCCAATGGGGCGCTGGTTCCCGTCTCCGGCTCGGCAGATCTTTCTCTCACCCAATCCATCCCTCTTCGCTCGGCTCTTCATGTTCCGAGTTCACCCTTTAATTTACTATCTGTTGGGCGTCTTACTAGTGATCTGGATTGTTCTGTTATATTCACCTCTTCTTCCTTTGTTATACAGGATCAGCGGACGCGGACTACCATTGGTAGAGGACAGCTGCGGAACGGGCTCTACCTTCTCGATGAATCTCCCACCATCTTGTCTTCCGTCTCCTCCACTGCATGGCATCGCCGACTTGGTCATGCCCCTCTACCGGTTCTACAACGGGCTCTTCCTGATATTCCTTTTACTTCTTTTCAGTGTGATTCATGTATCTTCGGCAAACAACCGCGTTCTTCTTTTCCTTCGTATTGTACTCGGAGTGCAGCTCCCTTTGATCTAGTTTATTCGGATATATGGGGTCCCTTTAGGATTCCCAGTATATGTGGTTTTCGTTATTTTATTACCTTTCTTGATGATCACTCTTGCACTACGTGGCTCTACTTACTGCGTGAACGCTCCGAGCTTCCCCGGATTTTTCGTGCTTTTGTTCTCGAGACCCGGACGCAATTCCACACCACTCTCAAAACCCTCCGCACTGACAATGCTCGTGAGTACAGCAGCCACGACTTTACCACTTTGTGTTCGGAATACGGGATTCTACATCAAACCTCTTGCGCTTACACACCCCAGCAAAATGGGGTTGCCGAACGCAAGAACCGCCATTTACTCGATGTCGCCCGCTCCCTCATGCTTCAAATGTATGTGCCCAATGCATACTGAAACTTTGCGGTTTTCACTGCCTGCTTTCTCATCAACCGTCTCCCCTCTTCTGTCCTTAATTATGCTATTCCGTTTAGCATACTGTTTCCCTCCACTCCGACTTTCTCTCTACCACCTCGTATCTTTGGCAGCACCTGCTTTGTCCACCGCCTCGGGCCCTCCTCGGATAAATTGGATCCCAGGGCGGTGAAACACATCTTTGTCGGCTACTCACGCACCCAAAAGGGCTATGTCTGTTACTCACCCGCTACTCGCAAGATCACCGTTTCTGCTGACATTACCTTCCGGGAAGAACAACCATTTTTCCCTGTTCCGTTGCCTGCTACGCTACCACCGACTCCTCTCCCGCCACCTTTATCACGTCCCGTTATTCCTGCTACTACACCATCTTCACACGTTTCCCCTGCCCCCGCTCCTGCTACCACCAAACCACCTGTCATCCGTGTCTACACTCGTCGCCCTCCAGTTTTCGTTACCCCTCTGCAGCCGACTTCCACCACGGATACTTCGCGTCCTTCTGATCAGGTAACGCATTCCACTACCCATCCTCTGGATGCCTACGTCTCTCTTCATCGCCTCTCTCCCTCTCTGCACACTTTTGCTACTTCTCTCTCTTCGATTGCTATTCCTAACTCTGTGCAGGAGGCGCTTCAACATCCGGGCTGGCGGGCAGCTATGGAGGAGGAAATGTCTGCTCTCTGGGCTAACCAGACATGGATCGTTATACCCCTTCCTCCGGGTTTGAAATCGGTTGGGTGCAAATGAATTTTTGTCATCAAACATGTTGCTGATGGGTCGATTGACCGGCTGAAGGCTCGTCTTGTGGATCGCGGCTTCACCCAGCAACAGGGGCTCGACTATGAGGAAACTTTCTCTCCGGTCGCCAAGCTCAATACCGTTCGCGTCCTCATCTCTGTCGCTGTTCATCGACAGTGACCCCTCTTTCAACTTGATATCAAGAATGCCTTCTTAAATGGGGGTCTCCGAGAGACGGTCTACATGCAACAACCGCCCGGGTTTGAGACCACGAGGGAGTCTCAGGTCTGCCGCCTTTTTAAGGCTCTGTATGGTCTCAAACAATCTCCACGGGCCTGGTTCGATAAATTCAGTAAGACCCTTCGTGATATCGGGTTCACTCGAAGCTCAATCGACTTCTCGCTGTTCACTTGTCACCGACCAACAGGGACGGTCCATCTGTTAGTTTATGTTGACGACATCATCATTACAGGAGATGATTCACAAGGGATACATGTCGTCAAAGTGCATCTAAACTCGGTCTTCCAGACAAAGGACCTAAGAACTCTACGATACTTTCTGGGTCTTGAGGTTGCTAGGCGCCCGGACGGGCTTATTCTATCTCAACGAAAGTATTGTATTGATCTTCTTCACGATGCTGGTCTTTTAGGGTGTAAGCCAAGTGATACCCCCATGGATGTAAACCACAAGTTATGTGCTCAGGCATCTGACTCAGATCTACTTCTCCAGAATCCTGAATATTATCGACGACTAGTTGGGAAATTGATCTATCTCACGGTTACCAGACCAGATATTTCCTTTGCTGTTGGTCTTGTCAGTCGATACACGCACTCTCCTCGGAAATCTCATCTTCAGGCTGTTGAACGCATTCTCAGGTACCTAAAAACAGCCCCGGGTCAAGGACTGGTTTACCGGACTTCCTCGTCTGCTCCTACCTTAGTGGCAGACTCTGATGCGGATTATGCTGGCTCTCTTGATGACCGGCGATCTACTAGTGGTTTCTGCACATACTTTGGGGACCACTTGGTTACATGGCGAAGCAAGAAACAAGCGATCGTTGCTCGATCATCAACTGAGGCAGAGTACCGGGCAATGACATCTGTTGTATCAGAACTGACGTGGCTTGAAAGTCTCCTCACTGATCTGGGTGTCAAATTACCTTCTCCGTCTCTTCTTCTTTGTGATAGCCAGGCGGCTATACATATCGCCAAGAACCCAGTCTTCCACGAAAGAACGAAGCACATTGAAGTCGATTGTCACTTCGTTCAAGAGAAAGTTCAAATGAAGAAGCTCGATCTGAAGCATGTTCCAGGGACGGAACAAGTTGCGGATGTCCTCACAAAGGCTCTTCCCAAGGCATCCTTCTATCAATGTCTGTCCAAGCTTGGTGCATACGATTTGTACGCTCCAGCTTGCGGGGGAGTGTTAGAATAGCCAATGTATTGGGGCCCATGTTTTAGGCCCATTTATGTTTTCTCTCCTTTAGTCCCACATCTTGTATAGGATTTGTTCTCTCTCTCTCTCTCTCCTATATATTTGTATTCTCTTCTTGTATTTACATACTCAATCAATACATACAAGCTTTGAGCTCTTTCTACATATATAATCATCATAATAGACCAAAAATCCATAAAATTGAAAACTGATTCATCCAACATGACCATATACCATGATTTAATCAAATCAATAGCTATATATCATTGATACCCTTCCTGTAATAAAAGGATCATGAACTTGACATATATTTCATCAAGTCGCATGAAAGCCACAAAATCAAGTGTGTGATGTTTCAAGTGAAATATACACAAAAGGTATAAATGGCAAGGTGTAGGTGTAGCATTTGATCAATAACATGGCACAACTAACAAGACTTGTTATATTGTATCTTTTATAACTACTATCTTAACTAGAATTTAATTTAGAAAGAATTACTATGTTAACAATTGAACAATGGTAATCATTTAGTAGAACCACAAACACATGAATATGATAATGTAATTGAATGCTAAGATAACAATTAACATGCACATATTTGTGTTTGCGTGTGTGTACACACACACACACTATATTAAAAGGGAATCACATATGTTTGTATAATACTTTTTTATTAAATAATTCAAAAGTCCTTCGTGACAAGCAACTTGTGGCTCTAAGGGAACCTATGTTATTAAAAAACATTAATACCAGAACGCTACGGAAGATCACTTGCAGAAATATGAACGAGTCGCATGAACTGTGGGCGAGGCGAGCAGGCTAGAAGAACACCAGCGAAAGGGATGAGATCACCGCCATCGGGCCCAAGAACATTTTCATGAAGCTGATAGCATAACCTGGGCAGCTCGCCATCCTGCTCGCCCGCGCGTTCGAGGACGAGGTCCACGTTTTTTGTAGAGGCCGCATTTCTTTTGTCTTGATATTTTTTGATACTCGTATTATGTTACGTTGTTCGATACTTGTAGTGCTTGAGAGAGATTTTTTTGTACTCGCGCTTAAATGTCGATTGAAGGAGAATTTTTTGTACTCGGCCATAAAATTGAGTAAAGGATAAATATATTTATGCATTAAGAAACATAATTATTGTGTCGAACCTATGTTATTAAAAAACATTAACATATATGGTAAGAAACTTTTTTATTTAATGGAAATAAAACAAATAAATAAAGGCAGCCTAATGCTCAAAGCATCCCCGCACAACGAGGGTCCGGGGAAAGATCCCACCACAAGGGTGAAATGTAGTCAACCTTACTTTGCATTTTTGCAAGAGGTTGCAAAAATGAAAATAAATAAATAGTAATAATTAAATTTTGATTAAAAAAATTGATTAAAAAATAATAATTAAATCTTTCTAATTAGACATTGATTTTTTGAGTTTTTATTTTTTATTGGTATAAAATTAGTTTTTGCTGTACTAATAATTTGATAATTATTTTTTTCACACTTTTTTTCTTCAGTGGAAATATGATATTGTCATTCGAAAAAGATTTTTTTTTGTATTTCATAATAAATTATTACATATTGATTACATTTCCTTTAATTGCAAAAAAACTATGAATACTTTATAAAATAATATTAGCAGTCTAGCATGGGTTCCTCTTGCATAATGTGCACGGATAATACCCGAATGTTGTTTGATGTCTTCATAATGTGTGACAAATATTGATTTTTTATGGGAGTGTCGAGCGGTGGTCAGTACTCCCGCAACCGCACAATACGCACATGGAGACCCTGAGCATGACAACTAGTGCCATACACTGGGTTTTCCCATTTTAACCCATAATATGACTCGAAATGACATCTTATTGTTTCTTTGTTTTTTTTGGAAAACATCAAAGACTTTTGTTAACGTAGTTTTCCAAAAATCTTTAAAAAAATATAAACGAGAGTACGCTGCTCCTGCCACCGACAGGTTTCATTAGGAACCTGCGGTAACTCTGTTGAGACAAACTATAGCGTATCGACTTGAAGCTATAACATGTCAACTTGAATAAGGCATATCAACTAGAAGCTCTAACGTCATGTGGTAGGTATAACCCTAGCGGTATCGTTTGATTAGAAGGTGTAGAAATAGCCCGAAACTTATGTATATTGATTATGTAAATACAAAGAGAGTATACAAATATATAGGAGAGAAAGAGAGAAAACAAATCCTATACAAGATGTGGGACTAAAGGAGAAGAAGCATAAATGGGCCAACAAACATGGGCCCAATACAAGGGTTATTCTAACACTCCCCCGCAAGCTGGAGCGTACAAATCGTATGCACCAAGCTTGGACAAGCATTGATAGAAGGATGCTTTGGGAAGAGCCTTTGTGAGGGCATCTGCAACTTGTTCCGTCCCTGGAACATGCTTTAAATCGAGCTTCTTCATTTGAACTTTCTCTCGAACGAAGTGGCAATCGACTTCAATGTGCTTCGTTCTTTCGTGGAAGACTGGGTTCTTGGCGATATGTATAGCCGCTTGGCTATCACAAAGAAGTAGAGCAGGAGAAGGTAATTTTACACCCAGATCAGTGAGAAGACTTTCAAGCCATGTGAGTTCGGATACAACAGATGCCATTGCGCGGTATTCTGCCTCAGCCGATGAGCGAGCAACGACCGCTTGTTTCTTGCTTCTCCATGTAACCAAATGTCCCCCAAAGTATGTGCAGAAACCACTAGTAGACCGCCGGTCATCAAGAGAGCCCGCATAGTCCGCATCATAGTATGCCACTAAGGTAGGAGCAGACGAGGAAGTCCGGTACACAAGTCCTTGACCTGGGGCTGTTTTTAAGTACCTCAGAATGCGTTCAACCGCCAGAAGATGAGACTTGCGAGGAGAGTGCATGTAGCGACTGACAAGACCAACAGCAAAGGAAATATCTGGTCTGGTAACAGTAAGATAGATCAACTTTCTAACAAGTCGTCGATAATATTCAGGGTTCTGGAGAAGAAGATCCGAGTCAGAAGCCTGAGCACACAGCTTGTGGTTTACATCCATGGGGGTATCACATGACTTACATCCTAAGAGACCAGCATCATGAAGAAGATCAATACAGTACTTTCGTTGAGATAGAATAAGGCCGACCGGTCGCCTGGCAACCTCAAGACCCAGAAAATATCGCAGAGTTCCCAGGTCCTTTGTCTGAAAGACCGAGTTCAGATGAGCTTTGACGGCATGTATCCCTTGTGAGTCATCTCCCGTGATGATGATGTCGTCAACATATACTAATAGAAGGACCGTCCCTGATGGTCGGTGACGAGTGAAGAGCGAGAAGTCAGCCGAGCTTCGACTAAAGCCGACAGCTCGAAGTACTTTACTGAATTTTTCAAATCAGGACCGTGGAGATTGTTTGAGACCATACAGAGCCTTACGAAGGCGGCAAACCTGAGACTCCCCCGTGGTCTCAAACCCGGGCGGTTGTTGCATGTAGACCGTCTCCTGGAGATCCCCATTTAAGAAAGCATTCTTGACATCGAGCTGAAAGAGGGGCCACTGACGATGAACAACGACAGAGAGGAGGACCCGAACGGTATTGAGCTTGGCGACCGGAGAAAAGGTTTCCTCATAGTCGAGCCCCTGTTGTTGAGTGAAGCCGCGAGCGACAAGGCGAGCCTTCAGACGGTCGATCGTCCCATCAGCAACATGCTTGATGACAAAGACCCACTTGCACCCTACCGGTTTCTGACCCGGAGGGAGGGGGACAACGGTCCCTGGTTAGCCCAGAGAGCAGACATCTCCTCTTCCATGGCTGCCCGCCAGCCCGGATGTTGAAGCGCCTCCTGTACAGAGTTAGGAACATAAATCGAAGAGAGAGAAGTAGCAAAGGTGTGCAGAGGTGGAGAAAGACGATGAAGAGAGACGTAGGCCTCCAGAGGATGGGCAGTGGAGGGCGTTACCTGATCAGAGGGACGCGAAGTGTTCACGGCAGAGGTCGGCGGCAGAGGGGCAGCGGAACTGGGAGGGCGACGAGTGTAGACCCGGATAACGGGTGGTTTGGTGGTAGAAGGAGCGGGGGGAGGGGAGAGCGGTGGTGGTAGTGGAGTAGCAGGAATAACGGGACGGGGTAAGGACGGCGAAAGAGGAGGCGGTGGTAGAGCAGTTGGGGATGGAGCGGGAAAGAACGGTTCGTCTTCCCGGAAGGTAACGTCAGCAGAAATAGTGACCTTGCAGGTAGCGGGTGAGTAACAAACATAGCCCTTCTGGGTGTGGGAGTAGCCAACAAAGATGTGTTTCGCCGCCCTGGGATCCAATTTATCTGATGGTCCGAGGCAGTGGACATAGCAGGTGCTTCCGAAGATACGGGGCGAGAGAGGGAAAGCCGGAGTGGAGGGAAACAATATGCTGAAGGGAGTCTCATAATTGAGGACAGAGGAAGTGAGGCGATTGATGAGAAAGCAGGTAGTGGAGACCGCAAAGTTCCAGTAGGCTTTAGGAACATTCATTTGGATCATGAGGGAGCGGGCAACATCCAATAAATGACGGTTCTTGCATTCGGCAACCCCATTTTGTTGCGGGGTATACGCGCAAGAGGTTTGATAGAGAATCCCGTATTCCGAACATAAGGTGGTAAAGCCGTGGCTTGTGTATTCACGAGCATTATCAGTACGGAGAGTTTTGAGGGTGGTATTGAATTGCGTCCGGGTCTCGAGGACAAATGCCCGAAACACCCGGGGAAGCTCGGAGCGTTCGCGAAGTAAGTAGAGTCACGTGGTGCGTGAATGATCATCAATAAAGGTGAGAAAATAACGATAACCACATATACTAGGAATCTGAAATGGTCCCCAAATATCCGAATGAACAAGATCAAAAGGAGCCGCACTGCGAGTACAATGCAAAGGAAACGAAGAACGAGGCTGTTTGCCGAGAATACATGAATCACACTGAAAAGAAGTAAAAGAAAGGTCTGAAAGAGCCCGCTGGAGAACTGACAGAGGGGCATGACCAAGTCGGCGATGCCAGGCAGTGGAGGAGACGGAAGACAGAGCGATCGGAGAGGCATCGAGAAGGTAGAGCCCATTCCGCAGCTGGCCTTTACCAATGGTAGTCCGCGTCCGCCGATCCTGTATAACAAATGAAGAGGAAGTGAATATAACAGAACAATCCAGGTCACTCGTAAGACGCCCAACAGAGAGTAAGTTAAAAGGGGAACTCGGAACATGAAGAGCCGAGCGAAGAGGGAGGGATGAGTGGATAAAAAGATCGGCCGAGCCGGAGACAGGAACCAGCGCCCCATTGGCCACGGTGATGGACTTCGGATAAGGAGAATCCGAGTACTGGGCAGGCCGTTGCGAAGTGATGTGATGAGTAGCGCCAGAGTCCATAATCCAACCCGGGCTGTGGGAGAGACAAGCAGTACCTGTGTGGGAGACGGAGGCGACGGAGGCCGAGGGGGGGTTGAGCAACCCCTGGAGATGCTGGAGCTGAAGACGGATGGTCTCGAGATCCGGAGGAGTAGCGTCAGTAACAGCAGAAGCCGTCAGGCGAGGGGGGTAGCCGAGTTTCTTGTAACAAGTCGCCTCAAGATGACCATCCTTCCAGCAGAAGGAGCACTTTGGCCGGCCACGGCCTCCACGGCCACGGCCCCGCGAGCCCGACCGTCCCCCCGAGTAGAAGGGGGAGGAGAGGGTAAGAGCAGAGGGGTATGCTGAAGGAGAGCCGGTGGAGAAGGAGCCGGAGGATCTGGAGGAGGCGAGACCCGGAGAATCATGGAGCAGACATCCGAAAAGGAGGGTGTAGTAGGAGCGGCCAGGACCTGAGCACGAAGACTGTGAAGATGAGAAGGAAGTCGAGCCATAAGGATGGCAATGCAGGCAGCTTCCTTCTGAGCCCGCTGAGCAGCAGGATCAGTGGTCGGCGGCTGGTGCTGGATCCAGGCTTCAGCAAGCGTTTTAGCCCGAGCGACAAACGAGGTCATATCTGAGGCGCCGCCAGTGTCGAGAGTGAAGAGATCAGTGAGGATGTCATAAAGATGCTGGAGGCTGTCGCGGCCAGAATACAAGGAATGGAGCTCATCCCACATAGCCTTGGCGGTGTCGTGGTACATAGCCATTTGATATGGCTCACCATCCAAGGAGTTCAGAATCCAAGTCTGAACACGACCGTCATTACGAAGCCAATCATCCGTAATTGGAGAAGGAGGTGCCTGAGTAAGGTGCGGTAGAAGACCCTTAACCTGGAGAACCCGCCGAACAGAATGTACCCAAGGAATAAGTTCTTCTTGCCAGAAAGAGAGATGGTAGTTATCCGGAGCTCGTCACGGAGTTCGACAGAACAGGCCGGGCGGTCTGGAGGACAGGCCGGATGGACAGGGGGCGGGCTAGCCGCCGAGCTGGGAGAAGTACCAGAGGAAGTCATGGAGACAGGACGCAGCCCTTAGACGACTAGGGAAGAATGCCGCGGATAGAGACAAGCCGGGCGGACTGAGACAAGCCGCACCAGACTGAGACAAGTCGGGCGACCAGGAGACGGCAGGAGATCGCGACCAAGATGCAGGCGAGAAGGAGACAGCCCGCACGGTCAGGCAGATCTTACGCGTCGGACTGAGACAAGTCGCGCCGGACTGAGACAAGTCGCGTCGGACTGAGACAAGTCGCGCGACCAGGAGAAGGCAGGAGATCGCGACCAAGATGCAGGCGAGAAAGAGACAGCCCACACGGTCAGGAAGATCTTAGCAGCGAACAGAGAAGGAGGCCGCGACGAGTAGAGAGGCCGCGGCGGACAGAAAAGAGGCCGTAGGAAAGACAGGCCGCGAACAAGCAAAGAGCGCAGGAGCGGACTGACGAGAGGCCGCGACTAGGAGAGAGGCCGCAGCGGACAGGTAAGAAGGTGGTCCCACGGAGAGAGAAAATGCTATAAAAGCAAGAGGGGGGGGGGTGATCCACGGAGAGAAAGATGGAAGGTGGATCCACTGAGAGAAAAAAAGGGCAGAAGGAAGCGGACTGAAAGGGCAGGCCGCAGGGAAGCGCAGCTAGAAAAAAACAGTCCCGGAAGAACAAGCCGCGGGAGGAAGACCGCGAGAGAAATTACACAGTGCGGTCAGACGTCGGCAGACCGCGAGAGTCGGAACCTGGCTTTGATACCATGTAGAAATAGCTCGAAACTTATGTATATTGATTGAGTATGTAAATACAAAGAGAGTATACAAATATATAGGAGAGAAAGAGAGGAAACAAATCCTATACAAGATGTGAGACTAAATGAGAAGAAGCATAAATGGGCCAACAAACATGGGCCCAATACAAGGGTTATTCTAACAGAAGGCAATGTATTGAATTGAAGAAGACATATCGACCAGAAGCGCTAATGCCAAGCAGTAGGTATACCACTGATGGTAGCGTTTGACTAGTAGGTAGTGTAAATCCCTTGTGAGATGTTCTATCAACAATATTATATGCAGCATGTCATAGTAGCCTTAACTATCAATAGGGAAGTTTCTCCCAACTTGTCCTCCTAGGATATCCGTATTAGGCTAGCAAATAGTATCCATACAATAGAGCACTACAATTTAACATATCATCAAGCACACTCACATAGCCTATAAGCCTTATATACATGTTATGTCATGAACAAGGAGCAATCACTAAGATAGTATACCGACAACGTGAACAAGATTTACATTCATCATACAAAGGCTATAAATTGGTAGAGCTATATATCATCATACGGTTCATTTTATGAGCGTTGGATTTATGCAATATGAACAAGATAACTAACATGCCACTAATAAGAAAATCTACTACATTAAGCAGAGCACATGATCTTTCATTTACTAAATATAGATGAAAGCTATAACAAATGTCAAAGAGAACATCTGTAATAAGGAAATATACTTCTATCCCTTAATTAGTACAAATTATGTACCTATTGTAATTCAATAATGTCAATCGTGACTTTGATTTCTTTATTTCAACATTTTGTGCTTCACACATATTAGATTTAAAAGAATCCTAGTCAAATGTGCATTTACTATCTTGCTATCATAGGCCCGTTTCATGGATTGTGTCACCGGAGGAGATGCAATGAAGGAAGACGATGTTGGGCGTCTAAGTCGGTGGATATTTCTAGTGCCCCTCGATCGACCTATGATGTTTAAAGTTTGAGAGCCTTGTTGTGGCATCCTGGGCGAGGGTGTTAGTGACTTGCAAGGGAGCCGAAGGACGGAAAAAGGGCTGCAGACTGATTGTGTGTGAGAAAAGGAGGGGAGGCAGGCAATTATTGTGTTGACGCAAGGTAGCTGACGAACAAGCCACCGAATGGTCTTCCTATTTCTGCGATCCGGATGCCGACAAATATCGACTATCTATTGTGGTTGGATGCATGAGAGGAGGCTTTCCCTCTATTGAACCCTGAGTCTCAATTGATGTAGGGTCCAATTAGTGCCTTATGCAGCCGTGCTGTCATTTATGTTATTAAAATTGCATGGTGCAGCGAGGCAGAAAGGGGTCTTGAAGTCTAGGCGCGCGCCTGACGCATGTGAGATGCAAAAAAGTAAAAAAGACATCCCTAAGATTAACAAAAACCATCAAAAAAACATAGTTACTTCTTAGGTTAAAGTGGGAGATATTTGGTCATTTAGAAAATAAAAGACCAAATTGTGACTTGCACTAAACATTAGAAAATGTCTTTATTTTCTTGATATCAAATTTTACATGAGCCACCAACTAATCAAAGCATATAATTCAATATTTAAATGAAATAACAAATTCGATAACTTTACAATAGAAAGCGCAGCAAAAATCAAATTTCTAATTTGAAGAACAGTCCAAATAAGTGAATTATCGGAACCAGTAGGGATTATGCCAACTGGGATTGAAATAGCTTCTTTTTGATATGTTGTACTTAGCAAATCATTAAGAACCTGCATTACGAAAGTATTATGCCACATCAATTCTTCTTAGCTAAATAATGAAATTAAGCTATACATATTAATTCTTAGGAGCTTCAAAGAATTATTTGCTCTAGTGAATTAGTGAAGGAAGAATATGCATTGAAAATTCTATTATGCACACTTACCAAAGAACATCTTGGTGAGCCCTGTAGAATTGGAATTGAATTGTTAATTATATGGCATTTAACACTAGAAAATTGGAGGGATTCCTGTAATCCTATGACATTATTGAAACAATATTCAATATAGTATGATGATGATGATAAGCATTTTTATAACAGTCACGTAACATTATAACAAACAATGGCTAGCAACATTCTATATCAAAATGTGATATTTAAAAATTAAAAAGCAACTTAAAACTGGGAACCCTCAGCTTCGTCATCATTCTATACCAATTACTCATTCTCTGAATAAATTATGTCTTCATCTTCTTCACTTTCATCTTCTTCTTCATTGTACTCAGCTTCTTCATCCTCAACATCATCTGTAAGGATTACTGGAGTAGGAACCCTTGTTCTAGATGTGTTCCCCTTGTCAGTTGCACTTGTTTGCCAGGTGGAGTAAGGATCAACAGTAAGAAGCCTTTATCTGGCGGAAAGAGGAGCGGTGGCAGAGATATTGAGCTGAAATGGCAAGAGAGACGAGCGGAAATGACGAGAAAGAGAGGCCAAACTGTGCGAATGGGGGTGACTCGCTTATGGATTATATAAAAAAATTGAAACCTAAATAAATGCTTAAACCAACCTGGCATACCATTTAGATCGGCCGTCGCCTGAGCATGCCTAAGGTGTGCCTGGAGAGAATGCTAGGCGCGCCTGACCCATCTTGCCCGCCTAAGCCTTGTTAAAGAGACCATACATTCGCCCGATGCGCCTGACGCCTCAGGCTGGCCTAGGCGCACGCCTTGATAACATAGGCTGCCATACACAATAAAGGAATGGGGAGGGGATTCCGAGGTATATGAGAGAGCCCCAATCTTTTAGATGCCAAGACATCAAACATATTAAGCATGCCCTAGGTCACCTCTTGATCCATTATAAATTTGAGTCTGTAAGTCCTAGTTTGAGCAAATCAGAACCCAAAAATAAATGTGATGTAATTTAATATATGAAAAAAATTGTTGAAATAAGTAAAAGTGAAAAATAAAATCGATCGCAACGTGTCTACGCCACCTATTGTGTCATTTCTTGCCATAATAGTGTCCCGCGTATGCGCTCGTAACATCACTTATATCCTTCATATTATGCTTGCCCTCTAGTTTGCAGTCCGACTCCTTGAATTCATCCAGCGACTCCCGCTTGCACATGGAGAGAGATCTCCAACTCTTCTTCCTCCTTCAACTGATGTCCATGTCATCCTCCATCTTCAGCCAAAACAATTTCATGCACCTTTGTCGGGATGCATAAATCTCTTCACAATTGACAGAACCCCTTTATGTGGCATTCTGCCATCTCCGACGTAGATAGACGACAAATGAAAGGTAGGGGACTATGGTTGGTCCCCTATCTTGACCCCCAAGGAGGTGGTCCCATCGGTTTGGGGTCTAGTGAGTGGGAGGAAGTGGGTGTCGTCGTATGTCGTAGGCCCAGTCTTTCTAAAGGAGGACATCACAGATTCAAGCTAGCTCAATACAGTGATGGGATCTGGAGGCCTTCTAATTCAACATCAATACATACCTGACAGTGAAGATGATGACTTGTTGCTCAAGTGGGATGTTCGTCACATGCGTAAATAACATTTGTTATGTCTCCAGGTGGTCATCTACAACTCCAGTATGCTTGAGTGAGGTCAACTCCCCTAAGGGATTACTTCACACCGGTGTTCCAAAGTGCATGTGAAAATACTACTTGAAGCTTTCTTATGTTATGTGGGGCTTCTTCATGTCAAGGCGCATTAACCACATCTGGGCTGCCCTGCCATATGATAGATGACTAATGAAATTCACTCTATGACTGGCATCCTCTAGTTGTAGAAAAAAATGCTCCATAGAGTAAACCATCCCAGTAGGTTGTACTTGTCATCATATGTTAGGAACTTCAGTTTAACGCATGTGGCAGGGCATTGCTCTCATAACGAGGTAAGACATTGCTCTTGTATTGAGGCAGGGCATTCTCGTATTACCCTTTGTGGAATTTGCCCCTGTTGTCGTATGATGGTGAGCGTCCATGAAAATTGCTTCCAATTCTGTCACAGAGGAAGTCGCTATACATCATTGAGGTCGAAGAAGGCTCTCTAGCCAGGCCGAGTAGTCGGCAAAGACGGCTTGTTCCATCTTTCAAACACATCTAGTTAATCCATTATCAAACTATGCATTCTTTCACACATCACCTTTGTGAGTACAAGGTTGCAATTTTCCTTGCCACATTTGATCTCGACAACCATTTGATCTCGACAACCATTTTTGTACTCTTATAGAGTTTCTATTGTGGAATGAATTATTCCCTTTTAGTGGCGATTTATATTTCCATTTGTTTTATGTGTTTGATTTGGTTTTTATTTCTCAAATAAGCTATTCTTTTCAATTAGGTTGTAAATATTGAATGTCGACAATATGTTAGATTGAGTTTTTAAATATCGGATGTTGAAAGCCGGAGATATGTGAGAGATATTTTAAAATATCTGATTTCCCTAGCTTATATTAGGGTTGATATCGAGTCGAGTTCGAGCGATTTTGGCTCGGCTCGAAATCAAAATTTTTGACTCGAACTCGGCTCGAAATCGAAATTGATTTTGAGTCGAGTCGGCTCGACTCGAAATGACTCGATTCCGAGTCGGCTCGAAATCGAATCTAGTTGGCTCGAAATCGAATCGGATCGGCTCGAAATTGAGCAATTTTTCGTTTTATTACTAGTTTGCTCAAAATTAAATTGGGGAACCTATAAATTTAGCAAATGAAACACTTAAAACCTTCATTTTTTTTATTTAGGTTTAATTTTTTTTATTTTTTATCTTAAAATAAGAATATATTAATAAATACATGATTTTTTAATTAATTCGAGTTGATTCGAATCATATTTCGAGTGATTCAGGACTGACTTGAAATCAACTTGAAATCAGATTTGAGTCAAATTGAATCGACTCAAATTGAGTCGAATCAATTTTAACCGATTCCGATTCGACTCAATTTTCGAACGATTTTCGAGCAACTTTCGAGTTTCGAATAATATGCTCAGCCCTAGCTTATATATTTAAAAAATTATTTTTATGTATTCTAAGCATAATTATGTTAAACCCCGAAATCGGCGATCCTTCCCAAGGGAGCCAGCTCGCTCGACACGGCCTGCCCCGGGCTCCTCCTGGAGGCCGTGATGCCCTAGGTTGAGGGGACAGAATTCTCTGTCCGCTCAGGCCGCGCGGCCTGCGCGGTCTCAGCGGTCTGACCCCTAGGCCGCGCGCCTTCCCTTGGTCAGCAGGGTCCGCGGACTGCTTCCGCAGTCCGCCTCTGCAGGCCGCCCCCCTTTTCAGCTTAACCGCGATGTTGTATCCGCATGTCTCTCTCTGCCAGACTCAACTTCCTATCCGCCCAGGCCGGCAACAGGTTGCATATCCCTTCACCCAGCAACACGGGCAGCTGACTCCTCCAGTCCGCCTGCAAGGCGCGGACTCCAACTCCGGCTATCCGCTAAGACCAGCAGCAACCTCCAAGTCCCTCGCGAGCTGGGCGGACTCGAAGTGCAATCAAGACTTCCAGTCCGCCTTCATTGGTGAACCCCAACAGCCTCAACAGCCAGGCTCCCTCTCCAACGCAAGCGGACACCCCCTTGCAGCAGCCGCGGACTCGGCGGACTCCCTATGCAGTCCGCCCCTTCCCTTAGCCAGCACCAGCTTCTCAGCAGCAGCGGGGTCAATTCCTCCTCAGTCCGCATGCCTGTCGCAGGCTCAGCCAGTAGTAGCAGCTTCCTCCTCAGTCCGCAGCCTTGGCGCGGACTCAGTCAGTAGTGGCGGACTCTTCCAGCCCGCCAGGCATCAAATCCTCCAGAAAGCAGTCTCAGTCCGCATAACCTCGTGCGGACTCGCCAGACTCCGCGGGCACTCTGCTGCCCGCATTCCTTGCAGCTCGCTCAGTTCAGCAGTGGCGGACTCCGCGGATTCTCCTCGCAGTCCGCCACATAGCTTCCAGCATCCGCCACCCCAGCAGTAGGCGGACAGTCCCAGCTCAGCAGTGACGGACTCCGCGAACCCGCATCGCAGTCCTCCACTGAGTCTCCCATTCTGCCGTCAGCAGCTCCGGCTCCAGTCCAAGTCCCAGTCCGCGCGGCCTATTGCGGACTTCGCGGACTCCATTTCCATCTCGCTCAAGTTACCGTCTCACCGGGGGTAACGTCACCGCAAGCCGTTACCTCCTCGGGCATATAAATAGCCCCCCATACCTCTCATATGGGGGGTCTGGTCTCTGCGCTCGAGGAGCACGCTCGGAGGATCGCTCTCGCGCCCGATGTCAGCCAGCCAGCCCAGCTCCTGCGGACTCCAATTCTCAGTTCGCACCCGTCTCTGCGCCTTAGTCGCGCGGCCTGCAAGCCTGTGCTTCTCCAGTCCGCGCGGTCTGCTTACTTTGCTTAACCGCGCGGCCTGCCGGCTTCGCTCTTCAGTCCGCGCGGCCACTGACATCCTTTTTCCTTAGCCGCCAGCTTCCCTTTGTACCCCTTTATTGCTTTCTTGAAAAGGTGTACTACCGAGCTGTAACTCTCGCTTTTAATAAAAGGAAAGCCCGTCGCAAGAGTGTCATTTTAGCCGCGGCGGGCGAAGTCTGCTGTTGTCACTGCTAGCGGCCCTTCTCTCTCTCTTTCCTAGCTCAGCTCAGCTCTCTCGGCCACCAACATGCAAGCACAACCGTCATATTAACCGTCTGCTCGACAGCTCCTGATCAACCTCCTCCTCTCTTGATCAACCTTCTCTGTTGATCAAGCTTCTCCTCTGCTCTCAGCACCCTCTCCTCTATCCCCGCAACTCCTTGACAAGCTGCTTGCTCCACTCTCGAGCACTCAGAAGCTTCTCTCTTCTCCTCTATCCCCGCGACCTTCATCCTCTTTCTCTCCTAGCTTGTGAGACCGAACACTCCCTCCGTGTTAGCTGCCCCGGTGCCGTTTTCGCGCATCAATAGTTAACACGCGGCCTTCAGATCCGGTCAGACGGTGAACAACGACAGTTAACCATGTCAGATCATCACTCAGCCGAGAACCTTGCTCCAAGTCCCAGTGAAGATCCTCTATGGGAAGCCTTTGAGCAATCGCGCCGTGAGAATGCTCAGCAGTTCCAAGCAATCAACAAAATTCTTGCTGCAATCACGCAGCGGCTAGACGCTCGTCCAGCAACAGCTCCAGTTGCTTCAGCTGCTCCAATCAACCCAGCACCAACTTTGGAGCATCAACAAACTTATCCTCAAGCTTGCCCGCCGGTCTATCCTCCTTATACAGCAACCTTCCCGCAAGGTCCTGCAGCTCCTCTGTGACCTCAAGACGAAGAATTTGCTGCTCGCCAAAACTTCTTCCGAGAAGCAGCCCGGGGAAGTCCTTCTAGATTTCTCAACTTTCAGGGAAGTCATCCTTACCCTGCAGCTCCTTCCTTTGCTCCTCCTGCAGCAGCTTTTCCTTTTTATCCTCCTGCTTCTTTTGCAGCTGCAGCTTATGCCCCCTTCTTTCCTTATGCTGTAGGGGAGCAAGAAGAACCTTCACCATTCACAGAGAATGTTCGCCATGTGCCAACTCCAGCAAACTTCAGAGAGCCCCGGTTACCAATCTACACCGGGGAGACTGATCCAGTAAAGCATCTGCAAGCTTTTGAGTCGGCTGTTGCTCTCAAGACTCTGTCAGATGCAACCAAGTGCAAGCTCCTTGTCACTACCTTTGATGGGCAAGTGAGAGACTGGTTCTATGGCCTCCGTCCTCACTCCATCACTTCCTTCGTTGATCTACGAAGGGAGTTTCTTCTCAGATTCTCTACCTCCACCAAGAGAAAGGGCGGTCCTGAAGCCCTCTTTGAGATCAAGCAGCGCAACGATGAAACTTGGTCTCAGTTTGTTGATCGATTCCAAAGAGAGATTTTGGACATCGAAATTGCCGATCAAGAAATGTACAGAGTAGCTCTTATCCATGGTCTTCGTGAAGGGCCTCTCAAGTTCGAAGCCAATGTCCGTGCTCCAAGGACATACCAAGAATTGATCGCTCTAGCCAACTCGTACATCCGAGGCGAAAAAAGCAATCCAGGCTTCGTCTCCAAGCTCTTAGCAGAGAAAGATCCTTTTCATAAGCAGCCTCCGAGGTCTCCTCACCATCATTTCCCATCTCACTCAAGAAAGGAGAGAAGGTTTCAACGCCATCGATACTCCTTCCCGAGCCATGATCGTGCTCAAGGTTCATTGCTGCCACTAGCTCCTTCTTCTCAAGCAGCAGCAGTTCATCAACAGCAAGACAATGACTTGCATGAGTCTGATCTCGACGAGGTCATGCAAGAAGTAGTCCAAATTATGAAAGACAGGGCAAACTACAAGAAGCCCTATCGGCCAGTCGATCAAAGGCTTAGAGACTCAGAGCCGTACTGTGAATTCCACAAAGAGTCAAGCCACTTGACCGAAAATTGTCGAGCACTCCTCCAGCTTGTGCAAAGGATGCTCCGGCAGGGTAAGATGCGAGACCTGCTTCCCAAAGAAGATCACCCTGATCCAGCAATCTCAAAGGGTAAAGAGGTTGCAGATGTTCCTTGCTCCTCAAAAGGAGTGAACCTAGTCGAAGAGCCTCCTCTCCTCGTTGTTAACAACACTGTCGAATGTTTTGACGCCGACGACGAGGGTGTGCTTGGAAGGCTTTCTAAGCAGGCAAAGGACTTCACAGTCCTCCAAAGCCCCTCACAACTCTGATGGGTTATCTCTACTCATACCCCTTTCAAACATTTCTCTCTTCAGACATTTTCATTTCAAAGCACTTCTCAGTGTTCATTACTTGCTTTTCAACAAAGTTTTTATCTGTGATCTTATACTGACACAGTTCCCTTCTTGTGATGCTTCCTTCTCTATCTTTTCTCTTTGCCAAAGAGATCACTACACCAATGAGATATCGCCAAGTCTGGAATGCTCCCTCCATAGATTGTTCTCTGGCACCACCGCTTTGACCACATATGGCGGGAGTATACCCATATGTGTAGTGGGAGCCGTTCAATCTACGATGTTGGGCTTCAGACTTAGGATCCTAGCCGGCATCTGACACAGAGTTTGTGCTAGGGGAGCCTCATGTGTTAGCTCTGCTGTGCTTCGCAAAGGATACATTACAGTTACGATGATCTTTGCTTGACAAGCAATGACGATCAAGCGTAGCCTTGTCTCTTTGATCATCTCATAACTGTGATGGCCGAACACTCTCTGGTACTCTCGATCCGTGCCTTCGCGGGTTCCCACAACTCCACTGATCAATCCACAGACAAGCAATAGGCCACTTGACGCAACTAGTCTCATTGATCAGTGATGATTGTACCCGAGGCAAGAGAGCAGTGCATCTAGCGATTCTTCTCAGGATTTCCCTTTGCTTTTCTCTTTTGTGCCCTCCTAGAGGATGCGCGGCCAACCCGCTTTGAGTATGACTATACTCGGGATGATTTTCTCAGGCAAGTGATGCACAAGGCCCACAGGGAACACCTGTGACAGAATTCAACCTTCTTTAGTCATTCCGAGAATAGACCTCTTTTTGTCAACTGCCTTCTTTCACAGGTGAACAGGTTAATCCGACCTACCAAAAGAATTTCCAGCATTCACTTTACTTATACTCATCTTATATGCATCGATTGCTCAAGCGCTATCAGATGAAGATTCACAGAGCTATTCATTATTCTTATCATAATCTAATAGTATCAAGCATTGATCAAAGAATCTTACTCTACTCGATCATCAAGCCATGCTATTGCAATCTAGTTAAGATTGACAGAATTCGTCAAGTTCTTTCTCTGCTAATCTGATCATGTCCATCCAGCCATATCAACAGTTAGCGCTCGAGTTATTGATCTGGGCTTCATGATAAAGAGTTCATCAGGCATTTTCCTTGCTATATGGTCATATCGGCCTTTTCCCATCAACAGTTAACACTTGCAAGCCTTCTCTCAGGTACTTGCAAGCTTATTTTCATATCTATGTTTGCTTCTAACTCTTTCCTTGCAGAGATTAGCAAACACTTGCAAACCTTCTCCCAGGTACTTGCAAGCTTCTTTCATTTATATGTTTGCTCCTAAATCTTTTCTTGCAGAGAGCAGCAAACACTTGCAAACCTTCTCTCAGGTACTTGCAAGCTTATTTTCATATCTATGTTTGCTTCTAACTCTTTCCTTGCAGAGATTAACAAACACTTGCAAGCCTTCTCCCAGGTACTTGCAAGCTTCTTTCATATATATATGTTTGCTTCTAACTCTTTCCTTGCAGAGATTAACAAACACTTGCAAACCTTCTCCCAGGTACTTGCAAGCTTCTTTCATTTATATGTTTGCTCCTAACTTTTTTCTTGCAGAGAGCAACAAACACTTGCAAACCTTCTCTCAGGTACTTGCAAGCTTATTTTCATATCTATGTTTGTTTCTAACTCTTTCCTTGCAGAGATTAGCAAACACTTGCAAGCCTTCTCCCAGGTACTTGCAAACTTCTTTCATATATATATGTTTGCTTCTAACTCTTTCCTTGCAGAGATTAGCAAACACTTGCAAGCCTTCTCCACAGGTACTTGCAAGCTTCTTTCATTTATATGTTTGCTCTTAACTCTTTTCTTGCAGAGAGCGGCAAACACTTGCAAGCCTTCTTTCAGGTACTTGCAAGCTATTTCCATATCATGTTTGCTTCTCCTAACTCTTCTTTTGCAGAAACCAGCAAAGACTCGCAAGTTTCTTCCAGGTACTTGCAGCTCATTTTTCCTTCTCGTATACTCTTCATCCCTCCTTTTTTGCAGAGGATAACAGGTGCTTGCAAGCCTCCATCAGATACTTGCAAGTTATTGTGTTTCTATGTTTTCCTCTCACTTTCATTTTGCAGAACTTAGTGGAAGACACACCTTTGTTTTGCAAAGGCAAACTCAGGTACACACTCAATGTACCACCCATACATGCCTACCCTAACTTTCCTCTTGCAGGAAAATAGACTGGCAGCTCCAAACTCCTAAGGAGAGGCTTCAGGTTCTATCTCTCCTTGCCCCTCGTTCTCTTTCCGTTGGGGTGGATCACGATTTTTGTGGGTCTCCAACTTTTTCGAAGTTCTATTCTGAACTTAAAAAAGTGCGGGGATTATGTTAAACCCCGAAATCGGCGATCCTTCCCAAGGGAGCCAGCTCGCTCGTCACGGCCTGCCCCGGGCTCCTCCTGGAGGCCGTGATGCCCTAGGTTGAGCGGACAGAATTCTCTGTCCGCTCATGCCGCGCGGCCTGCGCGGTCTCAGCGGTCTGACCCCAGGCCACGCGCCTTCCCTTGGTCGGCAGGGTCCGCGGACTGCTTCCGCAGTCCACCTCTGCAGTCCGCCCCCCTTTTCAGCTTAACCGCGAGGTTGTATCCGCAGGTCTCTCTCTGCCGGACTCAACTTCCTATCCGCCAGGCCGACAACAGGTTGCATATCCCTTCACCCAGCAACACGGGCAGCCGACTCCTCCAGTCCGCCTGTAAGGCGCGGACTCCAACTCCGGCTATCCGCTAAGACCAGCAGCAACCTCCAAGTCCCTCGCGAGCTGGGCGGACTCGAAGTGCAATCAAGACTTCCAGTCCGCCTTCATTGGTAAACCCCAACAGCCTCAACAGCCAGGCTCCCTCTCCAACGCAAGCGGACACCCCCTTGCAGCAGCCGCGGACTCGGCGGACTCTCTATGCAGTTCGCCCCTTCCCTTAGCCAGCACCAGCTTCTCAGCAGCAGCGGGGTCAATTCCTCCTCAGTCCGCAGGCCTGTCGCAGGCTCAGCCAGTAGTAGCAGCTTCCTCCTCAGTCCGCAGCCTTGGCACGGACTCAGTCAGTAGTGGCGGACTCTTTCCAGCCCACCAGACATCAAATCCTCCAGAAAGCAGTCTCAGTCCGCATAAACTCGTGCGGACTCGCCAGACTCCGCGGGCGCAGCAGGCACTCTGCTGCCCGCATCCCTTGCAGCTCGCTCAGTTCAGCAGTGGCGGACTCCGTGGATTCTCCTCGCAGTCCGCCACATAGCTTCCAGCATCCGCCACCCCAGCAGTAAGCGGACAGTCCCAGCTCAGCAGTGACGGACTCCGCGAACCCGCATCGCAGTCCGCCACTGAGTCTCCCATTCTGCCGTCAGCAGCTCCGGCTCCAGTCCAAGTCCCAGTCCGCGCGGCCTGTTGCGGACTTCGCGGACTCCGTTTCCATCTCGCTCAAGTTACCGTCTCACCGGGGGTAACGTCACCGCAAGCCGTTACCTCCTCGGGCCTATAAATAACCACCCATACCTCTCATATGGGGGGTCTGGTCTCTGCGCTCGAGGAGCACGCTCGGAGGATCGCTCTCGCGTCCGAAGTCAGCCAGCCAGCCCAGCTCCTGCGGACTCCAATTCTCAGTTCGCACCCGTCTCTGCGCCTTAGTCGCGCGGCCTGCAAGCCTGTGCTTCTCCAGTCCGCGCGGTCTGCTTCCTTTGCTTAACTGCGCGGCCTGCCGGCTTCGCTCTTCAGTCTGCGGGGCCTCTGGCATCCTTTTTCCTTAGCCGCCAGCTTCCCTTTGTACCCCTTTATTGCTTTCTTGAAAAGTTGTACTACCGAGCTGTAACTCTCGCTTTTAATAAAAGGAAAGCCCGTCGCAAGAGTGACATTTTAGCCGCGGCGGGCGAAGTCTGCTGTTGCCGCTGCTAGCGGCCCCTTCTCTCTCTCCTTCTTCCTAGCTCAGCTCAGCTCTCTCGGCAACCAACCTGCAAGCACAACCGTCATATTAACCGTCTGCTCGACAGCTCCTGATCAACCTCCTCCTCTCTTGATCAACCTTCTCTGTTGATCAAGCTTCTCCTCTGCTCTCAGCACCCTCTCCTCTATCCCCGCAACTCCTTGACAAGCTGCTTGCTCCACTCTCGAGCACTCAGAAGCTTCCCTCTTCTCCTCTATCCCCGCGACCTTCATCCTCTTCCTCTCCTAGCTTGTGAGACCGAACACTCTCTCCGTGTTAGCTGCCCCAGTGCTGTTTTCGCGCATCAACAAATTATATGCTCTAAAATTAAAAAAACCAGCATAACTATAAGCCATGTATATTCAAACACTCAAGCCTTTATCCCACTATAGTGGGGTCGGTTATATGGATCATTTGTCCCCATTGTGCCCTATCTTTTGTCATAATCTCACTAATGCCTAAGTACATCATGCATTTCCTTATACTTTCATTTCAAGTCTTTATTGGTCTACCCCTCCCTCGTTTAAAATGCCTAGTGAGTAGACTCTTACAACGCCTAACAGGTGCCTCTAATGATCTCCTTTATACGTGTCCAAACCATCTTAGTCGAGCTTCTCGCATCTTCTCTGCAATTGGTGTTACTCCTGTCTTATCCCTGATACATTCATTCCTAATTTTATCCAATCTCTTGTGTCCACACATCTACCTAAGCATTCTCATATCCGTAACTCCCATTTTTTTGCTCATATACACAATTCACTGCCCAACACTCAGAACCATAGAGCTTCACGGGTCTAATTGCAGTACGGTAAAACTTGCCCTTAAGTTTTAGTGGTACTTTACGATCACATAAGATCCCTGACACGCTTCTCCACTTCAACCAACCCGCTTAGTTTCTGTGTCATATCTTTAACAATAGCTCCGTCTTTTTGAATTATCGATCCAAGGTATTTAAAACACTCACTACAGGAAATTATTAAATATATTTTACAAAATTAAATAACAAATTATTGATAATATTTAATATATTTTACAACGTATCAATTTGTACTTATAAATAATTTGTTATTTTTGATGCTCTTTGTATTTATTTTTTATTAAAAAATAAATTCAAAGAGCATCAAAAATAACAAATTATTTATAAGTACAAATCGATACGTTGTAAAATATATTTAATATTATTAAATATTTTTATTTTGATAATACTAAAATTTATAGTAAATAAAGAAAATTTAAAAGGCAAATATTCTTGATTTATTGTAAGTATTTGCAAGATTAATAAATTTATGTAAATGCATAAATAATAAAGTCATAAATATGTTGAAAATTTTCATATTTTTAGTAATATAAAATAAGAAAAATAGTGTGAAATAATTATACAAAATTAATTGTAATAATAACACATCAAAAAGAACGAAACAATATTGACGTGGGGCGAATTTACAGGCGGCAGAAAAATCTGTGACCTAATCCTACATGCTATCAAATCCGACAGTTGAATCACAATAAAATAATAAATAATATCATTCATTCATTCCACGCAGTTAGTTCAAGATAAGACAAAATAATTCACTAGGGCAAAGCAAGCTTAAGCTTTCCTCTGCGTGGAGGGCTAAAGTTAGAGCACGAGGCAAGAAAATCATACAAATCACAATAATAATTTAGAGCAAATTTTTACGATAGTTTTTCTTCAAGCAAATATAAAATGTCCAACCCAATAAATTAATGTCAAAAATGATAAACCAATACAGCGTAATCTTACCAAATAGTGGAGCCAGAGATGCGGGAACGACGATCCGAGGTGGAGCCGGTGGCGAGGAAATGACGGAGGTGGCTGTCCTCGGCAGTGGATGGTGGAATCAGACCAGAAATGGATAGATTCGACCATATGGATAAATCCGGGCAGGGAAGGGTAGATCTGATAATATGTGATTAGATCCAGGCTGAAAAATTCTAGATCTGGGCTGATCCGGAAGGGGAGGAGTTATGGTTGGTGGATCCACGTGAAGGGGGATGGTGGCTTGGATTGGTGAGGCTTTAAAAGGGGGCGACGACTGCAGGCCTGAGAGGGGGAGGCGGTGGCTATGGGATAGAGGGGAGGCCTGGATGAGGAGGGACAAGAACAGGTGGCGGTGTGAAGGGAAATAAGGGGCGGCCGATTGTTGCTGGACGGTGGTGGATAGGCAGGGAAAAATTATATAAAATGAATAGCGAATTTCATTTTCCAACAGTAGAAGAGAATAAAAATTTTACTTTTCTGGACAGCAGGCTAGCCATGGGTGGCTGGGTCTTTCGGTGGGCTGTGGGCAACGACAAGGGTTTTGGAGGGGGAGGAAGTGGCTTAAGGTTAGGGGAAGGCTTGAGAAAGAAGATACACACCTAGGAGTCGTCACCTAGGGTTCTACAGAGTATGCACCGTGGCGGGATCGCGGGAATCCGAGAATAACTTTCTCCAAATTCTGCAATAACCTCCATCAACACACTAGCTATCTATTTATAATAAAATAAAGACTAGGGCATCCCACCTTCAACGACTATGATTGACCGGAGGTGGGGACACCCAAATACATCAAAATACAATGTAAACTAATGAAGTAATATATCAAATCAATTCACAACGCGAATTCGAACACATCTGCGGAGTTCGATCGTCGATCCGGGCACGCCATATATGGAAAGTCACCAATCAGCCCCGAACGGGTCCAAAACTCGTCCTTGCTTGAAAAAATTCATCTCCTGATGAATAGAGATCGAAATTCTCTCGATGTATGCCGGGTAAGCTCGAAGAGGTCCACCAGAGGTCGTCCAAGTGTCGTCGATGGAAGAGTGTTCTCTTCAATCAAATCCCCCCGACTGAAAAACTGTCATCTCCGGTAAATGGAGAGGGTCGTACTGAAGTCAAAGTTCAGGAGTGAATCGATCAAGCTCTGCTGCAAGTACCCAGATGTCATTAACGTCTGTAGTAGGAATATACCAGCGGAATCTGTTCTCCGAAATGCTCTCAATGCTCAACTCACGAGTGGTGGATCTCGGTGCGGCGACGCCGTAAGTAGAACCAAAGAAGACGAATCTTCAGGTAGGTGAGTTTCAGAAGTGGGTGAGTAGTGGTGGCCATCAGACCTGTGTAGGTTATGAAGGTGACAGGGCAACAAAAATGGAGGTGTGGGCGGCTGGAAGTCCCCACTGCATGGGTCTACACACTCGCGAGGCTCGTAGTATGACGTCATATCTTCATCACTAAATACCAGGTGGATACTCATACTTGCAGTGATATCAAGATCATAGGTGTCTGCTTCGATCAGTCTCGTGATTATATAGAGATCTATTCTCCTAACGCTCAAGCTTTTAGCAAGCCTCGCACAGAGCCTCACAACGCAGATTCTCACCATCACCTGTTCGCCTTCATGAAGTACCTGCTCTTGCCAGTGAACATCCGCATGTGACTCACAAAATTTATTATCATTATGAATTCTTCGTCGAACCGACTTATGACACACATGCAAACGATGAACATACAACACACAGTCTCATGCAAATGATGAATAAACGACTCAACAGACTCATGCAAATGAAACACGACAAACACTACATGCCTTCTATGGGAAATCTAATAATGACCTGAAAATCGATCACAGGAGGTGACCTGTCAGGAGGCTCTCTCGAGGGGAGTATAAAAAAACTCATCCCTTGTGTGTCGAGTGTTCTGGTGACTGTGTGAGACATCTACACTCAAATACGAGCTCGTAACGAGTGAAATGTCTTTCAGGAAACGTAACACATCATGATGCTCACCAGAAGGTGTGTAAGAAAAATCATCGCGAATGGGACGACTGCCTAAGTGAAAATCGTGTACGCCGACTAGAAAACGTGACTCTATAGTGTTGTGAGTGTCCCCAAAAGTAAAGATCTCGTCAGGAGAGTCAGCAAGTGGTGCATCCCAAAACTCATCGAGAGTGTGATGCGTCAGCAGGTGGTGCCCTAGACACTTGATGCTCCACACAATACCCATCCTCTGGGGCATGGCCAGAGATGATAATATAAGAGGTACCAATAACTCGAAGCTCGTAAACAAACAACTCACCTGAATCTCATCCTTACCAGGATGCGTCAGATCATCAGGAGGCTTTACAGGGGGGTCTTCATAGAACTCGTCACTAGGGTCGAGGTCCTCCAGATGAATACCATCGTAAGGGGTAGTGTCCCCGTGAATGGATGACATGGTCACTACGCGATCAATATCAGGCTCTGGGCTCTCGGTCGTGATGTGACTCAGAGCAATGACAATGAGAGGGCGACATAGACCTACACTCAAGAATGGATCTGTGGGTGTGGTGTCAAGAATGGGGTCTGTAGTTGGGTACTAACTAACATGGTGCTTGGAAAAAGAAGAGGTGTGGGTGAGGGACACAATTCTACAGACTCAATAGGTCGTTCAGGCTCAATCTCAGCCGCGGTCACAAGAGACGAGTCAGACGTAAAAGATATGTCACTCGCTGGGCTAAGAACCTCACTGGGGTGAGAGCAATCCGTATCAGGTATCACTTCTGTCGTGACTGACAGGACAGTGATAAACATTGCGGTGACCTCAGTATGAGAGGGACTTGTATTTCGGAGGTCAATGTGAGAATCCCATCGACCAGCCCATGCGGATCTCAAAGATTGTTCATAACGAAAAGCGAGCTGATATGCCAGCTTGAGGAACTTCGAGCTATGATAATCTACCTTAGTACGTATGTCAGATCGAAGTCCAGACCGAAATCGAGAAATGATCATGGCTAGGTCCACACGGATATCACTACTCACCACTAACTCATCAAAACGGTCAATATACTCAGCGATAGACATGAAAACTTGCTTAAGGGAAAATAATTGGTCGAGAAAGTGGCTCCGATATGACGAAGGTAGATACCTCTGACATAATGTACACTTCATGCCCACCCAACTAGTGATGTACACAGTCTCGCTCGCGGGTTCTATCAACGCTAGACCAATATGCCCTCTCCTGATATAAAAGTCCAAGTTTCACAAACTTGACACGACGCTCACCGAATACTTCAAAATAATCAAGATAATGCTCCATATCCACGAACTAATAATTGAAAGACTCAGGACTCAATGAGCCGTCAAAAGAAGGGGCAGCAGTATGAAACTGACTCTCAAGAGCTTTCTCGGAACGACGATCCTCATAATAATCATCCCTATGGTAATCGAGTCGTGTTGAAGGATCAACACGATCTGCTCCAGTGTACGGATAAAAACGACGACAATCATCATACTGATTGTCTATAATATAGTGAGGTCGTGTCGGTGGGTCAACACAACCTCTGAAAGTGATGTGCTACGATCATGAATAATCATCGTAGTGTCGTGAGGGTCTCCTTGAAAGGGATCTATGAGGCTGGTGCAAGTGGACTCGAGACCTCCAAAGTGAGAAGAGGAATAATTGTGACACCTAGAAATAATGAAAAACCTATAGAATCTACGACTGTATATCAAAAAAGCGCGTAATCTGGCTCTGATGCCAATTGAGGCAAATCTATAGGAAGCGGAAAAATCTGTGACCTAATCCTACATGCTATGCAAATCTGACCGTTTAATCACAATTAAATAATAAATAATATCATCTCACGCAGTTAGTTCATGATAAGGCAAAATAATTCACTAGGGCAAAACAAGCTTAGTCTTTCCTCCATTTGGAGGGTCAAAGCAAAAGCGTGCGACGAGTAAATCATGCAAATCTCAATAATAATCTAGTGCAAAATTCTATGATAATGTTTCTGCTAGAAAATATAAAATGACCAACCAAATAAATAAATGTTGAAAATGATAAATCAATATAACGAAATCTCACCAAATAATGGGCTTACCAAGGCACTGAAGAATCCGGAACCGGAGATGCATGGACGGAGATCCGAGGTGGAGCCGGTGGCGTGGAAATGGCTGAGGCGGTTGTCCTCGGTGGCGGATGGTGGAATCAGACCGGAAATGGATAGATCCGACTACTTATGGATAGATCCGGGAGGGGAAGGGTAGATTCGACAATGTGAGATCGGATATAGGCTGAAAAATTCGAGATCTGAGCTGATCCGGAAGGAGAGGAGTTAGGGTTGGTGGATCCACGTGAAGGGGGCTGGCGGCTTAGATTGGTGAGGCTTCAAGGGGGGGCGGCGGCTGCTTGCTTTATAGAGGGAGGCAGTGGCTAAGGGATGGAGGGGAGGCTTGGACGGGGAGGGCCAGGAACAGGCGGCGGTGGGAAAGGAAACAAGGGGCGGCAAACTATTGCTGGCCGGTGGTGGACATGCAGGGAAAAAATTATATAAAATGAATAGTGAATTTCATTTTCCAACAGTAGAAGAGAATAAAATCTGACTTTTCTGGGCAGTAGGCTAGCCACGGGTGGCTGGGTCTTACAGTGGGCTGAGGGCGGCGACAAGGGGTTTTGGAGGGGGAGGAAGCGGCTTAGGGTTAGGGAAAAGCTTGGGGAAGAAGATAACACACATAGGAGTCGTCACCTAATGTTCCACGGAGTCACCGTGGCGGGATCTCGCGAATCCGGGAATAACTTTCTCCAAATTATGCAATAGCCTCTATCAACACACTACCTATCTATTTGTAATAAAATAAAGACTAGGGCATCCCACCTTCAACGACTATGATTGGCCAGAGGTGGGGCCACCCAAATACATCAAAATACAACCCAAACTAATGAAGTAATATATCAAATCGATTCTCAACGCGAATCCAGACACATCTACAGAGTCCGATCATCGATCCGGGCATGCCATATATGGAAAGTCACCAATCAGCTCCAAACGAGCCTAAAACTCGTCCTCCAGTGCAGGTCCTCATCGCTGCTCCGCATCAAATATGTAATTGATTTAAGCATACATAGTATAACACAATAAAGATTATTTGAGCATGTACTACTAGCCTGCTAGCTAACTTAATATAGAATAAAATGACAAACGATATGTTCTAAAATCGTGTCGGCCGGTATATCGAAAAGAATTAGATATGTCAGCTTATATTTTACGAATGAACATAATCTATTTTTATAAAAAAACAAATGTCGTTTTATCTTCAAAAACGACATGTTAGACATGTTGGAGGACATTTAAAATAGTGTTTTTCATGCGAGTACCCGAAGTATGACATTCCAACTTTCCCATTTCCCTTATATGAATGAATACACAAATTTCAGGTAGATGAAATTGCTTATCTGTCAGAACATTTTACTTTTGACCATCGAGAATTTTTTTTTTGCCTATTGTTTATTTGATAATTAATAATTTATTTGTGAAAAACAATGTCTTTGTGGGTGCTATTGGCCTACCACCCCTTGACCAACCACCGCCACCCCTTCCAATCCCCTTCCCCTTCCGTCGGCCCACCAAGAACCCCCCAATAGACACCGTAGCCCCCTTCTTTCACTCCTCTCCAATCCGACACTCCACCACTCGCCCTTCCAAGACCGATCCAGCCCCCACACAACCACCCTCCTCCCTCTGCAGATTCACCAAAAGCCTACCCCCATCCACGGCCGGATCTACCTTCCCTGGCTTGGATCTGCCTTCCCACATCTTCGGATCTCCATTGTCTTGGGCAACCCCCATATCTTGTGTGTGTTATTGTTATATGGATCTTGTTTTTCAATATTAAAATATGGCGATGTGATTTTATATTTGTTTGGATAAATAATATTGTAGAATTTTATTCTAGATTATTTTGTGATTTGCAGGAACTATCCTCCGTGCGCTCTTGCTTTGGCCCTCCACGCAGAGGAAAACCTAAACTTGCTTTGCCCTAAAAATTATTTTGCTATTGCCTAAATCATGTGCATGATTTAATTATTTATTATCTGATTTTGATTTCTCCGTTAGGCTTTCCACTGCATGTGGGGTTAGGACATCGTTCATCGGCCCCTATAGATTCATCTTGCGGATCAGTTGGTGATGAGAGCTCTGTTGAAAGAGTCTTATCTAGGTCGGGTGTTTGATCCCGGGCCTTAACAACCTGCCGCTTGGATGACTCCATGACAGAGAGCTGGTTGGGGTATACGGTCAACGGACCTTATGAAAGCTGCCTTGGTGGACTCCAAGGCGCGCCCCCTGGTGCTGATACTAGGGTGACAGGTCAGGTGCTGATTCCTGCGCCGACATCAATACCCTTACTCAAATGGTTGTCTACCTAGATCAATTAGAGAAGATGAAGATCATCCTTATCCCTTCTTGACCTTTTTAAACCATAACTTCATTTTGTTTTGAACCATATCTTTTTTTTGCTATATTTAAGGACAGTGATGTAGGGTAGGCTGTGGGGTGAACTCCTAAAACACCTGCTAGTGAAGTGGGGGGGGGGGGTGGACTCACCCTAACCAATGACTATATGCGAGGTGAAACTAATCAGGCGTTAAATTAATTTAAGCAACAAGTCAACATATAAATCATTACATTCATTCTGAGCAAGAGAAACGATTTCTATTCAGCAATTTAGGCAATAGCGTTCCTCCGCACGGAGGGCTAATTTAAGCGCGCGGCGAATAAAGCGTCCTGCAAGGCAAGAGATTCACAGGCGAATACAACGTGCTATAATTCCGTCGATCACAAGATCCACAACGTGCACAACATATATTAAACCATCAACAATAAAATCCACATAAACAAGTACAAAGTGCTGAATTAAAATTCGGGCTGCAGGAAATATAGTAGATCTGAAATTTCGGAGGCTTGGATGGACTTCCGGGTGGTGTTGAGACGAGATCGGGCAAGGGGGAAGGTGGATCCACGTGGGGGAATGAAAGGGCTGCTGTTTGGGGGGTGGAGGAGGGTTGTTTGGGGTTGCCGGACTGGTTCCGGCGGGATCCAGCCCGATCTGGACAGATCTGGTCGGATCTGTCCAGATCCGGTGAGGGCTGAATATGTGGCTGGTGGGGCTGAGTTTGGTGGCTGTGGAGGGGAAGGTAAGGGGGCTGTTCGGTGGCTGCACGGGAAGGCTGGAGGGAGGGTTACACGGGGGAAAACCAGCGGGGGAAGGAGGACTGGGCGGTGGGGTTCCGGCAGCCCAAACCGGGCGGACAGGGGGGGTGGTGCGGCTGTTAGGAGGGGCGGGCGGCTAGGGACTGTAGGCGGCAGCAAGGATTAGGGAAAGGGGGAGGGAAAATAAGGAAACTTACCCCAAGGCGTCGGCACCAAGGGCTCCACGGCGTCGGCACCGTGGAACGATCACCGGAAGCAAGGAAGAAGATCCTCTCCAACTTCAGCAATAAAATTCCTGCAGCCCTAACACTTCTATTTATAGGAGAATGGGATTAGGGCAACCGGAATCGACGGCTATGATTGGCCGGCGGTTCCGATCCCATAAGTACATGAAATAAAATCCAAAATATAAAATGTCATATATGAAACTGAGTCGAAACGACGAGCCGGACACATCCGCGGTGGCGGATCGCCGGTCCGATCAAGCCCGTCGACGCGAATATACGAAGGTGGGGCCTGCCTTGCGCCGAGATGCGCCCGATGGTCCCCCATCAACTCCCCCCGACTGAAGAGCCTTCATCTCCGATGAATGGAGACGATCGTACTGTAGTCGAAGTCCGGGAGCGAGTTGATCAAGCTCAGCAGCAGCAATCCAAGTATCGTCGGAAGAAGAACGTCCAAACCAGCGAACCAAGTAGCGGCACACGGGTCCGTCAGTGGAAGGGACAAACTCATGGGCAATGATCTCTGTAATCTGCTCGACCCTCAGCTCTCGGGAGAAGTGGTCCGGTGATGGTGGTGGTGCCACAGGTGAAGCCACTGGTGGTGAACTCCTGGGGGAGTGGGAGTCAAGGGGAGGCTGGGTGGTGGGAGAACGGGGTGGTGGTAGAGGCTCGGGAGGGCCGCCAAGGTAGGGATCGGGGTACTCGTGGGGTGGAAAGTAAGGTGTCAGGTCCTCAATATTGAACACAGGGTGGATACCCATGCTCGCAGGAATGTCCAGCTCGTAAGCATTCAACCCGATCCGCCTCAAAACAGTGTAGGGCCCAATTCGCCTGGCGCTCAGTTTCTTAGCAGGCCCCTGAGGGAGCCGCTCCGCACGAACTCGCACCATCACCTGTTCGCCAACCAGAAAATGTTTCTCCCGCCTATGTCTGTCTGCCAGTTCTTTATAATGTTCGTTGCTTAAATTGATTTTACGCCTGATAGACTCATGCAACTCATGCAAATGACGTGTGAAGGACTCAGCAGACTCACTAGGACGTGACTCAGTCGGGACTGGTAAAAGATCAATAGGCTTCCTAGGGTCATAACCTGACACCACCTGAAACGGGCTCAGACCAGTCGACCTATTGATGGAACTATTGTATGCAAACTCCGCTATAGGGAGCACCGAGTCCCAACTAGAGGCATGCTCTCCAACTAGACATCTCAGCAGGCTACCTAAACTTCTATTCACCACCTCGGTTTGACCGTCCGTCTGAGGGTGGTATGCGAACGAGAACTTAAGAGTAGTTCCTGTTTTCCGCCACAACGTCTTCCAAAAATAACTAACGAACCGCACGTCCCGATCGGACACGATGGACTTTGGGAGACCGTGTAGTTTAAAGACCTCGCTCATAAATAAGGCCGCGACGCGGGGAGCATCGGCGGTCTTGCTACATGCAATAAAGTGCGCCATCTTAGAGAACCGGTCGACCACAACAAAGATAGAATCGTGTTTCCGCAGGGTGCGCGGGAGTCCCAGCACGAAGTCCATACTAATGTCCTCCCAAGGACGGTGGGGAACGGGTAAAGGAGTGTATAAGCCCGTGTTCTGCTTCGTTCCCTTGGCCGTTTGGCACACACGGCAGTGTCGAACGATACGAGCCACATCTCTCTTCAGACTCGGCCAATAGAAACGATCTTCTACTATAGCAATCGACTTATCTCGCCCAAAATGGCCGGCGGCACCCCCGGCGTGTAGTTCCCAAACTAAATAGTCACGATATGAGGTATTGGGCACACACAAGCGGGAGCCCCGGAACAAATACCTATCAATGATCCGAAACCCCTCAACAGGATCTGGAGGGTCCCTCGATAACGCGGTGTAAATCTCAGCAAAATCTGGACAAGTGGGGTAGTCCAAAATCACCCTCTCGAAACCATCCACCTGGGCCCTCAATGTGTGAAGTAGAGAGACTCGACGACTGAGTGCGTCGGCGGGTTTGTTCTCAACACCGGCGCGATGTTTGAGAACGTAGTGGAAATCCTGTAAATACTCTACCCACTTCGCATGGCGATGACTCAGCTTCCTCTGGGAGTCGAGGTAGCGTAGGGCCTGGTGATCCGAATATAGCACAAACTCCCGGGGAAGGAGGTAGTGTCTCCAATACCGCAAAGACTGGACAATAGCATAAAATTCTCGATCGTAATTCGAGTATTTTTGCTTGGCTTCATTCAGTTTCTCACTAAAGTAAGAAACCGGGTGTCCCTCTTGACTTAACACTCCTCCGATACCCACACCCGATGCATCGCACGCGACCTCGAAGGCCCTACTAAAATCGGGGAGTCGCAGAACGGGGGCGGACGTCAGCTTGTCCTTAATTTCTTCAAATGCTCGAGTGGCCGCGGCGGTCCACTGGAAATCTCCCTTACGCAGGCAGCTAGTAAAGGGGGCCATGATCGAGCTAAAACCCCTAACAAATTTCCTATAAAAGGTAGCCAGTCCATGAAAGCTACGAGCCTCATGAATGGTCGAAGGCACGGGCCACTCACGGATGGACTGGACCTTCTCAGGGTCAACTGACACGCCTGAGGAGGAGATAATAAATCCCAAGAAGTGGACGGACTCCGATAGGAAGGAGCACTTCTTCAGATTGATAAACAACTTCTCCTTTCGGAGAATATCGAATAGGAGTCTCAAGTGCTCAAGGTGATCAGGTTCAGTGTGGCTATAGATCAAAATGTCGTCAAAGTAAACGACTAGGAATTTGCCCATATAGGGCCGCAGAACCTGGGTCATGACTCGCATAAACGTGCTCGGGGCGTTCGAGAGCCCAAATGGCATGACCAACCACTCATACAGACCGTCTTTCGTCTTGAACGCCGTCTTCCACTCGTCTCCCTCGCGGACCCTAATCTGGTGGTACCCGCTTCGGAGATCGATCTTCGAGAAGATCTGAGCTCCGGACATCGTGTCTAATAGGTCATCTAGACGAGGGATCGGGAAACGATACTTCACAGTAATCTTGTTGATAGCTCTACTATCAATGCACATGCGCCAACTGCCGTCCTTCTTAGGGGTAAGAAGGGCGGGGACGGCGCACGGACTCAAGCTCTCGCGGATAAACTGCTTCCGAAGAAGCTCATCAACCTGCCTCTTGAGCTCAGCATGCTCAACGGGATTCATGCGATAATGTGGCAGATTGGGGAGCGAGGCCCCCGGGACTAAGTCTATAGCGTGCTGGATGTCCCGCAGAGGGGGTAACTCATCAGGGAGCTCCTCTGGCATAATGTCCGCAAACTCACCTAGTAACGGTCGCACGGCAGGGGAAACCTCAGGTGTAGGGCAATCAGAAGCCATAGTGGCTGCCACTACATACATGATACCAGCATCAGTGCTATCTCTCAGAAACTCACTACGCCTCAGGATATGCACGGGTCTCGAAGCAATCGTGCTAGTGGACGGCTCGACCCGGCCCTTAGGCCTCTCTCTGGGCTGGGTGGGGGATAAGGTGATCTTCCGCCCCTTATCATAGAAGACACACGTGTTCGATCGACCGAAGCACGTGACATCGCGATCAAATAACCAAGGGCGGCCCAGCAGGACGTGGGCGACATCCATAGGGATGACATCGCACCAAACTCGGTCCTCAAAAGATGCTATGGTGATCGGAACGAGACAGCGCTGGGTAACCTGGATAGCTGTCTTATCAACCCAGATGACACGATAAGGATGTGGGTGAGGCTCCGCCTTCACCTGCATACGGTCTAGACCCTTCTGGGCCACGATGTTCACGCAACTCCCGCTATCAATAGCCAGCTTGCAGGGGCCGCCTGCACTCGGGAAATACGTGTAGAAAATGGTGGTGCGGCGCCAATCCTCATCAGCTCGTGGGGTATGCAGAAAGCGCCTGACCACTCCCACCTCTAACGATCGCTCAGCGTCGCTCTCCCAGCCCTCCTCAACGGTGGCAGTGACCTCCTCAGTAATCTCCACATCACCCTCTAAATCGGGCTCCTCGTCCTCAATCAACAGACTACGAGTGGGGCAGTGGGCCGCCACGTGTCCTCTACCTCCGCACCTAAAACACTGTATACCCCCAGGCCTCTGGCCCTCGGTAGCGACAGCCTTCCCCTTCAAGTCAGGAGTGACTCGGGGGGATGAGGTGGCTGCAGCAGTCTGGGCGGGAGCGGGCTTCCTAAACGTTGACGAATCCGTCCGGGAAGGAAACTGCTTCGTACTAGGGGCACGAAGGTACTGCTCATACTCTAGAGCGAGCTGGAATATTTGATCTACAGTCTCCAAGCGATGGGAAATCAGCTCTCTCCGGAGATCCGAGCGGAGGCCAGCCTTGAATCGAGAGGCGGTGACAATAGGCTCCTCCGAAATATCGCTCCTAACAACTAGATCGTCGAATCGAGCCATATATTCGGCCACCGTAAGCGTTCCCTGACGCAAGTTCTGTAATTGCTCGAATAACTGATCCCGGTAGGACGCAGGGAGGTACTTCTCGCTCAGCCTCTGCTTCATCTCTCCCCATCTGGTGATAGGGTAATAACCGTCACGCTCTAAGGATCTCTCGACACTAATCCAATATACCTTGGCCTGCCCGACTAACTTCATCTTGGCGAGCCGGACACAACGCTCATCACTCATGTCGTACCAATCAAAATAATGATCCATGTCCAGGAGCCAATCACTAAAGGCCTTTGGATCCAGGCGACCATCGAATGTCGGGGCATCGAGGCGAATCCTACGGATGATGTCAAAACCGCGATCACCTCTCCGCGGGTCAGGATACACATCAGGATCGTCGTCCCGGTCATAGTCGTGCCGAGCGGGCGGGGGCCCGCGCTCACGTCGACCCGGCGGGTAATACTCGTCTCGACGATGGTCACGGCGATCGTGTGGAGGGACATGGTCCCTCAGGTCAGGATGACGTGGCATGCGGTAATCTTCCCGCGGGGGCGGGGGTCGGCCACGTGCTGGCTCAGGATTCCGCCATGCAGGCGGGGTGGGGACTCTCACGGGGACCTCACGGTGGTAGCGGTCTGCCGGTGGCGGATCATCTCTGACTCGCTGCCCGCGACGAGGAGACTCTCCCGGGTCACCCGCGATCCCATCGTCATGAAGGGAGGGGGTATCTCTAGCGTGCTCTATCAGATCTAGACGACGAGTCACCGCGGCGATATCGTGACGCACATTCTCGAACTGGGTACCCATTGCGTCAAAGCGTTCTAGAATAAGGCGCTGGAAGTCGGTGGTAGCGGTACTCGAATTCGAGCCCGCTGCCCGGTCGTTGGTGACTGGTGGATCTACCATGCTTCTAAATGTCCTACCACTACGGAGCATGCACAATGGCCCAACCTTGGGCTCTGATACCAACTGATGTAGGGTAGGCTGTGGGGTGAACTCCTAAAACACCTGCTAGTGAAGTGGGGGGGGGGGTGGACTCACCCTAACCAATGACTATATGCGAGGTGAAACTAATCAGGCGTTAAATTAATTTAAGCAACAAGTCAACATATAAATCATTACATTCATTATGAGCAAGAGAAACGATTTCTATTCAGCAATTTAGGCAATAGCGTTCCTCCGCACGGAGGGCTAATTTAAGCGCGCGGCGAATAAAGCGTCCTGCAAGGCAAGAGATTCACAGGCGAATACAACGTGCTATAATTCCGTCGATCACAAGATCCACAACGTGCACAACATATATTAAACCATCAACAATAAAATCCACATAAACAAGTACAAAGTGCTGAATTAAAATTCGGGCTGCAGGAAATATACGTAGATCTGAAATTTCGGAGGCTTGGATGGACTTCCGGGTGGTGTTGAGACGAGATCGGGCAAGGGGGAAGGTGGATCCACGTGGGGGAATGAAAGGGCTGCTGTTTGGGGGGTGGAGGAGGGTTGTTTGGGGTTGCCGGACTGGTTCCGGCGGGATCCAGACCGATCTGGACAGATCTGGTCGGATCTGTCCAGATCCGGTGAGGGCTGAATATGTGGCTGGTGGGGCTGAGTTTGGTGGCTGTGGAGGGGAAGGTAAGGGGGCTGTTCGGTGGCTGCACGGGAAGGCTGGAGGGAGGGTTACACGGGGGAAAACCAGCGGGGGAAGGAGGACTGGGCGGTGGGGTTCCGGCAGCCCAAACCGGGCGGACAGGGGGGGTGGTGCGGCTGTTAGGAGGGGCGGGCGGCTAGGGACTGTAGGCGGCAGCAAGGATTAGGGAAAGGGGGAGGGAAAATAAGGAAACTTACCCCAAGACGTCGGCACCAAGGGCTCCACGGCGTCGGCACCGTGGAACGATCACCGGAAGCAAGGAAGAAGATCCTCTCCAACTTCAGCAATAAAATTCCTGCAGCCCTAACACTTCTATTTATAGGAGAATGAGATTAGGGCAACCGGAATCGACGGCTATGATTGGCCGGCGGTTCCGATCCCATAAGTACATGAAATAAAATCCAAAATATAAAATGTCATATATGAAACTGAGTCGAAACGACGAGCCGGACACATCCGCGGTGGCGGATCGCCGGTCCGATCAAGCCCGTCGACGCGAATATACGAAGGTGGGGCCTGCCTTGCGCCGAGATGCGCCCGATGGTCCCCCATCAGACAGGCTATATGGTTTATAAATAGATGGCTACTAATATTGTTTGAGATCATGAAATAATTTTTGAATTTGCCTTGCAAAGAAAAGCCAGCTGACAATTTAATCCTTCTCGTCAGATCTCTCTCCTTTATCTCTCTCTTATTTAGGTTCTCAGTCGATCTTTTCAAACTATATTTCTATACACCGCATCACTCTCTTATTAAAATTATTCAAACCAAGTGAAGTAGGTGCATGACAACATACAAGGAACTACAAGCACAGGAAATAAAGAAAGAAAATAAAGCATGAGCAAGGTGGAATCCATCTTCAGAATCATCATGTCACATTCCTCATTCTTTCTCAATCCTATTTTATTTTATATTCTCTTTTTTCATGTGATTTTGTGAAAACTCTAATTTCATGAAACTCTAAAGCCATCGATTCAGACACTCCTTACAAAAACTCACATTAGAACTTAGAAGTCTTTCAAATATTCCACCGAATGTTGTAAACCCTAAACCTGTGGATCCAATTAAGATTATGCTGTACAAAGATTTATTCCACTTAGAAGCATCCGAATGAAGATCGATCGTGCATCATTTGTTCGATTTTAGTGATCAATAGTGTTAGGATCGTGGATGGACGATTAGAGATTTTCATTTCATTCAACTCAATTTTTCATATTTTATCTTTTTATTTTTTCGGTGTTATTTTGAGTTTTAGATTAACTGAACTAATCAGGAGATTTGAGACAACAAATTTATTTTAACCTAAACTTTGGCTCTATATATAGTTTGCATTAGAGAGTTTAGGGCATTGAGCGTCACAACTACACCAAATCCTGCGCGCGTGACGGTCGAAGCCCCAATGCCCTTATTGCCCCTTCCTCCGGCCCACCACCGCTCCTCGGTGACCGTCCTTCGACAACTCCACCCGAGCTTTTCCGAGCCTCCCTTTTCCCTTCCCAATCCCAATAAAATTCCTTCACATTCCCGGCCATGATGTCTACCCTGCTCGCCTTCCCGACCCCTCAAGCTGCCCTCTCCACCCCTCTTCAGCCCTTCTTTGACACACACCTCTTTTTATGGATCTTTCCTCATCCCCAACACCCCTTCTCCATTTCACCTCCTCCTCGATTCCCTCTGCTAATATAAAAAATCTTTGATCTCTTCAAACTATATGCTCCCAAGAACAAAAACTCATATTTAATATTTTCCCTCTAACCACATTTTTGAACCAATGCATCACACCTACTACAATCTCCTGCCACTTACCACAATCTTCTAGCACTGGAGTCTATTAATCAGTGCACTTTTACATTTCAATTTTTGTATTAATTTGCATTTTACTGACTCACTTATGCAATTAGCCCAACGATGCTCTACGATTCAAAATGTTGGGCAGTGAATTGTGTACATGAAAAAAATGCGAGTTACGGATATGAGAATGCTTAGGTGGATGTGTAGACATATGAGACTGGATAAAATTAGGAATGAATGTATCGGGGATAAGATGAGAGTGACACCAATTGTAGAGAAGATGCAATAAGTTTGATTAAGATAGTTCAGACACATACAAAGGAGACCATTAGAGGCACATATTAGGCGTTGTGAGTGTGTATCCACTAGGCATGTTAAACGGGGGAGGGGTCGACCAAAAAGACTTGGAATGAAACTATAAGGAAAGATATGATGTACTTAGGCATTAGTGAGATTATGACTAAAGATAAGGCGCAATGGCGACAAAGGATCCACATAGCCGACTCCACTATGGTGGGATAAAGGCTTGAATGTTGATGTAATGTTGATTAGCTCTTTAATTTCTAATATCTTCAATTAATTGTAATATTATTTGATTAGCCTAATTATATTTTATTTTAATCAACTTTGAGTGCTTAGACAATTTTAATTTTATGTTATTTAATTAGTTGCCTCCGAATCATATTGAATCATTTGCATGGTTAAATCATTTACACTGCATTAGGGGTCTTTGTTTAGTGAGCCATCCGTCATGTTTGATCATGCACATGCATGTATTTGCATTTACACTTACAAAACCCTATAGTTTCGTCATGCGCCAAATTGATATCAGAGCCCCAGGTTCGGGCTTAATATGTGATACATAATTGTAGAATCTATTGGTCTGTCATGTCAGGACTAAGTACACTTCGTGCACTATCTGATTATGACCAAGACATACATCTTCTGGTCATTGTCACAACCCCACTCCTCTGTTTGAGGATCCAGAGCCCATTTATGTTTGAACTCAGAGAGCTTCCCAATAGATATTTTCATACTAGTATGGAGATCAACTCTGCCCTAGCCACATATTCGTAGAGATTATGTCGACCCTCAGACATGATTCAATTATGTTAGAGACAATTACCATGATGATTATCATGTACCTCATAGAGGGTATTATCACGAAGATGACATTACATGTTAATTTAGGCTTGATGTGTTATCTTTTGACGATGAGTCAGGGACTAGACTCAAATGTGTTTATAGATTGGTTATTAGACATGGATGAATGCTTTGACTAGTATGAGGTAACTCATGAGCGTTGTGTTAGGTTTGCTAAGATGAAGCAACATTGTCAAGCTAAGATTTATTGGCTTGGCCTAGAGCGGGTGCGTGATTATCTTCTTCCTGTATTATGATGTGCAAACATGAAGCAAGAGTAAAGGAAGATCTATTTATCGATAGCCTATATGAATTGTCTAATTGATCAGTTACATGCCCTTCGATAAGGGACTCTATTTGTTACTGATTATATGACTTGATTCCACGAGGTAGTTGTGCAAAGTGATATTCAGGAGGGGTCTATTGGGGTCGCTTCTTGATTTCGTTTTTGACTGTGAACAAAAATTCGTATGGAGTTGACTTCCTACCATTTAGAATATATCAATCAAATACTTCACTCTGCTATCCATTACGAGCATTATTTGAGAATAGAGATTCATGTGACCGAAGTGAGTTGAACTGCAGCCTGAACCGTCCTTTATTATGACCCCACCAACTACATGTGTGTGACTAGTCTTGCTCCTACTAGGGGTGTGCACGGTGCAGTTTGGTGCGGTTTTGGCCCAAACCGCAACCACACCGTAAGGGCTCGGTTTTTACCCGAGCAAAACTGCACCGCACCGAAATTATGTGGTGCGGTTTCGGTTTGATGCGATTTTTTGCGGTGCGGTTGCGGTTTCAGGGCATTTTTTAACATGTATTTTACATAGACTATAGGTAAGCATCAGAACTATGAATGTTGTTTGATAATTTATGAGTTCTTTTATGTTTTGTTGTTTTTCTCTTTTTAGTGTATTAAATTACATCATTTTCTTACAACATGTGATTTCATTTTTGTAGAAAGGAGAAATGAAATAATCGGTGCAATATATTCTTCCTCAAAGGGGCTATAAATAAGGAACTACAACATGACACCCAACACCGATAGACGGCGTGGGACTAAACTCACTAATATTAAAATATTGCATATATTAACTCTAACACTCCCCCTCAAGCTGAAGGGGGACCCTACAGTTTGAACACAACATAAAATGGAAGGTAAAAGAAGGTTGACAACGTGGGACAAAACAACAGTCACCGAGGCCCAACCGCGTATCACCGGGGATACTTCAACTGGGCAAGAGCCACACGACGTTGGTCCACAAAACTGACCATGACCACGCTGGATACACTCGGAGCGGAAACTAGGTCAACCACGAAAGACCAAACCAACCCTACCAAATCCACAGAAAACAACGAGGAGACACAAACAACATACGAGATCGACCTGGGGGCCATGTTTGACTAAGACATGAGTCGGGAAAGAGGCATCCGAGTCGCCGTTATCACAAACACTCCCTCTCACGTGGAATACGTGCAAGAAGACATAGGATATACCTAGGGGCCATGTGTGACTAAGGCAGGAGTCGGGAAAGAGGCATCCGAGTCGCCGTTATCACAAACACTCCCCCTCACGTGGAATACGTGCATGAAGGCATAGACTATGCCTGGAGGCCGTGACGTACACTCCCCCTCACGTAGAGCACGTGCAAAAAGGCGAAAATCGTAAAGATGCAACACAACAACAACTTAAGAGACAAGAAAAAAAAACTACATAGAGGGAAAAAAAATAGCAGCTAAGCCGGAGAGGCAGCCGTCAGGAGAAGCATCCGTCGGCACGAAGGAGTAGCATGGCAGCAGCGGAGGAGAAGCACGACTCGCAGAGCAGCCGGAGAAGAAGTAGTACGACAGAGGGCATCCATGCCGGAGAAGAAGCAGCTGCAGCAGCAGCAGGCCGGAGAAGAAGAAAGCCAGAGAAGATGAGCACCAACGGCAGAGAAGTAGGCCGGAGAAGAAGAAGCAGCCGAGAGAGAAGCAGAGACGGAGAAGCCGTCGGGAGAAGAAGAGGAAGCCGACGGAGCCGTCGATGTCGCAGATGAAGCATGAGGAGCCGTCGATGTTGCAGAGGAAGCAGCCCAGGGCGGCGACGATGCAGAGGGGAGCCGACGAAGCCGTCGGGATCGTCGTCGAGGAGCAGCGACGCTATTGGGAGAAGAATCACCTGGCGTCGGCGTCGTCGATGTCGCACAGGAAGCCGAGCAGCGGCGTCGACGAGCGGCAGAGTCTTCGGGAGCAGTGGAATCGGGGCCGCTCCTATCGACGGGATCAGCTGTCGACTCCGTCGACAGGAGCGGAGGGCGTGAGCCCTAGCGGGGAGCGTGAGAAGAAAATAAAATCACGGGTCGGGGAAGAACTGTAGCCGGAAGCCGAATTTCGGGAGAAAAAAATTTTTAGGTCTCAGATCTTTCCCTCTGATACCATATAGAAAGGAGTAATGAAATAGAAGGTGCCAATATATTCATCCTCATAGGGGCATTAAATAGGAACTACAACATGACACCCAACACCGATAGACGGTGTGAGACTAAACTCACTAATATTAAAATATTGCATATATTAACTCTAACAATTTTCATAAATTTTGATGCAGTTATTTGTCTTTCTTTTTGTAGATGTCATACAAACTTGAATATCATGTTTTATAGACAAATATTTTCACACTAAATTTTGTTGCAGGAGATTCATTCATTCTTATATATCAACACTTCTTATGCAATATTTTGTTTTAATTTTGATTATTAAAACTAAGAGACTGTTCTAATTAATATCCAAGTTGTCTGTGTGTGGAAGAGATACAACAACACTCAAACCTTTATCCCACTATAGTATGGTCGGCTATATGGATCATTTGTCGTCATTGTGTCATATCTTGACATATTCCCACTAATGCGTACATCATGTTTTCCTTATAATTTTAAGCCTTTATTCCACTATAGTGTGTGTGGAAGAGATGATTCAGCAAAATATCTCACCTAATTATAATAACTCTGACGGTAATATATCGTATAAATATATCAAATCTTACTTAATATACTTAAATGTGACGTCACATAATTATAAAAAATTAAATACGCAAAATATTCGGTGCGGTGCGGTTTTTGCGGTTTTCAAAATCCAAAACCGCACCGCACCGAACCGCGCTCGGTTTGTAAAAGTTTAAAACCGCACCGCACCTAAACTACGCGGTGCGGTTTAAAAATCGATGCGGTTTTTGCGGTGCGGGCGGTTTTTGTGGTTTGCGGTTTTTTATGCTCACCCCTAGCTCCTACTGACATGCTTGGCTCATCCTCAGACTTTGATTCATTCCATCCTACCGAGGTTCAATTCCCTACGAGTACTATATTACTTGATTATGTGATTGAGTCTGACTTGAGAACAATATTATTGTGATTAGTGAGTATGGTCGAGAGAGTGACGATGTGACCCAATGATTCAGTAATTATGCCTTCCTCCTACCCCCTACACGAGCCTAGTCAATATCTCAACCATAGCCTACCTTTAGTACATTCGTACATGTTCCTCAATGTCTCTCTACATTGTAGTACTGAGTCATGTTTTGAATAAGAGTCGAGAGCCCATTGTTGACCTTGTAGTGACCGCCTCACCTATTTTGAGGACACTACTGCCGTTAATTATACTCTTCTAGAGAATCAACCCATTATTGATGAATTATTTGATGATCCCGAGCATCCTGATGAGCTATTATTTCTTGATGATGATGAGATTAAGGTGAGCGACTCATCTATGAGTGCATGATCTTTGAAGTCTCTTCATGCCATATCCTCGAGTCCAGTAAGTGAGGACCTTGAACATAGCATTGAGTATGTTGTTTTTTAGTCACATATGCTTAAAGACGCTCTCAATGTTTCAAGAATCTGTTTCATTCTCCTTTGAACTCTTGACTAGTTCTTGGATAGCCCGCCCGGTGAACCAAGTAATGAGTTTGTCCCACTCTGATATATTCGACCCGCCCTAGAGTCACGTTCTAATATTTGATGGGAAAATCCCTTTATGATTTGATATATCAGATTATCAAAGTGATATAAGGAGATATCTCTGTTGTGTAAATGACATTTCTTATAGCATGGAATTTAGAGTCATTCAGAATGACAAAGAAGTGAACTAAAGCTCTCAGAGATCTCAGAGTATAAAAAGTTTACTTTTAGAAGATATCAGTTTACGTCGAGAAGTGAGAAAGGCAGAAGTCAACGTACGTTGAGAAGTATACATGCCAATGCCAACATACATTGAGAAGTTCAGATTTATACTTCGACTATGATTTAACAAGTACTAAGAGCTCAAGTTCTACTGAAGTCAGCTCACAAGTATATATTGTGATATTCTCTCTACTCCATCTCCATATACTTTTACTTTCAAGTTAGAGTTCAAGAAGTCTTGAGTCGACATCCATGTAGATCAAATTTGAATTGAGCACAAATAGATCAAGGTAGTAAATCAGGCTTGATTATAGTCGTTGATATTTGAGTATGAAAGGCTATTATTCTCTTTGAAGCAAATCTGTCAGGGGATCATTGTCGACAATCTGTATCTACATAGGCACATTCCTATTCTGAGAAAACTGTGATAGAATATAGAAAAACTATTGTGCTAAAGAATCTCTCTCTCTCTCTCTCTCGGGGATCACTTTCTATCTTTCTCCTCTCTGATCTAATTCTTCTTCTTCCCTCCTCTCGACAAGTTTCAAGATGAAAAATGGCAGTTATCACGGATCCTTTTCTCTCGATCAAAAGGCTGCTCATCAAGAAGAAATAATAAGAGGTTTCATGGAATACAAAAGGCTACTCATTCATGGAATACAACTCCTCAACATATTCATATCTTCTCTATTGGATCTGATCTCTAAGGAGGACTCAACTGGAAGATTAATCTCTGACAACTATCCACACAGTGCTTGAAAGAACCAAGTCCTCAGAGATTGTTGAAGATGACAACAATTGTGGAGTCAGATTTCTTACATCTATTCGCTTTCAACTTCAAATTTCTGACAGAGTTTTAAGAATCACTCTTCAACAGATTCAGTGGTTTCTGATCCACCTTATCAAAAGGGTCTAAGGGTGGTTTGAGTCAACCTTATCAAATGACTCTCTGATTGGTTTTAATCCTCCTTATTAAAAGGATTCTTGTTTGGTTCATCCACCTTATCAACATGCTATTGGTTTGACAAAACAACCAACCATATTATCGAACCGGCCATAATAATAGAACCGGCCATAATATTCCAAATTAAAAAAATGCATGGAAGAAAGGAGAGGAAAGTGACTAGAAGCCGACTTCAATAAACATTAATTATTATGACTGTCCAACATCCATGAATACGAAAGAAGAAGGTATGAAGAAGAGAAAGTGCTTACAGTAAAGAAGGAGATTAAGCTCAAATTGTTCCAAATCCGCACAGATGCAACATTGCAACATCCCTTGACACCGGAATTGGGGCACGGTTGTCATTGAGAGTATGAGGAAGAGGCGAGGCGTCAAGAGGAACAGTGCAAAAAATCCGTCAAGATAGAGTGAGAGAGAGAGAGGGAGACGAGAGAAGCTGGGAATCATTTGCCGAGAGCTGCGAGAATGAAAAGGAGTGAGCGGGCGTAATGAGAAAGAAAAGAAGGCTGCTATTCGATTTATCCGGAGGACTGGAACCGACATTCATTAAGACAATTAAACTAAATCAACTACGTAATCAGAAGCCATGCTTTATGATCTAATCCAACCGGCCAGATCATTGTAAGGCATGCAAGACATTAAGCCATGTAAGCTACTCCAATCATACATCCATCACTTAAATCAAGCCCGCAAATACATTTCAACTGGCCATAAAATAAACCCAGCAATATCCATTAAAATCTTCAAAAATTTCTTCATGTCACTCTTTTCTTTTTATCATCATAGAGAATTTATTTTTAATTCTAAATTATGTTCCGGTGTTACAATGCTTGTGAAAACCAGTTGGTACTCTGATAAAAAATTCACACTGAACTAACAATGGGAAACCCTGTTCTACATCATCCCTTCAACACCCTCATCCCTTTGAAACACTCTCCCACAGGCCACAGCAACTTGAAAAAAATCTAAATGGAGGGAGGATTCAAGATACATATCAGTGCAAAACTGTATCAGCAGGTTAGTGACGGTACATGTTCCATTTTGTTTTTGAACATTTCTTCTATGAAATAGCATTGATGAGAAAGTAGCTCAACAGACTGTGATATTCTACTTATCGTACAATTCAGTGGACGGCACTTCCAATCTCCGCATTGTCTCCTTTCATTTGAAAAGATTTTATTAATTTTTTTAGCTTTTTTAAATTTTATTTATTTATTTACTAATAGTGGTAGAATAATTGAACGAGCGACGGACGAGTAATATTGCAACCACACACTACACATGGTGACCTTGTTTACGACTTCTTGTATCTATCTATATACAACTTATATTTTTTTATTTTATGCTGGCCCTATGTATTAAAAAAACATGCGCTCCATTGCATCAGGGTGATTAAAATCAAATATCTCATATTTATTTGATGGTCCTATTTCAGAATCATCACCATCTCAAATTTTTCTTTTATTATATAGATACTCGGTTTTTGTCTTTTTGGTCATTTGAACCATCATGACTAGGTTGCTTGTAAGTTCTCATTCCTAGCTTTTTCACATTAAATACATAAAGGATAAATAATCTGAATAAAAAACATAAAAAACTGTCATTTTAGTTGCAAAAGGATTTATTCCTGGGCATGTACAATGTCGTGGGATATCAACATAATATTTGTGAAAACCAAACTTCTGCCTTTATTTTACGGTGAAGGTACCTTTATTTCACATAAAATCCAATGTGACGGTTTTACTCGTGTAAATTCAGTTTCATGTCTTTCTATAATGCCACATTCTTAATTATCATTTGACAGTTGTGTTTTTGATTATTAATCCAGAGTTAAAAGTGTCATTGGTCACTTGGATGGTCGTCGGGACTTCCCACGCTTGTGCATCGGTTTTTCTTGCTTTTAAATTAGTATTTTTTTCACAATCAAATTCCACAATATATGGTGTAAATTCTGAACATATTAATATCTATAGGTGTTGGGAATCCTCCTGGGCAAATGGATTTGAGAGCTTTTCTGCTACAGAAATTTAGTTTAGAGGAGCGGGAGCAGGTAATTTGTTTTTTTTTCATAACATTTATTTTGTTTTGATTTATTTTTTATATTCATTATTGTTGGAATATTATGTCTTTTATGTTTTATGTTTTCCTGTATTAGAGTGTGTGATGTAATCCCGTGTATGTATTTATATATATACGGGAGTCCCGAATTAATCATCAAGCATTATTCCTCTTTTCCGCAACATGGTATCAGAGCCAGGTTAGGGTTCGGCCGCTGATCCCGTTCGCAACTCCGCCGCAACATCCCGCGGCGTTCGCTGCTCCAAGTTCCCTCCGCCTCCGTATACAGAGGTCTCCTGCGCCTCCTCCTCCGCCTCCAGCGGATTCCCACGGTCCCCTACGTTGTTGTTTCCCCCCTCCACATCCAGCGGCCTCCAGTGGTTCCATGCGCTGCCACTCCCCCCCTCCACCTCTCTCTCGTGCTCTAGAGATTCCGGTCACATGAATTATTGATCTCCTTGTTTCCGGCAGTCCCTTTCTCCTTCTCTTTCGCCATTCCTTGCCCCTCTTTGGGCATGGTTGTTCTTCCCCCCTTTCTACGAGGGCAGCCACCCTTCTTCGTTCTCCATTGTGATTTTTTTTGGATTATCCTCGATTTCTATTTGGGGTTTCCTTATGGAGGGAAGTGATTCCTCTACCACCATGTCTTCCGGTGGAGTGACTTCTCCTACTCCGGCTTTCTTTGGATCTTGTTGTTTAACCTCTGATCATGACACTCCTCAGATCATCATTATGAAATTGAATGGTTCCAATTACCTCCCGGGGGCTAGCTCTATCATTCTTTCCCTCAAAAGCCTCTGATTGTTTGGGTATGTCAGTGGCACGATGAAGTCTCCTACGTCTGATTCTAACTCCCTTGAGTGTCTTTAGTGAGGAGTCTGAGAACTCCCTGGTGATGTTGTGGCTGTTGAACTCTATGACGGAGCTCATTGCTCGGAACTATCTGTTCCTGGATACTGCAGCTGATATTTGAAAGCGTGCTGAGACTACCTACTCGTGTCGTAGAAATGCAGCTCAGATCTACCAACTTTATTGCCGATTGTTTCTCCTACGACAGAGTGATCGTCCTCCCTCAACTTACTACTTGAAAGTTTACCTAACTCTATTAGGAGTACGATCATTTTGATTCTCTGACCCTTGTGTCTTCTGAAGATGAGGTACTGGTCCAAGCAAGAGAAGAACGCAATCGCTTCTTCAAATTCCTTCACGGCTTACATCGGAATTTCGATTCGATCAGCATTCAGATCCTTGGACGCTCCCCTCGTCCTTCTTTTCTTGAGGTGTACAACCTGGTCCAATAGGAATTCGACCGCCGCCCGACTCTTCTTCCAGACTCAGCTACCGAGGATCTGCTCTTGTCACTTTTTCTCAGCCTGGTGCTCGTCCTACTCGTGATACTCGATTACGGACTGCGAAGAAAGATCATCTAGTCTGTGATTATTGCTGGAAGGCCCGTCATACTAAATAAACCTGCTTCAAGCTACATGATTTTGCTCATCGAGCCGGGCCTACGTCTCGTGGTGGCCGCGGAGGTGGTCGCTCCCCGCACCATCCCTCTCTGGCCAGATCACTCTACTTGTCAGACGCTGTAGAAGAAACATCTGTTCATCATTCTCTGGCTTCCAATGCGCCCCCTCCTCCCCCCCACTCTTTCGGCTGAAGAAATTCTAGCTTTCCATCGGATGATGTTCGGACCTCCTGCTGAGTCGTCTAGCTCTGTCTCCTCTTCCTATGCTCATCAGGGCCCGACAGGTGCTCACTCTGTTTCCTCCCACCAATTCTCTCAGTGGATCATTGATTCCGGGGCTACAGATTACTTGACAGGATCTGACACAGGTTTTGTGTCCTACACCCCTCAGTCTGGCAGAGACAAAGTGAGCATTGCTGATGGATCGCTATCTCCCATCGCTGGAAAAGGATCCATTTCATGCTCCTCACTCTCTCCCCCGTTCTTCACGTTCTTGCTTTCACTCGCAATCTTCTGTCTATTAGTCATCTGACTAACTCTATGAATTGCTCAGTGACCTTCTTTACCACCTCTTGTGTTTTTCAGGACCTGAAGACGGGGACAGTGATTGGCTCTGGTATACTGTTCAATGGGTTCTATATGTTTGACCCCTCTGCCGTGACTTCATCCAGCTTTGCTCGGCCTCCTAAATCTCTTCATGTTGCTCGTCTCTCTGAGTTGGATTCCTGACACTATCGGCTAAGTCATCCTCCTATCACTATTATGTAGTTGTTGCTTCCTAATATGTCTTCTACTTTGTTTAATGATTGTCATTGTGATATATGTGAACTGGCTAAACATCATTGTAATACCCTTACTCTTATGTCTCCTCGTAATTCTATTCCATTTGCTACTATTCATACTGATGTTTGAGGCCCCAGCCTTACCGATTCAATTCCTGGTTGCACTTGGTTTGTTTCTTTTATTGATTGTTACTCCCGTTGTACCTGAGTTTACTTAATGAAGCATAAAAGTGAGTTGTTCTCTATTTTTCAACGCTTTCACAAGATGATCACTACTCTATATGGTGCTATTGTTAAAATCCTGCGTAGTGACAATGGTCGTGAGTATATTGACATCCGCTTTGAGAAATACCTGAGTGACCTTGTTATTATTCATCAAACCACCTGTGTTTACACCCCTGCTCAGAATGGGGTGGCTGAGCGCAAGAATCGGCACCTCTTTGAGGTAGCTAGATGTCTCCTTCTTCGGATGCATCTCCCGAAGTATTGCTGAGGTGTTGTTGTATTCACCGCTCTAGGGGTCTGTCCTACTTCTCTCTCTCCTTGTGTCTTTGGATGTGTATGTATTGTCCACACTCATCCTACGACCAAACTTGATTCCCGCGCCCTGAAATGTATGTTTATTGGCTACTCTCCTGCTCAGAAAGGCTATCAGTACTTCCAGCCTGCTACCAAGAGGATATTCGTTACTATGGATGTCACCTTCCTGGAATTTGAAGGGACCTCTTTTCAGGGGGAGACTATTGCTACGGAAGTGAGTTCTCCTCCTTCTGTTCCTCTGCCTATTCCTAATCCGTCTATGTTGTCTCCTCCGTCCTCTACTCCATCTATGGTGCCCACTCTCGTCTATACTCCTTCGCTGCTCCCATGGGAACCCGGTGATTCCTCCTCCTCTATTGCAGGTCTACACGCGAAATAGGAGGGGCATGACCACTTAGGCTCTTGCTATTTAACCTGTGCCATCACTCGATCCATCGTCAAATACTAACAAAGGTAGTTCTGCTTCTATCCAACATCCTCTTTCTCACTTTGTGACTTATGAGTTATGACTCCTTATCTCTTACATCTAGAGCATTTGTCACCTCTTTGGCCTCTATTCTATTCCACAGTCTTGGCAGGAAGCACTTGAGCATAACTATTGGAAGACAGCCATATTGGAGGAAATGAGAGCTCTTGACAATAACCATACTTGGGAGCTGGTTTATCTTCTTAAGGGAAAAACGGTTGTGGGATGCAAGTGAGTTTTCTCTGTGAAGCAAAACTCTCAAGGGCTTGTGAAATGATACAAAGCCAGGTTGGTGGCTAGAGGATATACGCAGACAGCTGGTATCGGCTATCCGGTGACATTTGCTTCGGTTGCAAAAATGAACTCCATCAGGATTTTGCTTTCATGTATTGTGTGTAAAGGATGGAGTCTCCTTCAGTTGGATGTGAAGAACGCATTTTTCCATGGTGACCTTGAGGAGGAAGTCTATATGTCCCTACCTTTTGGTGTTATCCAAGAAGGGTCGGCATGGAAAGTTTGCAGGTTGAAAGCTCTGTATGGCCTTAATCAATCTCCACGTGTGTGGTTCGGGAGATTTCACCGGGATATGATTTCTTTCTGATACAAACAGAGAATTGCATATCACACCTTGTTTGTGAAGCATAGGGAGGGCAAAGTGTCTGCTCTTATTGTCTATGTGGATGATATAGTAATAACCGACAATGATATAGAAGGGGTTGAACTTCTAAAGTTTAGATTGACTAAGGAATTTGAAGTGAAGTACCTTGACCCCCTCAAGTATTTTCTTGATATTGAGGTGGCCAGATCCAAACATGAGATCTTTATATCTCAAAGAAATTATGTTCTGAAATTTCTTGAGACAACTGGAATGCTTGGGTGCAGGCTGGTAGATACACCAATTGAATTCAATCACAAACTAGGAAGGGATGGAGAAGTTGTTGATGACATACCAGGCTTCCAACGACTGGTGGGAAAACTTATCTATCTCTCTCACACTTGTCAGAACATATCTTATGCTGTGGGGGTCCTTAGTCAGTATATGCACTCATCTGGATGCTGTGTACAGAGTCCTGAGGTATCTCAAATCTTCTCCCGGCAAGGGAATACTGTTCTCACCCAACGAGGCATTGATCGTAGAGGCCTATACTGATGCGGACTGGGCAGGTTCAGTCGATGATCAGAGTTCAACATCAGGTTATTGTTCACTTGTTGGGGGAAATTTGGCGACCTGGAGAAGCAAGAAACAACATGTTGTGGCCAGATTCCACACGGAGGTAGAGTTCCGTGCCATGACACTGGGGATATGTGAAGGGTTGTGGATTCAATCGGTCATGAAGGACCTTGGCGTGGAGTGTGATGGTCCAATCAGGATCTATTGTGATTATAAAGTCACTATCAGCATTGCCCACAATCCGGTCCAACACGATTGCACCAAACACGTGGAGATCGACAGACACTTCATCAAAGAAAACATAGTTAGGGGGATTGTGAGTACCCATTTTGTTCCATCAAACCAGTAGCTCGCAGATGTGCTTACCAAATGGTTGAGCCAGAACTCGTTTGACAGAATACTTGACAAGTTGAGCATGACAGACATTACACGCCCAACTTGAGGGGGAGTGTTGGAATATTATGTCTTTTATGTTTTATGTTTTCCTGTATTAGAGTGTGTGATGTAATCTCGTATATGTATTTATATATATACTGGAGTCCCGAATTAATCATCAAGCATTATTCCTCTTTTCTGCAACACATATTAACTCAGCATATACACTCAGCTATGTTTATGTCTTGGGCATGATTATTGTCAACTATGTTTATGGCTTGGGCATGATTATTGTTCACCTTTAAATTCAAAGCATGAAGTTTAAGCTCAATAATATTTCTTGTATTAGTTATACTTGTGTCTTTCTATGACTATGCACAAGAAATTTTTTTTTAATTTCACAAAAATTGACAGCCGTTCTCCCTCAAGTCCTAGAGAAATTAATAAAAACAAAAAGAAGTAATCATCTCTTCAGTTTCCTTATTTCTGTTGTAATCTTTAAGAGGGGAATGGTCTGCCTTGTTTGTATCCAAGCATGCATAACAAAAATTGCTGAGTAGACGGACCATGTCAATATTTATTGTTAGCATTATTAGCATTTATGCATTGTTAGCATTCTTAGACGTTATGCAATTTTATCCTTGTCCTCTATATAAAGAGGACACCTTTAATGCAATAGTTGTTTTTTCTCTCCTTCAACATGGTATGAGAGCCTCCCGTGCCCTAAATCTCCGATTCCGTCCTCCGCTCGCCTGCCCGCTTCCGTCCTCCGCTCGCCAGCCCGCTCGCATCTCCCGCTCGCATCTCCGCTCTGCAGCCCGCTCGCATCTCCGCTCGCCAGCCCGCTTCTGCTTCCGTCTCCCGCTCGCCAGCGTCCACTCCCGCTAGCGCCTGCGTCCGCCAGCGTCCGCTCTCCGTCCAGTCCAGTCGCCCGCAACCTCTTCTGCTCCTCTCCACCTCTTCTAATGGCGCCGGAATAGTTCTCTTGCTTCCTCCGGCTCCTCCTGACCTTGTGATGCTTGGATGGCTGGTTCCATTTGCCTCTTGATGCCCTAATTTCTTGGGTTTCCTCCCTTTCCGGATTTCTATTCCGGCTTGATCTTTCCTCATGATTTCTATTCCTGTGCTTTGGGATCTAGTGGAGCGGATTCTCTCTCTCCCTCTACTGGTGGTACTCTGGCCCCTCTTTCTGCTGGTCCTCCTTCGTCGGTCTTCTACCGTGGAACCATCGATCACAATACCTCTCAGATCACTACTATCCGGCTTGATGAATCCAATTATCTCTCATGGTTCCGTTCTATTACCCCGGCGCTTAAAAGTTGGCGTCTCTTTGGCTATGTCTCCGGCCACATGCCGGAACCTGATAAGCATCATCTCCTCTGTGATTACTGTGGCAAGAGTTTCCACACTCGGGATACCTGCTTCAAGCTTCATGGGTTGCCTGGCCCGAGAGGGGGTGCCCCGCCTTGTGGAGGTCGTGGTTCTGGACGCTCCTCGGGTCGTCATGTTGTCTCCCGTGCGGCCCATCTTACTGACTCTACTGCCGATGTTTCTCCTGGCTACTCTAGTACTGATGCCCCTACCACCCCTGGTGCTTTTACTGCGGATGAGCTGCTTGCTCTTCGACGCCTGATGCATGGTATTTCTACGGAGCCTTCTGCCTCTTTCTCCTACGCTCATACGGGACTGCCAGGTGCTCACTCTACTGTTTCTTCTCCATCCACTCAATGGGTCATTGACTCTGGGGCCACGGATCACATGACCGGGTCCTCTGCAGGTTTTGTCTCCTATACTCCTCTTTCTAGGAGTGATAAGGTGAGCATTGTTGATGGTTCTCTTTCCTCCATTGCTGGCAAGGGAACTATCCCCTGCTCCTCCCTCACCTTGTCCTCTGTTCTTCGCGTGCCCTCCTTTACTCGTAATCTGCTTTCAATTAGTCATTTGACCAACTCCATGCATTGCTCTGTGACATTTCTTCCGTCTTCTTGTGTGTTTCAGGACCGACGACGGGGAGGGTGATTGACTCTGGTAGCATGGTGAATGGTCTCTATGTGCTTGACTCTGGCGCTGCGTCCTCTACTTTAGCTCTTCATTCCAGCACTGTTCATCCTCTGTACTCCTGACACTGTCGCCTGGGACACCCTTCTCTTTCTGTTTTGCAACTGTTGTTTCCTGCAATGTCTGCTGCTTTTTTTGAGTATTTTGTGTGTGATGTCTGTAGTGTTAACAAACATCATCGTACTTAATTTAAACATGTTTCGTTGCCTAGTTCTATTCCATTTGCTGTTATTCATACTGATATCTGGGGCCCCTGCTCGGTCCCTTCTATTTCCGGTTGTACGTGGTTTGTTACATTTATTGATTGTTTCTCACGCACTACCTGGTTATATTTGATTCGTCGCAAGAGCGATGTGTTTTCTGTTTTCCGTCAATTCCATGCCATGATCTCCACCCAATTTCAGTCCCACATTAAAATTCTTCGCAGTGACAATGACCGTGAATACATGGATTCATAGTTTGAGAGCTACCTTGCTGATCACGACATCCTCCACCAGACTACCTATGCGTATTCCCCTGCTCAAAATGGCGTTGCTGAGCGAAAAAATCGCCATCTGTTGGAGGTTGCTCGGTGCTTATTGTCCACAATGCATCTCCCAAAATTTTATTGGGGAGATGTCGTCCTCACTGCTGCATACCTCATCAATCGGATGCCCTCACGTGTCCTCGGAAACTCTACTCCTCTGGATACGCTTGGTGTGCCTCCTACTCGCCTTCCTCCTAAGGTGTTTGGCTGTGCTTGTTTTGTTCACATCCATCATCCTCGTCCCTCCAAACTTGATCCTCGTGCCCTCAAGTGTGTATTTATTGGTTATTCTATGCAAAAGGGGTACAAGTGTTTTCACCCCCCAACTAGGAAGGTGTTTGTTAGCATGGATGTCACTTTCCGTGAATCTGAATCATATTTGTAACACTCCTTCCCAGTATTTCAGAAATCAGCCTTCCGACCGGGTCAGCGATATAAAGAAAACTAGGAAACAATATTAAAACTAGTAGCTGCAGGTAAAAAAAGTCTATACTAAGCAGATTGAAGACTTACAACGGAAGTTAAAAAATAAATTAAGGGTAACCACATACCTGATATCTGGATTCACAGAGCCGCTAAACAAGAATGAAATTGTAATAGCTGAAAATCTGGTAACAATAATAATCTGATACAAGTTATATAAAATACTAACCAGGTACATTGTCCACATCTACAAGTACATGCTGAAATAGAGTAAACTGAATCGAAAAAATACTACAAACTGTCGCCAACATAACGCTCATCCTAGACGTAGTTTCCCACCTGGGTCACCTGAAAAACATTGTCCACGAAGGGTCAGAGTAAAAAAAAATAATTCCCCTTAGTGACACTAACACAAATTTACATATGAATGCATGCATGTCTTTAAAAATATTCTCGTGCACTGAAAACATTTTATGCTATATGTTATGCATGCTTTTCCTATACTTCCTGGTGAACACACTATAGTTCTATATTCATGACTTTCCGTTCATTTACTCAAGTCCTGACGTTCACTAACTGATGTACTGTCTCACGTCAAGTATGTACTTGAGTTCTAGGTGGCTTCTAGCCTACACATTTACTGGGAAGGCTCTAGGCAGAGTAGCTCCTAACGCGCAACTGAAACTGACGACCCGAGACCATCTGACGAACTCAATTGTTCTAGTATCGCGCGGACACGGTCTCAAATCTACTAACTGTCTCAAGGGGAGTCAACTCCCAAGACTCTGTAACTCATAGGATACCATATGCCCTATGAGGAAGGTAGTGCGCCTCTACCAAGCACGAAAAGTCTGGTGTGCTACTGACCTTTTTGGTCTGACGCTACTCTGCATGAGATATCTTTTCTGGTGTACTACTGAGCGACCCTTGACTTTCTCGTGGTCGACTTGAAGGGACTTTCACGCCCTTGGTTGGACAAATTCCAAACTTACGTACACGGGTAAAGTTTCGTACTTAAATAACTGTTCATGACTTTACTAACATGATTAAAGAAGAAGGTGTTATCATACGCGTTTCCACGATTATTTTCCTACTGCCACACTTTTCTATGCATGGTTATGATGCTTGTACGAAACCTACTCATGCGTATAAAAATATAATTACTTGATATGTCTAACTAAAAGAAATTAGAATTTCCTTACTGGGGTGCTGCGATGCTCGTATACTCGGCGCGACGACATTTTCTTTTCCAAAAGCAATCCTACTGCTGGGGACCTTCAAAAAGCTGTCCCGACCCCGCCAAAGTCCTGCAATTTACAGTATCCCTAATTTCAGAATTTTCCCCTCTACGATATTCCCGTGAAAAATTTCTATACAACTAGGGTTACAAAATTTCAAGCGCTAAATATCAGATTTTACCTTTACGTGGAGTGATTGGGGCTCTCAAAGCGTTCAACCCAAATTCTGCGGAGGATCACGAACTCCAAAACCTAATTAGGGCACAAGGATGAAAACCTAGGTTAGACTAACTCCGAAATCGAAGGATTTCTCTGAAGAAATGGAGAAAAGGAAGGAATAAACTCACCGGAAACGAACGGTTCCAAGTTCCACCGGTTAGGGTTGAATCCGACACTTCCACGACCAAGAAAGGAAAAGGAATGTCCATCGGTGCTCGTAGAGGAAGAAGGAGTGGTCGGAGAGGGATTCCGGAGGGGAATCGACCGGTGGAAAGGCTCGCGGGAAACGTTGGTTGGGCGTCGTCGGGCTTGCGGAAACGGAAATGTCGAGAAGGGACAGTCGGCCTGCGGTTTGTCTAAAACCCGTGAGAAATGAGATTGCGGGATTTTACTTTCAAGCCTTGCGGTTTTGATAACCGCATGAGGAGAGGGGGGGTTTAAAACTGCTATTTGCACCCCATAAGTTCTAAATTTTTGTTATACGCAACTCACTCCACACCAAACTAACGCCTTTACACTAAACGATTTCTTGTCGCGCTGCGTTACTAAAATTAAAAATGTGCCTCACTATAATTAATTGACATAAATCACCAATTAATAAAATGCGACATTTTGACCACACTAATATCGTACCTTGACGACGCGCTGCCTCGATCAAAATTCGTCGCGACTAGACCCTACAATCAAAATAAATTTCGTGTCAAATTTACGGATGTTACAATATTACCCTTTGTCTACCCCCTCATCCTCGGGTGTTCCCTCCGTTTCTTTGCCCATACCTCCACCATATCCCTCACTTCAGGGGGAGCCTCTACCAGTGGAATTGAGTCCTTCTCTACCAGTGGAAGTGAGTCCTCCTATTCGGGGCTCTCCTATATCCTCACCACCGACCTTGCAGGTATATGCTCTGCGTATAAAGAGGACAAGCACACACGAGCCTGCTATGTTGCCAGATCAGTCAGTGGATCCTGACTCAGGACCTTCTGATTTACCGATTGCTCTTCAAAAAGATATCCGGTCTTGTACCCGCCATCCTCTATCTAATTATATATCTTATGATTCTCTGTCTACCTCCTACAAGGCCTTTGTCTCCTCTCTTGCTACTTCTTCTATCCCTGTGTTATGACAACAGACTCTTGAGGTCCCTATGTTGCGAGAGGCAATGGTTGAGGAAATGAAGGCTCTGGAGAAGAACCATACATGGGATCTTGTCCCTCTTCCCTATGGAAAAAAACCTGTTGGGTGCAAGTGGGTGTTCTCTGTGAAACAGAATCCACAAGGGATTGTTGAGAGATGCAAGTCACGGTTGGTTACAAGGGGTTATACCCAAACCCATGACATTGATTATCAGGAGACGTTTGCCCCGGTTGCTAAAATGAATACCATCAGGGTATTGGTCTCTGTTGCCGCTTGCAAAAATTGGGATCTTTTGCAGCTGGATGTGAAGAATGTCTTCCTCCATGGTGACTTGGAGGAGGAGGTTTATATGTCTATTCCTCCTGGCCTCACTCCGGCTGGTGCTGAAGGGAAAGTTTGTAGATTGTTAAGGGCTCTATACGGACTGAAGCAGTCCCCAAGAGCTTGGTTTGGCCGGTTCCATAAGGCGATGGTGTCGCTTGGATACTCTCAGAGCAATGCTGACCATACGTTGTTCATCAAACGTAGGCTTGGGAAAATTACAGTTCTCATTGTGTATGTTGACGACATTGTTATAACTGGTGATGATCATGAAGAGATTCAGAATCTGAAACAGAAGCTTGTCAGAGAGTTTGAGGTCAAGGACCTAGGAAAACTCAAGTATTTCTTGGGAATTGAAGTTGCAAGATCAAAGCAGGAGATCTTTCTCTCTCAGCAGAAATACACGTTAGATCTTCTTGAGAAGATGAGGATGAGTGGGTGCAGACCTGCTGATACTCCGATTGAGTCAAATCACCGATTGGGGCGTGATGATAGAGAGGAGATTGAAGATATTTCAGGGTTCCAAAGGTTAGTGGGGAGGCTGATATATCTATCTCACACTCGTCCGGATATCTCCTATGCGGTGAGTGTCGTGAGTCAGTACATGCATGCTCCAAAGACACGACACATGAATGCGGCACACATAATTCTTCGGTATCTCAAGTCTTCATCAGGAAGGGGAGTTTTGTTTTCCCCGAGTTCCGTACTAAAGATTGAAGTCTATACTGATGCTGATTGGGCCGGATTTGTGGATGATAGGCGATCCACCTCTGGATATTGCTCTCTTGTTGGGGGTAACCTTGTTACTTGGAGAAGCAAGAAGCAACAGGTTGTGGCACGATCTAGTGCGGAGGCTGAGTTTAGAGCTATGGCCCATGGGGTCTGTGAAGGCTTGTGGCTTCAGGCCTTATTGAGCGACCTTGGTCTCGTGGAAGTGGGACCCATCGACCTGTATTGTGACAATAAGTCATCCATCAGTATCGCTCACAATCCGGTTCAACATGACCGGATAAAACACATCGAGGTGGACCGACACTTTATCAAGGAGAATATTGAAAAAGGAATCATATGTACACCCTTTGTGCCCTCCAACGAGCAACTTGCCGACATTCTCACCAAAGGATTTAGTGAGAATTTTTTTTGACCAGATTGTGAACATGTTGGGCATGGTTAACATTACACGTCCAACTTGAGGGGGAGTGTTAGCATTATTAGCATTTATGCATTGTTAGCATTATTAGACCTTATGTAATTTTATCCTTGTCCTCTATATAAAGAAGACACCTTTAATGCAATAGTTTTTTTCTCTCCTTCAACATTTATTCTTTCTTAGATTTCTTATTTCTTTCTCTTTTGTAGACCTCTATCTCTCTCTCACTCACGCACGTCCGCCCGGTCGCCCGCCCGCCTGCCCGCACACACTCAATATATCCAAGGGTAAGGATTTGACTTGGTATTTTTTATGGCTTCAAAGTATTTTGGTGCTTCCTTTGAAATGGTAGGGGGATGAAAAGAATGTGATTAAAGATTTGTTGATGTTTCAATACCATCAACCTAGACTCCATTATCACTGTTGAATGGCTTAAATTCCTAATTTTAGAAAGTGTCAGAAGAGAGAGAAAATCAAGAATTTGTTAAGAATTTATTAATTTCTCATATATTCCCCCTTAAATACATCATAAGTATTTGTGTGTGTGTGTGTGTATATATATATATATACGAGTGTCCGACACGAGGCTCCGCCCCTACGGCCAAGCGCGACAGTACCCACCCCTCGGCGCCCTTCGCCCACCCCCTATCGCCCTTCGCCCGCCCCTCGACAAGCTTTAATATAATTTTATAATAATATATAATATCATATATAATATCCTTGATTATCTACCGCTATTTAATATAATATGTTAATTTTATTCATTAATAACAGTACATATAAAAATTGCGGCAAAAAAGAAACGTGAAAGTGTTTATGGCCTGGTGGATAAGACGCATGTCTGTAAAGATGGTAGTCGGTGGTTCGAGTCTCACCCGACGCGTCTCTTTATTTTTTATTTTGTTATTAAAGGTTCTCAAATTTAGTCCCATATCGTGGCTTGAAATCATCTATCCCGGTATAAATTAAAAACATTGCATTCAAAATTTGAAAAGTGACATATACCAGATGGGCTACACAGCGTGCAAGGCTTAACCGGGTTGTCTATGTAGACCGGGCGGGTCGGCGGGCTGGATGGTTGCTTTTATTATTCTCTCCAAAATTTTAACATAGGTTTAGGCCGCCCCTCCTAGGTTTAGGAGACCTAGAAAAAAGTGGAGAGAGAGGGTTCAGTTTGATCATGCGACCGATGAAATTTCATGACACATCCGACGGTCACGATGACTTCAATGAATTTAAAATTCATGGCAAAACTATTTCCTTTATATTGGTTTATATATATATATATATATATATATATATATATATATATATATATATATATATATATATATATATATATATATATATATATATATATATAGGGATATATGTATATGTATATACGCGCAGCGAGTATATACATATATCCGCGATAGACATAAGAAAGGCGCAAGTTTAGGGTTAACTCTGCTGCCGCCCGGATTTTCGAAGGAGGAAGATCGACTCCACCCTGCTGCCGCCCGGATTTTCGAAGGAGGAAGGCCGACTCGACCCTGCTGCTGTCCGAATTTTTGAAGGAGGAAGGCCAACATAAGCGCGACTCAAGTTTAGGGTTAACTCGCTGCCACCCGGATTTTTGGAGGAGGGTCGACTCCACCCTGCTGCCGCCCGGATTTTCGAAGGAGGAAGGCCGGATTTCTTCCCCCATCGCTGGAAGAAGAGTCCTTCATTTTCTAGGGTAAAACCGAAGGTGGAAGCCCCGCATCCGCCCTGCCGCTGTTAGGCTTGCTACGTTCTGGAGGTATACCCATGTGTTCAAGGGCGAATTTCTCTTGCGAGTTCTTTATGATTACTGCATTCATTTCTAATCCGTATATAAGATCCACAAAATTTGGGATATCGGTTCTCATTCTTCTGCAAATGTAGAAAAGCTTGAAGATCTGTACATTTCTCATCTTCAGTGGGGATGTATTTCATTTTATATAGCTCTACACTTCTGATTATATAGCTCTAATTATAAATTGATTTATTTCATCTTTATTTTGTTTCAAATTTGGATGTTTCCTTATCAAAATCAAAAACATATTATTGGGAAAAATCACTCAATTGTCCAGTTCAGTAGGAAGGTTGTTCTCAATGTACAGTTCATCAGTAGGAAGGTTGAAAATGTTTATGAGATGCGCGATACACAAGGAGAGTTTGCGAAGGATTACAAAAAGTTTTACTACAGCAGGGAGTGTTTTTGGTTTAACTGAGACTAGATGGGAGGAATTGCAATCCAAATATCAATTACAAAATAACAAATGGTTATGTAAAATGTGGGATTTAAAAAAACATTGGATACCGGCTTTTTTAAAAGATGTTTGTGGCAGGAATGACATCAACTGGTAGGAGTGAAAGTATCAACTCTTTCTTTGATGGTTTTGTCAATTCAAGCACCGGTCTACTAGACTTTTTTAAACAATATGAAAAAGCATTGGAGAGCCGACGTCATGCTGAAGAAGTCGAGGACTTTATGACTATGAATTCCACAGCTGTATTATTTGGTAAAACAAGTTTGGAAACTCATGCGGCTCAAACATACACAAAGACAATGTTCAAATTGTTTCAAAGTGAATTCAAAGATATGTTATGTTGTTTACATGAAAAAGTTAGCTGTGTTAGTGATACAAAATCTTATGTTGTAGGGTTATCTTCTGAAGATAAGAGCAAATGGTTTAGAGTTGATTTTGTTAAGACAGATCCAATTCACATAAAGTGTGAATGCTCAAAATTTGAGAAAGATGAGATTTTTTGCAAACATATACTTCATATCTTATACAAAAAACAAGTTTCTCAAATTCCAACTCATTATTTGTTGGAAAGATGGACTGTTCAAGCACGTAACATCATGATTTACGATTCATCAAGATTGGATGGTGTAAATCATAATGCAATCACACCTATAATGAAATGGAGACTTGCGTCTTTATGTACCACTTTAATAGACAAGATATCAGCTGATGAAGAATCATTTAAAAGTTTATATTCTTATATCGCTCAAAGAATGATTGAAGTCAATAACACAAGAAATGAGAAAGTAATTGAAGTCGTTGGTAGTCAAGTGGGGTCAACTTCAATGGCATTTGATCATGCAGCTATTTCCATTCGTGATCCCATACAAGCAAAAATAAAGGTCCGCCAAAAATTGCAACATAGATCCTTTCCGGCATTGAAGAGAATCAGAGTAAATCCAAAAAAAGAACTTGCGGTAATTGTAGAGTTAAGGGACACTATGCTACAACATGCCAGAAAAAATCAAAAGTAAGTTTTTTCCTACTCAAAAATAATTTTTCATTGTCATTTGACTGAATATTTCATTTTTCTTTATTCACGAGAACTAGGAATGCAATTGAATTTGGAGAAGAAGCAAAGAAATCCTCATTTTAATACTTTATTTTCATCATCTTTTCTGGAAAAATGGTTATATGTTGTCATTGTAATTCTCTTATTTTTTTTTTGAAAAACTGTAATAACTAGTGTGATAATCTGTGTTAATCTGTATAAAAATTTGGCAAGTGAACTGACATGAATGACAATGAAAGTAATCTGTGTTGAAATTGAAATATGTGATTTAATTATAGTTTCATGCTATTTGTGATTTAATCTGTGTTGCCATTATAAAATGTAATAGCTAGTATTTTCATTACTAAAATGTTATAATTTTTTTGTTGAAATGTTGAATAGGCAGCCCACTGCGTCATTATAATTTTTTTGTTGAAATGTTGAATAGGTAGCCCACTAAAATGTTATATTTTCATTAGTATTTTCATTACTAATCTGTAATAGTAGTTTCATGCTAAAATGTTGAATAGGCAGCCCAAGTAGAAGAGGCAGCCCAATATTAAGCCGATGTTGGAAAAGGGCAATGCACCTAACTCCCAAGGCTTTTGATTTGTTAAATTCCCAGCACTAATTCCCACCTAATTCCCAGCTAATTCCCAGCGCGAATTCCCTGCTAATTCCCACCTAATTCCCAGCGCGTATATGGCATATGCGCGCAGCGCGTATTCCCATCCACCCCATATATATATAATATGAGGAGAAAGGAGATGCTAAACATTATCCTAAGGTGTAGAACTAATCCCTAAGAGGGCTTTACATGGGCCTCTAAAATGGGTCTTTCATTATAATTTCTTCAACACTCCCCCGCAAGATGGAGCATACAAGTCGTAGGAACCAAGCTTATACAAGAACTAAAAATATAGAGGTCGCAATAGAGCTTTGGTGAGAATGTCAACGATTTGATCTGCAGCAGGAACATGTCTTAAGTCTAATTTTCTTAGTTGAACCTTTTCCTGAATAAAATGACAATCGACTTCTATATGCTTAGTATGTTCATGGGACACATGATTCTTGTCAATATGAATAGTAGCTTGACTATCGCAGGATAAGGAGGCAGGAGAGGAGAGTTTGACACCCAGGTTTCCCAGAAGGCTTTCAAGCCATGTGTGTTCAGAAACGACAGAGGTCATTGATCGATACTCAGCTTCTGTAGATGAGCGTACGACGACAAATTGCCTTTTGCTTTGCCAGGTAACAAGATGTCCATCAAAATATGTGCAAAACCCACTTGTGGAACGACGATCATCGTGGGATTCATCATAATCAACATCATAGTAAGCAATAAGAGATAGAGAAGAGGAGGACTTATATACGAGCCCTTAACCGGGAGCAGACATCGGGTATCCGAGAATTCGCTCAAGTACTTGGAGATGTGAGGTCCGTGGAGCATGTATAAACCTACTGACAACCCCAACAACAAACAATATATCGGGTCTTGTAATTGTCAAATAGATCAACTTTCCCACAAGACAACGATAGTATTCTGTGTTAAGTAGAAGCATATCAGATTCATGTGAGTGTCAGCTGGTTTGCAACCGGAGTAACCAGCATCATGAAGAAGATCAAGACAATACTTTTCTTTGAGATAAGAGAAGACCATTGGGATGACGAGCTACCTCGATACCAACAAAGTATTAGAGATACCCCAAATCTTTGGTCTGGAACACGGAGACCAAGTGTTCCTTGATTATATGGATGACATTTGAATCATCTCCCATAATTAAAATATCATCAACATAAACAAGAGTATTATAGTGCCTGTTGGATAATGAAGGGTGAAGAAAGAGAAGTCAGCCGAGGTTCGAGTAAACTCAACATCACTAACAACTCAACTGAACTTGTCAAACCATGCCCGAGGAGATTATTTGAGACCATAAGGAGATTTCTTGAGGAAGTATACAAGTGACTCTCCCGTGGTCTCAAACCTGAGAGGTTAATGCATGTAAACGATCTCAGCAAGATCAATATTGAGCTTGGAAATAGAAGAGAACGTCTTTGCATAATCAAGATCGTGTTGCTGAGTGAATCCGCGAGCAGCTAGACGAGCTTTGAGGCGCTCGATTGTCCCATCAGAACGATGCTTAATGATAAAAATCCATTTACATCCAACCAGAGAATGACCAGGAGGAGGGGAACAAGGTCCCATGTGTGATTGGCCCATAGGGCTATCATTTCCTCATCCAATGCTGCTCTCTACTCCTGATACAAAAGAGCCTCCTGCACAAAAGACCGAGTGGAGATAGAGGACAAAGATGTTGCAAACCTGTGAAAGGGAAAGGAGAGTCGGTTAAAGGAGATATAATTAGAGAGAGGGTGAGTGGTAGAAGTAACCGTAACTTAGAGGGAACCATATGAGGATCATCGGGTCGGGGAGCAACTTCAGCGGCCGACAACTGTCTTAGAGCACCAGTCTGAGGACGACGACATGTATAGACTTGTAGAGGAGGATTGGGGAAGAGGTGTGGCATGCAATTATGGATAGGAATCGGGGGAGGAGAAGTATGTGAAAGATCTGTGGGAGATAGAGCCTCAGGAAGAGATGAATTAAACGGTTGATCCTCAAAAAAGGTAACATCCACAAAAGTGATTGTTTTCCCAGTAGTAGTAGAATGACAAACATAACCTTTCTGTGTACGAGAGTACCCAACAAAGATGTATTTTGTAGCGTGAGGAGCCAATTTATCGACTAGAGGTCCGAGATGATGAACAAAGTAGACACATCCAACGACCCGAGGAGGGAGGGAAAAAGGACGTGGTAGGATACAAAATGGAGAAGGAAATAGGAAAGTTGAGGATATATGACGACATACGATTAATTAAATAACATGTGGTGGAAATAGCAAAGTGCCAATACTGTTTGTGAACGTGCATTTGGAACATAAGAGAGCGAGCAACCTCCAAAGGGTGACAATTTTTTCGCTCGGCGATACCATTTTGTTGTGGTATATAAAAATAGGAGGTTTGATGAAGAATGTCAAGAAGATTACAAGTATCCTGAAATTCTGTACTGATATACTCACAGACATTATCAGTACGAAGGATCTTGATAGTACTAGAAAATTGAGTACGAGTTTCAGCGATTAAAGAGGGAAGTAGCGTAACACCTCAGAGTGATCACACAGGAAGTATAACCAAGTGATGCGAGAATGATCATCAATAAAAGTTAAAAAATAACGATAATCAGACAAAGTGGAGGTTTTATACGGGCCTCAAATATCTGAGTGAACCAATTCAAACAGAGCAGTGCTCTGAGAACAATTAGGGGGGAAGATAGATCATCAATGTTCCTTGTCGTAAATGCAAGTTTCACAGTAAAATTTCGCAAACGAAAAATCAGGAAGGGCATTGTGGAGGATAGGAAGAGTAACATGACCAAGTCGATGATGCCAGTCAAAGGAAGTCACCGAGGATAATACGGAGTTTGGAATGTCCAAAGTGTATATCTCATTTGACAGTTGAATGGTACCAATGACACGCCGCGTCCGTCAATACTGCACCAGAAATGAAGATGAGGTAATCACAGAATAGTCGTGCTCTCGAGTAAGAAGACTGACAAAGAGGAGATTAATGACAGAGACATGGACATGAAGAACATATCGTAAGAGTGAAGGAGTCACAATAAGATCTCAGCATCCATAGATAGGTGTGGTAGCGCCATTCACAGCTGTGATACATGTTGAAACAGGAGCATCGTTGTAGCGAGAGGGTTTTTGCGGAGTGACGTGATTGGTAGCATCAGAGTCCATAATCCAAGAGGAGCCAGGAGGGGAAGACACAAGGCTGGCATGGAAGGAAGAGGCCACGAGGCCAGAGTTGCAAACAATTTGCTCTCGTAGGAGCAAGAGTTCATCCTGGTGAACAATAATTTCAGAGCAAAAACAAGAGCTAGAATAAGCCCCAGGAGTTCGCATGACCGGCATACCACAAGTTAAGGGCATGATAGAATCAACAACATTGTAGGAGCAAAATAACAACTTAAGAGACCAGACGAGCAGGAGAAGGAGCTCATAGTCACCCAGCTACGACGAGACTTCTGCGGGCCGGAATTGCGACTAGACTTCTACGGGAGGACCTTTGCGAACAAGAGCAGATAGTCAGAGTGCGTTTCGGGCGGGCCGTAATGCCACAGACATGAGCGAAAAAAAATCATGTCTGCTAAGACGGATGCAGAGATACTGGTAATAGGTTTAAAATAATTACTTTTAAGTCAAACAGTTTGATTTCTTATGCGGAAGCTTTTACAGTTTAAAATAGTGAGAATTTTAAATGCACGTGTATTTTGCAAAATTCATGTTTTTCAGAAAACTGCTACAAATTTCATGCAATTACGATTCAAAAGAGTATGAACATACAAATGATGCTAAGTTCTAGTGCCTATAATATTTATCCTAGTAGTTGTCCATGATTTACTGATCATATTTATTACATAAAATAAACGTCTGTCAGTAAAAGAAATGAAACATAAACATAGAACCTGACACGGCGGGAAGATCAATCTCTGAAAACAAAAGCTTAGACGCAAAACGGGCTCAGGAACCTGACGGCGCAGTATGAACGCTAAGGCAATTTCAAAACAAAAAGGAAAATCCTCAGAACATTGAAATAATCAGGTGAGCAAAGTAATGTACAGAACAGTAGAAACAAAAGTATACAAGTAACAGTTTTCGTGAACGATGTTACCAAAACAGACAATTAAATGAGTCAACAAAAATAATTAGAATCAAGTGACTACCATGCAGAATAATATATATATAAGTTCATAAAATATCATAAGTTGCAATCATTGAAGAGTGTCAGTGATTTCTTGTGGGTGCGCATAATTCACACTCAATACAAAGACAAGTCTTATCAGAAAAACGTCCTACTTGTTGTGGCCGTTGTCACGGCCCAGACCCGGCTCAAGGAGGCTTAGTGGGTCCCAACTGTCACCGTGAAGGCTGCAACCCAAGTGACCCCAACACATTTCAATGTTTGGTTATGATATTATGAGTTACATGATTCAAATTTTAAAGATTTTAGCAGAAATGAATTCACTTAAAAGTGAAAGATCAGATGAAGAACTGACTTTACTCAAGACTTACAACCAAACATGCATAAGGAATAAGATTTGATAACATAAGAAAACTACATAGTGGACTTTATGTTTTGCAGTTTCAAGCATTCACGAGTGATACAATTTCAATACGCTATTTTCCTGGATACCAAATATTTATTTAGATTGACTCATTCAAATACACGATTATCTCTCAAGTAAATATGCATTTGATCTGAACATTTAATATAAAATCATAAATCATCAATTTGATTGCTAACCAGAAATCGTTATATTTATTATCGTGACACGTGTCACTCCTGCCCAATAATCTACTATTCCTCAAATTACATATCAGGTGAGAAGATTAATCATCTAAGTGATTTCCAAATAAGGTCATTCACGATCACAAACACAAGTCATTGCAAATATTATAAATATATTATAACCTCAAACTATTAACTTGTCATATAGACATTCAAGTTCTAGATTCATTTGGGAGAACAACATATTCACAAATGAAGTCATGTAATTATAAGAGCAGAGACATTAAATTAAACTCAATGATTGCAAGAGAGAGAGATCTCTACTTACCTTAAGGAAACTGAAATTGGCGGCGACGGCTAAGCGGCGCAAGCAACAATTAAGGACCCCCAGCAAACCTGTTCAAGAACAATCACAATTGATATTTGGCAAGACGAGGATTTACGCTAACACGGGGACTTACTTACAAAACTTAAATCACAAGAGAGTTAACAATTTTACTTCCTCAAAAGTGAGGGTAGAGGAGAACCCATGCGGAGACGGAGACTTGGCCGCGCTCGGCTTGGGGAAACTATAAATCAGAGAGGGTTTTTCGAGATTCCACTAATAAAAACGTGGAGCGGCACTGAAAAACACACATACGCAATAGCTAGACAAAAACAAGAGTGGAACAACTCGTATCACGATGTATAAGAAATTTAGGGCACAAAATCAAAATAAAATTCACAGAAAAATCTGAAATCAGGGGAAAGAGAGGATATCTTACCAAGAGAAACCAAAACAAGACCCGAGGAGGAGAGGGAAGGAAACCCTAGGCGTTCCTCTCGCAAAAATCCCGGCAAAAACGAAGGAGAAAGGGATAAATCAGAGCCCACAGAATAGAGGAAGATGGCTGCCGGCCCATGGAGGAAGAGGCACAAGAATCTGGAGACAGGAGCGACAGGGGAAGCGGGAGACGGGATGGACGTCGGGGAAGAGTCGAGAAGCGCTGGGAGGCGGAATGAGGAGAAGTGGGTGTCCAGCTTGCGGCTTGCGGGAAACGGCAAGGAGCAGAAGTTTTTATCGGGGGAGTGACTGGCTCGGGTGCGGTAAAATAAAGGGGCTTAGATGAAAATAGGGGGCTCAGTTATGAATAAAGAGAACCCTAATTGTTTTATTACAAAAATGTCATTAACATCTTATAATTTATTTTTCGGGTTGTTACAAAGGAGAGCAGCGAACAACTATGAGGAGTTGCAAATAGATGGCCTAGCGACAAAGGGAACTCACAGGAAGAAGTCGTGGTGACTAGAAGCAGCGAGCAGGAGGGATGTTTGCACAGGGAGACTTGCAGACAAATGTTTAAGGAAATCAACCTATACGTGGCAAGGAGCGCAAGGGGCAGAAGATGCTACCCAAAGCAGAGCGAGCGGCATGCAGGAGATGGCCATGAGCAGAGCTGAAGAGGCAAGCCGCTGAGCAAGCCGGCGACAACAACACTAGAAACAACGAACGGATTTCTGGCAGGGCCCAGAGAAAAAAGAGAGGAAAAGAAACTATAAAAGCAAGAAGAGGGGAACAAAAGGAGAGGAGGGAACGAGAGCTGCAAGGATGCGGTTAGCGAAGTAGTTAACCACCCAGATTGGCGAGCGAGGGCAAGACCCACGAAAAAAAATCTCAGAATCGTTCCTTGCTTCTGATATCATGTAGAAAAAGTGCCAGAAGATGGAGAAAATCAAGAATTTATTAATTTCACATATATACTCCCTTAAATACATTTTAAGTATTTGTACATATATATAGGAGGAGAAATGAGAGCCTAAACTCTATTCTAAGGTGTGAGACTAATCCCTAAGAGGGCTTTACATAGGCCTCCAAAATGGGCTTTTCATTATAATCCATTCAACACTAATGAACTCAAAAACTTCTAAATACAATATGAGCAAATTGAACCTTGTGTTGTTGATCATGGAAGGAATATCGAGTTGATTATTGAACAACCTCTGATCCATATGGAGGTTGAGATGCATTCAACTATTGGCGGTTTGTTGGCCCTTGTTGATGCTACCCCTCAAGAGTTGAAGATAAATCCTCACACTGAGGAAATTTTTGAGGGGATCTTACTAATTTCAATCTTTGATCCAATCTAAGTTTTACTTTGGGATGAAGATTCGCGATGAGCACATTCATTTGTAATATAGGATTCACCTAATAGATTACTTGTTACATAAATGATGTGGAAGCTTCAGTTTGGATGACATCATCACATAATAGATGTACTAAGAGACCTATGTTCGAGAACTCACACCCAACGATGCTTGTGTGTAAGGTACCAGAGATCATGGTGAAGGGCAAAGGGGGGGTTGTCAGAGTTTGGGAGAGGAATAAAGTAGAGGAAAGAGAGTGAGAGAGAGACAATAGAATTATCAAAGGAGAAATTGGAATTAATTTCATGGATAATACTTTTATAACCAAATACATGACTTATTTATAAAAGAATAATATGACTGTTACTCTGCTATTAAACTAAATACAAATGACTTTTTTAATAAAGAGAAACCATATGCTGCAGGCAGCTCCAAAAATGGGTCAAACCTTGAATCGACTGACGCATGGCTTTGTAATCAGCCCTTCACCGTTGTATCAATCCACCAGATATGAGCACGTGTCCACCAATTATCATGACTCGTCTAAACAAAAATCAGAGTGCGTTTTGGGCGGATCGTGATGCCACATGCATGGACAGAAGAAAATCCATGTTTGTTTGGCGGGAGCTATTATACTGATAATTAGTTTTAAAATACCTACTTTTGAGTAAAATAAATTGTTTTTATACGGAAGCTTTACAATATGATAGTGAGAAATATATGCATATGTATTTTAATAAAAACCCATGATACAAGAATACCAGTGCAATATCATGTAATGACAATCCCAATGGAAATGAATATGCACTAATATCAAATTATAGTAAGTAATTTAATTAGACTAGCAGTTGTCCATGATAACAGAAAAACGACTGATCATAATTATTACATAAAAAAAATCAAATAGTAAAAAAAGTAAAATGCATAGAAACTGACACAGGGAGAATATAAACTTCTAGAGGCAGGAACTTGACGCGGATCAGACTCGAGTAGCAGATGGCGCAAGAATGAACATTAAGGCAATTTCCAAAATAAAAAGGAAAAGACCTTAGAACATTGAAACAAAAAGAAGTGATCAAGGTAAAATTAAGTACAAGCAGAGGAATCAGAAATATATGTGTACCAGTTTTCATGAAGCAAAGCTAACATGACAAACAAGTAAATGAGACAAACAAATATAACTAAAATTATTAGAATACTCCGGAGTATAACATAGATCTGATCGTGTAATGACATAAACTGTAATCAGTGAAAAGTGTAACTGTTTCTATTTGATGCACATGGTGCTAGTATAAGTTTAGATGCAAGGCTTATAAAAATATTTGTGCTTGATATGACCATTTATTAGTTCCTGTTACAAGTGAAGTGAAAACTCGAGTCAAAGTGTCACATCAATTCAACATGACCTTTCAATGATTGATTATGACATTAATGAATTAAAGGATTCATAGATTTAATGATTCATAGCATATCAAGACATGTTACTCATTTATTAATTCAGATATTCAAGAGTAGAATTTATAAACATGAAAAGGGGGGAATCAAGTCATGAAACAATATTTACCTAAGTCTTATAACCAAATATATCTAAGAAGCAAAAAGATCTGATGACACCCAAAACTAGAAAGAGAGTTTTGAACGTTGCGGGTGCGAGAGGTTAAAGTTTTATTAACAAGAATATTTTTCAAGTAAATTGCAGGGGTAAGTTGACATGCATCGGTTCTGGGATGACAAGTACTCATCTAGATTAAACTATTCTAATACACGATTATCTTTCAAGTAAAAAAAATATGTACGCTACGAGCATGATATACAAACACCAATCATATATTTGCTAACCAGAATTCGTTATAAATATTATTATGATACTTATTGTTCATGTTCAACAATCTTTCGTTCTTCCAATTATATATCAAATGAGAAAATCATTCATCTAAGAGATTTCCAAATAAAATCATTCATTATTACAAATCCGTGTCATTTCAAATGTATTAAACCACTAACATATCAATTTAGGCATTCAAGATTTTAATTCGTTTGACAGATCAATATATTCAAGAATAAAGTCATATAATCATAGGAACAGAAGCATTAAATCAAACTCAATGTTTGCAAGAGAGAGAAATCTCTACTTTCCTTTAGGTGAAACTAAAACTAACGATGACGGATAAACGATGCAAACAAAATCGGAAAACTTATTTAAAACTTGTAAGTGAGAGAGTTTGGAAATTTACCTCCCTCAAAGGTGAGGGAAGAGGAGATATCACGAAGAAATTGGAGGCTTGGCGTCATTTACGTTAAGAAAACCCTAAATCAAAGAGAATTTGAGCAATCCCATCAGTTGAATCGAGGAGCGACGTCGGAGATCAAAAATAAATTGGGATTAGTCGATTAAACGATGGGCAAAAATCTAAATCATAACATATACACAATTTGGAGACAATTAATTCCAAAAAGAAGTTCAAGAAAATATGAAAAATGCGGGGAAAAGAGAGATCCTTACCAAAGGAGGCCAAAACCGGGCTCAAAATCCGAGTAGAGGGGGAATCGAGCGAACCCTAGGCCTCCCTCTCGTAAATTCCCGGCCAAGACTGAGAGAGAAGTGGGCTGTCATCCCTAGGAGAGGAGGGAAGGAGTCCTTGCTAAATGAAGAAGGAGAGGGATTGTCGTGCTTGAGGAAATTGGAGGAGCAGGAGAACTGCCGGCCAGAGGAGTTGATGGAAGAGGGTTGCCGAATAGAGAAGGAGGGAAGCAGTCGGTAACCTGAGGAATGAGGAAGGCTGATATTGCAGTCCGGCTAGGGAAAGAGAAGAACCGTCAGCTCCTAGAGAGGAGGACACTGTCAATCCTTGAAGAGGAGGGGGTTGCCGTTCATATCAGGGGGACCGGGAGGAGGAGGTGGCCCCTGGAGAGGAGAAGATATCGGCATGAGACAGTGGACCAAGAGGCGGGAGCAGCAGAGAGGCGGGATCGGGAGTGCGGCTGCACGACTTGCGGGATGTGGGATCGGGAAATAGAGGGGGATGGCTCGATTAAGTATTAGAAGATTAGTTTTTTTATTTATTATAACCATTTTTTTATTATTATAAGTTTTGTTATATTCTCCCCTACTTAGGAAGTTTTGTCCCAAAACTTCCTAAGGATTTCCTGACTAGCGGCTCTTATGGAGAAGATTCAGATGTCGTTCATTACAATAAGATTTGTAAGTCAAGACATAAAAGCTAACTATGAATATACTGAAATAATATGGAGGACAAACGCAGAGACATACCAAGATCAAGAGAAAATTTGCGGATACTTGCTACGCATGTCAGATTCAAGTTCCTAAGTGTACTCCTCAGACTTGTCATGCGTCCAAAACACTCTTACCATAGGAATGACTCTCTTTCGAAGCTTGCATGTTTGATACTCCACCATCTTAGAGGGCTTGACCGGATATGAAATATTGGCCTCGGGAATCACAAAAAATTCTTCAATTAGCTTGAAATTGAGAGGTAAGATTCGAGAATTTGAGAGCGAAAAGATTTTTGCACGAAGCGAAGATAGAACACCAAAAAGGAAAAGAAGATGAATGATAATTGAGTGTCGACAGAAGCAAGTCACTTAAGAAATAGAAGAGCACAAAATAATGCTAAAGTTATTCAGCAGAACAATTTATAAGAACACCCTCATTTCTCTCTTATACAACTGGAGAAATATGCCTATAATCCTTTCAAAAAAAAACTCTATCACAAGATGTATTCTGGTTGAGTCGCTGACGCATAGGAGCTAACTAGCAGAGTAGCAGGTGATATAAGAGGACCAGATGATATTGATAATCAAGCAGAACAAAAAGGACTGAATACGAATACCAGAGACTTGAAACTAGAGATTCTTACACCATCCATACCGTCGGTTATGTAAATCATGTAATAATTATAGTATTTTTATTGGACAACTTTAGATAATGATCATACTAATACAACAATGAAATCATGTGCGATGCTACGCAAATAATAAATTCATATGTTTACAATCATTATGTTTGTTCTTATCTTAACACTTGTACAATGATTTATCATATGAATGCAAATGAATGGATACACATGTCATGTTAAGTACCATTTCGCTTAATATGACATGCATATTATGATACTAACGTCATCGTACTTAGAAATATTAAACTGCTCATAACAATTTAATATTCCCAAGCAGTGTATAGTGGAAATTCATATGCACAAAAATGTTAAGTTTGTTCATAATCTCTTAACATTCATGTGCATATTAATCATGTTTATGAGTGTAGTATGTGTGTGTTTCAAGCGTGAACAATAGATAATGACAAGGTAAGTGATGAAATAATACATGAATATATATTTATATAATGAAATTCAAAATATGTAAAAATTATAAAAATACTTTATCTTAAGAAGCTAACCTCCCTCTGATACTAACTATCATGACCCGTCTAAACAAAGTCAGAGTGCGCTTTGGGTGGATCGTGATGGCATAGGGATGGGCAAAAGAAAATCAATGTCTGTTAGGAGGGAGCTGATATACTGATAATTAGTTTTAAAATAATTACTTTTGAGTAAAATATATTATTTTTATGCGAAATCTTTAAAATATGGCTGTGAGAAATAGATGCACATGTATTTTGATAAAACTCATGATACAAGAATATCGGTGCAATTTCATGCAATGACAATCCCAATGAAAATGAAAATGCATTAATATTAAATTCTAGTAAGTAATTTAATTAGCCTAGCAGTTGTTCATGATAACAAAAAAATGACTGATCATAATTTTTACATAAAAAATATCTGACATTAAAGAAAGTAAAATGCATAGAACCTGACACAACGAGAATATAAACTTCTAGAGGCAGGAACTTGACGCAGATCAGACTCAAGTAGCGGGCGGCGCAGACACGGACACTAAGGCGATTTCCAAAACAAAAAGGAAAAAAATCTTAGAATATTGAAACAAAAAGAAGTGAGTAAGGTAAAATAAAGTACGAGCAGAGAAATCAAAAATATACGTGTACCAGTTTTTATGAAGCAAAGCTAACAAGACAAATAAGTAAGTGAGACAAGCAGATATAACTAAAATTATTAGACTACTCTTGAGTATGACATAAATTCGATCACGTAATGATATAAGATGTAATCAGTGAAAAGTGTAATTGTTTCTATTTGATGCACATGATTCTAGTGTAAGTTCAGATGCAAGGCTTATCAGAAAATTTGTGTTTGCTATGATCATTGATTGGTCCCCATTACAAGTCAGGTGAAAACTTGAGTCAAGTTGTCACATCAATTCAATACTACCTTTTAATGATTGTTTACGACATTAATGAATTAAAGGATTCATAGATTTAGTTATTTCTAGCATATCAGGACATAATACTAATTTATCGATTCAGATATTCAAGAGTAGAATTCACAAACATAAAAAGGGAATCAAGTCATGGAATAATATTTACCCAAGTCTTGTGACAAAAATACCTAGGAAGCAAAAAGATCTAATGACACTCAAAACAAGAAAGAGAGTTTTGAACTTTACAGGTGCGAGAGGTTAAGATTTCATTAACAAGAATATTTTTCAAGTAAATTGCAGGAGTAAGTTGACATACATCGGTTGTAGGATGACAAGTACTCATCTAGATTAAACCATCCTAAGTCACGATTATCTTCCGAGTAAAAAAATATGTACGCTACGAGCATGATATCAAACATCAATCATATATTTGATAACTAAAATTCGTTACAATTATTATCATGATACTTATTGCTTATACTCAACAATCTTTCGTTCTTCTATTTATATATCAAATGAGAAAATCATTCATCTAAGTGATTTTCAAATAAAATCATTCACGAATACAAATCCGTGTCATTCCAAATGTATTAAACCACTTATCAATTTAGCATTCAAGATTTCAACTCATTTGACAGATCAATATATTCAAGAATGAAGTCATGTAATCATAGGAACGGAAGCATTAAATTAAACTCAATGTTTGGAAGAGAGAGGGAGATCTCTACTTGCCTTAAGGTGAGGCTGAAACTGACGGCGGCGGCGCAAACAAAATCAAAAAACTTATTTAACTGTTCAAAAATGATATTTGACAAAACAAGATGTACATCACTAGCACAGGCAATTTCATCAAATAACTTATACGCGAGAGGGCTTAAAATTTTACCTCCCTCAAAGGTGAGGGGAGAGGAGATACCATGAAGAAATTGGAGACTTGGCGGCGCTTAGGTTAGGAAAAAACTAAATCAGTGATATTTTGAGTGATCCCACCAGTTGAATCGAGGAGCGGCGCCGAAGATCAAAAATAAATTAAGATTAGTCGATTAAACGATGACCAAAAATCTAAATCATAACATATACACAATTTGGAGATAATTAATTGAAAAAAAGTTCAAGAAAATCTGAAAAATGCAGGGAAAAGAGAAATTCTTACCCAAGAAGGCCAAAACCAGGCTCAAAATTCGAGTTATGGGCGAATCAAGCTAACCCTGGGCGTCAATCTCGCAAATTCCCGACTGTTAGACTCATTAATCCCATATCGTGTATTCTGATTTATGTTGTTCTCTTCTTATTATATATATCCCCGTTGGACCTTTATTGGAGGTACCAAATCATTCCAATACCGTGTAACATGGTATTAGTGGACGGTTTAGGGCGCTCGGTCCCGTTTCTCCCGTAACTTGCCGCTCTCGTCAAACCCGCACCGTCCCGCTCGATCCTGCTTCGCTGTCGATCCCGTTCCCCGTCGACTGCCGTCGAGCCCGCTCCGCCCTCCCTGTAGCGCTTTGCCGTCGATCCCGCTTCCGCTCCGCTCTCCCTGTAGCGCTTCGCAGTCGACTTTGCCGTCCCTGTATCGCTTTGCAGTTGACCTCGCCGTCCCTGTAGCGCTTCTCCCTGCGCACCTCTGGGCACATCCCTCATCTCGGACGGGGGGGGGGGGGGGGGGGGTGGTGGGTGGGGGGTGGGGGGTGGGGGGGGGGGGGGGGGTGCATGCATTCGTGATGGCTTCCTTCCGCCGGCTTCTTGTTCGCTGATGCTCCCGCAGTCAACCTTGATGATGCGGGTTCCTCTATGCCGCTGATTTTTGCCGTCAACCAGCGCCCCTTCTTCCTTCGCCGTTGATCTTGGTCATGAGTTCCTCAGTTACGAGCACCACTCAGACGACCATTCCCTCAGGGGATTCTATCAAAATACCTTTCCTCCGCATGCGAGGCTTGATACTACTATCCTTACCTCTTCCAACTATGGAAAAAGGGGGTTACTATGTCCCTATCGGGTATCCGACGTACGCACCACCTTACCCGTCTCTCAACTCATGCTGTGGGAAGTACAAAATATGAAGATTGGTATAGTGATAATTGCCGCATCTTTGCTCTTCTCCTGAGCTCCATGGATCCATCCGTTCAGCAAATGTGTAAGAATTGCGACAACACCAAGGAACTATCAGATACACTGCATATGATGTTCTTTCAGGCGAACAATCTCTCTTGTCTTGGTGAACGCTTCCCCAAGATGGTTGAGCTGAGACAAGTGGCACGCCTTGTCACCGAGTACTTCGTGGAATGAAAGGTTTTTGCTGATGAAATCTTAGATCTTTGGGAGATCCCCTCCACTAGGGAAGAGCATCAGGCCCAACATGAGCATCTTGTACTTCTTTGGCTTCTAAATGGGCTTTATCCAAACTTCTCGACAACGAAGACTGAAATGATAGCGAGTCCTTCTACCCTGCAAACTGCTAGTGTGTACCATCGTCTGACTAAAGCCGGTTTAGCATATACTCCATCTGCTCTACATATTTCCTCCGGAGAGTCGATGGCTCTAGCTTCTCGGGGTGGAAGAGGAATTAATCGGGGGGGGGGGAGGGGCACTCTGGTCGTGGTCGTGATACCGACATGAGACATTGTACCCATTGCGGGCGTCGGGGCCACACGAAGGATACATGTTGGGTGGTTCATGGGATGCCAGACTGGGCCTCCAAACCTCCTCCGTCATCTCGCTCTGCACACTTGGCCGACTCTACTTCTATATCTCTGAATCCTAGAACTGTTGTAATATCTGGCGATGAGTATCGTCGCTTGCAGGTTCTCCAGATTGACACTCCGACTCATAGTGCTGCTGTGATCCAAACCACTCAGCCCATTCAGCCTGTTTGCACCTCACAACGTCCCGTCCAGTGGTTGGCAGATTCTGGTGCTTCTGATCACCTTACTAGTACCTCAGGTATCTTACACTCATACAAACCTCATAGTGGGTCTTCAATTACAGTTGCGATGGATTAACTGTACCAATTGTCGGGTTTGGTAGCTGCAATGTGACACCTGACATGACTCTATCCTCCGTTGATCATGTCCCTCAATCTGCTTACAACTTATTGTCAATTAGTAAGCTTACTCGTGATTTTAATTGTATTGTTACCTTCACATTTTCTGGTTGCATTTTTTAGTAACAGTCGTCGAGCCGTATTATTGGTAGAGGAAAGCTGCGTGGTAGCGTCTATCTTCTGGATGAAGTCTCACATCTTGCTTGTTCTGCTGCCTCCACCAAATTTCGGGATCTTCATTATCGTCATGGTCATCCGTCTATGCAGGTCATGCGTCGTCTGTATCCTGAGTTTGGGAAGGTTTCCCATCTTAGCTATGAGTCTTGTTTGTTTGCTAAACTCCACAGAGTTAGCTATGTTCCTCGTCTTGATGTTCGTGATTTTGCGCCTTTTGATTTACTTCATTTTGATGTTTGGGGACCGTGTCCTGTCCCTACGTTGTTAGGACACAAATATTATGTTATGTTTATTGATGATTTCTCTCGAATGACTTGGGTATACTTAATGAAGAATCGTTCTGAGCTACCGTCATTTTTTCAAAATCTAAAGAATAAAATCTTTACTCAATTCTCTGTTTGTCTTAAGTGTCTTCAAACAGATAATGGTTGGGAATACATATCTCAGTCTATGTCTAACTTTCTCTCTGACAAATGTATCCTTTATCAAACCATCTGTCCTGATACCCCCCAACAAAATGGTGTTGTCGAGAGGAAAAATTGACACCTACTTAAGGTCACCCAGGCCATTCTTCACCATAGGCACGTACCCAAACACTTCTCGGGTGAGGCAGTTCTTACCGCTGCACACCTCATTAATCATCTTCCCACGCATATCCTCGAGGGGGAGACACCCTATCACACTCTTTACCCAAACCTTACTGGTCCCCTTCTAACTTTGAGGGTCTTTGGGTGTGTTTACTATGTTAGGGATGCTCGTCCCTATGTCTCGAAACTTGATCCTCGCTATTTGAAATGTATTTTTCTTGGCTATTCTCGGACTACTAAAGGATATCAGTGTTATTCTCCCGATCTCCACAAATACATTATCTCCTCGGATGTTGTCTTCCTAGAATCAGACTTTTACCTTTCTAGTGGATCACCATGTCCTGAATCATCTCTTGATGCTATCTTGGTTCCTCGTCCTGCACCTGCACTTCTCTCTCCGACTGACCTTCTGTATTCCCTTTGGGGGCAAGTTTACTCTCGTCGCTCTTTTGATAGTACATTAGTGCCACCACCTCAGCCTACCTCTCCCACCGATGATATGCCGACTGTTTCTACGGAAGCACCTGCTAGCGTGCCTGCTGCTTTCATGTCGTCAGTCCAGATCTCCATATTGTAGTCCGGAAAGGAAGTCAGACTTGTTGGGATAAACCTCTATATGTTAGTTCTTACTAGGGATTGTCAGCCTCTCATGCTGCCCTGCACTCCACTCCGGATCAATACCGTCTACCCTCTACCGTTGCAGAGGCCAAGGCACTATGAATTGACATCTTTTCAACTTAACAACACATGAGACTTGGTCTCCTTACCTACTGGCAAGCGGGCTATTGAATGCAAATAAATCTATTCTATCAAAGTCAATGCCGATGGTTCCCTCGATGGCTTGAAGGCCCGCTTGGTTTCCAAAGGTTATGCTCAAACTTATGGCGTGGATTATGATGAAACATTTGCCCCTGTTGCTAAGATGTCCTCTATCTGCATCCTGCTCTCTCTGGCAGCCTCTCACCAGTGACCCTTGTACCAGTTGGACATCAAGAATGCATTTCTTCATGGGTCCTTAGAGGTGTATATGGAACAACCACCTGAGTTCGTTGCTGAGGGGGAGCGTAACAAGGTGTGTAATCTCCGGAAGTCGTTATATGGATTAAAGCAATCCCCTCGAGCATGATTTGCTCATTTCCGATTTGTGGTCACTCAATTCGGGCTTACCAAGAGTACAAAATACTCGTCTCTCTTTTATCAGAACTCTTCGGCTGGTACTGTTCTTCTAGTGATTTATGTCGATGATATTGTCATCACAGGCAACAATTATGACGGGATAATAAATCTCAAGGCATTCTTACACTCCAACTTTCAGACAAAAGATTTGGGCTCATTTCGGTACTTCCTAGGGATTGAAGTTGTTAATTATGATGATTCCCTCTTTATTTGTCAACGTAAATATGCTCTTGATCTTCTATCCGATCGTGGAATGTCTAACTGTGGCCCTATGGATTCTCTACTTGAACCTGGGGAAAAATGTCTTCATGTCGAAAACATACCATTTGATTCACCAGAAAAGTATCGTAGAATAGTTGGTAAACTTAACTATCTTACTATGACTTGTCCTGACATTGTTTGTGCTGTAAGTAAGGTCAGTCAGTTCATGGTTGCTCCAACTATCTCTCAATGAGAATCTGTTCTCCGGATCGTCAGATATATAAAGAAAGATCCTGGTCTCTGGATATCATACAAGAATCGTGGTCATTCTAATATTGAGGCATACTGTGACTAACAGGGCAGGCTGCTTAGCCACCCGAAAGTCAACCACGGGATTTACTATCTTTATGGGTGAAAATCTCGTCTCCTGGAAGAGCAAGAAACAGACCACTGTTGCTAGATCTAGTGTTGAGCCGGAATATCGGGCTATGCCCCACTCTGTTGCTGAGATCATGTGGGTTATACTGATTCTTGGTGAAATCGGGTACCATGTTCAAGATCCCACTCTTCTATGGTGTGATAATCAGGCTGCGATACAGTTAGCTACTAATCCTGTGTTCCATAAACGCACAAAACACATAGAGGTCGACTGCCATTTTGTAAGGGAGAAGAATGAAGAAGGTCTTATTTCTCTAAGTCACGTGAAAACCGATGATCAAGTTGTAGATATTCTTACCAAGGGAGTTACATGAGTCAGAATGAACTTTATATGTAACAAGCTAGGTCTGGGAAGTTCCCACGACGCAACTTGAGGGGGAGTGTTAGACTCATTAATCCCATATCGTGTATTCTGATTGTATGTTGTTCTCTTCTTAATATATATATCCCCCTTGGACCTCTATTGGAGGTACCAAATCATTCCAATACCGTGTAACACTGACCAAGACTGAGAGAGAAGATGGTTGTCAGCCCTAGGAGAGGAGGGAAGGAGTCCTTGCTGAATGGAGAAGGAGAGGGACTGTCGAGCTTGAGGAAATTAGAGGAGCAGGTGAAGTGCTGGCCAGAGGAGTTTATGGAAGAGGTTTGCCAGACAAAGAAGGAGGGAAGCAGTCGGCGGCCTGAGGAAGGGGGAAAGGCTGATATTGCCGGCTAGGGAAAGAGAAGAACCGTCGGCTTTTGTAGAGGAGGAGGTTGCCGATCCTTGAAGAGGTGCGGGGTTGCCGTTCAGATTAGGGGGGTGGAGCAGGAAGAGGCGACGTCCCCTGGAGAGGAGAAGCTATCGGCCTGTGACAGAGGAGCAGGAGGCGAGAGTGGCAGGGAGGCACGATCGGGAGTGTGGCTGCGCGGCTTGCGGGATGCAGGATCGGGAAATAGAGGGGGCTGACTCTATTAAGTATTAGAGGATTAGTTTTTTTTATAACCCCTTTTTTATTATTATGTGGGTTGTTACAACGACTGAAACAATTCCCTATCCTTTATAACATTGATGTCCTCATCGATAATCTTCAGATTTGAAAAACCCTAGGACGGCAGCGGAGGCGATGATCCGTAAGATGAGGTGATCTTCTTCCAGCGATCCGTCGTCGGAAGAAGCTCACTGAGGCGATGATCCAGTGAGTTGATGACGTTGTCCTTCTGATAAAACCTGGAGTTTCCTAGAGCTAGGATTTAGCCACGAAGGGAAGCTACTGAATGTTTAAGAGTGAATGACGCTTCTAAGATGAGTAAGTAACCTCGATCTGGAGAATGATGTAGATTTCTGGTTTCTTCCTCTCTTTTTTTTAAAGTAGATCGACGTCGCGGTGTGGTGTTTGCTTCTCTTGAGTCCAAGTAGGTACTAATAAATCGTGCCGCTCCTTAGTGTTGAAGTTGTTAGTGTCTGCTTAGTTGATATCAAGTTAGCCGGTAATGTTTCTAGATCCTCCAAAGTACTGTCTTCAGGCGGAAGATCCTTCCACTGGAACAATCCTTGAGTAACAGTTTGGTTATTCCAGATGATCTGGCGCAAATTGATTACGGCTAGAGGAGTATGTACTGACATATTCCTGAAACTGTGAGTTGGTAAGGGCGTAATATGAATTCCATCTTGCTCCTTGTATGCCTTTAAGAGTGAAGTGTGTAACACGGGGTGTATCTTACAATCTGCAGGAAGTAGCAAACGATAAGCACATTCTCCGATGAGAGGGAAAGGTCCGTAATATCTGAGGGCTAGTTTTCAGCTATATTTTTTTTGTAGAGTAAGCCGACGATACGGATGTAGTTTTAGCAATACCTATTCATCCTTCTGGAACTCAATGTTTTCTCGCTTCGTATTGACATACATCTTCATGCAGTGATGTGATCACTGTAGGTTTTCCCGTAATTGATGAATGAGTCTGTCCCAGGTTTGTAGTGTCAATTCCATATCTTCATTAGAAGTACTCCCTGCACAATAAGATTGAATCCCAGGGGGCATCCGACCGAACTTGACCTCGAATGGGGTCATGCCAATCGAGGTATTAAACGAGTTATCAAAATGAAACTCTGCTAACTTAAGACATCTAAACCATTTTGGGGTCAACATGAGTAAAAATACATAGATATTACTGTAGGCAACAATTAGTACGTTCAGTAAGTCCGTCAGTTTGAGGGTGATAGGATGAACTATAGTGTAATTATGTTCCCTGTAATTTGAATAAATCACTTCGAAAAATATTTAAAAATATAGAATCGCAATCCGAGATTATTGAAGTAGGAATGCCGCGTTATTTTCCTACTGTCTCCCAAAATACCACTACAACTAAGGGTGCCGTGAGTGGGGGAGACATCGGGGCAAAGTGTGCGGACCTTATAGTCTATCTGGCAGCCTGGCGGTTTGGCGGCTTGATCCAGGAGGTCTGGTAGCTTTGCGTTCTGCGATTAGCCTCGGCACTCTGGTTCCGCTGTATTGCGGACTGCCTTGGCGGCCTGGTGGATTGATAGTGGTGGTTAGCCCTGGCGGGTTGGTTCCGCTGTTTTACGGACTGCCTCTGGCAGTCTGGTCAGTATTCTAGCTAGCTGGGAATCATTCAAACCTGCTGTGGGTTTGGGGGACAAGGAGTTCTAGTCGCTGCGGATAGAAGGAGCGGCCTGAGCAGTTTAAGCTGTAGATAGAGGCAAAGTTGAAGCTGCAGGTACAGACGGGTGTTGCGGCCTGATGATCAAGGGAGCTGACCTGGAGTTTGACGGTTTTATGCATCTATCCGCCTGTGTTGAGCGGACTACTGATCGGTGCTGTGGTAGCGGGCTATGTAGAGACAGACGGTTACTTATGTGGAGCAGGCAGACTGCCTAACCGCTCGGTCTTAGCGGTCTGAAAATTTTTTAACCGCCTATCCGCCTATTGTATTTTAGTCACACATTGTCTGTTGTATATTCCATCTCTTTATTCTCCCTATAAATAGAGATCATACTCTTGTAATTTAACTTTTTAAGTAATTCAAATCTTGTTATTTAGTTTTTTCCTCGTATGATATCAAAGCTCTCCCGATCCTTGCAGTTTCCGGTTTTCTAACCGCCCGGTTTGTACTTCTGTGAACCTTGCGGTTTCCGATTTTCTAACCACCCACTTTGTTCTTCTTTGCTCCTTGTGGATTCCGGTTTTTTTACCGCTCGCCTTCTGCGGTTTCTTTGATTTCTGCGGATTTCACTTTGTTCTCTCTATTCTCCTGCTGTGTTTTTCAGTCTAACCATACATCGTCGTTTCTAGCCGCCTTCTTTATGACAGATATCGAGTACTCTTCCGGTCTATCCGCATCCTCTTTTCAAACCACACTAGTTTTTATTTCTTCTGGCAATCTTGGAACTATTTCCAAGTTGACCGACTCGAATTATTCAGACTGGAGCGTTTCGTTTGTGTTCTTGCTGAGGTCTCAACGTGGATCTGCTGCATTTGATGACTAGGATGCCAGTGATGCCTTGGTCAGGACGTGGCTTGCCAATAGTCTCTCTGATGACTGTCTTCCTGTTATTCGACATGATGAAACAGTTAAATCCGCTTGGACGGATCTTGCTGCTCTGTATTCAAAAGATGCTCAGACCTCGCGCATATACACGTTATATGCCGATTTTTTTGTCCGCCGTACTTTGACTCCTGCTGCTCCTATCAGGAGGTGCAAGCCCTTGGCCCTGAAATTTTACAACATCGTCTGTTCTCCGCTGATTTGGCTGAGCAGCACAAACACTTCCAGGAGCTTCTGATTCTGTGTTATCTTCTTCGCCTTCCGGACTCTTATGATATGATACAACAACAAATTCTTGGCGAAGCTGATTCTCCCGCTCTTGATGTTACCGCTCCCCGTATTGCAGCTGTTACCACTCTTATTCAGTGCCCTCTGCTTGCCTCCCCACCCCCTCCTGACACCTTCGTGTTGGGATTTTCTTCACGACACAACACATTGTGCGCAGCGGAAATAAAGAACAAGAAAAACCCAAAGAATTCCGATTTGACAATATACATGAATCAAGAAGTAGAATTTGCTATAAATAAAATTACCTTTGTGGGATTGAGTCAATACTTAACCTAGATGCTCCAGAAAAATCAGCCGACCACTTAGCGGCTCGAGTCTTGAGCGCAAAAAAGTATATCCGCGCCTCTACAGGAAATCCACACGATCAGGAGAACCCGCAGTCACTTGTCGAACAAGCATTAGGTCGGGAGAGGACACTCAGAGTCTCCACAGACTGCTAGATTTATTATAGGAAAGACGACGACGACACTCGCCGGGATCGGGATCGGCGACGGCGGCGGGATCGACGGAACGCTTCCGTCGGTCTTTTAGGTTTCTCGTCTTTTCGCACAATGCGGCTCTTGTGTTTAGAAGAATAATCGCTTAATCACTTCTTGAAGAAACTCTAAAGACTTCTATTTATACCCAAGGAATAAACAGAACAGTTTCCGCCGCTATCCGCAGACCCAGGACTTAACTACAGAACTTTGGCCAGACAACCCTTGTCTCGACGAATCGTCGAGTATCCATGACATATATGACGAATCATCGAGTATCATCTCATACTCGACGAATCGTCTAGTATCCATAGGACACACGACGAACTCAACGCCATCCTCAGATGAGTCAACGCTTGACTCTGCGAAGGCGTTGAGTGGACTCAACTCTGTCAACGCTTTCTGCGCCAAATTCGACCAATCGTCGAGTATCATTCATACTCGACGAATGACGTTGAGTGCACTCAACGCACTCAACGCCAAAAGCCAGATTCGTCGAATGATGTTGAGAGAACACAATACACTCAACGCCTAAGTGACAGATTCGTTAAATAAACTCTTTACTCGACGAATGACGTTGAGTGAACTCAACACAGTCAACGCCTGAGACCCAGACTCAGCGAGTCAACATCTTGACTCAACGAATCGCCGAGTATAGTCAACACACTCAACGCTTAAGTGTCATACTCGTCGAATCAACACTTTGACTCGATGAACCGTTGAATACACTCAACACACTCAACGTCGCTATTCGAGGAGTTAACGCTTAACTCGACGAAAGCGTTGACTGGTCTCAACGCACTCGACGCCATTAAGCTAGGTTCAACTAAGTCTTATCAACTCATTATATGAGCTAAACCATACAAATCCAATCTCTCAATTTCTCCACAATCTTATGTGCGATCCTGATAGGCTCATACTGAGTTGGCAGTGAGGCCACATGCTTGATCGCTTGCAGATCACAATGATAACACCAACAGTCTTCCACTTGATCTTGAAATTATCAAACAAAACTTCACAAACAATGAGTGACATCTAACAATACATCATTGCTCCCCAAACAGTAAGAGTTAATAAACTCAAAAGCTATTGTGACCAATGTTACAGTGTTGTCATGTCTTTTCGTCCCTTACATCCAGATAGAACTAGAGGTATAGACCGTGTCACTCTCATAATTGTTCAATCACAGTTTCCTGATCTAGAATGGACTTCAAAAAATTGGTGAGCTCAATATCATATATTGACTCAACCAAGCATGTCCATGTATTTCTCAGTCCCATTCCATCAATGGGCCCATGCATGCAACTCCTGTCATAAAGGAGGAGAAATCTCATCTTTGCTCACACGCAAGCACCCAAATGATTCATAATGTACCCAATAACCACCTTTATCATTTAACTTTTTCAAGACTGGACTTTTGATGACATCAAAACACACTCTTCCTCACTCGATAAATGTTGTGACTTCGGGTCAAACGACCACAAACACCTTTGCCACTTGAGTCATACTTGTAAAACGTTTATATAACAATCCACAAAGTATTCTCATGATGGGTCTGTGATCTGTACAAATATTACACTGATTTTTGGACTCATCTGGGTCAGTTTTATCGTCTTAGCACTGCACTTGAGAGCTATAACTGCTTATATTTGCTTACTTGCCTATTTCATGATTAAATGCACTTTAGGCCCGTTTTCTGTGTGTTTTAAATGTTTCTGTATTTCCGTTTGTTTTACTTGTTCTCTCGCCGTGTCTTGAGAATGTGGTGTGCACTTTTGGTGGCCTATCTGCCTCTTCTGCTGGTGCATGGGTCGTGTGCGTGCTCCGGAACCGCTTGGGAGACCCCGACGATACAAGAACACTGCGCACGATCACTGGACTCACTGCGCACGACCACTGGTCGTGCGCCACTGATCGTGCGCATTATATTCTCCTTTTTCCCAGTTCTGTCTTAGCCAATCGCACGATCAGTGGATTCAGTGCGCACGACCACCGGTCGTGCGCCACTGATCGTACGCATATCTGCTGATGTTTCTGTCTAAGTTACAGGTTTAATTGGAAATTGCACACGATCATCGACCGACAGTGCGCACGACCACTGGTCGTGCGCCACTGATCGTGCGCTCTGCTTATTCTGCCTCCGTATTTAAGGGCCTGCTCCGCGATTTAGGGAAACGCTGGTCATTTCTGCGATCAAGGAGTGCACGGGAAGTGTCGTTCTACTTCTCCAGCTGCTCCATCCACCTCCACCTTCATCCGGAGTCCGTAACCGGTGATTCCGAAGCTTTCCAAACCCTCCGGCGAAGCTCCCGACAATTGATGACCTCAACTCTAAGCTTTCCACCGGAGTTGGAGAAGAAGACGACCTAGAGAACGAACTCAAAGGCCTTCGAGGTGACAGCTCGTTGGTACCGGAAGCCTCCTCGGACTGAGCCCGAAAGCGGATTGACAACTCGCTATTCCGGCCACGACCTGCGGTGGACCTTCACCCTCTAGTGGTTTACTCCTCTTCCCCTTCCTCCGTTGTATGGAATGATTTGATATTGTAATGAACTACATTTTCTACTCTATATCTAAGTGGATGTTTGCAGTTTTCATTTGCTTTTGAGTTGTGTGTTGTGAATGCGCCTCGCCCACTCCACATCCACTTCATACTCTTGTTTCACCCGATTGCACTCCGCACAAGAACACTTCCATCAATTAGCTTTCCGTCCACTCGCCCAACCGAAGTTCGGCATCGCGGCCGATACACTCACCTCACCTTGCGAAGCGGTGCCTTCGACCCGCATAGCCTTAATTAGTTTATTAGATCAAGAAACCACAATCTCACAAGCCCCCTTTTTAATCTTTTCTAAGTATAACCCTCATAATGATATTTTCTGACTGTCGCCGCTCTATGCTAATTGCATTCCTCAAGAGACCGACACTCGGGGATTTATTCCCAAATTTTATTACCTGTGCGACCGGTGCGCTTGTCGATTTCCACGCATCAAGTTTTTGGCGCCGTTGCCGGGGAATGCAACTATAGAGCGACTCAGGATGACTGAAAATATTGTTATAAGAGTTAGTGTTTTTTACTGCTGTTTCCCGGACGAAAGATTATTCGTCAGACATCCTCCTAATCCAAACTTTCTACTTCGGCATCTCAGACAGATTCCGACCATTAGTCGACGTCGCAGCCGGCGGAACTCTGTTTAACAAATCCAGCGAGGACGCCTGGGAAGTAATAGACAACATTGCCCAAACTAGTAGGCATTGGAACTCTCCGCCTTCTCCCGACCTTCCGGTAGAGATAAATTCAGTAGTCTCTGATGAAGCCACCGACCGCAATCCCTCGTCAAAGACAGGGCAATTTTTCGCTTATGCGTGCAAAATGGAGATGTTCAACGACCAAGCCACCACCATTCAGCGCCTACAAACCATCATAGGGATTCTCACGGAAACGTTATTATGTTCAGTCGATCAGAAACAGGAAACGGTACATACAATGAGATTGAGAAGCTGAAAAAGCCTAGAGAGGGCCTCGCCTCCTGATCCTCCCGCACAATCACTCCGCGAGCCCATTGCCGATTCGATAAAGGAACCTCTGTCCTCACCGACCGAGCAAGAACCCATGACAGTACCACAACCTGTGAAGAACGCCGTGAAGCCTCCATTTCCCCACCGACTGCAAAACGAAAAGGCTGAAAAACAATTCCATAAATTCCTCGAGATCATGAAAGGAGTCCAAATAAGCATACCTCTGACAGAAGCTATCACTCAGATCCCAGGATATTCCAAGTTCCTAAAGAACCTCATCTCGAGGCGTAAATTTTTAGAAGGACTGAAAACGATCAACCTCACCGAAGAATGCTCAACTCTCCTCGCCAACTATTCCCCAACAAAACGCAGAGATCCGGGCAGTTTCACCATCCCCTACAGAATCGGCCTCCACAGATTCGGCCGCGCATTATGTGATTTGGGAGCTTCGATAAATCTAATGCCGCTCTCCATCTTCCACGAGCTAGGAGTTGGGATTCTACAACCCACCCACCTGAGGTTGCAATTAGCTGACAAATCAATAAAAAAACCGGTCGGGATAGTCGAAGACCTCACTGTCATGGTCAACAACCTCGCCTTCCCAGCAGATTTCGTCGTCCTCGACATGATGGCCGATCCCAAAGTACCTATAATCCTAGGACGGCCCTTCCTTGCCACAGCCCGTGCCATTATCAACGTCGACCAAGGAGAGCTAACCCTAAGCCTGGGGGAAGAATCGATTTCTTTCAACGTCCACGAACCTCCCCAACATCTCAGAATCACCAACTGCGAAGAAGCAGATTTGATAGACGAACCAGACATGCACAGCGAAATGATTCTTGACCAAGCCGAGCCAGCGTGGGAAGAGGAAGACGCGCCCGACACAACTGTCCGAACTAATGTCCCGAGAACCCCGCATCCGACCAAAGAACCTTTCATCGCATCTACCATCACACCCACTGCCGCAACTCTGAAGTCGCTGCCCGAATCCCTGAAATACGCATTCCTAGACGAAGGCACAGCGTGCCCGGTCATCATCTCTGCATCCCTCTCCGCCGACAACGAACTCGCCCTGGTCGATGTCTTAAAGAAATACAAAAATGTTTTTGGACGATCATTAGCCGACATAAAAGGGATCAGCCCGGCGTTTTGCATGCACAAGATTCTGCTTGAAGATCAATACTGTAAAAAGTAGCGAACACGCGGCTAAAAAACGGATAGAAATTTGAATAATTGAAATTTTATTATCCAAAAAAGATATCATTTACAAAGGTATGACCTCTCTTTTATAGAATAGAGGAGATATGAGAGAGTACAAACAAACAATGTGAGACTAAACATGTACAATGCTGAGCGGCTAGAAATAAAGGAGACCGCACAGGCCGCGCGGTTAGACCGATAAGAACAAGCCGTAACGGGAGGCCGATAGACCGTCCGGTCTCCAGGCTTCTGAGTTAGACCGCCAGACCGCTCGGTCAACAAACTTCCAGACAAGACCGCAAGGCCGCCCGGTCTAATACTTCAACACTCCCCCTCAAGCTGGAGCATATATATCAATCATGCCCAGCTTGTCACAAATGTGGAAGAAGGAAGTAGAGACCGGCTTTGTGAAGATATCTGCCAATTCCTTGTCAGAGGTGACAAACGGAGTACAAATCTGTTTCTTCAAAATCTCTTCCCGAATGAAATGGCAGTCAACCTCTATATGCTTTGTTCTCTCATGGAAGACCGGATTTCTGGATATGTATATAGCGGTCTTGTTGTCACAGAACATAGGAAGAGGATAGTCATAGACTTCTCCTAGGTCAAGCATGAGAGCCCGTAACCACTTTAACTCACACGTGCTTGACGCCATACTCCGGTATTCGGCTTCTGCACTGGATCTAGAGACAACAGACTGTTTCTTGCTCTTCCAACTGACAAGATTTCCTCCGACAAAAGTACAAAAACCCGATGTGGACTTACGATCGCCTTTATCATCCGCATAACTGGACTCTGAGTAGGCCTCAATCCTCAGATGACCATTCTTCTGAAAGATTAGCACTTTGCCTGGTGCTGCTTTAACATACTCTAAAATCTTCAAGGCAGACTGAAGATGACACTCCCTGAGAGCTTGCATAAACTGACTGACCTTGCCTACGGCATAGGAGATGTCAGGTCTGGTCACCGTGAGATAGATGAGTTTGCCCACCAAACGTCTGTACCTTGTGACATCAGATAGAGGAGGCGAGTCATCCGTCCATGTTTTGTCTTCTCCAATAGCCATGGGAAACCGGGCCGGTTTGGCACCTGTCAATCCTGCCTCTTGTAGAAGATCAAGGGCATACTTCCTTTGAGAGAGAATCAATGAGCCAGGCTTCCGAGAGATTTCTATCCCCAAAAAGTATTTCGGGGAGCCCATATCCTTCGTGACCAGGTGTTGGCGGAGGTGTTTCTTCGTCAAATCCACCCCAGCTGGGTCATCGCCAGTAAGAAGAATATCATCGACATACACTGCCAAAACCATCAGTCCTGAGTCCGTTTTGCGAATGAATAAGGAGTGGTCGGCCGAACTCCTTGCAAAGCCGATGGTAGCCACAATACCACTAAACTTGTCGAACCATGCCCGGGGGCTCTGCTTTAAGCCATAAATGGCCTTCTTCAAATGGCATACGCGTGTCTCCCCCTGAGCAACATACCCAGGAGGTTGCTCCATGTAGACGTCCTCCTGAAGATCGCCATAGAGAAAGGCATTCTTGACATCAAGCTGGGAAATAGCCTAATCCCGGTTAACAACCACAGAGAGAAGAACTCGGATGGTGCTGAGGCGAGCAACCGGAGAGAAAGTGTCAAAGTAATCAATGCCGTAAGTCTGAGTGAAGCCTTTGGCCACCAGCCGGGCCTTATAGCGATCCACAGTGCCATCGGGGCGAAACTTCACAACAAAGACCCAGCGACAGCCAACCACATCAGTGCCCACTGGGGGAGGAACAAGGGTCCAGGTGCTCCATTCAGTAAGAGTAGCCATCTCTTCATCCATGGCAGACTTCTAGTGAGGAATGACAAGAGCCTCCTGGTAGGTGCGGGGAGTAGTGGCAGCGGAGATAGCCAAGGCAAAACACCTGCGAGAAGGGGAAAGCCGATCATAGGAAACAACAGCCGCCAGCGGGTGTTGAGTACACGCCCGCACCTCTTTGCGAAGAGCAATGAGAAGATCCAGGTCGACGGGAGCCTCAGCGACCGGAGCGTCCGTGGCGGAGAAGGCTGGCCCGGGACTAGAGAGAGACGGCGGCGGAGAACAGGGAGGAGGTGGAGAGGATGAGACGGACAGAGGAGGAGACAGAGGAGGAGAGGAGGGAAGACATCAAGAGGCGGGGAAGGAACGGAGAGAAGCGGTGGAGAAGCAGAGACAGCAGGTGGAAGAGAGGAGTCAAGAGATAAGTAGGAAGCATTCTCGAAGAATGTCACGTCCGCGGAGACAAATTGTTTGCGCAGAACGGGGTCAAAACAACAATAGCTTTTTTGAGTGCTAGAGTACCCCAAAAAGACACACTTGGTGGACCGGGGGGAAAGCTTGTCGCGGGTAGCGGATGGAGCGTGAACGAAAGCCGTACACTCAAAGACGCGGAGAGGGAGAGGAAAAGGTTTCTTGTGGGGGTAGAGAATGGAGAAGAGGGTCTGGCCGTGGAGAACCGTGGACGGAAGACGATTGATGAGATAACAGGCGAGTAGCACAGCGTAGCCCCAGTAGGAGCGGGGTACGTGCATCTGCGTCATGAGAGTGCGAGCGACATCAAGGAGGTGACGGTTTTTACGCTCCGCCACCCCATTCTGCTGAGAGGTGTAAACACAGGTGCTTTGATGAAGAAGACCATGTTGCCGAAAGAAAGAGCAGAATTCATGAGTAAGATATTCCTTAGCATTATCAGAGCGTAAAACTTTAATAGAAATGCCAAACTGAGTCTTAATCATAAAATAAAAGGTTTGCCAGATAGAAAATAGTTCAGAGCGATCTTTTAATAGATACACCCAGGTACATCTATAAAAATGATCTATAGAGGTTACAAAGTAGGAACTACCCCGACCAACGGTAAGGGTAGGAGCAGGACCCCAAACATCAGAATGAATGAGATCAAACGGACGAGAGGAGCCACGACCTTGATTCGGCGGGAAGGAGGAGCGATGATGTTTGCCAAGCTGACACGCATCACAGTTGAGCGGAGGACTGGTCGAAGGTAAGTGGGGCAGAAGCTGGCGAAGAATCCGAGGAGGAGGATGTCCAAGGCGAAGATGTCATTGAAGCAGATCTGTAGAGGAGGAGGAGTGAGCGGACAGAGCGGAAATGTTGTCGAGGAAATAGAGGCCGCCGCTCTCAGTCCCAGTAGCAATCGTCCGCTGGGTCCTCGGGTCCTGAAAAGAACAAGAAGTGTGAGTGAATAAGACAGAGCACTGAAGTTGTCGGCATAAAGTAGTAATAGATAATAAGTTGCACGGGAATTTCGGGACATAGAGAGTGTCCTCCAAACGAAGCGACGGAGTGACCTGAACCACTCCCGTCCCAAGCACCGGGGACGGTGAACCATCCGCCACACGAACCGGGGGGAGGCGGTCATGTGTTTCGAGGAGAGAGAAGCAATGAGGGTTGCCAGTCATATGATTTGTAGCACCCGAGTCAATCAGCCATTTACCTTGGGTAACGACGTGGGCACTACCTGAAGTCGTGGCCACAGAAGCAGATGGCCGAGAGGAGGCGGAGGGCGAAGAGGAAGCATCACCGGAAGGGCAAAGATGAGGATGTTTCTGTCAGCAGCGGTCAACAGAATGGCCGGTACGACCACAGTGAGAGCAAAGGAACCTGGACGAACCACGCCCGCCTGAGTGGCTGCGGCCACTAGGACCCCCCCCCCCCCCCCCCCTGCTGAGACTGGTGAGCATAGGAGTCCTGGGAAGGAGGGGAGGCCAACAGAGGGCGCTGGAGCAGCGAAGTAACAGCAGCAATGCGAGCCGCGGTGGCATCCAAAGTAGAAGATTCCGCCTCACCCAAGATCTGCTGGCGGATCATATCATACGAGTCGGGAAGACGGAGAAGATAACAAACAACCAGGAGTTCCTGGAAGTGTTTGTGCTGGTCGGTCAAGTCTGCGGAGAAGGGACGATTCTGTAGGATCTCTGTGCCAAGAGCCTGAACCTGCTGGTAAGCCGCATCAGGAGACATGGAGGGGCGGGCGAAGAGGTCCGCATAAAGAGTATAAATGCGGGACGTTTGGCTCCCCTTCGAATAGAGAGCAGCTAGGTGAAGCCAGGCGGCCTTGACCGTCTCATCATGGCGAATGACGGGAAGGCACTCATCAGAGAGGCTGTTGGCCAGCCAAGTGCGGACAAGGGCATCACTCGCATCCCAGTCATCAAATTCAGGAGAGTTGAGAGGAGGAGGGTCATCGGTGAGGTGATGACGCTTGCGCTGAGAGCGAAGAAGAAAGGTGAAAGAAACGCTCCAATCGGGATAGTTGGAGCCAACAAGCTTGGAAAGCGTGCCAAGGTTGCCCGAAGGAGTAGGAGGAGCTGCAGGAGTAGTGGAGGTAAAGATAACGGGGGTGGAGAGACCGGAAGTGGTCATAGAGACGGCAGGAGACCGCGCGAGAAGAAGAGGAGCCGCGGCGAGAAAGAAAAGGAGAGCAAGCCGCACGACCTAAGGAAGAGGCCGGGACACAAGAAGAAAGCCGCAGCGAACAAGGCAAAACCGCAGCGGGCTAAAGAGAAGAAGCTGCAGCGGCACGGTGGCAGAATACCAGCGGCCAGGAAGCAGACCAAGCACTGGGAAGAGGTCGCGCGAACTGTAAAAGTTCGAGCGAACAGAAGAGAAGAGGAAGCAAAGGACCCAAGAAACCAGGTCGAGAACAGACCGAGGAAAGTCGCGCGAACAGGGGAAGCCGCGCGAACAGCCAGCGGTCAGAGGATACAAAACAAGCCGCGAGAACAGGTCGCGGAAGAAGAAACAAGCCGGACGTACAGAGAGAGCAGAGTCAGGTGGAAAGGACCGAGTCCTTTGATACCATGTAAAAAGTAGCGAACACGCGACTAAAAAACGGATAGAAATTTGAATAATTGAAATTTTATTATCCAAAAAAGATATCATTTACAAAGGTATGACCTCCCTTTTATAGAATGGAGGAGATATGAGAGAGTACACACAAACAATGTGGGACTAAACATGTACAGTGCTGAGCGGCTAGAAATAAAGGAGACCGCACAGGCCGCGCGGTTAGACCGATAAGAACAAGCCGTAACGGGAGGCCGATAGACCGCCCGGTCTCCAGGCTTCTGAGTTAGACCGCCAGACCGCTCGGTCAACAAACTGCCAGACAAGACCGCAAGGCCGCCCGGTCTAATACTTCAACAAATACAAACCGTCGGCACAACCTCAAAGGAGACTGAACCCCAAGATGCATGAAGTGGTACATGCAGAAGTAATAAAATTGCTTGACGCGGGTGTCATTTACCCAATCAGCGACAGCAAATGGGTAAGCCCAGTACAAGGGGTGCCCAAAAAGGGCGGGATTACCGTGGTGGCCAACGAAAAGAATGAATTATTACCCACCCGCGTGGTCACCGGGTGGAGAGTCTGCATAGACTACCGAAAACTGAATGAGGCTACACGCAAAGATCACTTCCCGCTACCCTTCATCGACCAGATGCTGGAAAAATTGGCCGGTCAGGAATACTATTGTTTCCTCGACGGATATTCAGGATACAATCAAATCACAGTTGACCCCGACGACCAAGACAAAACAACGTTCACGTGCCCATCCGACACCTTCGCGTTCAGGAGAATGCCATTCAGATTGTGCAACGGCCCAACAACATTCCAGCGATGCGTGATCGCCATCTTCGGCGACATGATCGGAGACTTTCTCGAAGTCTTCATGGACGACTTTTCCCTTTTCGGGAACAGCTTCGATTCCTGCCTCGCGAATCTAGCCAAAGCTCTGAAGCGGTGCGAAGATACAAACCTCGTCTTGAATTGGGAAAAATGTCATTTCATGGTTCGCGAGGGCATCGTCTTAGTCCACAAAGTCTCTCATAAGGGGCTCGAAGTCGACCAAGCGAAAGTCAGCATCATCAAAAATCTTCCTCCGTCTTCCGCCAAAGGTATCCGCAGCTTCTTGGGACACACCGGCTTCTACAGAAGATTCATCAGTAATTTCTCATCAATATCCAAGCCCCTCACAAATCTGCTGGCCAAGGACACCCAGTTTGACTTCGACAAAAAATGTATGCAAGCCTTCGAGACTCTCAAAGACCGACTCATCTCCGCTCCCATCTTGGTGGCACCAGATTGGACTTTGCCCTTCGAAGTCATGTGCGACGCAAGCGATGTTGCAGTCGGAGCGGTGCTCGGTCAAAGGAAAAACAAAATCTTTTATACTATCTCCTACGCCAGCCGGACCCTCAACGATGCCCAACTGAATTATACCATTACAAAAAAGGAGCTATTGGCAGTAATCTTCGCTTTCGAAAAATTCCATTCGTACTTAGTGTTATCTAAGGTCATTGTCTACACTGACCATGCTGCACTAAGGTATTTATTCAAGAAGAAAGACGCCAAGCCCCGGCTAATCCGTTGGATTCTTCTACTACAAGAATATGATATTGAGATCCGAGACAAGAAAGGGGTAGAGAACGTCATCGCCGATCACCTATCAAGATTGGAGAGCGACACCGAAGGAGCTGCACCCATCTGCGAACGCAACGAGATTGCCGCATGCTTCCCGGACGAAAGATTATTCGCCATCTTTTCGCTCACTCCGACAATCCCGTGGTACGCAGATATGGCCAAGTACCTCGCTTGCAAATCTGTCTCCCCTAACATGTCATCGCAGCAAAAGCGAAAACTACTGTCCGACGCCAAATACTATTTCTGGGAAGACCCGTTACTATTCCGTACTTGCAACGACGGCATCATCAGGCGCTGCGTACCCGAGACCGAATTCCAATCCGTCTTAACACACTGCCACGACCGGGAGGCCGGCGGTCATTTCGGCGCCAACAGAACGGCACGCAAGGTACTGCAATGTGGCCTATTTTGGCCAACCCTTTTTAGAGACACCCAAACATACGTCGCAAAATGCAATGAATGCCAAAGGACAAGAAATATCTCCAAGTGAGACGAAATGCCTCTCAACAACATGCTCGTCTGCGAACCATTCGACGTTTGGGCGATTGACTTCACGGGACCCTTCCCAATGTCGCACGAAAAACTCTATATTATTGTCGCAGTCGACTATGTTTCCAAGTGGGTCGAAGCCGAAGCTGTCGCCGCAAATGACGCCCGCACCGTATTGAATTTCATACACAAGAACATTTTCTCCAGATTCGGCGCCCCGCGCAGCATCATCAGCGACGACGGGAGCCATTTCTGCAACAAGTCGTTCTTGCAACTCATGAAGAAGTTCAGAGTCCACAAAATCTCTCTTGCCTACCATCCCCAAACCTGAGGGCAAGTAGAGGTCTCAAACCGCGAGCTCAAAAGAATCATCAAAAAATCCTTCCATTCCAACAGAAAAGACGGGCCAAGAAGGTCGACGACGCCTTATGGGCGTACAGAACCTCCTTCAAAACCCCTATCGGTATGACCCCTTTTCAACTAGTCTACGGAAAAGCTTGCCACTTGTCGGTCGAGCTAGAACACAAAGCGCTATGGGCAACCAAATTACTAAATATGGACATCGAAGTCGCATCAGATAAGCGCCGCTCTCAACTGAACGAACTAGAGGAGCTCCGACATTTCGCATACGAAAATGCGCGGATATACAAAGAAAAAATAAAAAAAATGGCACGACCGTCACATCATCCCAAAAGAATTCCAACTAGGAGACCAAGTCCTGATGTACAATTCCCGCCTCCGCTTATTTCCAGGAAAGCTAAAATCGCGGTGGAGCGGCCCCTTCACAGTGATCGGAGTCTACCCCTTTGGCGCCATTGAAATAGCCGAGAAAAGCGGAGACAATTTCAAATTCAATGGGCACCGGCTAAAATTATATGATGGCGGCACAACCACTGGCGATTCTCAAAGCCTGCAGCTCGCCGACCCCAAGCAAAGCAATAGCGACACTCCTTGATCGACAATGACAGCAACGACGAATGAGGACCACCCCTTCACTCCGCAGCTACCCCTGCACGTTATTCACCAAATTTTGTATCTAAAGAACATATTTGAGCTTTTATATTTATTTCTTTTTCTTCAAACTGCAAAGAACTCTTTATTATAACTGCTAATACATGTATTTGGTCCACCTTAAGGAAAGTAAACAAAAGGGCTTTCGGGAGACAACCCATGTTGGACCATTTGGTCCTGTGCTGTGTTTTGAGCTTTTATATATATATATATATGTCCATATTTTGTTTTGCGTACGTATTTAAATCGCAGGTGCAGGAATTTTTGAGGCGCGGCAACTTGGCCGCACTTAGATATCTCGTCGCACGACCGGTATGCTCAATTTTGAGCATGGATACTTCTTTCCCTAGCCCTTTATTTTTATTTACATGTTTTACTTTTTCGTATTGTCATATTCTAGTCTGGGGGTGGAGTTGCGTGTGATCACTACACAGCACAGTTTATTGCATACTAGTCTGCATTTATTTATTTCATGATCACTAATTGCACACACTGAATCACCCACATGAGTGCGCACTTAACCATGCGCGCGGCTCAGGGCAAATGTATTACTTTTGTGTAAACTCTAAAAAGTGGTGCTGACTTAGGATTTTGGGATATAGTAGTTCGAAACTCATGCAGTGCTCCTAATCGAGTACTCATGATTTACATAAAAATAGTATAGGATTACTTTTTCTTCATGCTAGTAGACTTAAATTTATTCTGCAAAAGTAAATTTTGTTTGTGCTACTTAAAATTGTAGAATCTGAAGTAATCGAACGGTAGTGTAGAGATGAGTGTAGCCGTCACTAGACTCGTATTGCTCGAGTCGGGGGGAAGGATCGTCTTTTTCGGGTACTGAGAACTTGCCCCAAGCTACTCTCGCAGCATTGGTGCCCGGTTAGTCGAGCGTGAGGTAGGCCATCATTTTGGCTAGTTTGAGCCTTTTGTACCTAGTCCTAGCAGCTGACCCTTGCAAGCCAAATTTGCGCCTACCTTCCTTTTATTTCAGCTCCACCTATATTCACCAAAGCCTAAAAGCCAACCCTTTTGTCGCAACCAAAACCTTGAGCTTGATCGATTTCAAAAATTTGATATGTTGTGATATTTGGGATTCATGTGATGTGTAGATGAATTCATGAGTTGCTAATTTTTAGATTTGAGGATTGCTGAATGAAAAAGAAGAAAAATGAAAAAGAAAAAGATGAATAAAAAAAGAAAAAAAAAAGACAATTTAAAATTATTACAAGGAGAATTGCAATCCCCATCTTGTGTGTTAGTTTTTGGTCGGGATAGGCCGTGTGCATACCCGGTTTTCAAGCCAAGTCTGGGGGTGTGTCACACATGCATTTCTTAGTGGCTGTTTGGGTTTAGCTCTTGTTCGCTCGCTTTGGTTGCGTGTAGCCTCCTTGTTTATCATTGACTACCACACCTTAGCCTTAACCCCATTCAAACCTACAAGTGTACAACCCCGTATTCGCTGAGTCAGACCAGGAGACACCAATTGTCAGGATTGGGCTAGCCAGAGAAGCTCCCGCCCTGAAGAAGTTCCCGCCCATGAGTGGGCGGGAACGCTTGCGCTTGCGCCAAGCTCCCGCCTTAGAGGAGCTCTCGCCCATAATCAGGGGAGATCGCTTCCTTGGTGGAGCTCTCGCCCATAAGCAGGCGAGATCGCTTGAGCCAAACTCTGAACAGGAAGGCTCTCGGCTCAAGGTTCTCGCCGAGCGGGGCCCAGGGCCCGAGGTAAAATGACCTATTTGCCCTCAGGATAAACAACGAGATTTGACTATTGACAGATCAACTAAGGGTATTTCAGTAATCTTTGTTCAGCAAAGGCTATAAATAGACCCATAAGGGCTCCTTAGAAGGCAAACTTTCATAATCTTTCAATTTCCAGTGCTTTCTGAGGAGCTCCTAGCCCAGCTTTTGGCTTTGGAGGGGAAGCTCTCAGAGATCTTCCGGGTGTGAGGTGAGACCTCCCTGCTGAGGCTGTGGGTCAGTCTTAGGTCCTTTGAATCCAGTCGAGGGTCGAGGCTCGAGAGAAGTAGGTGTTAGCTGCACCCCGGTTTTGAACTCCCGTTGAGGTCATTTTTGGCTTCAACAGTTCTGGTGCGGTGAGCGTGGAAAGCAGCTGATACAAGAAAGTCTTGAGTTTTGTCCCATGGCTGGAGGTGAAGGTGAAGGGTCTGGTTCTGGAGGCTCCCCCACCCGGGGAGAAGAAGAGACGAGGAAGATGCTGGATGACTTCAGGCGAGAAGTCCTACAGACCATCAGCTTGGCCTTCTCGGCCCGAAGCGAGTGGACCACCCCTCAGGTTCCGATAGAGGAGGTCCCTCTCTTGGGCGAGAACGCCCCTGGACAGCGCCCGGGGAAGGAGGTCCCGACGGAGGCTGGCGAGAGAGACGTGGCGGCGCGGGAGCTTTTCCCAGGCCAGCGTCCGGGCAAGGAGGCTTTGACAGATTTGGGCGAGAGGGAGGCGGCAGTGCGAGAACTCTTCCCTGGGCACGGTCTCGCGGATCGGGCCAGCCAGCCGAGGCCGCGGGACGTGCCCTCTCGCTAGGCAGGAGGCGAGAGCCCATTCAGCGAGCTCATCATCTCAGCTCCGGTACCGGAGGGGTTCCGGGAGCCTGACATGTCTTACTACTCAGGAAAGGATGACCCTGTACAACACGTACAGTGGTTTGAAGATGTCGTTTCGATAAGGCAGACGACAGATGCCTTCAAGTGCCGGCTATTTGCCATCACGTTGAAGGAGAAGGCTCGGGACTGGTTCCACCAGTTGCCAGCAAGGTCGATCTACTGTTTTGAAGATCTGCGAAGAAGTTTCCTGTTGAGTTTCTCAACATCGAAGAAGCGGAAGAAGGAGGCGGAGTGCCTGTTTGCGGTGAGGCAGAAGCCGGATGAGACACTGGGTCACTATGTCGACCGGTTTCAGGAAGAGATCCTCCTGGTCCAGGAGGTCACAGGGTACGCACTGATGCTCGCCTTTACCCTGGGGATGAGGCCGGGATTTTTCAGTATGGAGTTGAAGAGAGTACCCCCCCCTCTCCTTTGAGGAGCTCATGGAGAGGGCGGCAAAAGAGATAGACTTCGAGAGAGCAAACCCAGCGTTCGCCAGGAAGTTGGCCAGGTTGGCGGAGGATGACGTGAAGGAACCTACAGCAGGAAGGCAGAAGGAGCCGAGGGAGCAGAGGGAGCAGAGAGAAGAAAGGAGGAGGGAAGAGCCCCGAAGGCAGGGGCAGCAGCAGGGATTGGGGGCCCGGGAACCGAACAACCGTTTGGGTTGGAGGCCCTAGGAGGGTCGCCCCTAGGGCCAAGAAGGAGGCTATCAAGGAAGAGATAACCTACGGGAACCCAGGAGGTTCGACCAACCGGCGTGAAGGCAGGAGCCAAGGGGTCGTGTCCCGCTGCCGCAAGAAGCCTTGGAGGTGGGCAGAGGAAGAGGAGCGAGGAGAGGCGTCCGAGGAGCAGGGAGAAGAGGAGGAGGAGAAGGAAGAAGGGGTAGGGTGACGTTGCTCTTTTGTGACTTCCATCAGGAGGAGGGTCACGCAACGGCCACCTGCCCCGAGTTCTTGGAGATGAGGGAAGCAAGAGGAGCAGAGAGGCAGGATCCGCTGGTTAGGATCGTGGAAGTACAACAGGGGGAGATGGAGGGTATGTGTGAAGATCGGGTAGACATGGGAACCCGGGGAGGAATCGAGGTGATCCACGGAGGAGTGGGGATCGAGGCAACTCGCAAGGGGAGCTTTCAAACCATGTACCGAAGGGGGGTCGCCTCTACCTCCCAGGCTCCCCCACCGGAAGAAAAGATTACCTTCTCGTCAGAGGACATGCCGGACTACGAAGATCCGTTCTGTGACGCCCTGATGATCCAGACGGCGGTGGAGAATTTCACGGTCTCGAGGATACTGGTGGATAACGGTAGCTCGGTAAATATTATCTTCAAGAAGGCCTTCGATGAGATGAGGGTTGAGGGGAAAAGGATCTTGGCTTCGGATGGACCGCTGTTCGGATTCTCTGGAGAGAGGAATGAAGTGGAAGGGGGAGTAGGGCTGCACGTGAAGTTGAGGGTCGTGTCACGGAACTGCAGGTTTGTGATCGTGGACGCCCCAAGCAGCTATAACACCATCTTTGGGCGCCCCCTCATCAACGCCTTTCACTGCGTCTCCTGCTCGTTTTATCAATGCCTCAAGTTCAACAATGGAGGGGTGCAGGTCAGGGTCAGGGGGGACACAAAGGTGGAAAGACAGTGCTACGTTACGGCAGTCAACACCATATCTTGGATGTCAGAGGCGGAGGAGTTGGAGAAGGAGATGGTGGCGCATGAAGAGGTTGTCAGAGAAGAGGAGGTGAGCCTAGAGGAGGCGAGAGAGATAGCTGAAGAGGAAGTCAGAGGGGAGGAGATTGAGGAGTAGCAGGGAAGAGATGTGCAGGAGGTCCAGAGGGACGAAGAGCAGGAGAGCCCGGAGGAGGCGATGGAGGTAGAAGAGCAAGTAGCAGGAGGAGTGGAGAGAGAGGCCCAGAGGGGCGTGTAAGTCGAACAGCAGCAGAAGGGGCCGGAGGAGGCGATAGAGATTGAGGAGGAGGTAGGAAGGGAGGAGTTGGAGCTGGAGGAAGAAGCAAGGGTCGGCTGGGAGCAGTCACGGCTGGAACCGGCCGAGGAAGTGGTGGAGATGGAGGTCTTCACCAGCGCAGGGCAGGTGCAGAGGGTGCGGTTCAGCGGGGGCTTGAGTCCCAAGGCCCGGGAGCGAGTGCGGGTCTGCATTCAAAGCAACATCGACATCTTCGCTTGGAGCGCGACAGACATGTCATGCATCGACGCGGACGTGGCTTGCCACCGCCTGAACCTCGACCCCCGCACTCGCCCCATACGCCAAAAGATGAGGGTCATCAACACCAAGCTGGAGTAGCCCATCCGCGAAGAAGTCAGGAAGCTCCTGGAGGCCGGCTTCATCTCAGAGATCCAGTATCCAGGCTGGATCTCCAATGTGGTAATGGTTAAAAAAGGGGGTGGTAAATGAAGAATGTGTATCGATTTCTCTTTGTTAAATAAATCATGCCCTAAGGATTGCTACCCCCTGCCTCGGATCGACGCGCTGGTTGATTCAGGCGTCGGTTTTTCTATTATGAGCTTTTTGGATGCTTTTTCAGGTTATCACCAGATCCGGATGCACCCTCCCGACGTCAAGGATGTTTCCTTCATCACGAGGGAGGGGTGCTTCAGTTATAAAATGATGCCCTTTGGGTTGAAGAACGCAGGGGCTACATACCAACGCATGATGGATCAGGTCTTCCGAGATCAAAGGGGGAGAAACTTGGAGGTCTATGTCGACGACCTAATGATCAAGAGCAAGTGCGTGGATTCACACCTGAAGGATCTAGAAGAGACGTTCGCCACCCTGAGGAGGTTCAAGAGGAGGCTGAACCCCTTGAAGTGTGTATTCGGGGCCAGCCGCGGGAAGTTCCTTGGGCACCTCTTGACTCCGGCAGGGGTGGAGCCTAACCCGGACAAGGTAAAGGCCATCCTGGATTTAGAATCGCCTCGCGATGCCAAGGAGGTCCAGCGCTTGACAGACAAGCTGGCTGGGCTGAGCAGGTTCCTCTCCAGGTCAGGAGACAAGTGTTCTTCATTCTTCAAGGTGCTGCGAGGGAATCAAAGGTTTGAGTGGACCGCCGAGTGCGAAGAAGCCTTCCAAGGGCTGAAGAGACAGCTCTCTCAGGCTCCTCTGCTTCAGAGCCCAAAAGAAGGGGAGGACCTGACATTGTACCTTGGAGTAGGAGCGGAGACGGTGAGCTCTGTCCTAGTAAGGGAGGAAGGAAAGAAGCAACTGCCCATCTACTACGTCAGCCGGATATTGGAGAAGGCAGAGCTCCGCTACCCCATCCTCAAAAAGTTAGCTTACGCTTTGGTCATCTCTGCAAGGAAACTCTGGCCATACTTTCAAGCACATTCGATTAGGGTGGTAACCGACCATTCTCTTCGCAAGATCTTTGAAGGAGTAGAGCACTCGGGAAGACTTGCCAAGTGGTCCATTGAACTAAGCGAGTTCGACATCTCTTTTGTTCCGAGACTCTCCATCAAGGCGCAAGCGGTGGCGGACTTTCTGGCAGATTATGTTGTTGAAGTCGGGGGGGAGGGAGAGCAGCAGCCACAGGAAGCGTGGAAGATGATGGTCGATGGGGCCTTGGGAAAACATTCCCTCGGGGGAGGAGTGGTGCTGATAAGCCCCCAGGGAGTCGCGATAGAGCAGGCGGTGGCTTACCATTTTCCGGTGACCAACAACCAAGCAGAGTATGAGGCCGTGATCGCCGGCCTTCGCTTGGCAAAGGAGCTTGAGATTCAAGATGTGGAGGCCTTCACCGACTCAATGGTAGTGGCGTCGCAGATCCGAGGAGAGTTTGAAGCTCGGGAACCTACCCTCATAAAATACCTCTCCAAAGTAAGGTCTATCATCGGTGGGTTCCGGTCATTCTTGATCCAGCATGTCCCCAGGGAGGAGAGCACGGCCGCCGATCGATTGACAAAGTTTGGGCCTCGGGGAGGAGGGACCCTGACTGAACTTTTTCGGCCAGCCATTGAGGAAGGGGTGTTGATGGAGGTAGGTCGGCGATCCTCGTGGGTGGACCCCGTTGGTAACCTTCTTGACCACAGGCAAGCTGACAGAGGAGGTTAAAGATGCAAAGAGCTTCAGGCGCAAGGCAGCTCACTACCTGATGATAGAAGGAGGGTTGCATCGTAAGATGTTGTCAGGGCTCCTCGCTAGATGTGTGACCGAAGAAGAGATCCCAAGGATCTTGGGAGAGGTGCACTCGGGCGAGTGCGGCAGTCATTCTGGAGGTAGGATGTTGGAGGCAAGGGTGATCAGACATGGATACTTCTGGCCCACCCAAAGGAAGGATACCGCAGAGTTTGCAACGAGGTGTCAAAAGTGCCAGCTCTGCGCCCCCCTTCAGCTCTTGGCAGCTCAAAGGCTCTGAAGCATCACGGCACCGTGGCCGTTCGCCATCTAGGGGATGGATTTAGTTGGGTCTTTTCCTCCGGCTAGTGGACAGAGGAGGTTCCTCTTCGTCATGGTCGATTATTTCTCAAAGTGGCTGGAGGTTAAGGCCTTGGCCAAGGTCACCTCGCAAGTCATAAGGAACTTCATCTGGGGGGAGATCATATGCAGACACGGGCTGCCTCAAGCGATAGTGACAGATAACGGTCCCCAGTTTGCCAGTGAAGAGTTCATCAGCTTCTGCGCCCAATTGGGGATAGACCTCAGATTTGCCTTTGTCCACCACCCCCTAAGCAACGGCCAGGTGGAAGCGGCAAACAAAATCATTGTAAACCTACTATAGAAAAAGGTGGAGAACTTAAAGGGAAATTGGGTGGAGCAGCTCCCCTCGGTCCTGTGGGCCTTGCGAACGACCCCGAACACGGCCACCGGTGAGATCCCCTTCAATCTTTCTCACGGGTGTGAGGCGGTCCTACTAGTGGAGTTTGAGGTTCGGTCCCCGCGGGTCACAGCCGCGGGAGAAGGAGATGAGACTTGGAGGTTGGAGAATGAGGAAGGGGTTACACTTCTCGCTAGACATGGTGGAAGAGTTGCGGGACGTGGAAGCTATCAGACAAGAAGAGATCAAGCGGCGGATGACCAAGTATTTTGATAAGCATGTCAGGGTCAAGCAGTTTGCCGAAGGAGATCTGGTGCTGAGAAAGGTTGACGCGGCAGGAAGGTCGGCTCCCGTGGGCAAGCTCAACCCGAACGGGGAAGGACCGTACATATTAAAGGAAGTCCTTGGAACAGGAGGTTACTACCTCCAGGATGTGGAGGGGAGGGCCTTAAGCCACACCTGGAGCGGCGATGACCTGAAACGCTTTTATCCATGAAATGAGAAGGATGTAATTGTGTATCCAAAATTAAACTTATTATACTGCATCAGTTGTCTTGATTTTTCCTTGCCTATTGTGAAATTTTTATAATAGGACTTAATTATGTGTTTTGTAATACTCCGAGCTCGGCTCGGCCCCAGGTAGACCCGCTGCGCAGGCTCTCATCTAGCTGGCAGGTCCGAAGGCTCGCCTATGGGGGATAGGTTTGGTTTGGTAACTTCATCGGCACCCCGAGCTTGGCTCAACCCCAGTTAGACCCGCTGCGCAGGCTCTCATCTAGCTGGCAGGTCCGAAGGCTCGTCTGTGGGGATAGGTTTGGTTTGGTAACTTCATCGGCACCCCGAGCTCGGCTCGGCCCCAGGTAGACCCGCTGTGCAGACTCTCATCTAGCTGGCAGGTCCGAAGGCTCGCCTGTGGGGGATAGGTTTGGTTTTGTAACTTCATCGGCACCCCGAGCTCGGCTCGGCCCCAGGTAGACCCGCTGCACAGGCTCTCATCTAGCTGGCAGGTCCGAAGGCTCTCCTGTGGGGGATAGGTTTGGTTTGGTAACTTCATCGGCACCCCGAGCTCGGCTCGGCCCCAGGTAGACCCGCTGCGCAGGCTCTCATCTAGCTGGCAGGTCCGAAGGCTCGCCTGTGGGGGATAGGTTTGGTTTGGTAATTTCATCGGCACCCCGAGCTCGGCTCGGCCCCAGGTAGACCCGCTGCGCAGGCTCTCATCTAGCTGGCAGGTCCGAAGGCTCGCCTGTGGGTTATAGGTTTGGTTTGGTAACTTCATCGGCACCCCGAGCTCGGCTCGGCCCCAGGTAGACCCGCTGCTCAGGCTCTCTTCTAGCTGGCAGGTCCGAAGGCTCGCCTGTGGGGGATAGGTTTGGTTTGAGAACTTCATCGGCACCCCGAGCTCGGCTCGGCCCCAGGTAGACCCGCTGCGCAGACTCTCATCTAGCTGGGAGGTCCGAAGGCTCGCCTGTGGGGATAGGTTTGGTTTGGTAACTTCATCGGCACCCCGAGCTCGGCTCGGCCACAGGTAGACCCGCTGCGCAGGCTCTCATCTAGCTGGCAGGTCCGAAGGCTCGCCTGTGGGGGATAGGTTTGGTTTGAGAACTTCATCGGCACCCCGAGCTCGGCTCGACCCCAGGTAGACCCGCTGCGCAGGCTCTCATCTAGCTGGCAGGTCCGAAGGCTCGCCTGTGGGGGATAGGTTTGGTTTGGTAACTTCATCGCCACCCCGAGCTCGGCTCGGCCCCAGGTAGACCCGCTGCGTAGGCTCTCATCTAGCTGGCAGGTCCGAATGCTCGCCTGTGGGGGATAGGTTTTGTTTGAGAACTTCATCGGCACCCCGAGCTCGGCTCGGCCCCAGGTAGACCCGCTGCGCAGGCTCTCATCTAGCTGGCAGGTCCGAAGGCTCGCCTGTGGGGGATAAGTTTGGTTCGAGAACTTCATCGGCACACCGAGCTCGGCTCGGCCCCAGGTAGACCCGCTGCGCAGGCTCTCATCTAGCTAGCAGGTCCGAAGGCTCGCCTGTGGGGGATAGGTTTGGTTTGAGAACTTCATCGGCACCCCGAGCTCGGCTCGGCCCCAGGTAGACCCGCTGCGCAGGCTCTCATCTAGCTGGCAGGTCCGAAGGCTCGCCTGTGGGGGATAGGTTTGGTTTGAGAGAACTTCATCGGCATTCTGAGCTCGGCTCGGCCCCCAGGTAGACCCGCTGCACAGGCTCTCGTTAGCTGGCAGGCCCGAAGGCTCGCCTGGGGGAGGGAAGTTTTTGATCCTAGGAGACACTCCGACTCGGATGCTCTGAGCAGGGCAAGAAACGCACCCGGAACGCGGAATGAAAAGAGGTAAGACCCCTTCAGGCAGGAGAGGTCTCGACCAGAAAAGATCTCGGCGGGGGAGGTCCCTGTCAAGGAGATCTCGCTGAAGGAAGTTCTTGGCGGAAGGCCCCTGAAACTATTCTTGGTCAGACAGCGAGAAGTGCTAGGCGAAAGCCTCGAACAGTTCGCAGGATAAAGAGGGACGGCCTCGTCTTAAAGGGTACACAAGCAATGTTCCCGACAGACGGTTTTCGGCAGAGCGCGGAAACGAAACGTCTAAGCCCTGGGCTCTTTCGACAGGTTCCCGCCTATCCATCACTAAGGGAGACTACCCTAGGGAGGCCAAGGGTCTCGGCGGAAGCGTGCTTAAGAAGCACTCGGCCACAACAATTGAATCAAGCGCATTTGCAATAAAAAGAGTGGCATGAATACAAAATATTTACAATGTATTTTATATAGTTACAATTCTAGAGCGTTCTCGCTCAGTACAACCAAAAGAAAAAAGAAGAGGGCCTTTCAGGGAGACGGTTGTACCCCTCCGAGCTCTTGCTTGGGCTCCCGCTGGAGCTCTCGCCTGAGCCCTCCCCGGATGTCTCGCCACCCGCGACAGGGGATTTAGGGACATCCGAAGGCGGGGAGTCGGGCGCGCCTGGGGGCTTCGGGACGGGCTCAAAGAGCCAGGGGATGACCTGGCGAGCGGTGATGGTCTTCCCTCTCCCGTCCAAGCAACCGACATCCCGCAGCGTCTCCAGGGTCAGCTTGACTGTGGCTTGCGCATTGGCCTGGAGGAGCTTGTCGATGTCGTAGACGGAATAGTGGCGGCTCTCCAACCTTTCGTCCAGTGGATGAGGGGGCGCATTCGCCTCCAGGCGCAGGAGCTGGTCCCTCAGCAGGACGTTCTCGTATCGCGCCTGGGCCAGCTCCGCGCGAAGCGTCACGGCCTGAGCGGAATCCTGTATAGCGAGAGGTTAGTATGAAAGGAAAAGAATAAAGTTGAAATCTGCAGTGGCGAGTGCGAGCGTCGTGAAAGGTCTCGCTTAGCTCTTCCGCCCGGCTCGAGGACAGCTGTTGCTTGGCGTCTGCCAGCTCTTTCTTCAATGCAGCCGCCTGAGCCACCGCCTCCTCCCGGGCCTTGAACATGCCCTGGAAGTTGCGGTCGATGGTGATACTCCGGCGTGCGCACATATGCGCCAGCTCAATCCCGCGCATCAAGGTCCGGGTGGAGTGATAGGCCAGGAGCCTGGTGGTCATTTTGTCGTAGACGCCGACGTTCTCTCGGCTGTAGAGGGCGTAGCCCAAGGAGAAGGCCTCGCTGGTGACCTCATCTCGCTCCGCCCAGCTGGGCAGAAGAGACGAGATTGAGACCCTGTTGGTGTCAGGGTCCCACTGAAGCAGAGGTTTGTTTTCCGCGTCAAGGCACTTCGTGCCGAGACCAAAATTACGGTGACCCCGCGACACCTCTCCAGGCGGGGACTGAGCGGAGGTCTCAGCGGCGGCTCCCTCGCCATCTACTCTACCGGGGGCCGGGGGGTTCTCGGCAGGTGCCTCGGCGCCACCCCTGGTAGCCGCGATCTCACTGGCGGTCTGCAAGATCTCTTCAAAGGAGTGGCCTGCAGCGAGAGGTTGGGGGGACGGCACCGCAACGGCTTTACCCTTCTCGGCTGCAGTTATTTTGGGCCTCTTGAGCGGTGGGGGCAGAGGGGCGCCGGGCTTTCGCATCCCGGCGCCGGTCGAAGGAAGCGGGGCCGGCTCGTCCCGGCAAGCTTGAGCCGCGGCCTTCGCGAGAGCCAACGAGTCTCTCACAGATTGGCTCTCGGCAGCGTGAGCCTCGTTGAAGGGTTGGTGTAGGGGGATCTCGCGCTCTCCTGCGGAAGCGACAGCACTCAGTTCTAATCTTAAAATGAAGGGGAGTAGCAAGACAAAGGCGAGACCGTACCTTCGCCCGGAGGCACGGGGAGGATTGAATCGACGCCCCGCCGGAGGAATTGGACGTCGAAATCCTTGGTTCCGAAGAACTCAAGGAGGGCGCTCTCGCGCGAGCCCAAGGAGGGCGGCTTGTAAGCGGCGTCCTCGTATTGAATGGGCGCGAGAGGCACGTTCCCGAAATCGCCGGAAACGAAGACGAACTTCTCGCCCCAGTGGTGGTGCTTGTTGGCGAGACCGGTGGTCTTGAGCAACTGCCCTGAAAAGAAGACCACCCCTCCCTTAGCGCGGAAGGTGAACAGCTTCCGGAAGATAGGGAGGCTGAACTCGATCCTCTCGGATCGCATGTAACAGATGAAGTCCACCAGGATCGCGACCGAGTTTGGATTCAACTGCGCGGGAACCACTCCATAGTACCGGAGGGCCTAGCGCATCTCGGGCCAGAGGGGGAGGCGGAAGCCCACCTCAAAGTGCTCAAGGGGGATGGCGAGCTCCCCCTCCCCCGCACTGTTTACCTTGTCATGGTTGCCGGGGTTTTGCGCGGTGAAGCCGGCGGGAACGTAACGAGTTTGGGTCAGTTGGAACTCCTCCATGGTCAGGCTGCAGGAGGGGAACAGATGCTTCTGGAAGTCTTCCGCACAATTCGAACGTCCCTCGCTTCCGCCCGGCATCGTGCTGGAGAGGTTGTGGGCGAGGTCTTCAGAAGAGAGGCGAGAGCGAGAACTGAGCGAGAACGGGAGGAGGAAGCGGAAGCAAGCGGGAGCTTTCGGCAAACCGCGAGAGCAACAAGAGAAAAGGCACGGGATTCGGATCGGAGAAATAAATATTGTAGGTGGACTCCCTATTTATAGAAAACCTTGATCATCAGACTATTCCTAAAAAGGCGGCGGGGGTACAGCCGTCACGCCCTAAGTCGGCGGCGCCTCGGTTTCCCGCCCAAGATTGACAGTGACTGACTGACAAATATGATTAGCGCAAACATTTGGAGATGACACGCGACAAGTAAAACGAGCGGAAGCAGGGTTAGTCTCGCCGAGCGAGAGCTGAATAAAAAATAATAATAATAACTGAGTCAGGAGTTACTCTCGCCGAGCGAGAGCTGAACAAGAGGTAATAATAATAATAGCAAAGTTATTGGTTAGACTGATGAAAATAAATATGGGTACATTGAGGAAGGGGAAGGCCGGGGGAAAGAAAGGGGGAGATCTCGCGCATCAATAAGGCTCCCACCGCCATCGTCCTCGTTCCCGCTGCCTGATCCTCGGTGGCGCCTGCGGGTTGAAATAGGACGATAAGACGGTGCATCCTATGTTGATCCGGCGAGACAGGTCTCTGATCCGCGCGATGCATCTTTCGGGAGAGGACTCGGCGGTAGGCCCACCTGTCTGATCCGTCTCGCCGATTAAGTAGTCTCGCTCCAGAGTCTCCAGCCTCTTCTCCACCGATTGACGAAACTCTCTCGCCGCGGAGTCATGAGCCCGCTCCCGCCGTATGAGCTTCGACAGGACGGCGACAACCCTCTTCCCCCGCCTTTTGGTGCTCCCGGCACTTGTCAAGATGTCCTCCATCTCGTCAGATGAAGGGAAGGGGGAGCTCTCGCCATCCTCCCCCTCTCTGTCTTCGTCGTCTTCTTCATCTTCATCCTCCGCGTCAGCTCCCGACCGCGAGCCCAGATCCCCTGACAAAAGAATTCCACGGTCATGGCGAGAGCTAAGCGACAATTGTGATAAGCATACCGCATACCTGCAGTATGGCGAGAACCACCGGCCGACGGCAGGCGAGAAGGCCCAGCCCCCCCCCCCCCCCCCCAGTTCCAAAGAGGAGGTGGATCGACTTTCCTTTTCCTGGGGGGAAGATTTTGCGAGTGGTGATCCCGACTTGGCCGGAAGCAGGGGGGAGTTATCCTCTCCCGCGGGATGGCTGGCATCCTGGGGAGCTGTGCAAGATTCGACAGCCATTCCTCCCGCCGGTAGGGAGGAATCAACCGCAGGGGCAGGCCGATTAGCAACCCTTATTTCGTTCTCCCGGGTAGCGAGACCCGGTTGGGCGGAAGCTGGTGCTGCGGGAAGACAATTCAGCATTCTGAGACTGAGTTAAGAGCGAGAGTGGAAAAGATACCTGCAGTCCTCGAGGAGTCAGGCGGAGGAGCGACCTCCGAGACCCGCGGCTGGTTCTCAGGGGGACGAGACGATGAGTCCAAGGGCTCCCGCGGGGACCTGACGTCGTCAGGGACCGTTTCCTGCGAGAAGTATCACGTCGGCTACAAATCCTCCCGCGTAAGCAACTAGTGGTTTCAATGATTAGCGAGTCAGACATACCTTCTCCGGAGAGGGATCATCCGCGCGGCTTGGGGTCGGGGTAGGCGGGCTCCTGTTCTCGTGAGGCAGGTCTCGCTGGACCACCTTCGCCTTCTTCTTTTTCTTCTTTGGCTGAGAAGGCTCAGCGGCTGACGACTTTCTCGCCAGCCAGGGGGCAACCAAGGCGCAGTTAGCCTTGGCTCGCGCCTGTGCCGCATCAATACGGTCTTGAAGATCCTGCGGAAGCGGTTTGTCAGCGCACTTGGAACGCATCGCGAGAGGAAGCGACAACTCGGGCGAGGAACGACGATTCAAGGACAGATTTATGGCCGTCTATCGGCATATATATATAGCCACGGTACGGCCCACCAAAAGATTCTCTGATGTTGACACGTGCTCAACGAATATTAACGGGTTGAATTTGTCTTTTCGAGCGCAGAGCTAGCTCAAAAAGAGCGGGGATTGTGTACAACCCCATATTCGCTGAGTCAGATCAGGAGACACCAACTGTCAGAATTGGGCTAGCCAGAGAAGCTCCCGCCCTGAAGAAGTTCCCGCCCATGAGTGGGCGGGAACGCTTGCGCTTGCGCCAAGCTCCCGCCTTAGAGGAGCTCTCGCCCATAAGCAGGGGAGATCGCTTCCTTGGAGGAGCTTTCGCCCATAAGCAGGCGAGATCGCTTGCGCCAAACTCTGAACAGGAAGGCTCTCGGCTCAGAGTTCTCGCCGAGTGGGGCCCAGGGCTCGAGGTAAAATGACCTAATTGCCCTCAGGATAAACAACGGGATTTGGCTATTGACAGATCAAATAAGAGTATTTCAGTAATCTCAGGTCAGCAAAGGCTATAAATAGACCCATAAGGGCTCCTTAGAAGGCAAGCTTTCATAATCTTCCAATTTCCAGTGCTTTCTGAGTTGCTACTAGCCCAGCTTTTGGCTTTGGAGGGGAAGCTCTCAGAGATCTTTCAGGTGTGAGGTGGGACCTCCCTGCTGAGGCTGTGGGTCAGTCTTAGGTCCTTTGAATCCAGTCGAGGGTCGAGGCTCGAGAGAAGTAGGTGTTGGCTGCACCCCTGTTTTGAACTCCCGTTGAGGTTATTTTTGGCTTCAACAACAAGTCCAACTGATTCACATTTGAGTCTACTTAGCATCGTGGAGAGAGTGTGAAAGGGCAAGCTTATGGTACCCGACATTGATGGATTTCTTTGGAGGTGATCACGAGCCCCGGTCTTGGGTAATGTTCACCTTAGTAACCTGTCTACTTTCTCCGTACACATGACCGAACGATTCTCCAAAATTCTAATTTTAAGTACACACAATATTTATTTACCTCTGTCGAATAATTTAAGCTCCGTAGTATAATTAAAAAGTTTTTTCTATTCTATTTTCTATGCGTATGATGTATTTGATTTCTCGTCCTACTTTATTTTTAAGTTTCTAAGCCAGCTAGCTGTTTTTACAGTCCACGGAGTAATGATTTCTGCGGGACGCGCAAATGGTTAAGTTTGGGGGTGTGATGAGTCCAAATATTACACTGATTTTGGACTCATCTGGGCCAGTTTTATCGTCTTAGCACTGCACTTGAGAGCTATAACTGTTTATATTTGCTTACTTGCCTATTTCATGATTAAGTGCATTTTATGACCGTTTTCTGTGTGCTTTATATGTTTCTGTATTTCCGTTTGTTTTACTTGTTCTTTCGCCGTGTCTTGAGAATGTGGTGTGCACTTTTGGTGGCCTATCTGCCTCTACTGCTGGTGCATGGGTCGTGTGCGTGCTCCGGAACCGCTCGGGAGACCCCGACGATACAGGAACACTGCGCACGATCACTGGACTCACTGCGCACGACCACTGGTCGTGCGCCACTGATCGTGCGCATTACATTCTCCTTTTCCCCAGTTCTGTCTTAGCCAATCGCACGATCAGTGGATTCAGTTCGCACGACCACCGGTCGTGCGCCACTGATCGTGCGAATATCTGCTGATGTTTTTGTCCAAGTTGCAGGTTTAATTGGAAATTGCGCACGATCATCGACCGACAGTGCGCACGACTACTGGTCGTGCGCTCTGCATATTCTGCCTCCGTATTTAAGGGTCTGCTCCGCGATTTAGGGAAACGCTGGTCATTTCTGCGATCGGGGAGTGCACGGGAAGTGCTGTTCTACTACTCCAGCTGCTCCATCCACCTCCACCTTCACCTTCATCGGGAGTCCGTAGCCGGTGATTCCTAAGCTTTCCAAACCCTCCGGCGAAGCTCCCGGCCATTGATGACCTCAACTCCAAGCTTTCCACCGGAGTTGGAGAAGAAGATGACCTAGAGAACGGACTCAAAGGCCTTCGAGGTGACAGCTCGTTGGTACCGGAAGCCTCCTCGGACTGAGCCCGGAAGCGGATTGACAACTCGCTATTCCGGCCACGACCTGCGGTGGACCTTCACCCTCTAGTGGTTTACTCCTCTTCCCCTTCCTCCGTTGTATGGAATGATTTGATATTTTAATGAACTACATTTTCTACTTTATATGTAAGTGGATGTTTGTAGTTTTCATTTGCTTTTGAGTTGTGTGTTGTGAATGCGCCTCGCCCACTCCACATCCACTTCATACACTTGTTTCACCCGATTGCACTCCGCATAAGAACACTTCCATCCATTAGCTTTCCGTCCACTCGCCCAACCGAAGTTCGGCATCGCGGCCGATACACTCACCTCACCTTGCGAAGCGGTGTCTTCGACCCACATAGCCTTAATTAGTTTATTAGATCAAGAAACCACAATCTCACAAGCTCCCTTTTTAATCTTTTTTAAGTATAACTCTCATAATGATATTTTCTGACTGTCGCCGCTCTATGCTAATTGCATTTCTCAAGAGACCGACACTCGGGGATTTATTCCCAAATTTTATTACTTGTGCGACCGGTACGCTTTCCGATTTCCACGCATCAGTCTGTCCAGTACAACTTGTTCACAACAAGTACCCCTTTGATGACTTGATATCACAATATCATGACCTGTGAGGACGAGTCATCAGTCAACGCACATGCTAGTCTTAAAGGTATCATCATCGTCCTTAGTTTCTAAGATGATACAACGACCATGGAGCTTTAAGAATGAAGTTTTTGGGATCATAGGTTCTCACAATCAAGTCACTACTTAAATTATGGAAGCAAACAATCTAAGGACATTTATTTGGTTAACTACTCTATCACAATAAAATAATAATATAATAAAAGAACTTGCCAAAATATATAAATGAAATGCATATAATACATTATTCATCAAATTAATATTACAGCTAACAAACATACAATCCGCAAGACTCACACAAGGGCTGATCATTAAGGTATCGTATACCCATAGATTTAACATGACCGTCATGCATTCTCTGCGCTAGAGGCTTTGTCAGTGGATCCATAATATTTTCTTCAGTCGGCACTCTGCTAATGATCACATCTCCTCGATCGACAATCTCTCAAATTAGATGGAACCGCCGAAATATGTGATTGGAGCGCTAATGAGATATAGGTTCCGAAGCAAGTGCAATTGCACCGTTGTTGTCGCAGTAGAGATCTACGAGACGAACAATGCTAGGAACTACATCTAACTCCCCGATGAATTTCCTAATTCATATAGTCTCCTTCGCTGCATTTGCAGCGACAATATAATCGGGCTCAGTTGTATAATCGACAATTGTCTCCTGCTTGGAACTTTTCCAGCTAACAACACCTCCATTAAGGCAAAATAGAAACCCTGACCAATACTTTGAGTCGTCCCTATCAGTTTGGAAGCTAACATCCGTGTAACCACTTACAACGAGCTCTTCTTCTCCACCAAATACCAAGAACGTATCCTTAGTCCTTCGCAAGTACTTCAGGATATTCTTAACGGCAATCCAGTGACTTTCACCGGGATCAGACTGATACTTTCTAGTCATGCTCAAGGCATAAAAGACATCGAGTCGAGTACATATCATCACATACATGATTGACCCAATTGTCGAAGCATATAAAATCAACTTCATGCGGTCCTTATTTTCACAAGACTTAGGACACTGGTCCTTAGAGAGAGTCACACCATGAGACATGAATAAGAATCCTTTCTTGGACTCAAGCATGCTGAACCGTTTCAACATCTTGTCAATGTACGTACTTTGGGTCTAATCCAGCAACTTCTTCAATTTATATCTATAGATTTTAATACCAAGTATATGAGTCGATTCACCCAAGTCCTTCATTGAAAAGCAGTCCCCTAGGTTGTTCTTAACAACTTGCATGATCGGTTTGTCATTCCCGATTAGCTGTATGTCATCTGCATACAATATCAGGAAGTCAACAATGCTTTCACTAATCCTCTTGTAAACACACAGTTCATCCTCGTTGTTGATAAAATTAAACTCTTTGATCTCCTCATTGAAACGAAGATTCCAACTTCGAGAAGCCTGTTTTAATCCATAAATGGATCTCTGCAGCTTGTATATTTTAGTGGCTTCACTTGGAGATACAAAATCCTCGGGTTGTCATATACACTTCCTCAATTAGGTTTCCATTTAGGAAAACCTTTTTGACATCCATCTGCCAGATCTCGTAGTCATAATACACAGCAATAGCCAATGTTGTAGATGTCGGCCGACATGTCTGACATGTCGGCCGACATAAAATTTTTGGGTGCAAAACGCAACGAAACCGATTTGTTTGACAAAAATATCGTTTTGTAAAAAAACGGCGATATATCCTGATATATCGATATATCTCTAACCCGATATTTCGGTTATTATATTTAATATATAAAAAACAAAGTTCACGGGACCCGTATTTTCCTACTTCACGATTCTATTTCACGCATTCAACATTTCTCGCTCTACCCTAAATTTTACGGGAGAGTCGCTCTGGCGGAGTGGTCGACACTCGACAGCTCCGTCTTCGGCGACGAGGCAACGAATCGGCATCGCAGGCGAGGAGTAAACGACGACGCCGAGCTTTCTACGAATCGGCATCGCAGGCGAGGACGCGAGGAGTCGACGTCGGGATTTAGGGTTTCTACTACTTCACTCCACTGTAAGCCCCCTTCTTCTTTCTTCTTCTTTCTTATTGTTTTTGCGACAATTGAAAGTTTTATTTGGAGTTATATTGATCAAATCATAAGATCTAAAAGTTTTATTAAACTTGTGTTACTGTAAGCTTCTTGCTTATGATATAGTTAGGTTTATTTTTTGCAATAGCTAAGTTTATACCTTGTGTAAATTTACAGTGATTTTTGTTTCTCCTGTGCACTTCTAACTTATGTTAACATTATTTTGTTAACTTCTGCTACAGTGATTTCTGCAATAGCTGAGAAAAACTCCCCTCCAACTTTGCATTATTACATGAGGTTCTCCTTTATCTTTCAAAATTATTTTAAAGAAAATGTTATAAATACTTATTTGTCTGTACATTGGTGTAGTTATTTGTCTGTACATTTTTACTTATTTGCAAAAAATGTGTTTATAAATACCATTATCTTTATTTAAATATTAAAATCCGATATTGTAAAATATCCCCGATATATCCTCCGTAATCCGACATACGACATTTCAAACCCAAACCGACATGAACCCGACATCTGATATCTACAACCTTGGCAATAGCAAGCAGAATTCTTATGGACTTAACCATGATAACAGAGGAAAAAGTCTCATCATAGTCAATACCATGAATTTGCTTGAAACCCTTAGCCACTAGTCGCCCTTTGAATGTCTGTACATTCCCATCAATGCTGGTTTTCTTTTTGAAAACCCACTTGCACCCTATGGGTCGTACCCCTTCAGTTGGTTCCACTAAGGTCCAAACTTGGTTTTCATACAAGTCCATTTCAGATTTTATGGCCTCAAGCCACTTCTCGGAGTCCGGTCCACTTATAGCCTCTTGGTAGGTTGCAGGCTCATCATTATGATCCATAAACAACACATTACCTATTTGAGACACGAGAAATCCATATCTCTCAGGCTCAAACCTTGGTTTACCAGATCTACGTGGAACTTGTGTTTCCTGAGCAGGTTCTTTAGCTACAACAATTTATAGTCCTGATTCAGGTTCCAATTCCGGTTCATTCACATTTTGTGGTTCTTGAACTTCTTCAAGTTCTAACCTGACAGTCTTTCTACTTAAGAACTTTTTCTCAAGAAAGACATCAGTTCTCGAGACAAACACTTTGCCCTCAGACGGTAGGTAGAAATAGTATCATTTAGTTTCCTTAGGATACCCCACAAGATAACACTTATCTGACTGGGGTTCCAGCTTGTCAGGCATTTGACGTCGCACGTATGCATCACAACCCTAAAACTTAATGAACAACATACTAGGATGCTTCTCAGTACATATCTCATATGATGTCTTTATAACCGCTTTCGTTGCAGCATGATTTAGTGTAAAAGCAGCAGTTTTTAGAGCAAAACTTCAAAAGGAAACAGACAGATCTGCATGACTCATCATCGACCGTACCATGTCTAACAGAGCACGATTCCTTCGCTCAAACACAACATTATGCTGTGGTGTTTTAGGTAGAGTGAGCTGTGATACAATACCACACTCTTTCAGATGATCACGAAACTCACGACTTAGGTATTCGTCATCTCGATCAGATCAGAGTGCTTTAACCTTCTGGTGGAGACCAACCTAGGTCAGGCCGACGAAAAGTCCCGACATCAACCCGACCGGACTTCTATCGGCCCTGAGTCGTGCACATTTTGTTTGTGTCGCTTTGACAATTTTGTAATTTTCCAATTGTGTTTTATGTGTGAAATATATGTGTGTATGTATATATCTTTATCATATAAACCAATATACCTATCTCAAATCACACCATGAAATAGATCTGGACCGTCCGATCAAGCTCCATCAAACATGGGCCGTTGGATTCAACATAGAAGAGCTGCCTTTATCCAAATCCTAAAAAAAGTTACTGTTCAAGATGCTTGAAATCCCGCATCCCCCCTCCCCCCTCCCGCATCCCGCCCCCTCACCCCGCCGCCGGCGGTCTGCCCGGCGCCCACCGGCGCGGTCGCCGCCCTCCGGCGAACCCGCCGGGGGTTGTCCGGCGGCGAGCGGGCAGGGCCACCGCCGGCGGTGGCCCTGCCCGCTCGCTTCCGGACAACCCCCGGCGGGTTCGCCGGAGGCCGGCGAACCCGCCGGTGGGCGCCGGGCAGGCCGGCGGAGGCTGTCGCGCGGGATTTTCTTTTTTTATTTTATTTTTTTTTATATTTAAATAATTTATATTATTAATAAATAATTAAATAATTATTTTAAAAATCAGAAAATTAAAATTTTTTACTTTAAATTTTTAAAATTTTATGCCGGGCGGGCGAAGCCCGCCGGGCAGGGGGGGCGGGCGAAGCCCGCCGGAATGCCAAGCGGGCGAAGCCCGCTTGGTTGCGGGCGAAGCCCGCAGCGACGCATCGAGAACGGGCGGAGCCCGTTCGAAGATGCTAGTATACTTATAAATATATATACATATATAAATCAACTATTAAAATTAAAACATATATGTATATGTAAATTATATGATTATATATATATATATATATATATATATATATATATATATATATATATATATATATATATATATATATATATGTATGTGTGTGTCAAATGTCTGCCGGTTCAGTACTTCTCCAAACCCGACCCGCGGCCCGCACTGCTCGTCTCCCGCAAGATTAGGGCGGAAATCAGTCGCAACTTCTCCCGCAAAGCGCGTTCTCCCTCCCGACATCGTCGCTGCCCAGGAGAATCTCCACGACGTGCGGTTGCGAAGGTCGGTTCCGATTCCGAGACGCCCTCCTCCTTGGCAGTTCAGCCCCACGATTCGGCCACGACGCTCCAGTCCAGCACGATGCCCGCAACTCTCTACCGGACACGATGAAGCTCTGTCATGGCCGACACCTGCATTGCATTCCGTTAGCTTTTTTTTTTACCATTTTGTTTTCTTGTAACCCTATATAAAGGGAGCTTGTATTCCGTTCTGGTTGGTGTTGATGAGAATTGAAATCTGATGTTTCGTTTCCTGTAACTGTTAGAGGAATATATTGAAATCGATTTGCTGTGTGCGTTTGCTTGTTGTTGCCTTCCAATGGAAAGGGATGATGAACAGTTATTGTAGAAGTTTAAGTTCGCTGCTTCTTATTTCCTGTTAGGCATGAGTTAGGCATGAGGATTTCTGTGTGAATTCCTGTTAGAGTTAGGTGTTTAGGTGTGCTGTAGAAAGTTAGGCGTGTTTCATGCTTCGTGTGAGAGCTGTAGGAATTAGGTGTGTTGTGAGAAAGAGCTTGCTGCTAGTGTAGAAGATGAACAGTCGTATTTGAGAGAGAGGAGTTGAGGGATGTTGCTTGTCCCTTTATTTCATTCTTGTTGCTTGTGTGGGTTGTTTTTCGGTTGATTATCACTGTTAGCTTAGGTGATCGCTTGAGTGATTTGAGTTTCCTGTATGTTTTAAATTGCTGTGAAGTTTTCCGGAGAAGATCATGAATAGTAATTTCTAAATTACTGTGGATTTATTGATGAACAGTAACATTACTTTACTGTTCCTCAATCATGCTGCCGTGAGTTAAACTAGGTGAAGAGAAGGCTTGCTGTATTTGATTTCTATTGAAGAGGTAGGTTAGGTGATGAATTGTTAGGTGATTTAGAAACTTAGGATTGTGATTCAACTGTGGGAGTCTTGACCCATTTGAGCGTTAGAGATTTCGTGGAGCCACCGTGAGTGTTTGTGAATATGTGGATCCACCCTGAGTGTGAGAGCGAGTGAATTTTAGGAATGTTAGTTTGTGACTTTTTCCTTATTGAGTGATTCCGTGGAACCACCTTGTGTGAGGGAGAGATTTGATTCCTTGGTGCCCGTATGCGATAGCGGCCGACCTCGGAGCAGAGATCGGAGGTGACGAGGAATTCTCGCGTGATCGCCCTCGACTTCGAATACGGAAGACGCCTCTTCCGTGGGTAATTGTTTCTTTCTTTTTCTTTGTGTGCGCCTCAATATTTTCTCGTAGGATAATAGACTGTTTGCCGGGTTTTCGCCTGAGTTTCGTCAGCAAACGCTACGTCGAAAACTCCAAACGGAAACGTATTTGGAGTTCACGATTTCCGTTGTGCTACGACAAAAGGGAACGGAACGAAAGTTGCGAGCTTCCTTCCCGGATCTAAAACTGAACCATTTTTAAGAAATTTCATTTTCTAACAACATAGTGATTTCGTGGCTACAAAATTATGTTGTTTAATTTCATAACTCCGTGCAACGCCCGCTCAATTTTTTTAAAAAACTAAAAAAGTCATATTTCGTTGCATGCATTTAGGGTTTCCTAGAAATAGCCGACAGGTGCGTAAACCCTACACACCATCCTGCATCACCTTCTTACCCAATTGATTCTCTAATTCATTTTTGAACTCTTTGAACTTTTCAAAGGTCTCGGATTTGCACTTTATAAGATACACGTATCCGTATGTACTAAAATCATCAGTAAATGTAACAAAATAGAAATACCCACCTCTAGCCATAGAACTCATGGGTCCACATACATCACTATGTACTATACCCAAGAGATCATCAGCCCTCTTATTGTTTCCAGTGAAAGTGACCTTAGTTATCTTGCCTAACAAACAAGATTCACATCTCTCAAATTATTCACAATCAAATGACTCCAATAGTCCATCTCTATGTAGCTTGGATATACATTTCTCATTTTTATGACCCAAACGATAATGTCAAAGATATGTAGGGTTTAAGTCATTCGTTCTTAGTCTCTTAGTATTTTCTATATTATAAATCTGATGGTATAAGTTCAAAACATATAAACTATTAAATATTTAGGCTATATCATAACAAACATTATTCTTAAATATAGAACAATAATTGTTCTTAATAATGAAAGAATATTCAATCATGTCCAAACACGAAATAGATATAATATTTTTAGATATGGAAGGAATAAAATAACAGTTATCTAGTTCTATTACAAGCCCACGGGGCAAAGCAAGACGGTAAACATCCACGACAACAACAACTCTAGCTCCATTTCCAACACGCAGGTCTACCTCCCCTTTACACAACAATCTTCTTCTTCCTAGTTCCTGCACATTTATACAAATGTGAGAACCACATCCGATATCCAATACCTAAGATGAAAGAGCAGAAAAGTTTATCTCTATAACATAGATACTTGAAGTGGAAGTCATACCTCCCTTCATCTTGTGCAGACCCTCAATGTATGAAGGACAGTTTCTCATCCAATGACCAGCCTTACCACAGTGGTGACACTTTCCCTCTTTCACCGAACCTTTCTTTTTCAGTGCAGAAGACTTGCGCTCCAGAGTAGACTTAGGTCATACCTTCGTCTTGTTGAAGCTCTTGTCCTTTCCCTTGTCTTTATGCACCATCAGTATGGGGCTAGCATGCTTAGCCTTCTTCATATTGATCTCGGCAGTTCGCAACATGCCTAGGAGCTCGGGCAGTGTCTTGTCTATTTCATTCATGTTATAGTTTAGGACAAACTATTCATTACTGTTCGGCAATGATTGCAGGATCAGGTCTGTGACCAACTCTTGACCAAGAGGGAAGCCTAGTCTCTCAAAGTTCTCTATATACCCAATCATCTTGAGTACGTGAGTCCCTACTAGGTCCTGAACTCCCATCTTACACTGGAACAACGCCTTAATGACATCAAATCTCTCTTGACGAGCTTGCCCTTGAAATATTTTCTTGAGATGCTCGTCAATTTCTTGCAACCCATGTTCTCATGTTGCTTTTGGAGCTCAGAGTTCGTGGTCGCAAACATGAGACATTCGACGTCTAAGGGGTCGTCAATGTACTTTTTATAAGCATCCTTATGAACACGAGACGTATTCCCGGCAGGCTCATTAGGGGATACCTCTTCCAAAACATAGAACTTGCACTCTTGTCTGAGAACAATTCTCAAGCTCATGTACTAGTCTGAGTAGTTCATCCTTCTCAGCTTTTTCTTCTCAAGGATCGCTCAGAGGGACAGGGTGGAATGCGAACCACTTGTCATAAAAATTCTACAAGGATCAAACAAAACAAATTTGTACTGCATTTCAAAAATATAATTTATCTTTCAATTAGGACTTTAATCAAAATAACTCTCACTATTTTTATCAAACTGATAACCCTCGATATCAATTCGAAGAGTTTAGCGAGTAACCCTCTTAGTGGACAAGATCCATATTTCACTAACACTATGAGCTCTCAGTGTTTTATATGACAGCTCCCTGTGAAGAGCTTTTCAATCCGCCAGAGCTGTTTTGCAAGAAATGCTTCTGCTCTTGCAGCTACAGGTTTTGGAAATCTAATGGTTTCTTCAGAGGCAAGAGGTTTTTGCCGATTCCTCCGCCGATCCGACCCCCGAATTCCGCAACAGAATCAAACACTGTTTTCATGATTGGTTTTCAATCCGCCAGAGCAAACAGAGCTATTATTCACAGCTATCCATCACAATCATATGATGCGTGCCAACCCCTAGACACTCAACGTTTGAGGTCACCCAGTTAAGCTTGACCCGATATCGACAGTGGGATATCACAATTATCCGCTCGCACCCTTACTAAGATAGATTAATGCACCTTGTTTTGACAAACTCACACTTCATCGATCGAGGCAGGAAGAGTGTCATCCATCGGAAGACATCCGAATATTTAATATTACTTAAGTGATTTTAGATATTTGATTAACATTTAATTGCGGTTAACAATTAACCATTGTGCACATCCACAGAATGAAACAACAACAATCATAATTCAAATGCATCTCAGATGTGCACAATAAAATCATCATCAATACTTGATGAGTTGGGCTAAATCTGAATATCTAGAACACTTCTAAATCTTCAGATTTATATGCACTGGACATGAGCAACACGAACTCCACTTACACAGTAGACAAGCTCGTCACTTTATGTGTGAGATTCAAAATCTACCACATATTTGGTTTCACAAACCAACAAGAGTGACAGTTATTGTTAAAGAGAAACAACAAAGAAATCACATGCGTTCTTGGTGGAGTTCCAAAAATAGATTTAGGCATTTTAGAACACTTCTAAAATTTCCAAATCTACATGTCATGGATTTAGCAACTTCTGAAACAATGAATATTGCCCGAATCTGGCTCTGATACCACTGTTGGAATTTTTTTCACGATACAACACATTGTGCGCTGCAGAAATAAAGAACAAGAAAGACCCAAAAACTTTAGATCTGACAATATACATGAATCAAGAAGTAGAACTTGCTGTAAATAAAATTACCTTTCTGGAATTGAGTCAATACTCAACATAAATGCTCCAAAAAAATCAGCCGTCCACTTAGCGGCTCGAGTCCTGAGTGCAGAAAGTATATTCACGCCTTTACAGGAAATCCACACGATCGGGAGAACTCGCAGTCACTTGTCGAACAAGCACTCGGTCGGGAGAGGACACTCAACGTCTCCACAGACTGCTAGATCTGTTATAAGAGAGGCGGCGACGACACTCGCCGGGATCGGGATCGGCGACGGCGGCGGGATCGACGGAATGCTTCTGTCGGTCTTTTAGGTTTCTCGTCTTTTCGCACAGTGCGGCTCGTGTGCTTAGACAAAATAATCGCTTAGTCACTTCTTGAAGAAACCCTAAAGACTTCTATTTCTACCCAAGGAATAAACAGAACAATTTCCGCCACTAGCCGCAGACCCAGGACTAGACTACAGAACTTCGGCCAGACAACCCTTGTCTCGAAGAATCGTCGAGTATCCATGACATATACGACGAATTGTCGAGTATCCATAGGATACACGACGAACTCAACGTCATCCGCAGCCGAGTCAACGCTTGACTCTGCGAAGGCGTTGAGTGGACTCAACTCTGTCACCTCTTTCTGCGCCATACTCGACGAATTGTCGAGTATCATTCATACTCAACAAATGGCATTGAGTGCACTCAATGCACTCAATGCCAAAAGCCAGATTCGTCGAATGGCGTTGAGTGAGCACAATACACTCAACGCCTAAGTGCCAGATTCGTCAAGTAAACCCTTTACTCGACGAATGACGTTGAGAAAACTCCACGCACTCAACGCCTGAGACCCAGACTCGTCGAGTCAACATGTCAACATCTTGACTCAACGAATCACCGAGTATAGTCAACACACTCAACGCTTAAGTGTCATACTCGTCGAATCAACACTTTGACTCGACGAACCGTTGAATACACTTAACACACTCAACACCGCCATTCGACGAGTTAACGCTTAACTCGACGAAAGCATTGATTGGTCTCAACGCACTCGACGCCATTAAGCTAGGTTGAATTAAGTCTTATCAACTCATCATATGAGCTAAACCATACAAATGCAATCTCCCAATTTCTTCACAATTTTATGTGCGACCCGGATAGGTTTATACTGAGTTGGCATTGAGGCCACATGCTTGATCACTTTCAGATCACAATGGTAACACCAACACTTTGCTCATCAGGTTCGCTCTAGTAATTATAGTGGTCGTGGTGGTCATATTGGTGGGCGAGGTGTGTCTCATCATGTCTGCTCTTATTGTGGCAAGACGGGTCATCTTGTTGATCGTTGTTGGACTAAATATCCTCATCTTCGCCCGTCCGCGGGAGACAACACCAAGAAGTTCACGTCCCTTGCCTCTTCTTCTTCGTACAGTGCTAATGTTATCACTCAGGGTAAGTGGTTGATTGATTCAGGAGCCACTAATTGTTCTCTTGCTTGGCCAAGCATGATTGTTCGACACTATGACCATAATAACTGTGTAATTGTTCCATTTAGGTAATAAAGTTATGAAGTCAATAGTAAGGTCAGACCGGCGAAGTCTCAGAATAGGCAACTATTGAAGTAAGCCATAAGGAAAGTGGTTTAATGGTTTTGCTTTTTGACATATCGCACATTGGTTTATGTAGTTGGTTACATTTTTTTCATGTAGTGCCATTGAAACTAATCTTGAATGCGGGGGAGGGTGGCATTGATCCCTGGATGACATCTATAAAGGCTATTATGGGAATCTGTGATGATTTTATATTTTATTTGTGAATTCTTTGGTATATATAATTTATGCTTATAAAAAATATGCATCCTTTTCTGTGTCTAGTCGGGGTGAGATGAGGGATTTGCTGCTAAATCATCTGATAATTGTTGGTTGAATTGATTAACAACATATTCGTGTTGTAATCCATCCAGTAGTGTGGATGATGAATTGGACAGAGAAAGAGTGTACATCTGTTATTATTTTGGGTCGGTTGATTGTGGTTCTGTTGTTATTGTGCTGGTGGTAGTGCATGATTTGGATAGTGAATCAACAACGATATTAGTTTTTCTTAGTTTATATTTTATTGTGTAATCATAGTCTATTAGTTTGGATAAAAACAGCAATTGTTCTGGCATATGTAAATTCTGGGTGAGTGGATTTTATACACTTTTGCGATCGGCTAATATCTGAAATGGATGCCCCAATAGGTATTGCCTCCACTTAGCCATTGCCTCATACATAAGTGGACTTATTTTGCATAAGTGGGGACAACTTCTTATTAAAATTGGCTATGGTTTTGGTATTTTGTAGAAACACTATTCCAATACTAATTCCTGAAGCTTCCGTTTCAACTATGTACAATCCATCAAAATTAGGCAATGATAAAATTAGTTTTGAAATTATTAAATTTTTAAGAGTGTCAAAATGACGAAGGTATTGATAAAGATGTCACACATAGAATCCAAGCAGGTTTGTTGAAGTGGAGAGGCGCGTCATGGATCTTGTGTGATCATAAAATACCATTAAAACTTAAGGGCAAGTTCTACTATACTGCGATTAGACCAGCGATGCTCTATGGTTGTGAGTGTTGGGCAGTGAATTGTGTACATGAGCAAAAAATGGGAGTTGCGGAGATGAAAATGCTTAGGTGAATGTGTGGACACACGAGACTGGATAGAATTAGGAATGAATGTATCAGAGATAAGGCTGGAGTAGCACCAATTGCAGAGAAGATGCGAGAAGCTTGACTAAGATGGTTTGGACACGTACAAAGGAGACCATTAGAGGCACCTGTTAGGCGTTGTGAGAGTCTAGTCACTAGGCATGTTAAACGAGGGATTGGTAGAGCAATAAATACTTGAAATGAAATTATAAGGAAAGACATGATGTACTTAGCCATTAGTGAGATTATGACACAAGATAAGGCACAATGGCGACAAAGGATCCATATAGCTGATTACACTATAGTGGGATAAAAGCTTGAGTGTTGTTAATTGTTGTTTTAAGAGTGTCAAAACGAGTTGGGCTTGTAGGTGCAACAATTATAGAGAAGTCTTTGATAAATTTACGGTAAAAACCTCTTGGGCCTAAAAAAGAACAAACTTCTTTTTGAGTAGTGCAAAGAAAACTACTATAATTTTTTGTAAATGAGGGCGAATTATAGTATTCATCAGTGATTGAAATGTGGATGGTGCGTTCGTACGACCAAATGGTATGACGGTAAATTCATAATGCCCATGATGAGTTATAAAGGCGCTTTTGTGAATGTCTGGTTCGGCCGTCCTAATCTAATGGTAATCGGCTCGTAGATCTAGCTTGGTAAAATATCGTCCGTGAAATAATTCATTGAGTAGTTCATTAAATGTGGAGATCAGGAGTCAGACTTTAATGGTTATATTGTTAAGGATTCTATAGTCCACACAAAAACGCCAGTTTCCATCTTTCTTTTTGACTAAAATGATTGGTGAACTAAAGCTAGATGTGTTGGGTATTATATGTCCCGCTCGTAACATTTCTAATACTAGACGCTCAATCTCGTTTTTTTATAATGAGAATATCTGTATGTTTTCATATTTGCCGGGCTAGTGTTCGGCTTAAGTAGTATTGCGTGGACAATTGGTCGCTCTGGTTGGTGGGAAGATTTATCTTGAAATAAATGTTTAAATGAAAATAAAAGAGTGAGACATTTGGGAGGCAATTCCTTATCAAATTCTATAGTGTGATGGGTGCCTGTATTGGGTAAAGGAAGTTAGTAAAAACACAGTGGTGAGGCTTAGAAGGACATTAGACGTGATACTTGCGTTGATGATACCAGGGAATTAGTGACTGATTGACGTTCCTGCAATGTGATCAATCCATGATCGGTATTGTAAGATATCGTTAGGTTAGAGTAGTCGGTGTTTACCGGGCCTATTGACCGCAGCCATCGTACTCCCAATACGATATCAGCGCCATGGAGATCGAGAACATATAAGTGCAATCGTGATGGCAAGAGGCGGCCGAACCCTTCTAGGGCCAGCAAACACCAGCAGCAGCGGCGTCTCACTGTCGCTCACAGGTGGAATAGGGCGGCAGCGGCTGCTTCGCACAGCTCGCACACAGGAGGGAGGAGAGTGTCGGGCCGAATCCTAGGGAGAACAGAGCTCTCAATTTTTTTTCTCTTCAATAATCTCTTTCATTCCAATCAACTCATATATATATTGTTTTACATAAAAATTAAAATTAACTTAACTTTAACAAGCTGCCAATTACTAACTAACATTAATAAACATTAACTGAAGCAAACTGTAGATTAGACTAACTAAATAGCACATATAATGACCATCCAAGAGCTATGCGGCCACACGTTGCCGTGCGCGGAGGTCGTAGCGGCAAATATCTTTGTTGTCTTGAATGTTGCGGCGTTGCGGCCGCTAGCGGAGATTGTAGTGTCGTGTATCTTCAAACATTTGTGGGACGGCGTCATCAATCCTCCCCCGGTCAAAAGCACTCATCACCGGTGAGTGGTCACGACGATAGTGTTGGAGGAGTGCAACATCCAAGCATTCCAAATCAACCTCTAGAAGCCAAGTATCATCCGAAGCGGGGCGGTCACGCCAACAAACAGGATAGCGGTGGAGACAACCGTCTGCGGAGGTAACAACTTCATTGTTCAGAATCCTGTCAGACACAAAGGAGGTTTTGGGAAATCTTGGAAAAACATTAGCATCAAGTGATTGGTGGCAGAACCACCATCTGATGTAACCACGGTAGGATCCGTAGGCAAGAGAGACACGAGAACACGCTCACCCTCCAACCCCATAGAAGAAGATGATGCATTAGAAGAATAGAATGAAGAGTGAAGTAATTCTGGTGGTTGAGAGACATACGACGTTAAATCCAAAACATTGAAAATAGGGGTAATACCACAAGGCGAGCTGTTGAAGGCGTGTCCGGATCAGCAGAGCGTAGAGTGTCATCAGTAGAAGGTAACAGTCTTGGGACATCAGAATGAGAAGGATGACGTGTGTACACACGAATCAGAGGGGGTCTTGGTTGTAGGTTTGGGAGTGGCGCGTGGAGGAGAGGTGGAAGTGTCGATGTAACATGAACAGTTGGCCGTGCAGGAAAAGGTGGTGGTGGAGGGTCATAAGGTTGAGAATAATAGGGTTGGTCTTCGAGAAAGGTGACATCCAAGCCTTGTACTAGCTCAAGCAAGTAGGTCAATAGGAAAGAAGTTGATCTTCATGACTACACTCACATCCAAGCCTTGTACTAAGCAATCAGTCAACAAATATTTATGTTCAATCAACTTGCACACCACTCCAACATTTTCCCATGGATGCGACATATTGTTTGTGGACTGATAGACACCTCACGATGGTTCTGACCACCGTAACACCAACAACATAGGTGACTCTGAGGGAGCGGACCTCATGGGAGTAGTGGGAGCTTCAATATAACTCCAACTAAATGCGAGTATGTTAGTGTTACATACTTGCCAAAAGAGAAGTCTGTTTTAGGCATAACCCTTGACACTAGTAGGGATGTCAGAGATGATTGGAGATGAGTATGACGTCGGAGGATAAAACGGAGTCGGAACCGCAGTTTCCTAAGCGGAGTTTGCTCAAGGGATAGAGAGCTTCCAAGATCTATATAGGATTTAGGAAATAGACTTTATTTCATTTGATGATCACATACAAATATATTCATGTCTTTATATAGGCTTACAACAAAATAATAAAAGACAGACGTCAATGATAACATATACTAAAGACAACAATAAATAACTAGGCCCGGTGATCGAGGCCCATAACATCTCTCCCGCCCTACAAAAAGTGCTTGACCTCAAGCTCGAGGAAGATCGCGATGCTAGCTGCCTCATCCGACGCCCTCATCGTCAGAGTTCTCGACGTGCAAATAGAAAGGCTTTTTTCATCGATGTCTGCAAGTATGCTGCTCGTCACAGTTATAACATAAGACATAAGCTCATCAAATGGGTTGTGGGTGGGAGGACCGAAACACTACTGTACTGAACCGCTTGATGTCTTGCCATATCAGAGCGAGCCGGTCCGTGAGGAGACGAGTGACCCAAAGCAGATCGGAGTTGAGTAGGTAGGACGCTAAATGAATCTGATTTGTGTCCAATGTTTATTGGTCGGTGAAAAATTATTCACACTTTGTGAGCCAACCCAACGGGTCCGTCTTCCCATCATAAATCGAAAAATCCAACTTTTGGTAGCGCGGTAGTATAACCGCCTCTGGGCGTACATGGGCTGGGAAAGGTGGCTCGTAGCGGATGAGTGGTGGTTTTAGTGCTTGACTGCTACTGGCGTGATCCATAGGTGGGGTAGTAGCAACGGTAAGGTTGGCGGCCAGCTCATTAAGCATGGCGGTGAGGGTGGCCATGTCTTCCCGAAAGAGTGCTTCCATGGAGGCCATGACGGTCTGCAACACGTCTTGGATAGCAGTCCTGAAATCGTGCGAATCCCCCATCAGTTGACTTGCTTATCGAGAGATGGAGCGGGTGACTGCACGGTTATAGTCATCAAACGCGACTAAATTTGGGTTGCCGCTAGAGCAGCGGCACCTCGCAATGATGCCGACCAATTTAAAAATAGCAAGCTTGAAATAAAAAACCAACTAACCCGAGTGAGGGTTAATTCATAATTTTATAAGACCCAAAAGTTGTTGCGTGCGGACAGTACAGGAGGCTCAAAAACCGAAGGATGCATTTTCTGCATGTGACTCGAGATGGAACAAAATTTGTTGTCACGACTACGTTGGAACTGAGGGCTCAGTGGGGTATTGCGTTGGAACTGCAGGTCGAGTGGGCTGCTCGAGAACACAAGAAGAGGATGCAAGGTTCGATGTTTTGAGGGATATCGTGAAATCCTCGTCATCCCTAGTGGAACGGGATCCACGACGACAACAAAGAGGCGGGGAGAAATCGGTTGTTGCAGACGATCAATGATGGTTGATGGTTGCACAGAGAAATTTGCGGACGTTGGCAAAGCCCGCTTGAAGGAGGCAGCTGGAAGGGAGGGCTCCGATGAGCTGTGCAAATAAGCTCTGAGGTTGACACAGATGGATTTGATGGAGGTCTGCGAGGCTTCAACAAGCGTTGGCAAGGAAGAAAGATGAAGGATCGACATTGCAGGGGCACGTCAACACTAGAAGAGAAGAGTCGCCGTGAAAGATGTATGGAGGCGGCCAGCGGGGATGCTGGCAGCGAGGAGCAGTAGGCTGGGACTCCGTCGGGCTGATGTAAATTGCAGCGAAAAGAGGAGATTCGCTCTGATACCAATTTGTTATGGGGCTAGCCCTTAACACCGGTAGGGATGCCGAAGGATGACCAGAGATGAGGATGACGTCAAAGGATACAACGGAGCCGAAACCACAGCTTTCTAAGCGGGGCTTGCTCAAGTGAGAGAGAACTTCCAAGATCTTCTTAGGGTGTAAGAAATACACTTTCTTTCATTTGATGATCACGTACAAACATACTCTTGCCTTTATCTAAAGCACAGACAACAATGATAACAACTACTAAAGACAACAAGGTAACAATAAATAAATAGGCCCGGTGCTCGAGGCCCATAACAAAGTCACGTTATGTCGAAGTCATAAGTAATAATTTTCCTGACCCTAAGCCAACACCATCAAAATCACATGAGGGAGAAACCAAGTGCACATATCAATATGGTAAATAAGACAAACACATTAAAAGCTCAAAGGGCCCATATAGGAGGTCAAAGTAGCCAGAACTCCGCAAGGATCTCTTCAAGAAAAAGTGTTCTTCATGAATGGAGATCCCAACGTGAGGTCGAGATCTTTAGAACATGGAGATACTAACAAAAAAGAACACACAAACCCCGACCACATCCAAAACTCAAGGTATAGTCCTCCAGTCCCCCTTGAATAAAAAAATGTCTGGCATCGAGTGGATAACTTCAATATGGATGAAGTCATCACATAGTAGACTTGTGAGTTGTCTCATACTCTAGGAATCGCTCCCAAAGGTGCTTGTGCCGAGATTAGGCTGTTTGAAGATTCCTGACAGAGCTTTGCAATATAACACTACTAAGTTAATCTGTTGAAAAACTCTTTTGAGATGAGTTGCCAAGGCCTCAACCAGTGAGGATTTCTGTCGAGATGTTATTTCTTTCTGAGATCTTAATGACAAAGAAGATCTCCTTTTTCCTAAATAATTGGAGCATGCGTTATTTGTTCCATTTTGGGAAGAAGTGTGTTTGTGATTCTCAAAAGGCTGAGGTTAATAGTTTTTTTACTTTAATAGGTAGGCAGTTGATATCTTTAATTCTTATTCTGAAACTACTTCCGTATCTTACGTGGAGGCCCTCTTTAGTATAAATGCTAAATAACAATGCAAAATGAGGAATTAATCTTTTTGAATCTAACCTTGTTTGCTTGCTCTGGGTGGATGCTAAGGCTAGTTCCTGTTGGGTTACTTGTTAAATGATCAACGTTTCCTAATCTGGTCATTACTACAAGGGACTATGATGAGCAATTGACACATTTCAGGGCATACTGGTGTGCCAGGCATTACTAATGCAATCAGGCGTTTACTATTACTAACTACCTCAAAGGATGGTGCCGTTTGGTGTGCTTGGAATTTGGTTCTAAAGTGCATCGACTCCTTTGAAAAATTCATGTAATTAATATTTCTCCAGTTCTCTAAACCCAAGGAATTGCCAGACCTTCATTAATATAGGACATGCAGATTCTAATCCCTGTATTAGTGGTTTGCTTAGGTATAGACACTTATTCTGTTTTGGAAGTGCATTTGCTTAATTCCTTCGGAAAGGACACTTCAACATTCCTGTTGAAGCGTCCTTCCACTTGACCCTGGTAGTTCATATTCTGCTAGTTTTTTTATGGAAGATAGGTCCTTGGATATAACTAGAGCCACCAAATATACCAATCGATGACGACAAAAAGAATTAAAGCAGCAGTTATTCTTATATTTGTCCAGCTGGAAACTTGGAAATTCCAAATCTCTTCTCAATATGACACATGTTAATGGAAAATCCCTACGGGCATACTTCACCAAATCTACTTGAGACATTCTCGTGTATTTTGTGGGCATGCATTACCCAATCTTCTATAGACAATGTATTGCAAAATTTGCATGAAAATAATGGTTTATGTTGTTGACCTGAAGGCTAGCAAGAAATGTTGTGCTTAAGAGTTGATTAGAGGCATAAGTATATGGATCTCTCATCTCAGAGTCAGAAGAAAGAAGATCATAGGGTAAAATTGTTGATCATATTAGTAATACAAAAATTGTTTGAGGAAACCGATCACAATAATACTTTCATTGCCTCGGTGCCCAACATCATGGGTGATCAAGTCGTGTATCCTTATGCAGCTCCAGATAACCTCCATTCAGATCCTAGCAGAGCTATCAAAATTTGCATGGACAATCACATACAGCTTTCCACGAATGTGGTAAGGGTTGTGATAAGAATATCACGGTGATAAACGAAGAAATTGTTCAAGGAAATTGATCAAAATAATATTTTTATTGCCTCATAGTTCAACATCATGGGCGGTCGAAGTCATCTATCCATTATTCAACTCAGGAGAAACCCCTTTCAAATCCAAGCAGATCTATCAAAACTTGTGTGGACGATCATGTCTTAGTGGCCTTTTGATCCGGGTAGGTTGTGAAAGTGGATCCTAAGCAATGCAAACCGTAGGTGTCGGTGTCTTGGAAATGAATCCTATCTTACCATAGGATGATGAAGGCAGGCAATTTTTGATCCCACTAGAAATGAAACATATCTAGTCCCCGACTAGCATTTTCTTCCTGTCTTTACTGAAGTGTCTTGCAACACCACCGACGTGCATCTCCCAGTTCAAATAATCACTGTAGGAGATCCTAGGTATGCACAGGCGAGAGCCTTGATATAAATAGCTCTCAATGATCAGGAGCTCATCAATACGCTCTGGGGAATCAATATACTCTTGAACTTGGCATGCTCATCGGGATTCATGTGCTATCACTAGCGAAACTATCGAAATAAGGTCAGCAACATGTTGAATATTCCGCAAGGGAAGCATCACATCAAGAAGCTCCGGGGGGCATAATGTTAATAAACCATCCAGGATGCGACGTACATCTGGTTGAGGCTCAGATGCCAAGGTGGAGGTCACAACGTAGACGATGTCAGAATTGGCGCATCTCTCATAAGCTTGCTCTTTGTGAAGATGTGGAGGGATCTCGAGGAAATCCTGCTAAAAGAAGGCTCAACCCGACCTTGGACTAATTCTTCAACTGCCACCTACTGCAAGACTCTGCTGTGTTCCTTTCAATCACGCTCTTCCAAGATTCCTCCAAGGCCCTCCCACCACTAGCTAGCCTCTCCGTAGCCTCGGTGCTCCCTCTGTCCATGCCGCGCGCCCCATCCAGACCTCTGAAATCCAACACCAGCCCCTCTACTGCTGCCTACTTGTTGCTGCTCCTACCCAGCTGCAAGCCTCCCCCGCCCTCCACTCCTACAACCCTCCACTAATTCCAGCCCCATCCAATCCTTCTACCAGCCACCAAAATATCTCTTTCTCCTGATGCCACCCGACCCCGAGCACCCTCGAACTTCCACCACCGCCGGATTTCACCCACGCATGCACGCGTAAGCCGTAGTTTGGTGATGTGTTATTTGTTATTTTGTGTGTGGACCATATAAAGTTGGATATTTGATTATATGCTTTTATTTTGTGATATTCATGTGATTGCAGGACATTCATTGCGCACTTTATTTTGCACGCTAATTGTGTGTGAATTAATGCTTGCTAATCTATTCAATTTCTACAAATGAATGCGCTCCTGAATAAGCTCTATTTTAACCAATTAACTATTGTTAAAATTTTAATTTGACTGCTTCAATTGTATATGTATCATCGTAGGTTAGTGTGTTAGTCAGTAGTCATTATGTACTCTACATAAGGTTGCATCTAGCATCCACACTCACAACCTACCCTGCATCACCGAGGATGATGAATGCAAACAGGTAGTGATCCCACAATAAATTACACTTAATAATTAAAAGCATAAATCCGCATAATTGTCATAAGCAAATATCAAATAGTTCTAGTAGGCAAGCAAATTAGGCTTTTCCCTATCGGAGGAAGAAAAGCTAACACGTGCAAGTGGCAAAGGCTCTGTAAACCATGAGTTGTCAAAAAGTAAATATACTGACATAGCATGTCATCCATAATCGTATAAATACCTAAGTTCCTATAATAATAGAGAAAAGTGATGACATACAAAAATAAGCACTCACTATTAAGGGGCCGTATGCAAATGTGCGGAGATCTAGTGATCGTGGGGCGGCGGGAGATTATCCAAAAGGCAAAGGGATGCTGGATAGTGGCTGTTTGGAGCCTGCAGGGGACTCCTTACGGACTCGGTGTAGTGAGGAGGGCTTCTGGAAAGGGATTCCGTTAATTGTCTTCTGCAAATCAGCATGGAAATGAAAACAGCTCCCTTCCCTCTTATTATACTAAACCTACTTATGACACAAATCGTGGATAGCTATGATTGGGTGTACACGATAAGTGTTTGATCTCCTTAACTAAAACATCTTAAATAAATAAAGAAAATAACATAGAAATGTCCAAGAGGCGCTCCGGATACAACGATGGACTCTGAATAGGATCCAATTAGTGCCCTAAATGAATAGGCGTGTGCAGTCCCATTGTTCAATGGCCCGCCCTCAAAGATTGATCGCCATCGCTTTTCACATATGCTCGAAGGGTTGTGAGTGGAATATCAAGATGCTAATCTACATAGCTTATGGCTAAGGCGACAATGAAGAAGTCGGGGGTGAATTCTCCTTGTGAATAATGAGCACTAGTCAGATTGAATGTTGGACTGATTTTCATGTTTGCTGCTTTGACCATCCTTATGAAATTTAACAACTTTCATGTAGATATATGTGGATAATTGATCTTTTTGGGAACATGGCATATGGTTTTAGGTCATAATTGAGGCTCCGTTTGGCACGGCGGTGGCGGTCGTTAATGAGGTGGTTATGAGCCGTCGTTCGTGAACGCTCGATCTCACCTAAGAAACTTCATCCACTTTTATGTTCATTAGTTCTATTTTCTTGATGATGGTCATAATGTTGCCATGCCAAACATACATTCTATGACGGTTGTCATGCCAAACATACATTCTATGGCGGTGATGTTTTTGTCTAAACTCACCAAAGCAAAAATGCCACCCCAAATGGAGCTTGAATTACTGAGTTTGCTTGAAGGAGCTTTAGCTACTGGAAAAATTAAAATGGTTAGATGGAGTTTGTGGATGCTTAAATGTCTAAATTGTAGCCCAAGTGAACCAAACAAAATGCTAAATAGACATGAAAAGTTCTTCTATACAAAGAAAATCTCCTATCCACACAAGCCTATGCTTTGTAGGACTAAAAAACGAAGGGAATCACAAATCTTTTATACAAAAATATACTGCGAGAACTCTAACAAGTGATGGGACCGTGCCATCCGGATCAAGGGGAGGACTTATCATTTTTATTTAATTCCATATTGGAGTCGTTTAATTATTTAAATGCACTTCGACAATTGTTATTATTATTATTGAAATGAATCAAATATTCATTTTCTAATCCAGGCTTAGTTCTCAATTGAATTTTGTTGTTATTGCTGAACACCTATCCAAGTCTAATTCGGGAAGCACCCCACCCTTTTCCTCTTGTTATTGATTGAAAATTTTAAGCTTTGTTAGGGTTTCAATATTTTGATGACATATATAAGCAATTTGTAGTTGTGTTTTAAGGTTTAGGTTTATGAATCAGTGTGTTCTATGCGCACGTTGTTCGATCCTCATTTGCTTGTTATTGTTTTTCGCTGCGTTGCTGATTCGCAGAGGCCGTGAAGTAATTTATACTTTGTTAATATATATTGCGCAGGTGAATCTTGCCCTCAAGCAAGGGGTGGAGGCTGTGAGGACGCTTGTGCTCAAGGGCTTCGATGCGAGCATAAGTCGATTCAATTTGGTTCAAAAGTACAAATTTCACAAAGTCACGGACTAATGAGTTCACCTAGCAATATCTTGCATATTTTTTACCATGGTGCTGCATTATTCTTTATAACATGCTAAATATCTTTGATGATGTAGTAATTTTTGAAGGACACGGGGTTTTGCAAGTTATATTCAGGTGAATCTTAATAATCAGTTCTCCCAACAGTTGGCTCTAATTATAATCCCATTAGTCTCGTTTAATTATAATACCTCTTTCTATGCTCGTCTGCTCTCGGGGCTTCACATGATAGTGTTCCCACCACTCGCAGACTCCTTAAGTCCGATATCCGATTGAGTGACGCGTGGGCTGCTACGCTCTTGGCGGCTGCAAGCGGCAAGAGTACCATCATTGCTAGTACTGTCATGGCCGCACCGGGGGCGTCCCGTGTCACTAGTATATATAAGATTGAAAGATAATTTCATTTTGTTGTCGTTTACTTCACGAGATGAAGTGAAGATAGAGGTTTTGTTTGGGGGACTTATTTTCTCCGGTCAAGCGGTTAGGATCGCATGAATCAGATTTCAAATTAAGTTTTGATTCATGCGGTCGTAACTGTTTGACCGGTGAAAATTAGTCCCCGAAATGGAGCGATAATGTCATGGGAACTTCACGTTGCTACAGTACGCCCTGTTTGTCCGTTACCACATTTTGGATTTTCCAAATTTGCCCCGAGGCAACGTTAAATTCCAAAAAAAAAATCTTTGGTGCCCGCAGTCGGGTCCGGGGGGTGTAAAGTGCAGCTTTTGCACTGCAGGTAAAGTGCATCTTAGAGATTTGGACACGTGGATTAATATAATCCAGTGGTCTCCATTTTTTCTTCTCAAAGCAAAAAGTTTTTGTCCTGTGCTTAGTTCCTTTTCCGCCATTCCTGCCAGTTCTCTCCTTCCCCGCCCGTCTGCACTTCGTGCAGGTTCCCGCCCGTCCGCACTTCGTGCAGATCTTCTCTTCCTCCGTTCTCCGAAGCAATCGTCCATGGAGGCGCCGGCAAGGTGGCCGGAATACCATCTCGGACGAGCATGAAAATCACCCCCCACCGCGGAAATCTTCCTCCCTCGTTCTCCCGATCAACCAGAATATCAGATGGAAGGGGCGCCATCAACTGCCATCTCCAAAACCATCTCGCATTTGAGCCAACTTCGTCTAGAAGAAGGTAAATGCTTCGAGAAGAATCTCGCTCTGTTTTGTTGCTATATTCTGTTATTTTGTATTTTTGTGTTTTGTCCTGTAAATTTATTTTTGAATTTTACAGTTGTGAACATATTGATGAGCAAAAATACTCTTTTTCACTACTTGTTTATCATAGATTTCTAATAAAGAAGTAACAGTTGCTCAATTTGGTTTATTTTTTACTCTCATTCGTTTGCTGTTTGTTTTGTTAGGCTTCAATTTTATTTTTCTATATCTTTAGACTCTGTACTTTGTTACTTGATTAGGTGGAATCGAAATGGCAAGTTTTAATGCGATGATAATACCTCAATAAGGATCATAACTTGTCAGAGTTTTTCACTCATTTTGATCGCGTTTTAGAGAATGTAAGGTACAATGAATTGAAATCATTGTTTATCTTAAGTGATAAAATCCCGTCTCTAATGATTCTCGGATGTGACATGTTGTTGACGGCTTCGAGACATTACACATATTCAGTTTTTGAAATATTTCAACAAGAATTGCTTGCATCAATTACTTGCAAAGTTAAACAATGCGAGAATGTTGATGTTGGAGTTAGGTTTGACGTGACCGAGAAGACAAAGATATATCATGTTATTGGTAATCGAGAAGCTCAAACCGTATGCTGCAATTGCAAGAAATTTGAAAGTTTCGGAATTTTATGTCGGCATGCCCTAAAGGTTCTCGATAGAATGGACATAGCGGATCTACCTCGTAGATATATTTTGGGAAGGTGGAGCAAGAATGCGAAAGCATGCTCATCATATTATATTAATACTAACACATATGAGGAGGATCCAAAATTGTTAGTGGCAACTAGATATAGGACATGGTGTCATGCAGCTGTAAAAATTGTGGCTATGACAGTCGAGCATGAAAATGCATTTAAGCATTTATCTCATTGTTTACCACAACTATGCCAAGAAATTGAAAAAATTGTATCAACGAATGGTTTCGATGAAGATGGTGTCATGAAAAATGGTGGATATGATGAGATTGAATCAAACTTTACTTGTGCCAGGGGTTTCAAGAAAAAAGAAGTGAAAGTAAAAAGCACGAAAAGAATGAAACCATGGCAAGAGAAGTTCACTCAGAAAAAACAAAAGACTGCTTCAAAAGGGAGACATGATGGTGGTGTGCTCCAGCTATTCCAGTGATGGTTTGGGGTATGGTATGTCTACTTGTAAACTCAAGTTATTTTTCTTCCATTTTTTATTTGTGTTGCCAATTTAAAAATTATTGTTTTTGTTATTACATAGGAAATCGAGTATGAACTCTCAGAGGATTGATTGAGATAACAAAGTTGCTGTGAAGTCATGTAATTTGCTAAAACAATGGCAAGAGAAGTTGACGCAAGAGAAGTTGCTGTGTTCCATTTCATTTTTTTGATATATAGCTGTATAATTTCTCTTGGATGATTGAAACTTAAATATCTTGTACTTTTGTAATTGTTAATTAAGCAATGATCATCCTTCCTTTTTATAATTACAAGAGACATAATTATCTATGCAGCTGAAAAGAGACGCATAGAACAACATCGTGATGCTAATCTTTCTGTGTTAAACTCAGCTTATGTTGGTGCTTTTGATACTGTCATCAACAAGAATTATTTTATGCTTTAGTCCCTTTTTATGTTATTTCATGGAAAGTGGAAACGTTATGGATTTGCATTGTTAGGACAATATTTTTGGGTTTATTACATTTAGTTTTTCCAATGTTTGTATCTCATGGTTACTTGTGTATATATGGTTTGTATCTTACTACCCAGTGTCGACACAGGCAGCCCTGTGTCGACACAGGGCTGGCTGTGTCGACACAGGGCTTCCTGTGTCGACACTGGGCTGCCAGTGTCGACACAGGGCTTCCTGTGTCGACACTGGGCTGCCAGTGTCGACACTGGGCTGCTGCCAGTGTCGACACTGGGCAGCTGCCAGTGTCGACACTGGGCAGCCAGTGTCGACACAGGGCAGCCCAGTGTCGACACAGGGCAGCCCAGTGTCGACACAGGGCTGCCAGTGTCGACACAGGGCTGCCAGTGTCGACACAGGCAACCATGTGTCAACACAGACAACCCTGTGTCGACACAGGGTTGTCTGTGTCGACACTTTAAAACAAAAAAACGAAATTCTTAAAAAAATTTGCATTGTTTTTATAAAAACAAAAAACAAAATCTAAAAAATCTAATTAACAAAAGCTAAAAAAAACACTAAAGCTAAAAAATTTAAAAACAACTTAAAAATGAAAAAAAAAACAAAAGATGTCATTCCAACTTGAGCGCTCATTAGACGAAGTTGGCTCAAATGCGAGATGGTTTCAGAGACGGCAATTGATGGCGCCCCTTCCATCTGATATTCTGGTTGATCGGGAGAACGAGGGAGGAAGATTTCCGCGGTGGGGGGTGGTTTTCATGCTCGTCCGAGATGGTATTCCGGCCACCTTGCCGGCGCCTCCATGGACGATTGCTTCGGAAAACGGAGGAGGAAGAGAAGATCTGCACGAAGTGCGGACGGGCGGGAACCTGCACGAAGTGCAGACGGGCGGGGAAGGAGAGAACTGGCGGGAATGGCGGAAAAGGAACTAAGCACAGGACAAAAACTTTTTGCTTTGAGAAGAAAAAATGGAGACCACTGGATTATATTAATCCACGTGTCCAAATCTCTAAGATGCACTTTACCTGCAGTGCAAAAGCTGCACTTTACACCCCCCGGACCCCCGCAGTCAGCCAGCGATAAGTAGGATGTAGCCAGACCGCTGGAAAGTACAAGCCCGCAGGCCCCTTCAAAATATTCCTGCTTCAAAGCCAGGGTGACGAATCTTTTTCATTACAAGACTAATTAACTTCCAGGACATGGGATTAATTGGTTGAATAGTGGGTTGTATGGGCGCTAGGCTTTTTACATCTTTTATATTATATTTATTATATAAGAGCATCTCCGCCTGAACTTTGCGGGTGGTTGATGCTCTTGGGTGGACTTTACCCACCACCAGGCGGACTGTATCCAGGTATGCTCCGCACGCGTGAAGCTTGTGCTCGCAGCTCGACAGTGCGTGAAGCTTGTGCTCGCAGCTCGACCCCCACTGTCGCCAAAGGTGCAAAAGTCAACAAATGAAATATATAACAATAGCGGGGAGCGAGCAACGAGCACGACCTTCACGCGGGCTGAGCCTGCCTGGATGGGTCTGTCTGGTTGCGGACTTCGCCCCCCACGAGCATCGAGCATGCACGAAGCTTCTGCGGAGATATGCTCGTATTCTACTTTTTAATATATTTAAATAATTTAATTTTTTTGTATTTGAATTTTAGTTAATGCTTCTCATATTTCATTCATATACAAGTGACAGACACAAAGATTCACTCCTACGAACAACCGCGACAATATGCCGATCACGATAGTGCACAGCTCGGGCCTCAATGCCTCGAATGACTGTATTTTGGTCACGACATTGTTCCGGTGTGATGATGCTCGCGCCGCTCGCAAACCTCTGACTGCTTCACTCCACCCGTCAATTATTTTTTTCTTGTGCATGAGGTGTTTGCAAGCGGCGGTGAGAGCATATTTTATAGTGTAGGTAAAAAATTTTGTCTATATAAGAGTACATATTTTTTAAAAGAATATACATAAATCAATGAGATTTAATTTTTTTAATAAAAATGGGTAAAATTGGAATGTTGAATGTTTAACTAAAATATATTTTTACTTTTTAAGATAAATATATTAAATTTAATCAATTTAGATGAAATCAAGTAGGCAATAATTTAATCTAAAAAACAAAGAAGGCAATAATTATATGCAGATTTTAGCTATGTGCAGGTCACATAATTTCATAATAGTTATGTGCAGATCAAAACTTGCCTGAGTTCACAGCTTTCTATAATTTTTTAGTTTGAACTGCAATTATTTTTGAACTCCTAATACCATCCAAAAAAAATTGGCTTGCCTCTTTCTCTCTCTCTCCGTTTTTTTTTTCTTTTTTTCTCTCTATGAAGCCACGGTAAAGCTAGCTGCCCCCCCCCCCCCCCCCGGTCGGGCCTCACTCCGGTACGACTGAATATGACTGAAATTATGCACTTACAAAAATACCCCCGCCTATCGCGTCTTCTCCTCGACTTCATTTCTCCTGATCGACATCTTCGCCTATCGTGCTTCTCTCCTCAGAACAGAAAACGTCGGAGTCCGCCTAGGGTTCTCCTTAATCTCCGGCGAATTCATTTCTCCTGCTCCTGCCTTGCCGCCGCCGCCGCCGGAGTCCACCTAGGGTTCCGACGACCTCAGCTCCACTAGTATTCCTTGCTTCCGACGACCTTAGCTCCGCAGTTTTTTTTCAATAACGTGGTAGGTCTTCTTCCCCTGACATTTTACGCGATTCCCATTTCAGTGGCGCTGCCCGCTTCATATTTCCAGCCTGACCTTTTTTCCAATCCCTGGATAACCTTCTCCGCACGGCAGCCCCCGACGCCCCCGTAACAGCTCCTAGTGTGCCTTCCAAAATCCACCGCCGCTGCCTCCGGCTTCCCACCTGCTCGACAGTGTCTATTCCAGTTGTCGCTGTCTTCCACGACGACTCCGGCCGCCGGCGAACTCACAACGCCTCCCGATCCTTCCTCCAGCCGATTCTGTGAGCATCATGTGTTCTCCTTCCTCCCAGCGTGCGCCCTCCAAAAGCCACCACCGCTGCCTCCAGCTTTCCCCCTGCTCGACGACGTCTCCTCCAGTCCGGCAACTGTGGGGTCATGTAATTTCATAATAGTACATTTTCCTCTTGTCTTCCTTCAACGAGTTTAGGGATTGATACATTGAGGTCTTGGCGAAATCGTGGTGACGCCCAATTACTGTTCGGAACAAGTTTTTTCAAGGATTCATTGAGGTCTTGGCTCTGCATCCTGTGCTCTAATTCTGAAGAATTTTTTGCACCCTTTTTGTCTTCAAATTAGGGGGCATTTATCTCAATATTTGAGGATTTTTAGTATAGGGGCTTCCTAAGAAATTGGATGTGTGTGATTTTACATAAAGGAGAGAAAACAGTATGAATTGGTAATTAGGCTAATGACTTTTGGAGTAAAAATGGATAAGGTTTTTGAAGAATTTTTTTTGTACTGTGACCATTGTAATGAAAAATATTGTATAAACCAAGTTTTGAGCATCAGTATTATCCTTTTCCCAACTATTTAGGGACATCTTTATGATTCATTATTTTTTGTTTTGTTCTGTCGAGCCCGACTTGAGGTGTTAAGCTTAAAATACTCAGTCGTCATTGTGCGTCTTGTTTCCTTTTACATGGTTGAGATTCGAGCAAATTTGATGCAGTCTAGTTTCTTCTGCATGACTTTCAACAACCAAATGGTTTAGTGTTTCCTAATTTGCGTCAATCTTTGTTATTTATGCTGATATGAAATTCATCATTTTTTTAGTGTTGTGTGTAAATAAAGTTTACCAAAATCATTGTACTTAAAGTTTAAGACAAACCATTATACATACTGCTTGCATTAGGCTTATCTTAGGTGGGATGGGATTTTGAAGGGGTTAGACTTGTAACGCCCCGAAACTCAAAAGAGCGACGGGAGGCGTTTTGGGCCAAATCTGGTATTTGGCAGGGGGCACACGGCCTGGGACACGGGCGTGTCCCAGGGCGTGTCAAGCCCGTGTCGACGATCGGTCCGGGGAGTCGACATTTTCGCTTGACGATGTGTCGAGGCAGGTAAAACGGCCTGAGACACAGGCGTGTCTCAGGGCGTGTCGAGCCCGTATCGACGATCGGCCTGGGGAGTCAACAGGCGCCGTGGTCAACTGACACTTCAACTCCTCAAAAGCTCGGGCGCACTCCGGCGTCCAAACGAACTTCTTCTCCTTCCTCGTCAAAGTAGTGAGAGGTAACGCTATCCGCGAGAAGTTCTCTACGAAGCGCCTATAATAGCCGGCAAGCCCCAGAAAGCTCCGGACTTCCGCTACCGTAGAAAGCTCAGGCCACTCCCGTATCACAACAATCTTCGCCGGATCCACTGCAATACCCTCCCCACTCACTATATGACCGAGGAACGCCACTGAGGATAACCAAAACTCGCACTTCGAGAACTTGACATACAATTGATTCCTCCTTAGCATCTCCAAAACCAAATGAAGATGCTTGAAGTGATCTTCCTCACTCTGCGAGTACACCAAAATATCATCGATGAAGACGATCACAAAATGGTCCAAGTACTCCCTGAAGGTTCTGTTCATCAGAACTATGAACACTAACGGCGCATTAGTCAGCCCAAACGGCATGACCGTAAACTAGTAATGTCCGTATCTCATACTGAACGCTGTCTTCGGGATATCACTCTCCCTTATTCGCAGTTGATAATACCCAGACTTGAGATCCAACTTCGAGTACACCGTCGACCCGACCAACTGATCAAACAGATCAACGATCTGGGGGATCGGGTACTTGTTATTTTCCGTCAACTTGTTGAGCTCCCGATAATCAATACATAGCCTCAAGCTTTCATCCTTCTTCTTAACAAAGAGGACCGGCGCGCTCCAAGGCGAATAACTTGGGCGCACATACCCTTGCTCCAACAACTCTTGCAGTTGCACCTTCAGCTCCGCCATTTCCTTAGGCGCTAGCCGATACGGAGAGCGTGACACAGGCTTTGCACCTGGCACTAACTCAATCGTGAAATCTATCTCCCGCTGAGGCGGGGCTCCAGGAAGATCTCTAGGGAACACATCAGGGTACTCCGATACCACTGAAATACTATCCAATGCGGGCTTCGGCTTTGCAACCTCCACTAGTATAAAGAACAGTTCTGTACCGGCACGAACCGCCTTCACCACCTGAAGAGCAGACATCAACGTCTTGCTTGACCCCTTTAAGCCCGTAAAAGTCATCTCACGACTTGCTCCCAACTTGACTTCCTTGCTAGCGCAATCAATATGGGTCTGCTGCTCCGAGAGCCAGTCCATGCCAAATATAACGTCGAACTCCACCAACGGAAGTAACGACGCTTGCAGATCGAACTCCTGATTCCCAATACGAATCTTAATATCGCAGATTCAATCCGCGCGCATCGAACACCCATTGGGCAACAACACATCCAACTTATCCTTCGCCATCGAAGAAGGGACTCCGATGCGTGATATAAATCCTTCGGACAAGAAGGAGTGTGAAGCTCCTGTATCGAAGAGTGCTCTTGCCGGATTTTCACAAATCAAAACAAGTCCTAAATAAGCAGTGGTAAGGTAACATGTGCATAACAAGTATTTAAAGAAATTAACTTGCTATAAATTAAACCGTACCTGTCACCACATCCAACTGCTTGATGGCCTCTTGTTGGCCAAGATTATACACCCTTGGTTGGGCCGGAGCATAATAGGACGCGGTCGACTCCACCGCCTTGCCCTTTTCTTCATAAGTTTCTCCCGGCTTTCTTTCGGACTTGGAACGTCCGCTCCGGCACTCACGGGCATAATGCCCCGGCTTCCCCCAGTTGTAACATGTGCCCGGGATCCGACCCGTAGTCGCCCCAGAAGCACCAGCAGAGGGGGCTGGACCCGACGTCCTAGCTTTCTTGTTCCACTTCCGGAACACAGACTTTGAGGAGTTCGGCACTCTGAACTCCGACTTCTTATCACCCAAGCTTTTCTTTGCTTGTACATTCTTCATGTCCTTCTCCAAGGACCGGGCCGTGTTGACCAAGGTCAAGAAACCCTACGTCATCGGCCCCGAGAGTAGTAACCTCAACTCATCTCTCAACCCTTCATAAAATCGATTCGTCTTGCGCTCCTCATCCGCTATGGTGGAGCTAGCATATCGACTCAATCGAGTAAACTCGTGGAGATATTCATCCACGCTATTGTCTCCTTGAACCAACTTCAGGAACTCGTTCTCCAACGCTATCCTCTGCGCCGAAGGGAGGTATCTAGCCAAGAACAATCTCGAGAACTCCTCCATCGAGACATCAACAAGTTGCCTACCTCTCAATAGGTGCAACTCCAATCCTTCCCACCACAATCTCGCTTCACCGTCCAAAAAGAACGTAGCAATGGTGGTCATTTGCCACTCCTCCGTCTCTGTTGCTGTCATGACTCTCTTCACCCTGGAGAGCCAGTCTTCAGCTTGAGATGGGGTTCCCAACCCCGAGAATACCGGAGGATTAAAGCTCATGACATGTTTGAGCTGTCTCTCAGTTTCCCTCCTTGGCACCAACGACTCCACTAATACCTGTTCCACTCTCCTCGGCTCAGCCGCTTGCAGCGGTACTTGCTCCATCACAGGAGCGGACTGCCGTATTTGCCTTGCAGGCTGAGCATTAATCATGGCCAAAACTGCTTCGACCACCAATCGTATGGTCTCAGCCAACGGAGGTGTTGCAGGAGCTTCATTAGGTGCACTGCTAGCCTTAGAAACTCGACGTTCCGACGGCCCAGCACCACTTCTGGTCACCTATAGTGGTACAAAACACCATTAAGCGACCAAATAAAATTGCAAACAACAATTATAGTAACACACAGGTTCCCCAAACACGTGTATTTTCATTCCTAAGTGGACATTAATGGGTTCTTTTGTTGTTATAACGATGACACACACACATGTGCTCACCACCCCTTAAAAAGAATTTGTCCACGAATTCATTTTAAGCCCGACCGAAACCAGTAGTCTGATACCAAATTGTAACACCTCCTATCCGTCGCATAGCATATAGCAGTAGGTCCGGCCGGGGCCCGACGCCATACACCACAGACAGACCGGGTGGTTACTCAATGGAAACCATCCAACTAATCATAACGTCCTACACAGAGCATTCTAGCGGAAGCAGTTTATAAGTTGCAATTAAGAACCCAGCACTAAAGCATGAATGTACACTAAACACCAAATAGGAATGTAGTACATACACAAGTACAAGCCTTAAGGCCTTACAAAATGGTTTACTTCAAATTACATGTTTTACAAACCACGGCACACAGGCCGGTCATACATGAATAAAAGCAAGTAAATGCTTCAATTAGGCCTTCAAGGGCCGGCTTCGCACTTTGGGCTTTAGCCCGCTATTGACCGCTTGGTCCAGCAGCACCTGCGAGCAGCAAACCACTGCACGGTGGCAAACAAAAGCAACAGTCAGCAATGCTGACCAAATTATAATGATCCCGCCCCTAATTCGGGGCGGCGATGCTCCTTCCCTGTATTTTATTAGCACAACCAAGCAGTATATAAATTCATTGCATCACAGGCGTTGGCACGCATGGCCATACGCCCCGTGCTCTCAGGGCACATTCTCGGTGATCACAGTCTAAGCCCGTTGACTCACCACCATCCCTAGGACAACAATCTCTCGTGAGCAAATTGGTCTTTTAGGCAGATGTTACGACACTTTAATATCATCAACAGCATATGTCACGACACTTTAATATCATCGACAAAAAAGACCCGACCTCTATGCCCTCGTCATAAAGCAGGAACGGTTCCACTCAACCCGTTGCTCACTTGCCACGACACTTTAATATCATCGACACGAGTTAAGTTTCCCCGAAGCCCGTGAATCGAACGTACAATATTACATAACCCAGTTATGTTCAAGTTGCCTCTCAGGCCACCAAGTTGGCAAGATCACGCATCTGCCCAGTTTTCCGGGTGCACCTTTAGGTTAATCCACAAGGGTCCCTGTTGCAATCTACCATGTAGAAAAACCCGAAAACAAACATTCGCACGGAGTCTTCTCCGGCATTTATGCAATGCAACATCACCGATCCGGACCAACATGTCCGGGTAGACTTCACACATCATATCTATGTACGTTCTCGAATACGGACTCTAAACAACGTGGACTTTACATATCTACCCGAAGGAACGCCTCCAACTCACCGCAAACTCACGAGAGCGGGCTTCCTATGCAAAGAAGGAGAGCTTCACATGCTCAAGAAGAGAATCGTTACCCTAGCGTTCTTCCTCGGCACCATGGAAATGAAAGCGGATGAAAAGCACCGCACTCTCTTTGCCTCCATAGATCCGAAGTCGGCTCGCGATTTGGAGCTTCGAAGCTCCTCCAATGGCCGGATTTAGCTTCTTCTTCCTCCTTAGCTCTCACCTCTCTCTTGACTTAGAAAGAGAACCACTCAAGTAAAAATGAGGGTTTCAAAGGTCCAATCCCGCCTATATCCCATCAGGAACAACCCCCAGCCGTTGGATCCCAAATTAAAGAAACGAACGGCCTTGATTCGGGCCTGAAATGATAAAACTGGGCTGAACACGGCCTGCGACACGCCCATGTCCAGGGCCGTGTCCCCCATTCGCCGTCAAAATCGACGCGCCTGGAACAACACACGGGAATCCAACACGCCCGTGTTCGACTTGACACACCCGTGTTCCAACTGACACGGCCATGTGGTCGACCGTGTGCCTCCATCGATACAGCCCCGAAAACAACCCGAGACTCACACGAGTATTGGACACGCCCGTGTCCTAGCCCGTGTCTACTCAAACACGCCTGGGCTCCAGGTCGTGTTCACTGTCTCGACACTTCGTCGAGCGAAGTTCGTCGACTGCCTGACACGGCCTTGGACACACCCGTGTCCTAGGCTGTGTGCCTCATCTCGACACTTCGTCGAGCGAAATTCGTCGACTCCCCGGGCCGATCGTCGATACGGGCTCGACATGCCCTGAGACACGCCCGTGTCTCAGGCCGTGTTCTCTGCTCGACGATCGTCGACTCCGAAATCGTTGAGCACTCGACTAAATCGTCGACTCCAGCTTGACACGCCCTGTGACACGCCCGTGTCCCATGCCGTGTGCCCTCTGCCAGATTCCAACTTTGGCCCAAAACGCCTCCCGTCGCTCTTTTGAGTTTCGGGGCGTTACAGGTTGTTAATCGCTTAGGATCGCCAGGCTAAGTACTATAATGCCAAGCACAGGAACGTGGAGTTCACTGTTGGCGATTGAGTATACTTGAAGATCAAGTCGTTCAAGGGTGTCTCGCGGGTGCGGCGCTTGAAGAAGCTATGCCCGAGGTACCTTGGACCGTTTGAGGTTCTGGAGCCGATTGGTGAAGCAGCGTACCAGTTGAAGCTGTCTGTGGAGCTTAGTGGTCTACATGATGTATTCCATATATCGGTGTTACGGAAGGCGGTGCAAGAGCCTACACAAGTGATCGCGGTCGATCAAGTGCCGGTTGATAGTGGGTTGACGACGAAGGTCAAGACCGTACGTATTGAAGACTCGGAAGTCAAGCGGCTACACAATAAATAGATCAGGATTTTCAAGGTCCGTTGGGACAATTGCTGTCGAGAGGAGCTCTCTTGGGAGCGAGAGTAGACTATGTTTGAGGAGTACCCGAAGTTGTTTCACTCAGGTACAATTTAAGTTTTATGTTCCTTTCCTTTATGTAATTTCGAGGACGAAATTCTTTTAAGAGAGGGAGAATTATAACACTCTGAAACTCAAAAGAGCGACAGGAGGCATTTTGGGCCAAATCTGGTATTTGGCAGGGGGCACACGGCCTGGGACATGGGCGTGTCTCAGGGCGTGTCAAGCCCGTGTCGACGATCAGTCCGAGGAGTCGACATTTTATCTCGATGATATGTCGAGGCAGGGAATACGACCTGAGACACGGGCGTATCTCAGGGCGTGTCGAGCCCGTGTCGACGATCGGCCCGGGGAATCGACATTTTCGCTCGACGTTGTGTCGAGACAGGGAACACGGCCTACACGGGTGTGTCCCAGGCCGTGTCGGTTAGTCGACGAACTTCGCTCGACGAAGTGTCGAGACAGTGAACACGGCCTGGAGCCTAGGCATGTTTTGGTTTGACAAGGGCGTGTAAAATAGGACACGGTCGTGTCCAAGACCCGTGTGAGTCTCGGGTTGTTTTTGAGGCTGTGTCGATGGGGGTGCACGGCCAGCCACACGGCCGTGTCAGTTTGAACACGGGAGTGTCAGGGTAAATACGGGCGTGTCGGGACTCGTGTAATTTTCGTAACGCATTGATTTTGACGGCGAATGACGGACACGGCCCAAGACACAAGCATGTCGCAGGCCGTGTTCGACCAAGTTTTACTTTTCAGATACGAATCGTAGCCATTCGTTTCCTTATTTTGGGATCCGACGGTTGGGGGTTGTTCCTACTAGGATATACCCAGGATTGGGCCTTTGAAACTCTCATTTCTCTTGAGTGGTTCTCTTTCTAAGTCTAGAGAGAGGGGAGAGCAAAGGAAGAAGAAGAAGCCTAGATCCGGTCACCGGCGAAGCTTCGGAGCTCCAAATTGCGAACCGACTTCGGATCTATGGAGGCAAGGAGAGTGCGGTGCTTTTCATCTGCTTACATTTCCATGGCGCCAAGGAAGAACGCTAGGGTAACGATTCTCTACTTGAGCATGTGAAGCTCTACTTCTTTTGCATAGGGAAGCCCGCTCTCGCGAGTTTGCGGTGAGTTTGAGGCATTCCTTCTGGTAGACATGAATAGTCCCTGTTGTGTACATGTAGAGTCCGTAACCGAGAACGGATATAGACATGATGTGTGAAGCCTACACGGACAAGTTAGTCTGGATAGGTGATGTTGCATTGTATAAATGGCCGGAGAAGACTCCGTGTGATTGGTTGCTTTTCGGGTTTTCTACGTGGTAGATTGCAGCAGGGAGCCTTGGGGATTAACTCCAAGGTGCACCCGGAAAAATGGGCAGTTACGTGATTCTGCCAATATGGTGGCCTGGGAGCCAACTTGAACATAACCGGGTTATGTGAAGTGTGTGACGGAAACGAGACTCGGAGAAGTTTGACCCGCATATATGGCTTAAATTGTCGTTGCGAAGTGAGCACGGGTTAGACGGAACCGTACCCGTTCTATGTCGTTCAGTTAGAGCCATTGGCATAGATGAGGGTTTTCGGCGGTCTATGGTTTAAATTGACGTGACCCATGCCGAGAAGACAAAATGCTCATATGTTTGGCCGTCAAAGTGGCGGTGGTGAGACCGGGGTGTCTATGGCTTAAATTGACGTAACATTGACTGGTTCAACGAAAATGTGCCCTGAGTGCACAGGGCGTGTGGTCGTGCGTGCCAATGCCTGTGATGCAATGTATATATATATATATACTGCTTGGTTATGCTAATAAAGTGCAGGGAAGGAGCATCGCCGCCCCGAATTGGGGGCGAGATCGTTATAATTTGGTCAGCATGGCTGACCGTTGCTTTGATTTGCCACCGTTGCGGTGGATTGTGCTTGCAGGTGCTGCAGATCCGAGCGAAAAATAGCGGGCTAAAGCCCAAGTTGCTGAGCCGGCCCTCGAAGGCCTAATTTTGAGTGTTTTCGTTTATTCATGTATAGCCGGCCTACGTGCCGAGGTTTGAAAACATGTAATTGGAGGAAAACATTATAAGGCCATAAAGTCTGTACTTGTGTATTTGTACTTCATTCCTTTTGGCGTGTTAGTGGACATTCATGCTGGTGTTGGATTCTTTCTTAATGCAACAATTTTAAATTGCTTCCTTTAGAATGCTCTGTGTAGGACGTTGGATTGGTTGGATGGTTTCCATTGAGTAACCACCCGATCTGTCTGTGGTATATGACGTCGGGCCCCGACCGGACCTACTACTATATGATATGCGACGGATATGGGGTGTTACAAGACTTGCATGAGCACACTCCACACCCCCCATTTGTCGAAAAGCGATGATTACGACCATGCTCCGTTTTGAGATGCAGAACTGGGTGCCCGATGATTACGACCATGCTCCGTTTTGAGATGCAGAACTGGGTGTTACTGCTTGAGTGTTGTTACGACCAGGCTGTGTTTGGCATTGTGGTGGCGGTCATAAACGCATGGTTTAAATCGTCATTCAATTCTTCAGCATTCGACCGCCCCACTAGTGAGTCGTGTGTTTGAGGCAAACAATCTGACATGTTGAACAAGATTCAAGAGGATTGGATGATCGCAGGAGCATAATTTGGATGATAGCCTCCAGATTCGTGCACGTTCTTGCTCGTTGGTGTTCACCTGCTTCATCTCGTTCGATGATCTGTTTTCTCACTAAGGCATTGAACTTCAATTGTTTGGATCTCAGATTTGTTTTGTCTATTTTGTTGAAGATGTTGTTTTGGTTTAGTTTATCTGTTGATGGAGATGAGGTTATTCTTTTAGCGGATTTTCTTGTCTGAAAGAAATTGTACCTAATCACCTAGAGGGGGGGTGAATAGGTGACTAAATCTTTTTACACTTTTTACGGCAGAATTCAGATTATCTCACAGAGTTATAATTACTTTAACACAGAAATCAATCAGCAATCACAGAATCACACATGCACACAGTGGACACACAGATTTATAGTGGTTCCCCAAGGTTTGGGTACATCCACTTTCCCCCTTCGTCTATCTAGTAGTGTACTAGATTCAGCCAAACTCCTCCACTATCTCAGATCCTCAGATCTTACACTCAGAACCCCAAAACAGGTTCCTACAGCTCAGGCCCAAGGCCCTACAACTCAGTCTTCACCAAAGACCTACACTCAGCTTCTTCACAATGCCTACACTCAGCCACAACAGGCCTACACTCAGAGATATATATCTCCTACACTCAGGCACACAGGCCCTACCACTCAGCCTTTATAATTGCAGGCTTACAACTCAGATCCCTAAGGATCCTACAAGAAATTTAAAATACAAAGTGTATATACCTATAACTCTGAATAGAGAGATGATTTGATAGGTTCTTGATGAGTTCTTGGAAGAACTCTGCTGAGAACAATCTCACTTGGCTTTTTTTCAAAGCTTCTTGAATGTAGAACACAATAGGATTGATTCTCTGCAGCTGATCTTCAATCACTGCAACTTAAGATTCAGAACTAGGTCTGAATCCTTCTTCACAGCCTGGTTCCAACGGCTGTCTTCTTGGAAGGAGCTCTCTCTATCCAACTACTTAGATCTTCACTTGATTCTTCAATGAATAGCTAGATCTTCTTTTCTTTTTCAATCACTTGATGTGTTGATCATCATCTTCTGTTGACAGAATAGGCCTATATATAGGCCTTCTTCATGGTGACCGGCTGATCCGGTTCCTAACGGCTTTCTGACATCTCTGACAGGTGCAGTAGACCGGCTGGAATGGCAGCTGTCAATTCATCCAGTCAGTTCTTGAAATAACTATAACTGTCTGAAAGTGTCGAGACAATCTGTCTTTAAGTGTCGACACTTGTAGACTAAGTGTCGACACAAGTAGACTAAGGGTCGACACTTGCCTTCAAGGTGTCGACACAACTCCTTGTGTTGTAGACTTTGCTTCTCGACACAGCTTCTTCATCATGTGTCGACACTGATTTTGTGTGTCGACACAACTTCTTGTTCTTCAGTACTTAGTTGAATTCTTGTAAGTGTCGACACAACTCCTTTGTGTCGACACATCTTCATGTGTTGAACTTGTTCAGTGTCAACACATCTTCTTGGTGTCGACACATGCCTTCTATGTTGATACTTGCTGAGTGTTGACACAGCTCCTTGTGTCGACACATTCTTCTTTTGTTGAGACTTTGACTGAGTGTCGACACATCTCCTTTGTGTCGACACTTGGACTTAGAATTTTTGTTGAACTTTGCTGAGTGTCGACACAGCATCCTAATGTCGACACTTTCTTCATGTGTTGAGTCTTCTGCTGAGTGTCGACACATTCTTTCTTGTGTCGACACTTTCTTCAAGAGCTGAGTCTTCTGCTGTGTGTCGACACATTGTTCATTATGTCCACACTTATACTTAAACTCTGCTGACTTTTGCTGAGTGTCGACACAGCCTCCAAGTGTCGACACTTTCTGATGTAGACACAGTTCCTCTGGGTGTCGACACTGCTTCTAAGTGTCGACACTGCTCCACTGGACTTTTCTTTATTGAGTGTCGACACAGCCTTCATGTGTCGACACTTTCTGTCTGGTGTCGACTCTGCATCCCTGGTGTCGACACAATTACTCCAAGTGTCGACACTGCTTGTCTGGGTGTCGACACAAGTCTTCTTAAGTGTCGACACTTTTCTCCTGGGTGTCGACACATGGACTTAGAAAACTTTCAGCTTTCCCTGCAAATACTTAACCTGCATAAGACAACTCAAAATACATCAAATACATTTTGATGTATATCATTGAGTGGGGTGAGGCTTCTTTAAATCAGGTACATTTAAACCAATGTACCCAACAATCTCCCCCTATTTGGAGAAGTCATAACCCTTAGTCAATGATATACACCATACAGAATAAAATCATAGCATGATGTAAAACAGGATTATGCAATCAGGGAAAGTACATAAACATGTATTAAACAAAACATGTACACACATATATCTCAGAACAAATATGTAATAGAGTTTTTAACACATCACATAGTTCTATCAACTTTGTCATATTCATTATACAAAAGTTTACAGAATGTTTAGAATCAAAAGATTACAACTGTAAACTAAAGATAATTCTATTCTATTGCTTCTCAGTCTCCTTGATAACTATGCCCTTCCCAGACTATATCTTTACTTGCACAGGGGCTTCAGCATCTTCAATATCAGCAGGCTTCTTCCCTTTCAGATCCTTCTTCTTTAACTCTTCAGCTTTAATCTTCTGCCTCTCAAAGTAATGATAAGGCTTGGGAAAGTACTTGCTAGGCTCCTGGGCAGTAGGGGGTAGCTTTCCTATCTTTGCCTTTCTTCTATATTGCACTATGGCTTCTTGCTTGTTTTCATGCTTTCTCCATTCTAGTTCAGAATACCACTTATTTCTGTCTTGAATATTATCTTTGGCAGCCTTCCAAGCAGTCAAAATAATATTTCTTGAAGTGGGGCTCTACTGTTCAAAATCAGGCCTTTGTTCAGCTTGCTCTCTGAACCTCTTCTTAGACAATCTAGCTTCTTGTTCTTTCAGTATAGCTTCTTGTACAGCTTCAGATACTGGCTGAACCACCTTTTCTATGATGACATTTTGCTCTCCCTCAGGTGGGCTATACAATGATTGTATATCAGCTTGTACCATATCAAAGTCTGGTGGAGGATAGATCACCTGAGCTACTTCAGCTTGCTCACCTCCAAGATAGGCAGGATTAATCCCAGACTCAGCAACATTATCATCATCACATAAAGGAGGATAACCAAGAGTGGCTCTGATGGAATTGGAAATCCATTTTGCATGATCAGAGCCTGCTTTGACTAACACCCTCTCCCCCTTTATGACTTCTCTTTTAATATGATCTCTTAAATCATCTTTCTGAAATCTGATTTGGGCATTTAGATAATTGACTCCATCCTTGTAGAAAGGTTTTAACCTTTGGAGTTTTTCAGTGAGGATCTTCTGGGAATCTTGAATTGCAGAAGTTACAACAGTTAGACTGTCTTGCAATTCTTTGTCAAACTCCTCTTTGGCAGTGGTCTGGGCTGCATTCTGTGCAGTGGCTATATTCTTAAGTTCAGTGACAATTGCATTGTGGGAAGCTGTCAAGTTATCATTCATTCTGATTTGATTCTCCAATACATAGCCTTGCTTTACTTCAAGTTCATCCACTTGAGCTTTTATCTTCTCCTGATGTGTTGCTAGATAGACTACTGCATTCCCTCCCTTGTGGAAGTAGTCAGTCATCTCCTTCTTATTTAAATTCATCTCAAATCTAATAGACTTAATGTCCTGGGATAGATCAAATTGTAAAGACTTATGCCCCTCATCCATATATGTTTCTATGGCTTTCATGTGCTCATCAAGCTTTATTTGCATAGCAACCATCAGAGAACTGTAATTTACAGATGGTGCTGGCTGTAGTACAGGTTGTGGTGCTATGGTTTGCAGAGCTTTCTTATAATTCTGGCTCCTCCTCTTGAAGACTTGGAATTTCCTTTTCTTTGCTCTTGCAGCCTCCTCATCTTCAGAAGCAGATGTACTAGTTATGTCAACCCTCTCCCTAGGTAGCTCCTCAACATTCTTTGGCTTCTCAGGCTCTTGCCTTGCAGTTTCCTCTAGAATCTCAACTTGCTCCCCCTCAACTTGAGCATTCTCCCCCTCAGCAGCAGCACTTGCTTTCTCAAAGTCTATTGAGTCCAGATTAAGGAAGAGATCTTCCATTGTAAATTCTTGTTGAGATTGTGATGGAGAATCCCTTGTCTCATCAACAACTTGATCAGATACAACTTGAGCTGCAATAGATGTGTCCTCCATGACAACATCTGGGGGTTGACTATCAATCTGAGGTTGCTGATTAACATGATTTAATGAATCAGACAAAACATTATCCTCTATAGGGAAAACTGAGTTATTGATTTCAGTGAGTACCTCAAGTATGATGTTTGTAGCTTGTTCACTTTCTAGTGGAGTTGGCTCTTCCACTACTAGAGACTCCCCCTGGATAGTATCCTGATGTACTGGGCTAGCTTGAGGTAGCTCCCCCTGCCTGTCTGCATCATCTTGTTGAGCTGGAGACTTTCCAGCAATTCCAGTGTCTTCTTCATCAGGAGTGAAGACAACTTGCTCCTCAGAGCTGCTAGAGGAATCTTGAGCCACTGGGGCTGTCTTCTTCTTATTCTTAAGTGGGGTTTCCTTCTCAGGTGTTGGCATCTCCTTAGACAAGACCCTATCACATCTTGAGAAGAGTCTCATGTCCATCTTCCTCATGTGGTTGATCTTTGATCCAGCAGCTTGACTCATTACTTCTGGTATACTACCAGCCAAGTAAAGACTTAGTATCCTACCCAAATTGGGCTTCTTCATGCTCTCTTTAATCTTATCAAAGACTACTACAGACCAATCAGTCTTCAATGTGAAGATAATCCTTGTCATGAGACTGAACATATGGGCTGATACCCTATCATGCCCTCCAGGCTTACTCAAGATCACCTTGCCAACAATTTCAGAGAGGAATTTTCCTTTGCTGTTCATCCCCTTCCTATTGAACACTGATCCAATTTTTATATTGGAATCTAGACAACACCAAGTTAATGCTTCCCTAGTTTTAGAAGCAGAAACATTCTCTTCTTTCTTAGTCCTTGGTAACTGAAGTATCTTTCTCAGACTTTTAGGTGAGACCTTCACCTTTTCTCCATGAACCCTTGACTTTATCTTGAGTCCAGAGTCGTCTAGCGTTGCTCCATTCAGAAATTATAATACTTCTTTCTTCCATATTTTGGTTGGCTCTGAAACAAGAAAATCTAACCCTGAATTTGCAACTAGGGTTACCACATCCTTGATTTCTGGATCTGCGTCATCAAATGCGTGCCGCACTAGTTCATAGCCTTCATTTACGTTCTCCTCGAGCTTGGGCGCCATTAGGGTTTGAAGAATTTGAATTGAGAGAAGAGAGGTGTCGACACACAAGTTTGGTCTCGAAACTTTAGTGAGCGTGTCGACAGACAATGGCGAAATCCTATTTATACCTTTCTAGGATTGAAGATGAAAGGGCGCGTCAGCAAACTCAAATTGTGTCGACACTGTTGAAAAGTGTCGACACAGACTTATAATGTCTCGACACCAATGTGTCGACACAAGTATAGTCGACAGAATATATGTGTCGACACTTGTTTATGTGTCGACACCACTTAGCTCGACACATAGTCAAGACTTTACTTCACTAATTCTGAGTAAAGCCTAAGTGTAGACACCACCTTGGATTTGTCGACACCTACTTATCATGTGTCGACACAAATTCTCTGAAGTGTCGACACCAACTTCCTAGATGTGTCGACACCTTTTCTCTGAAGTGTCGACACCACTTTTTTGTCTCGACACAGACTACTCTGTGTGTCGACACTATTTTACTTAGCCATTTCTGTAAACTTATTCTAAGTTTATCATACCTAATTCAATTTTAAAGCTATTGAATTTGGTTTCTTCTAGAGGCTTAGTATACATGTCAGCTAGTTGATTATCTGTATTTACATATTCTAGTGAAATATCTTCTTTTTCTACATAGTCCCTAAGAAAATGATATTTTATTTCAATATGTTTAGTTCTACTATGAGAAACAGGATTGTTTGCAATAGATATATCACTAGTAGAATCACAGAATAGTGGTGTTCTACTTACCTGAATACCATAATCCTCAAGCTGATGTTGTATCCATAGAAGTTGAGCACAACAACTTCCTGCATCCACATACTCTGATTCTGCTGTGGAGATAGCCACACTTGTTTGCTTTTTGCTACTCCATGAAATCAGTCTTCCACCTAGGAATTGACAGGTTCCAGTTGTAATTTTTCTGTCTTCTTTGCAGCCTGCAAAATTTGCATCTGAATAACCTGTCAGTTCAAAGTCTCCATTCCTAGGGTACCAAAGACCTAGATAAGGAGTGCCCTTAAGATATCTCAGTATCCTTTTGACTGCTGTCAAATGAGACTCTTTAGGGCCTGCTTGGTACCTAGCACAGACACATGTAGTATACATGATATCTGGTCTACTTGCAGTCAAATAGAGTAGGGAGCCAACTATCCCTCTATACAAAGTCTCATCTACAGGTTTCCCTGCATCAACTTTGCCAAGAGACATACTTGACCCCATAGGAGTCTTCATGGTACCGGATGAATCCATACCATACTTCCTTATCAGTTCTAGGGTGAACTTAGACTGGCATATGGATAAACCATTCTCAGTCTGTCTAACTTGGAGACCCAAGCAGAACGTAAGTTCCCCCATACTGCTCATCTCAAATTGTCCTTGCATTAGTTTTGCAAACTTTTTGCAAAGACTACTTTCAGTAGACCCAAATATGATGTCATCTACATATATTTGGACTAGTATTATCTTCCCTCTGGATTCCCTAAGGAATAGAGTCTTGTCTATTTTCCCCCTTGTGAATTTGTTCTCAATGAGGAAACTAGACAGGGTTTCATACCAAGCCCTAGGGGCTTGTTTTAACCCATACAGAGCCTTCCTAAGTCTATAGACATAATTAGGTTGAGTTGAATCAACAAAACCTGATGGCTGTTCCACATAGACCTCTTCCTTTAGATTACCATTAAGAAAGGCTGACTTAACATCCATTTGGTAGACTTTAAATCTTTGATAGGTTGCATAGGCTAGGAACATCCTTATGGCTTCCAGTTTGGCTACTGGAGCAAAGGTTTGATCAAAGTCAATACCTTCTTCCTGCTTATATCCTTTAGCAACCAATCTTGCTTTGTTCTTGACAATTACTCCATGTTCATCCATCTTGTTCCTAAAGATCCACTTGGTCCCAATTATGTTGTAGTCTTTTGGTTTAGGAATAAGCTCCCAGACTTTGCACCTTTTGAACTGATTCAGCTCTTCTTGCATTGCCTCAATCCAATGAGGGTCTAGGATGGCTTCTTCAAACTTATTTGGCTCTACTTGGGATAGAAAACTGGAGTAGAGTGCTGCACTCTGATTTTTGCTCCTTGTTTGTAACCCTTGTCTTAGATCACCAATGATTTGATCTGCTGGATGATCTCTTAGATGCCTATTAGCTGGAGGCATCCTGGCTTCAGGTTAAACTTCTTCAGTGTCTTCATCTTGCTGCACTCCTTGGACTTCTTCTGCATTAGGTGCATGTAGCACTCCCCCTGGACAACAACCACTATCTTCTACTTGCTGTCTTGCAGTAGGTCCTTCTTCTATAGTGAGCTTGTCCATCTTCTCAGTCACACCTGTGGAGCTGCAAATACTACTAGACAACTCATTGTTAATAAGTCTAGTTTCATCAAATACTACATGTACAGACTCTTTTACAACTTGAGTAGACAAGTTGTAGACTCTATAAGTCTTACTGTTGTTGTTGTACCCAACAAAGATCCCCTCTTGGGATTTGGCAGCAAACTTGGTCAAGTAAGACTTTCCATTGTTAAGTATAAAGCATTTACAACCAAAGATCCTGAAATAGGATAGGTTTGGTTTTCTGCCTTTCATAATCTCATAGGGGGTCTTATTGTGGCTTTTAGTAATGGTAGCCATATTAATTACATGGCATGCAGTATTAACTGCCTCAGTCCAGAAATATTCTGGGAGAGATGTGTCACTTAATAGGGTTCTACCAGCCTCAATCAAGGTTCTATTTTTCCTCTCAGCAATGCCATTTTGCTGAGGTGTTCTTGGTGAAGAAAATTCCTGAAATATCCCAAATTATTCACATAGTTTTGCCATACTATCAGACTGAAATTCAGTACCATGGTCACTTCTTATTTTGACCACTGTACTATCTAGTTCATTCTGAATTTGTTTGACAAAGCTATAGAAGATACTAGGTGTTTCAGATTTCTGTCTAAGGAAGAACACCCAGGAAAACCTTGAGTAGTCATCTACAACCACAAAGATATAGACCTTCCTACCTAGGTTGTGAACTGGCATAGGACCAAAGAGATCCATATGCAAGAGGTATAAACACCTCACAACATCTTTGTTTTCAATGCTATTAAAGGTGGATCTAGTCTGCTTTCCATTTTGACAAGCTGAGCATATTCCATCTTTAATACACTTAACTTGAGGACCATTCCTCACTAACTCTTTGCTAAAGAGTTGGCCAATTGTCTTGTAGTTAAGATGGGCTAGCCTCTTGTGCCATTTGACACAATGAGAGACTTTCTCATCAGCTACAAGACACACTGAAGAAGCATTGTTCTCACTCATAATGTCTAGACAATAGACATTCCTTTTTCTGTAACCAGTCAAAATGATCTCTTGATCATTTTATCTCCTGATATGACAACCATCTTTGACAAATGAGATTTCATATCCTAAATCACTCAGTTGACTTATACTAATAAGGTTATGTTTCAAACCTTTAACATAAACCACTTGAGTAATTGTTATATGGGAACTAGAAATGTTACCAAAACCCTTGATGATTCCTTTTTCAGAACCACCAAAGGTGACTTTAGGACCATCCTTGATTGGTGTGAAGTCCTTTAGCAATCCCCTAGTTCCAGTCATGTGCCTGGAACATCCACTGTCCAAGTACCATATTGAGGCATGACCACTTGGACTTACCTGCAAAACAGATTAGTTAACCTTAGAACCCAAAGAATTCTTGGGTCCTTGGTACTGGTTAGTTTGCCTCCTAACAAAGCTACCTGCAGATTTTCCAACAGGCAGTTTGCTACTCACTTTGGCACTTGCATTGTGCCAACAGTCCATGGCAAAGTGGCCTACCTTGCCACAGCACCAGCACTCAAATCTATTGTACTTTTGCTTAGGTACATCCCTACCTGTTTTATCTACAGCTGGCTTGTTGAGGGTTGGGGCTTTGCCCTTAGACTTGGACTTGACAGTCCTAGCAGGGTTAGTAAACCCCAATCCAGTTTTACCCTTGTGAGGTATAAACTCATCAATCAAAGGTAGAACAGACTTAGGTTTAAAAAACCTTGCAACAATGTCTCTCTCTTTCTGAATACTAATCTCCAGACTTCTGATTTGATCATTCTTAAAAGTTATAGTTCCCATCTGAATAACAGTTATGTTCTTCAGTCTGGCTATTTCATTTAACTTTTGATCAATCAGCTTATCAAAATCAGTTGCAGCCATTTTGAGACTTGTAATCTCCTTAGCCTGACTCTTGGCTAGGGACTTGCTCTTCTTAAAAGCTTGCAACAGAACTCTATATTCATCAATCAATTGATGAATATCCCCTTCTGATTCAGATCCACTAGCATCATTTGATGCAGATGTAACTGAATCTGAACTAGCACTAGAAATTGAACTTAAAGAACAATTTTGTACCTTACTAGGTCCAGGCTGCTCCTGGATTTTGTCACCTTCTGTTAAGGCCATTAGTCCTTTGCACTGGATGTCCTCTTGCTCATATATGGAGTTCATTATCTGGATGAACTCCTCTTCCTCTTCTTCAGCAAATAGTCCTATGTATGCTTCAGCTTCAGACTCAGTTTCTGAAGAAGAAATGTCTGACAAGCCTTTGTCCTTCTTGTCAACAAAAGACCTTTCCTTCTTTCCCTTGATTTGAGTCTTTTTCTTATCATTAGACTCTTTCCTTTTCTCAGGACAGTCAGCAACAACATGTCCTTGTTTGTTACAACAATAACAAACTATCTTTGAAGATGAAGTTCTATTTGACTTGGGCTTTCTTCGGTCATTCTTTGATGACCTCTGTGCTGTGGATGGCTTAGTCCTCCACCGTTTCTTCTTTAGGAACTTCTGAAAGTGTCTTGTGAAGGCTGCAAAGTCCTCATCACTTTTACTGCTTTCAGACTTTCTGCTTTCTGATTCATCTGACTCAGTCTCAGCCACTTTTGGAGGTAGAGAAGGAGACTTACTTCTGTATTTTCTGGTGGCTTCTGTCTTGAATGCCACTGTCCTTTCTTTATGCTCACTTCTTGTAGTTTTCTCCTCTTCTTTCCTCACCATCAACTGCATCTCATAGGAAAGCAGTTTTCCAAACAAAGTTAGAGGAGGGATATCTGCTAACTTTGCCATTTCCCTTATGACACAGATCTTGGTGTCCCAATCCTTTATTAGAGACCTCAAGAACTTATCATTTAACTCATAATTACTGAATTCTCTGCCATAGGACATTAGCTTATTGACAATCCTATAGAACTTCTTATAGCATTCTGTTATGCTATCAGCCCTACCTTGCCTGAAGCTCTCATATTCTTGGTTTAACAAAGACTTTCTATCCTGTCTCACTTCTTCTGAACCCTCCATGTACACTATAAGAGTATCCCACATCTCCTTAGATGTCTTACAGTGTACCAAGTTCTGAAAGGTAGCATCATCTATGACACTCACAATGATATTCTGTGCCCTCTTGTCCATTATGGCTAGAATTATCTCATCTTTTGTCATTTCAGAGAAGTCCTTAGGTGTTCTCTGATTTGCATCCAGGACTGAAATCTTCATAGGCACATATGACCCTTCTTTAACTGTGATGTAAATTCTAGGGTCTGAGGCTTCCATAAATAGTCTCACCCTTTCTTTCCAGATGCCAAAAAATTCTTTTCTGCAAATGGGCAACTTCATGGATCCAAGTTCCTTATGATTCTCAGCTGAACCCATGGTTCTTGATTTTCTTGATTCTGCACTTTACTTAGACTGAATCTGCCAACAAGATCTACTCAGACAGTTAAGTCCTTTTTGAGTAACCTGGCTCTGATACCACTTGAAAGAAATTGTACTTAATCACCTAGAGGGGGGGGGGTGAATAGGTGACTAAATCTTTTTACACTTTTTTAGGCAAAATTCAGATTATCTCACAGGGTTATAATTACTTTAACACAGAAATCAATCAGCAATCACAGAATCACACATGCACACAGTGGACACACAGATTTATAGTGGTTCCCCAAGGTATGGGTACATCCACTTTCCCCCTTCGCCTATCTAGTAGTGTACTAGATTCGGCCAAACTCCTCCACTATCTCAGATCCTCAGATCTTACACTCAGAACCCTAAAACAGGTTCCTACAGCTCAGGCCCAAGGCCCTACAACTCAGTCTTCACCAAAGACCTACACTCAGCTTCTTCACAAAGCCTACACTCAGCCACAAGGCCTACACTCAGCCACAACAGGCCTACACTCAGAGATACAGATCTCCTACACTCAGACACACAGGCCCTACCACTCAGCCTTTATAATTGCAGGCTTACAACTCAGATCCCTAAGGATCCTACAAGAAATTTAAAATACAAAGTGTATATACCTACAACTATGAATAGAGAGATGAGTTGATAGGTTCTTGATGAGTTCTTGGAAGAACTCTGCTGAGAACAATCTCACTTGGCTTTTCTTCAAAGCTTCTTGAATGTAGAACACAATAGGATTGATTCTTTGCAGCTGATCTTCAATCACTGCAACTTAAGATTCAGAACTAGGTCTGAACCCTTCTTCACAGCCTGGTTCCAACGGCTGTCTTCTTGGAAGGAGCTCTCTCTCTCCAACTACTTAGATCTTCACTTGATTCTTCAATGAATAGCTAGATCTTCTTTTCTTTTTCAATCACTTGATGTGTTGATCATTATCTTCTGTTGACAGAATAGACCTATATATAGGCCTTCTTCATGGTGACCGGCTGATCCGGTTCCTAACGGCTTTCTGACATCTCTGACAGGTGCAGTAGATCGGCTGGAATGGCAGCTGTCAAGTCATCCAGTCAGTTCTTGAAATAACTGTAACTGTCTGAAAGTGTCGAGACAATCTGTCTTTAAGTGTCGACACTTGTAGACTAAGTGTCGACACAAGTAGACTAAGTGTCGACACTTGCCTTCAAGGTGTCGACACAACTCCTTGTGTTGTAGAATTTGCTTCTCGACACAGCTTCTTCATCATGTGTCGACACTGATTTTGTGTGTCGACACAACTTCTTGTTCTTCAGTACTTAGTTGAATTCTTGTAAGTGTCGACACCACTCCTTTGTGTCGACACATATTCATGTGTTGAACTTGTTCAGTGTCGACACATCTTCTTGGTGTCGACACATGCCTTCTATGTTGATACTTGCTGAGTGTCGACACAGCTCCTTGTGTCGACACATTCTTCTTTTGTTGAGACTTTGACTGAGTGTCGACACATCTCCTTTGTGTCGACACTTGGACTTAGAATTTTTGTTGAACTTTGCTGAGTGTCGACATAGCATCCTAGCGTCGACACTTTCTTCATGTGTTGAGTCTGCTGCTGAGTGTCGACACATTCTTTCTTGTGTCGACACATTCTTCAAGAGCTGAGTCTTCTGCTGTGTGTCGACACATTGTTCATTATGTCGACACTTATACTTAGACTCTGCTGATTTTTGCTGAGTGTCGACACAGCCTCCAAGTGTCGACACTTTCTGATGTAGACACAGTTCCTCTGGGTGTCGACACTGCTTCTAAGTGTCGACACTGCTCCACTGGACTTCTCTTCATTGAGTGTCGACACGGCCTTCATGTGTTGACACTTTCTATCTGGTGTCGACTCTGCATCCCTGGTGTCGACACAATTACTCCAAGTGTCGACACTGCTTGTCTGGGTGTCGACACAAGTCTTCTTAAGTGTCGACACTTTACTTCTGGGTGTCGACACATGGACTTAGAAAACTTTCAGCTTTCCCTGCAAATACTTAACCTGTACAAGGCAACTCAAAATACATCAAATACATTTTGATGTATATCATTGAGTGGGGTGATGCTTCTTCAAATCAGGTACATTTAAACCAATGTACCCAACATTGTCTGATGCTATAGATTTAGTATAGATAAATAAAATATCTTTTAATCTGTTTGGTCTATTTTATTTAACTCTCGTTTTGCTTGATTTCCTAACAGTCTCATTTATTTGGCTTAATACGAAAAGTTAATGTCTTCAAACAATTTGTATTTTGAAATATTAATACCGAAAAATATTGTGAAAAGTACTAAATTGTTCATTTGGTGTTCACTCTGCAGTTGTGTTCTCCATGTTTTCATGCCCTGATGTCCACTGGGACTTGAAAGAATCTTTTTAACAATCAAATATGTTGAGCCTTGTTTATTTCCTTCAATTAGAGTTAGCATAATCTCCACCAACACATTAATCAGGTGAAAATATATAAAGCATGATTGTTTGAGTTTTAAGATAAAAATCTCTAATTTAATAGATTTGTTTGAGGTTTAATATTGAAAAATAATTTGGTTAAAGAAGATTTTCTTAGCTGTTATGACTCAAGGACTTTGTTTGGTACGGCGGTGGCAGTCATGAACGTGATGGTTATGAACCATCGTTCATCAATGCCTGACCTCACGTAAAAAACTTCATCCACGCACTTTTATGTTCAAAACTAATTTTCTTATAATGGTTAGGGTCATAAACATTGTCATTTGTCTAAGCACATTGGAGCAAAAATACCACATCAAAAAGCCAAGATAAATTCAATTTTGTGAAGGTGATAGATTATTCCAGCCAATAATCTTAGCTTAGGGTTCAAAGTCAAAGACAAGGGATTTTTACGCAACATATATTTTGTTAATTTGACAAGAGACTAAGGCTCCGTTTGGGAGGACTTATTTTCACCGGTCAAGCGGTTACGACCGCATGCACCGGGCCGGTGCATGCGGTCGTAACCGCTTGACCGCTGAAAATAAATTCTCACAAACAAAGCCGAAATCTCGCGTGCCATAAAATCGTGAGCATCCCCCGAAAATCACATGCAATCTTGTTCATAATTAACTTGTACATTTATGTCATTTGTAAAAGCCCTACATCATTCCCGATCTCGCATTCCTCGTGTCATTCTCGCCTCGCTACATTTTCCATTTCCGCTTTGCCTCCCCGCGATCCCCGCTCTTCCTCTCACCCTACCTCTCCAGATCCCGCTCGGCGCTCGACTTCAGCAATCATCTAGGGCATCGGCGTGCAAAACCTTCCCGTCGACATCGTCGCGCTCTTGTCCTTCTCCTTGTGATGCTGGCATTCCAAAACGAGAGAGTGGAGAGGCGAGAATGCAATGTCGGTAGTCTCGAGCTAGCCTCTCGCGACTTCAGGCGCAACAACTCCTCCATATCGCCCTAAACCAAAACAACTCCGATGCCACTCCTCCAAAATACTCTTCACGCATCTTCAGAGGCCGCCTCCTTTACATTCTCCCAAGGCGGAAACGTGATAGGTGAAAGTTCGTTGTAGGGGAAAGGTCTTCGTTCTTTCCCAAATGAACTCCCTTGGAAAGGGCTTCTTACACCCGCCGCCTACCAAAGATAGAACTCATCTTCCCATTTTACTACTTTCAATCTCTACAAGTATCTCTCAAGCGGACAAATTTCCAATATAGCCCCAGAAATAACCGATAGTATAAGTTTAGCCCCGTTTTTATACTCCTTCACAATATAGCCCCTTTTTCTTAATTTAAATGTCGTAACCTGCGTTTTATATAATTAAGGATATGAATTAATTAATTATGGCTTAACAAATTCCCAGTATAGCCCTCTTTTGATAACAATTCCCACTCTAGCCCCCTTTTCCCACTCTCTAAGAAATTTTGAGCCTATAGTTTAGTCTCACACCGCTTTGAAACTTTTTTTAATTACTTGTTTGAAAGCCTATAAAAAAACATATTGCCTCATAGCTAACCACACAAAGTAAGCTTGCATATCTTCACATAAGGATTTGCTATCTACAGATTGCAGGTTAGTAATTTAAAATTTTTATTATTTAATTATTTTTTGATTTAATAGCAAAAAGTTATTAGTTTTTTTCTTAATAAGTTAAATGTTTAGTATATGTTTTATGATTTAAAAACAAAATTTATTTATTAAGAAGTGATTGTTGACAATTCATTCATTCAATTTTGCTAGAACAATAAAAAATTGGACGGTTGAAGAAGATTTTGATGGAGAACAGTCACAAGATAACCGAATCATGAAATTTTTATTACTTCATGATTTACAAGTTGGAACTATTTTTAGAACAAAATGTGAGATGCACTGTACTATTAGTGCTTGGTATATTCAGAATCACGTATAATTTAAAACATTTTAGTCTAATCAGTGCAGATTAGTCCTAGTATGCTTAGAGAACATGCATTCTAGTCGACCATATACATGAAAACTAAGAGCTATTGTTTCCAAAAAATACGGAGGTGCTTGGTTGATTTCAAAAATTTCTGGCTCTCATATATGTACAAATGCAAACTTACAAAATGATCATAGACAATACAATGCACGATTTATTGCAAGATTTATTACTCATGTACTTCAGACACAAATAGACATTAAACCGAGCGAGATAAGAGGTCGGATACATGCAAAATTCAATATCATGACGAGCTATAAAAAACATTCAATTTGAGAATGTTTATGAGAATTTTATTACTTTCGTAGTTTGTGAATGGTTATTAAACCATTCAATTTTAATTGTTGCGGAATGTTTTATTTAAGCCTTATTAAAATTTTCAAAAGTCTTGAACATCCGACAACTTATAATCGTTCCATCAAATTAAGTGAAAGGGGGCTAAAGTGAGAATTTTTTTCAAAAAAGGGCTATATTTATACTTTATAAGAATTAAGAGGCTATACTGAAAATTCATTAATCCGGATTAAAGTAATGAAAATTCTTAATTAACAAAAAGGGGCTATATTGAGAAGGATTATAAAAACGGGGCTAAACTTATACTATTGGTTATTTCTGGGGCTATATTGGAAATTTGTCCCTCTCAAGCTCATTCCGCACAAACTTCCACAGAAAGGCCTTGTATGGCCACCTACCAAAGTTACTATTTCCAACTTTTGCAGGTATCTGTAGGGGTGTGCATAAAATACGGAAACCGACCAAATCATATCAAACCAATCCAATTGAACTGATTTTCAAACCGAACCGATCGGTACGGTTCGGTTTTTGGTTTCAATCGCCTGAAAAGTGATCCCATTTCGGTTCGAAATATATGGTGCTACTTCTGTAAAAAAATTCACTTTCAACTAAAACCGAATACTTTGTGCTGTCTCATATTATTAATTTAATAGTTTTTTAGTTTGTCAAACTCTATTTTTAACAATTCTAATTTTTTTGTGCACTAATTAATCTAAGTATTGTTTTTATAGTTCAAAAATCTCATATAATTTAATGATAAAACTTATGTACATACAAAACTTAAAATAACTTCAAAGCAAATGTTGAAAACCGAATGACGGGTAAAAAATTGAACTTAAACAAAACCAAATCGATTGGGTTCGGTTCGATTTCGATTTTAGGTATGTAAAAATCGAAACTATTCGGTTCGCTTTCGATTTTACATAAAATCGAACTGAATTGCTTGGAGGCCTCTCATTCCCTAAATATGATTAGCCACCAAGATCTACTCACCACATCCAACTTCTGCACGAATCGGTGGATCTGTTCTTGATGCACAGATGGATGATGATAACACTCAAGAGAAGGGCTAATTTGGATTTCAATTTAAACCAGGTTACTGTCAATTACATTTTAGCTATTACTTTATTCTCAGGCTTTGCCTTATTGCTATATATTTTTTTGGTCTTTAAATGGCTAATATATTGAATTATTTTGGGTTTAAATTCTTTTAGAATTAATCTTCCTACCAGGACAAAGTAGTTTATTAGGAGATTGTAATATTTTAGCTTGCTCCGGCCATGAAGTTAAGTCCTCGTATAAACATATTCGTAGACAAATTATAATTAAACTATTTATGCTATTTTATTAATGACTGTAATCTTATTGAGAAGAAATGTGTGAATCTCTAATTGAACCGTTACCTCTATTGTTTAATTCCATTTCCTTCAATGTATTCAATGATGTTGTAATCGTTTCCTATCAGATAAATCAATTAACTTGATTGGCCAATGATACGTAATTCATGCTTCGACATGCTTGAGTAAGTATAGCAAAGCTTAATCCTTGGAATTCCTTTCTTCAATCCATGTCCTTATTTTTCTGCTCCATTTGTAACTCCCTGAAGAGGCCAGAGATCTCGAGAAGAAGCTAATTGTTGGAAGCGTAATAATTGGGCACCAAAAACAATTTATAGAAGAGGAAGAACTTTTATATATATCTCAAGAGATTACAAAATTACCTCAAACAATTCAACTCCACAACACACCCAAAAGTGTTTTACAAATTCACACCAGACGCTTCTTGTTGCGGTCTAACTCGACGTCCCGGTCGGACAAGAATAACCTGCACCATCTTAGCTCTCGGAACGGTCGAGTGCATCCATAGTCAATAAAGTAGGTCGATCGTACACACGAAGTTTTAACTTGAAAAACCCCTCAACTCGGTAAAAAATCACGTGACCGGATCTGTGTCGGTCAAAGTCCACTATTTCCTGGCTGTTACAGCTTATTTGTGAAACCGAGGGTGACAGACAACCTCTCGTTACAGTTTTGGGGTGAGAGAACACTTGCCGCGTGGTGGATGACAGACCGTCGCGCCGGGAGCTGTTACAAATTGCACTTTGCGTTGGTGGTCTTCGCTTAGTGCCTTGCTGATTCTGAACGTGGAGCGGAGCGCCTGGACTTGCGACTGCGGGGGCCACTTGGAACTTGAGAGATTGAGCTTCATCGGGCGGCTTTAACTTGGCTCGTTCGTGGCTCGGGTGCGGCTCGGGTGCGGCTTGAGTGCGGCTCGGGTGCTGCTCGTAGGAGGAATTCAGCAGAGCTTCGACCTGAGGAAGAAGAAGACTCAGAAGAAAAATGTGAGAAATGAGGAGCCCTGAGGCTCCTTTTATATGCACCACGGGGTGGTTACGGTGGTTATGCGGCTATCCGCACAACGTAACCACCCAATATTAATATTTTCCCTAGTTTAGGGGGCGCATTAATACCACTATTTGCACTCCAAAAGAAAAAAAATAAATTTACTAATTAAATTCCCCCACTAACTTGGTGGTTAGTGCGTGGTTACATATGAATCAGACGGCCGGGAACGTCCCCAACCGATCGGATGACGGGAGCGGAACTCCACTAGCGACCGGCGAGGGGAGGACCGCCGACGGCAGCCAGGGAGGAGCGGTCGGCGCGACCACCCCCTTCGGCGCCCCTGGGCCGCGCCGGCGGCCGAGGGAGGGGGCGACAGGGGCGGCCGCTCCCTCGGGCGCGGCCGACGGCTGAAGGAGGAGCGGCCCGGGCGGCCTCTCCCTCAGCCGCGTGTAACAGCTCCATCCGTCACATGAAAAATAACAGAGGCTCCTGCCGGGACCCCACGGCATATCCCACAGACAGTCAGGGGAGTTACATGTTAATATCAAAACTAAATTACACAAATCCTAACTCAGAACATTGTAACAGAAGTTTTAAGGGTTAACAGTTTGAACTCAAGCACAAACGAATGTCCACTAATATATATATATCAGATATGTTTTACAAAAATACACCCAAGTCAAACGACTTTAAGGCTTTATAACTGTTGTCTTCTACAAAAGTATTTTCATACATCGGCACGCAGGTCGGCCACACATGAAAACACTAAAAAGTCTTTGTTTGGCCTTCGAGGGCCGACATAGCAACAAGGGCAGCAACCCGCTATTTCCCGCTCGGCTCTCCAGCACTTGCATAAGGACAATCCACCACAAGGGCGGCAAAAAAGGCAACAGTCAGCTTTCAGCCGACCAATTTATAACGACCCTACCCCATACCAGGTGCAGCGGTATTCCTTCCCTGCAGGCATAGCATTTATACAACAGATATATCACAAGGAGCCACACTTAAGCACCAATCAATATATCACAAATGAATGCCTCCACGGGCAAATGTTCTGTGCACTCAGGGCACACTTTTGGTATGCCAGACTTCTCCGGGTCCTACCACCATCCATAGTCTCGCCCTTGATGGTATACTTGAGCATTACAGTCTTTCCGGTATGGGGCCTAAGACTCTCATTATGTAAACGACGAAAGCCAGTTACTTTATGCAATCCTGTCCGAACGACATAGCGCGGGTGCAGTTCAGCTCTTTCCCGTTGCTCAAATCTCCAGGTCAACGCTGATGGTCCCAACCATCATGGCAAACGACAAGACGCGGGTCAGCCACCCCTTTCCCATTCAGCTCTCTGGTCTTTCCTCGACTGCCGCCCACTAGGTCCGCAGGACCAGATCCTGCAATCGACACACAATGGCACTCACGGCCATAGCTGGGCACCCAGGCTCACAACTCACCTGCTAGCCCTTCAGTCTCCGCGAGACGGTCCCTGCAAATTCAAAGCTATCTGGAAGCTACCGCCAACGATAGCCGCTACCGCCAACGATAGCCACTACCGCCTGGCGTTAGAGACAAAACTCTCCTCTATCTCCAAACTCAGCTACAACTGAAACATCTGTCCAGAAAATCCTGCAGCATCCTGTAGTGCCAAAAACACAAGACTTTCACATCAATCAGAGCTCACCAAGAGCTATCGCCAGCGATACTCACTGTCGCCCGACGATATCCAACAGTTATGCAAACTGTGGTACTTTCTGGGTATTTTCCTGGAGCACCCCCAGTACTTCCTGCTACTCTGTTTTCACAGGTACAAACAACATACCCCGTAAACTACTCTTTATATTTGGAGTCTTCTCCGACACGCAAAAGAAAACATCATCAATCCAGACCAACCTGTCCGGATGGGCTTCACACAGTATGCCTATTCCGTACTATGATTTTTGGATATATATGCAAAACCTAACCCAGGGATACTAGGTATCGACCCATTGGAATCTCCTTAATTCTCCACCTTTTGGTGGGGGATTCCATGCATCTGCAAAAAAGAGGACTTCACTTGTCCAAGAAGGAAGATTGTTACCCTTGCAGATCTTTTTGGAGCCATGAGTAAGTCTTCTATCCGAATGTAAAGGAGCATCATAGACGGTTGATTCCAATCACGGGATCTCCTTCACCAAGCTTGCAGCACTAAGCCTCAGCCTCTTTCCCTCAAGAACTTGTAGTACCAAGAGAGAGAAAAAGGTGAGAGTTCAATCTCATGCCTAGCACTTAATTAGAGGCTACCGCCGCTCGGTATCTACTACCGCCGCGCGGTATCATAGGCGGTTGCCGCTTGGAGCAATCATCATCGCACTGTCAATCCAAAACAGCCTCCATCTTACTGTCACGTGGAAGCTACCGCCACGCATTAGGTTACTACTGCCAAGTGGTACTTTAATCTGATCTATCGACATGCATTTGCTCCTACCGCAGCGTGGTAGTCACTCAACGCTGTGTTGAATGCGTTGAGTGATAGCGCCACATGCTAGCCCACTACCGCCCCGCGGTAGGCCTCTCAATGCTTCGAAGCATTGAGTGCGATGAGTAGTATCACCACACGTTAGCCCACTAATGCCCCACAATAGTCCTCTCAACAGTTCGTCGAAAGCGTTGAGTGGTACCGCCACGCGCTACCTTTACTACCGCCGCGCGGTAGATTCCTGAGAGGTCCGTCGATTTAATTCACAGTCTAACGCCATTGATAACACTATCGCTGTATGTTAACTTCCAATTTGCCCTTTGGACTTTTGGGGCATTACAAACCTCTGCTCTTTACATAAATTTCGTCCCGAAATTTGATATGTCTGTACAAGAAAATCGCACACAAGTTTGCAACTTGATTTTTACAAAAACAACTCGGGAAATTCCCCTCCCATGGTTTGCTCATGCTCCCACGTCAATTATTCTCAGCCACAATTATTCCAACAGAATTTGACCATCCCGATTGTCTTGTTCTGTAGCTGCTTGACCTCCGTATCCTCGATAACACGCCCGTGTGCCTACCCGTGTCCTTTTCGGCATAACTCCAACCTCGGCTGCCAACCAACCAGTGTGCGAAGAACACGAAGAATAACACGGCCGTGTCCATACCCGTGTCATCTGACACGGCCCACTACCAGACACGTATGTTCATGTGGAACCTCCCTGGAACCGTCAACACGACCTTTGACACGGCCGTGTTGGAACCCGTATCCGACCCTGTTTGCTAGGAGACTATAAAAAACCTATAGAAAAATTAGAGAGGACTTTTTGGATCATTTTTCATTGGGAGAACTTCTGGAGCACGAGGGTGGAGCATCCAAGAGAAGGAGGATTTGAAGGGTATTTTTGTATGCATTTAATCTTTCATGTATCCCTCTTAATCTTTCCTTTCTCTTGGTGATTCAACTTTATTTATCTTTTATTTCGCATTTACCTTTAATTTGAATAATTTGGTAATCATGTATCGTATTGTTTTCATCAAATTTGTGCTATTTTATTTGTATTTAGATCTTCAAACAAAGAGTTTTACCCTACTTATGAATTGCTTATTCACTTTACATAAATTTCAACTTTTTAGATTGAGAAATTGGAAAGTTGTGTTGATCTTAGTATGTTCATATTTAGGCATTATCTCTCTTTGTAATTCACATTCCATGATCGAGAGATATGTTGTGTGGATTATTGGAATACGAATAAATGGATTCATGGTATTTTTGAGATATGATTTCATGAATTTATGTAGTAGATAGGGTGCTTCATTTAATGCAAATTTGAGTGTTGTAAACTGTTCAAGAGAAAATTTACTAACTTAGGTTTAGATTTTGAATTGCTCGAGAGAGAATTTGATAAATGTTTAACCCTTGCAATACACGAATTTGATAGTCATGTTATATCATGATTACATATAATTGAGTCAATGAATGAGTATTTTCATGTGAATGCTCTTAGACTTTCGACTTTTTATTACCTTTAATCCCCCAATATTTATTTATCCAAGAAGTCATAGTTAGTTTAATTTAGGTTAAAAATCATTTTTAATTATAGGTATGATAATAGAGTGAGGGTGAGTAAGAGTACTTGAAAGTACCCTGTGGAATATGACACGAGATGTAGATTTCTCCTATACTACGATAGATAGGTGCACTTGCCTGAAGGTTAAATCAATCTAGCTTATGCCCATCTACATAGTTTATACTAGAGTGTAGAATGAATCTGCATCAAGTTATTACTTGTTAGCAAAATATATCATCAATTTTTTGGCGTCGTTGCCGGAGAGCTTTTCAATATTTTGAAAGCCTAAACTTTATTAATCTACCAATTTTTGTTTAGTAATATATAATTGTAAATTAGTTTATGGAATAATTATATCACTTAATTTCTGTTTTGTAGTCTGTTAGTCTATGACCAAGGGAAGAAATTCTGGGCTAGCATCATTTCATCCTTACCCAGAGCGAATTATTCATAACACTAACCAAAGAGACGTGGGAATTAATACCACAGACATTTCAAATGGACTATCAGAAGAGGAGACATTGAACCAAGGAGAGCATCATCCGGAAAATTTGGATATCATGGCAAACCAAAACGAGCAAACCATGTCTGACTTTGCTAGACCTAATCTCCAAGGAACTGGGTCAAGCATCGTTAGACCGCCAATAGTCACCAATAATTTCGAGTTGAAGCCTAGTGTTATATAGATGGTTCAACAGTATGTCCAATATGATGGTCTGCAAGATGAAGATCCTAACACCCACTTGGTCGGATTCTTGGAGATATGTGATACATTCAAGATCAATGGCGTTTCCAATGATGCCATTCAATTGAGATTGTTCCCGTTTTCACTAAGGCATAAGGCGAAGCAGTGGCTTAACTCACTACCTAGAGGGTCGATTACAATTTGGTATATGATAGTTGAGAAGTTTTTAATGAAGTATTTTATGCCGGCGAAGACTGTAAAGCTATGGAATGACATCTCTACATTTATTCAATATAAATCTGATTCATTATACGATACATAGGAACGATTCAAGGACCTTTTAAGGAGATGTCCCCATCACGCATTACCTTCTTGGCTTCAGATTCAGACCTTCTACAATGGTCTCAATCCGACCAATAAATAGATGAATGATGCGGCTAGTGGAGGCACCTTGAACAAAAAGACACCTGAAGCGGCTCAGCAGTTGATAGAAGACATGGCTATGAACAACTATCAATGGACTACCGTGAGACAAAAGCCTAACAAGCCTACAAGAATTTATGAAGTGGATGTCGTCACCACCTTAGCCATTCAAGTGGAGAAGCTTCACCAGAAGATGGATAACCTTTCCTTAGCATAACCCTCCAGGGCACCTCAATAATGGGACCCTTCATGTAATGGAATGCCTGGTTTTGAACCTCAAGTACAAGAGCATGTTGACTATATGGGCAATAATATTAGACCTCCTTTCAACCAAGCAAACAACCCATATAGTTCTACATACAATCCTAGATAGAGGAACCACCCCAATTTCTCTTGGGGAGGGTAAGGAAATCAACGCAAGCAACCTGTATTTGGACAACTGCAACAACCGGAGAAAAGGAAGCCAACATTGGAAGATGTGCTTACCAAGTTCATGCAAACTAACGATGTAGCCTTCCAGAATCAAGAGGGCTCGATTCGGAATTTGGAGAACCAGATTGGACAGCTCGCAAGGATGGTATCTGAAAGGCAACAAGGAACACTTCCGGGTAATACTGAGACAAACCTAAGAGAACACGCAAAAGCCATTCAATTGAGGAACGGAAAGGAGTTACAAGACCCAAGGCTTATGAAGGAAGCACCCCAAGTGGAGTCTTGCGGCGAAGGACCAAGCGAGATGAACGTGCAACCAATGGAGTATCAAACAGCAGTACCATACCCAGCAAAGCTTAGCAAGGAGCGCATGGATGCGCAGTATGGTAAATTTTTTATCTATGTTTAAACAATTACATGCCAATTTACCTTTTTCTGAAATTATTCAAACACCTAAGTATGCTAAATTTCTTAAGGATTTAATTTCAAATAAAAGGAAAATAGAGGAATTATCTTTAGTAACACTTAGTGAAGATTGTTCCGTTATTTTACAAAGCAAACTACCACAAAACTTTAGGATCCCGGTTCATTTTCAATTTCATGTTTAATCGGAGATTTACAAGTAAATAAAGCTTTAGCGGATTTTGGAGCTAGTATAAATTTAATGCCTTACAAACTATATTTGAAACTAGGTCTAGGAGAACTTAGCCCAACCAGAATGAGTATTCAACTAACAGATCGATTGGTTAAGTACCCTAGAGGCATAGTGGAGGATGTATTGGTTAAGGTAGATAAGTTTATATTTCCTGCCGATTTTGTTATTCTAGATATGGACGAAAATATCGAAGTACCACTTATACTAGGTCGTCCATTCGTAGCCACTTCTAGAGCTCTTATTGATGTTTTTGATGGTAAGTTAGTTTGCGAGTAGGGGAAGATGAAGTCACTTTTCAAATAGGCAATACTATGAAACAATCATTAAATAATGATAATTATTACTATTTTTCTCATGGTGTTGATAACTTTATGACTTCTATGAATTCCAATTTTTATTATAGAGACCCTTTAAAAATTTGCATTACTAACTATTATCTAGAAGGTGAAAAAAATGAAGACATTGTTGAATATTTATTTTTTCTAGATAATTGCATTACGATGAATAGATCGACTGAATATAGTTTGATTACACAAGGAGATCGTGAAGCGCACTCTTAAGAATAATACTAAGGATCCACCGATAGTAGAACTAAAAAAATTACCGGATCATCTTGAGTATGCATTCTTAGGAATTAATTTTTCTTACCCAGTTATTATTTCCTCTAATCTATCTAATACTGAAAAAGATAAATTAATAACTGTGCTGAAAAAATGTAAATGTGCAATAACATGGAAAATATCTGATATAAAAGGTATTAATCCTAGTTTTGCACTCACAAGATCCTTTTGGAAGAAAACTATAAACCTTCTATTCAACCGAAACGTAGGCTAAATCCCAATATGAAAGAGGTAGTTAAGGTGGAGATTGTTAAGTTATTAGATGCTGGTATGATATATCCTATTTCAGATAGTTCATGGGTTAGTCCTATACAAGTCATTCCTAAGAAGGGTGGTCTAACAATGGTAGCTAACGACAAGAATGAGTTAATTCCAACGCGAACAGTAACATGTTGGCGTGTCTGTATTGACTATAGGAAGTTAAACGATGCCACTAGGAAATACCATTTCCCTCTTCCTTTCATTGACCAAATATTATAATGTTTATCAAGACATTCTTATTATTGTTTTCTAGATGGACTTTCTCGATACTTTCAAATCTCTATAGCACCAGAATACCAGGAGAAAACAACATTCACATGCCCATTTGGTACTTTTGCCTATAGAAGTATGCCTTTTGGTTTATATAATGCACCCGCCACCTTCCAAAGGTGCATGTTAGCCATCTTTAATGAATATGTCGAAGATATTATGGAAGTGTTTATGGATGATTTTTCTGTTTTTGGTGACTCGTTTGATTTATGTTTGAGTAATTTAGAGAAAGTTCTTAGGAGGTGTGAGGAGACTAACCTAGTGCTTAGTTGGGAGAAGTGCCATTTCGTGGTGAAAGAAGGGTTAGTACTAGGTCATAAAATCTCAAGCCAAGGAATTCAAGTAGATAGAGAGAAAATTGAAACCATAGAAAAGTTATCACCACCAACCTCCGTTAAGGCAGTGAGAAGTTTCTTAGGACATGCTAGATTTTACCGCCGATTTATTAAGGACTTCTCTAAAATCGCTAATGTAAGACCCCATTTTTTTTTTCTTTCTCGCCACCGGGGTCTTATGCCCAGAACCGCCGCTTTGCGGTGACCCTTCACGCCTTGAAGCGACATCACCACAAAACGCCGTTTCTGCCGGCCAATTCGATCGCAGCATAGTAACAAAATTAGAGTAACATCATGCGCAGCACAACTCTAAGTAAAAGTCCACAGAAATATCACATCAAGTAAAAATATCTCCACGATGGGAGAGTCCACAAAACCAAGCACTGTAAATAAGGGCTTATGCCCGATACATCAATTCCTCACTACAAGATCTCTCATGAGGAAATAAAGTAAAAACTACTAGAGTAAGGGCCTCACGGTCCCAGCTGTCTGAACTCCTGTGCTAGACTGCCCTATCTCCAAGCGTGTCAACCTCTGGGGCTGCTCCTCCAGTCTGGGCTCCGCGATCCCCTAAATGATGTGGTTCGAAAACCGTTAGTCTAAAAGACTAAGTCCTATCATCCCCCACCCCTTCCCCCGTGGCTCCTAGACACCGAGCGGAGAGGAAGAAAGGGAGGACTTGAAAGTGGAGAGTATATCAAATGCAGGTGACGGTGGACTTAAATCTAGCAATTTATATAGTAACTAATCATATATGTAAACAAGTAAAGTAAAGTGACCTTAACTTATATGGGTACATATAAGCAAGGGGTCTTTTGCAAGGCTCCCATCGTATAAAGAGTCCCATACCAATTTATACGTTGGGGTGTCGGTTATTAACAGCAATATATATATATGTAAAGAAAATTAACCTTAATTTATAAACTTGCCCACACAAGCTTATAGACCAAGGGGTCGTTTTGCAGGGCCTAATGTATAAGTATCCCATACCACTTATATTTTAGGTGTCGAAGGTTAAATGAATCGCTTATGCTATGACATGCAAGTGGGTATGATGGATCAAGCAAGTGCAACACACACACCCGACTCTGTGCACACAGACCTTTAGTTCCCCCTTTCTGGAGCCTCACCTCCCAGGATACCTCCGTAGTGGCAGACGGAAGCGGTGGGTTGGGCCTCGCCCACCTCTAAACCAGTATAGCACTACTGGTCAGACCTATCGTACGCCTCAACGCTGGTGCACAAGCGGACTCCTGCGTACTCTTGCCGGCTGGCGCACCGGACTTCGGTTGGCGAAGTGCTATCACAACACTTGCCGAGTCAACGGATTGGTGTCTGTGCTAAGATCCTCCAATACCGGAGACCCACCACCTTAATATCATTCCTTTTATGCACATGCAAGTTTAGCGTAATCAAAACCCGAGCCGAATCTCCCCGGACCAACACGTCCGTCACAAACAATCGAGCCGAAGCTCCCCGGACCAACATCCCGTGCCATCAGTGTCTGTGAAATGTGCAACCCTAATTACTAAGTTACTCTTTTCAGCTTGTTAAACAATTTACGTTAACCCAGGACTGCCCCCGGTATTCCCTGTGAAGGGCTCTCAAGGGGCACTAGGAACTGTGTTGGGATTACGCCCAGCGTTCCCTTTCGCAAGGTACTTATTTTATTATTGGTTGATTCCCTTACCCATTATTTTCTCATGTTTCGATATGCTAATCCTAGGGTGATTTGACTCCAACTCTCCTTGGGTAGGACGATCTTTCGTCGGACCCGAACGCCTTTAAACCCTAGACAAAACCACTCCCTACTCACTCATCTTCCAAAGATGCAGCCCATTCCACTTGTTCTTGCAGCAAACCATCAAGACCCATCATACGTGCCCTAATCCACATCCAAATGAAATCCTGCAGTTTTGCTATATGCAGACCACTTAAGCTACATGAAGTACTCAATAGGTGATACTCTAAATTCTTCTCCAATAACTCTACAAATTTTTCAGAGGTCTATTATGATAAATATAGTCTAAATTCAGAAAATTATATTTTTCCTAATTAATCTACTATTTATTGAATTTTCCTCAACAGCTAGGCCATAGTCAATTTGAACATGAACCATAAGATTTTCTCAGGTAATGGCCTCCTAAAATTTGTATTCACTAAATAACAGAGAAAAATCATTGGTTGCCAATTTTCATAATTTTCCAGATAATTCTTGACCTCTAAAGGATTTATTAAAATAATTCCTAAAATCAAATATAATGAAGGAAGTGCCACATTTATGTCTCCAATAATTATGTAAAAATTACTAGGGCTTCATAAGGAACTAAAAACATCATGATCAAGAAATTAGAATTTTTCAGACAATCTAAAAGTCATTATTAAATTTCCCAAGGTTCCATGGAATTAAATAATTAAAGAAGCAACTACTAAATATCATTCTTCAAAAATTTCATAAAACTTTACAGAGATGGGTATCATGATTATAAGCCCCTTTGCTAAGTTTTATCAAGTTTAAACAAGTATAGTTCTCTGCAAAAATTCTTAAGTGGAAATTATAAAATATAACTTTGTGAATAAAGTACCAAAAATATTCATCCAAAATTTATTATAAAATTTCCAGAGACATGTATGCCCTAAGCAACTACCTATTCAAAATCTCAGCCCTTTTCAGATAGTTTTGGTATTAGTTCTTATGGTTTCAAAGCTAGTGCCCTAAACTAGGGTTATGGATTTAAGGGGTCTTAAGTCTTCAAAATGCCCTAAAATTTTAACCACAGGACCATAGTAACCCTATGGACATCATTCCCAAGTTTCAAGTCCATCCAAGATCTTTTGACCCCAATTTCTTCAAACCCTAGAAATTTACCCTAAAGGGCCTACCCTAAAATTCTAGGGCTACCCTAGTCCAAACCACTCCAAACTTCATAAGTGAGTGTAACAAGTCAAAGTATATCAGTGGCCAAAATTTCAGCCTCTGATGAGGGAATTTGGCCACTCAACCATCAAATAGTGGTTTTTGACCAAAATACCCTTATAGGGTCATATATAGGGTGGGTAGATTACCTATCCTAAACATCTCCAAATGAGCTAGAGTTTTAACCCTATACCTATCATGACATCTAAGGCCACCCACCAAAATTTGGGGGAGTTTTAAATTAATTAGGTCACATAATTAAATTAATCATGATTTATTAAATTTTTCTAAAAACTATAGAAAAATGTTCTCCAAAAATTCTAAATTTTGGACAGGTTCTAGATATGCCTAAGACCTTCTCACTGCCAAAATTTCAACTTGTTTGGACAAGGAATGAAGTGTGGGCACCAAAATTAATTTCTGTTTAGGTCTAGGTATAGGTCCTACCAAAAGGGTACCCTGGTCTAACCAGTGGCCAAAAGGGTCCAAACAATTTTTGCTACAAACTAGACACCCTAAGCTACAATTTTCATGTTGGGCAGATTTCCATTCAGGGTCCCTAAGTATTTTTAACAATTAAATACATTAAATACAATCAGTGTGACAGAAATGAAATGTTTCTTATTTAATTCCTATAGTATCTAATCTGATGCCGCACGAATCTTGGCGCAGATCGACGGCATCTGGTCATCGTCCCCGATGAGCCAACGGCCAGGATTGCTCCTTCCTGCGCCGACTTCAAACGTCTGCCGCCGGCCACCCAGTCCCTTCCCCGGCCGGCCGCCGCCACCATCACCTCCGTTGAGGTGGTGGCTACCGCCAGACGGCGGCACAGCCGCCGGAGGGGCGGATTCCGGCGATCCAACCAAGAATTTTCTCGGCTGAAAGCCATGAATTTCCTGAGTTGGATCGGGCTCAATTGAGCCCGAACCTCAGCCCTAATGGAACCTAAGATCTACCCATGAGAAAAGAGGAGGAGGAGGACCTTGTTGGCGGCCTGGAGACGAGCGGATCTGCGGGTTGACATGGTGGTGGCGCCGCCGATCGGATTTCTGCAACCTCCCAGTAAACTCGCCGGATTTCTTCAGTTAAGGATTGGGAAATCCTCCCCCAAGCTCACTGGTGGTGTTTAAATCATCAGAGGGGGAGAGGAATGGGAGAAAACTGCCATGGCCATCATGGCCATTAAAGGCTTGTCTCGGCCATGATGGTGGAGGCTGTAACTGCCCCTTGACAGCCAGGAAAACGGCTGGAAACTCCTCCCCTTCACTGGAGGAGATGAATGCTGCCATCAATGGGGACCATTGGCCTTTCCTTGGCCAATCTCCTCCTTCAACTCTCTTCCCCCTTTTCTCTCTCCTCCATTAGTGTGGGATGAAGCTTTCTCTCTCTTTCCTAGTCACCAAAACTGACCATGCTGACTCCCCAGCCTATTGGCAGCCCTTTCCACCCATAATATTTCATTATGTTGTGGTTAACTCAAAAGGAAAAGGGGTTGAGCTTGGGTTGACTCATTTAGGCTAATTTGACCTAACTCTAGCATAGGGTTGACCTTGGTCAACATGACCATTTGAGTTGACCCCAATGGGTCCTTGGTGACCTATTGGACTCCCTTAAGGTCTAGGAAGGGTTATGTAGGGTTACCCTGCACTTTGGAGGTCACATACCCTTGGTAAGGGTACTTTGACCAGATTAGGAGTTTGAGTTGACTTGGTTCAACCTGGCCTCTAGGGCTGACCCCAATGTGTCCTTAGAGACCCATTGACCTCACTTTAGGGTTAGGAGGGCATAGGTGGGGTCCTCTAGGTTAGGAGTAGGTCAATTGGCCCTATGTAGGCTAGTTTGACCCATTTAGGGCTAGGGTTGACCTTGGTCAATTGAGCCTCTTTGTTTGACCCCAATGGGTCCTTATGGCTCTAATGGGCCTCCAGAGGCATTAGGGGTGTTGTGGTTGGGTTTTGGGGTCAAGGTGTAGCCCATGGTCATCCTACACCATGGTTCAGAGTTCCACTATTTGCAGACCATGGTGATCCCCCACCTTCCTGTCCCCTATCTCTTGACCCATTACTGGCTTCCTAGGGTTTGTCATGACCTAGTCATGGCCAAAACCATTCTTAGGGGTCTAGTTGGAAATGGGATGTTACAAATCCCAATAAACAAAACAAAGATTTCGTCCCCGAAATCAAAGTTGAGTCTACGGGACCTACTACCGAAGAAAAGAACCTTGTAACATCCCAGCATGGCGGCTTGTTTGCTAAAATTGGTTTAAAGGGAAACCTAGATCTATGTCCATTTCGCCCAGTCGGCAGACCAAGATCCCAATAAACAAGGATAAGCCCCCAATAAACAAAAGTTAAGCCTCTATCTGCCTAGAGCAGCCCTTAGTAAATTAAAGCAGGAGAATAAATTAACATCTTGAGGGGTCTGAGAGGTATACCTGACTGAATAGCTCTGGATATTTCTGTTGCATCAGATCCTGCGGCTCCCAAGTATGCTCCTCTTGGCCATGGTTCCTCCACAGAACCTTGACTAAGGGAATCTTTTTGCGTCGCAGGATCCGTACCCCTTTATCATCGATCCGCATCGGCTCCAAGTGAACAGATCGGTCCGAAGCTACCGGCCCTTCGGTGGTCGTAATCCGCTGCTCCGGGCGTAGTAGAGCCCTTCTCAGCGAGGATATGTGGAAAACATCATGCAGAGCTGCCAGCTCTGGTGGCAACTCCAGCCTGTAAGCCAGGACCCCTACCCGCTCCAGGATCCTGTAAGGGCCCATGTACCTGGGGCTGAGCTTCTTCCTTCGGCCACGCATCCGAGAAACTCCATACATAGGCCGGATCTTCAAAAACACTCGGTCCCCGACCTGAAATTCCACCTGACGATGGCGGGCGTCATAATACTTGGCCTGCCTGCTCTGTGCCTCTAACATCCTGTCCCTGATCAACCTCACCTGAGCCTCGGTGTCTTCAACAAAATCCGATCCCAAAGCCTTCGGGTCCTCGTCCTGAATCCAAGAGAGTGGGGTTCTACATTTCCGTCCATATAGAGCCTCGTAGGGGGCCATGCCTATGCTGGCCTGATGACTGTTGTTGTACGAGAATTCCACCATCGGTAACATCTTTTCCCAAGGCTCTCCTCGGTCTAGGATGCATAGACGTAGCAGGTCTTCCAGTGTCCGGTTTGTGTGCTCTGTCTGCCCATCCGTCTGAGGGTGGAAGGCGGTGCTAAAAGTCAGTCGAGTGCCCAAGTATGCCTGAACCGACCGCCATTCCCTGGATGTAAACCGACCGTCCCGATCTGACACGATCGTCCTGGGTACTCCATGATAGCGGATGTACTGCTCCACAAACTTCCGAACCAGAACCCCCACTGAATCGTCCTTCCTGACTGGTATAAATCTAGCCACCTTCGTCAATCGATCTACGATGACCCATATCGAATCATTTCCCGCTCGTGATCGGGGGAGACCATGAATAAAATCCATCGCAATATCCTCAAGCTTCCATTCTGGCACTGGAAGAGGTTGCAACAATCCCGCGGGGTTTCTGCATTCCGCCTTCACCAACTGGCAGGCTTCGCAATGGGTCACGAAGTGCGTAATATCCCTCTTCATTCCTGGCCAGAACATCATCCTCTTCAGATCGGCCATCATCTTGGTGATTCCCGGGTGTATCGAATACCTACTGCAATGTGCTTCCGCCATGATATCCTCCCGGATCTGACCTCCTGCGGGTATATAAATCCTTCCTCTGAAGTACAATAGCCCATCCTTCAGAGTATAATCCCCTGTCGAACCCTCCTCCAAGGTTCGAAATATCGGTTCCGTCCGTGGGTCTGTCTTCTGCCCTTCCCTGATGCGGTCCCGGATATCATCAATAGCGATCATCGACGCCAGATACTCCATGTATAATTCTGGATCGTCCTCGGATACTAGGGATATCTGCATGTCCCTGAAAGACCGGACCAGCTCCATAGACATAAGCTGAGGTCCCTTCCCTGAAGCATTTCCTCTCCGGCTCAACGCATCTGCCACCACGTTCGCCTTCCCGGGTGGTAGTGCATAGTATACTCATAATCTGTCAGGAACTCCACCCAACGCCTTTGTCTGATGTTGAGGTCTTTTTGCGTGTCCACGTATCTCAGGTTCTGGTGGTCGGAGAAGATGTCGCAATGAACCCCGTACAGATAGTGCCGCCAAATCTTCAAGGCGAAGATTACTGCGCCCATCTCCAGATCGTGGACCGGGTAATTTTTCTCGTGGATCTTCAACTGTCGAGAGGCATAAGCTATCACATGCCCGTTCTGCATCAGAACGGCACCCATCCCTTGGTAGGAGGCGTCGGTATACACCTGGAATCCCTCCCTTCCTGACGGAATAGCGAGGATGGGAGCCGAAGTGAGCCGACTCTTCAGCTCCACGAAGGCTGCCTCGCACTGTGGTGTCCAAACAAAAGGGGATTCCTTCTTCGTCAGAGTCGTAAGAGGGAGCGCGATCCGGGAGAATCCCTCTACAAACTTCCGGTAGTACCCGGCAAGTCCCAAGAAGCTCCGTACATCTGTCGCCGTCTTCAATGGTGGCCAATCCTGAACGGCCCGAATCTTGGCCGGGTCTACCGCCAATCCAGCCCCACTGACGATATGGCCCAAGAAGGCCACCTCCTTTAGCCAAAACTGGCATTTGCTGAATTTTGCGTACAGCTGATGTTCCCGTAACCTCTCCAATGTCAAGGTCAGGTGTCGTGCGTGCTCCCCTTCCGTCTTTGAGTAGACAAGGATGTCGTCAATAAAGATGATGACGAATACGTCCAAATATTCCTTGAACACCCTGTTCATAAGGCTCGTAAATGCTGATGGTGCATTCGTGAGCCCGAACGGCATCACTGTGAACTCGAACAGTCCGTATCGGCTACTGAAAGCGGTCTTCGGAATGTCCTCTTCTCGGATCCGCAGCTGATAATAGCCTGACCTTAAGTCAAGTTTCGAGAAGAAATGTGCTCCCTCCAGCTGATCGAACAACTCATCGATTCGTGGGAGTGGGTAGGTATTCCGAACCGTGAGTCTATTCAGCGCTCGATAGTCTATGCATAGGCGGAGACTTCCGTCCTTCTTCTTGACAAACAGAACCGGGGCTCCCCACGGTGAAGAACTTGGCCGGACGAACCCTGCCTCTACAAGTTCCTGCAGCTGACTCCGGAACTCCGCCAACTCCTTCGGGGCCATCCGGTAAGGGGCCCTAGACGCCGGCCTGGCTCCGGGCACTAACTCTATCTGAAAATCCTGCTCTCGACACGGAGGTAGTCCTGGCAATTTCTCTGGGAAGACGTCGACGAAGTCCCGCACCACTGGGATGTCTGTCATGGCCCCCTTGGCCTCCTCTATCTCAAACAGAATCTGGTAAACCTCCTCCCCCTGTAGGTGGGCCTTAACGGCCTGTACTGAAGATAAAAGCACACAAGAGGTGGATCTTATACCTTCGATGACAATAAACGAGTCTCCATGCCTCACTGTGATCTTCTTTGCTTGGCAATCAATCTGGGCATGGTTCCAGTGCAACCATGTCATGCCCAGGATCAACTCGAAGATTGGCATTCTAAGAATCGTTGCCGCCACTTCGAATGGCTTCCCGCCAATCTCCGCCTCCATGTTGCAGTGGGCAGAGGTGAATAGTTCCGATCCATCAGGTAAGCGCACCCTCCTCGTCAGGCCTGTGAACCGTTCTACGCCTTCTAGCCCTTCCACGAAAGCCTCTGATACGAACGAGTGCGAAGCACCCGTGTCGAACAGTGTGTAGGCGGGTTTGCCGCTGACGAAGACTATACCTGGATCGGTTAAACGTCTTAGGATTCTGTAACTAGTTTCTTCCTATTTAATCATTTTTTTTTTGAAAAGTTCTATAAATTTACAGCAGAGATAATGGAATTTTTTTTTTTTTATTTAAATGATTTTTTTTTTAAAAAAAACTCTTGTCGTACCTGTTATGACTTGCTCCGGGTTTCGAGGCTGTGCCAGATCCAAGGCATACGCCTGCTCCCTTTCCGGTCTACGATCGCCACCTGGGTATCCACGTCCTCGGCCACGACCCCGGCCTCCGAAGTATGGCGCTGGTGGGGCAGTCTGTGGTGCTGGTGGGGGTGCCCTCCCCATGGGACAGTTCCTCCTAATGTGCCCCACCTGGTGACAATCGAAGCACACTGGCGGTTGATACGCCATTCCCCCGGGTCTCTGTTCGTCCCGCCTCTGAACTGGTGGTGGAGCCATCAACACTGGTCTTCCTATCTCCTGTCTCGCCTCCTGATGAGGCTGGTCTTCTACCCTTCTTCCATCTGTGATGCGGCCCCGCCGCTGATCATTTCGGGCTCCCCGGCTCTGGTCTTCATTTGGCCGCTTCCGGCCCCGAGTAGTAAGCCAATCCGCCTCGATTCTTTTTGCCATCTCCAAAATCCGGGAGATGGGCCCGTCAGATACAAATAGTAAGGACTCCCTCAGCTCCTCCCGCAGGCCCTTGTAGAACCTCTTCGTATACCCAGCTTCGTCCAACTGATATGAGTCTGCAAACCGGGCTAAATGATCAAACTCTCGGTGGTACTCCACCACCGTCTTGCTCCCTTGCCTCAACTGCAAAAACCTGTCCTCCAGCTCATCTCTGGCTGATTGCGGAACAAAGTGCTCCAATAGAGCGCCCTTGAATTCCTCCCAAGCTATCTCTGCAGCCGTCCTGTCAGCAAAAATCGTATCTAGGGAAGTCTTCCACCACCTCTTAGCATGAGATTCCAAGCAAGACACGACCAAGGGCACCCTTTCCTCCCACAGGGCACTTGATTCCAGTCAACATCTCGTACATGATATCTAGCCACTCCTCTGTCCGGACGGCAGACTCAGTCCCACAGTAGGATGGGGGAGCGAGTCCTCGAAAGATACTCAGCCAGTTGACGCTCGGGTTTGGCTGCGGAGCCAGAACCGGTTGAGCCCTGAAAGCATCCAAAATGGCTGTCAACGTCTGTCCCACCTCCGACTGTAGGAAAGGAGTAGGGACCGGGGGAGGTGGTGCAACGTCCGGAGTCCGCTGGGCCCCGCCTTGTGGTGTGGGCTGAGCTGGAGGCTGCGAAACAAACTATATTAGTGGGTAATCAGCTCAATTATATGCAAAGTGGACTATTTTACCAGTGATTCCTCCTTAGGGTCTCACCACTGCTTCCGCTGCTAGTTTGTCTGCAAACTAAGCTCGCGCGGGGGTGGACCAGGGGTTGTGGACTGTTACTTGTCGATCGAGGTTTCCTCTGATACCACTTGTAAGACCCCATTTTTTTTTTCTTTCTCGCCACCGGGGTCTTATGCCCAGAACCGCCGCTTTGCGGTGACCCTTCACGCCTTGAAGCGACATCACCACAAAACGCCGTTTCTGCCGGCCAATTCGATCGCAGCATAGTAACAAAATTAGAGTAACATCATGCGCAGCACAACTCTAAGTAAAAGTCCACAGAAATATCACATCAAGTAAAAATATCTCCACGATGGGAGAGTCCACAAAACCAAGCACTGTAAATAAGGGCTTATGCCCGATACATCAATTCCTCACTACAAGATCTCTCATGAGGAAATAAAGTAAAAACTACTAGAGTAAGGGCCTCACGGTCCCAGCTGTCTGAACTCCTGTGCTAGACTGCCCTATCTCCAAGCGTGTCAACCTCTGGGGCTGCTCCTCCAGTCTGGGCTCCGCGATCCCCTAAATGATGTGGTTCGAAAACCGTTAGTCTAAAAGACTAAGTCCTATCATCCCCCACCCCTTCCCCCGTGGCTCCTAGACACCGAGCGGAGAGGAAGAAAGGGAGGACTTGAAAGTGGAGAGTATATCAAATGCAGGTGACGGTGGACTTAAATCTAGCAATTTATATAGTAACTAATCATATATGTAAACAAGTAAAGTAAAGTGACCTTAACTTATATGGGTACATATAAGCAAGGGGTCTTTTGCAAGGCTCCCATCGTATAAAGAGTCCCATACCAATTTATACGTTGGGGTGTCGGTTATTAACAACAATATATATATATGTAAAGAAAATTAACCTTAATTTATAAACTTGCCCACACAAGCTTATAGACCAAGGGGTCGTTTTGCAGGGCCTAATGTATAAGTATCCCATACCACTTATATTTTAGGTGTCGAAGGTTAAATGAATCGCTTATGCTATGACATGCAAGTGGGTATGATGGATCAAGCAAGTGCAACACACACACCCGACTCTGTGCACACAGACCTTTAGTTCCCCCTTTCTGGAGCCTCACCTCCCAGGATACCTCCGTAGTGGCAGACGGAAGCGGTGGGTTGGGCCTCGCCCACCTCTAAACCAGTATAGCACTACTGGTCAGACCTATCGTACGCCTCAACGCTGGTGCACAAGCGGACTCCTGCGTACTCTTGCCGGCTGGCGCACCGGACTTCGGTTGGCGAAGTGCTATCACAACACTTGCCGAGTCAACGGATTGGTGTCTGTGCTAAGATCCTCCAATACCGGAGACCCACCACCTTAATATCATTCCTTTTATGCACATGCAAGTTTAGCGTAATCAAAACCCGAGCCGAATCTCCCCGGACCAACACGTCCGTCACAAACAATCGAGCCGAAGCTCCCCGGACCAACATCCCGTGCCATCAGTGTCTGTGAAATGTGCAACCCTAATTACTAAGTTACTCTTTTCAGCTTGTTAAACAATTTACGTTAACCCAGGACTGCCCCCGGTATTCCCTGTGAAGGGCTCTCAAGGGCACTAGGAACTGTGTTGGGATTACGCCCAGCGTTCCCTTTCGCAAGGTACTTATTTTATTATTGGTTGATTCCCTTACCCATTATTTTCTCATGTTTCGATATGCTAATCCTAGGGTGATTTGACTCCAACTCTCCTTGGGTAGGACGATCTTTCGTCGGACCCGAACGCCTTTAAACCCTAGACAAACCACTCCCTACTCACTCATCTTCCAAAGATGCAGCCCATTCCACTTGTTCTTGCAGCAAACCATCAAGACCCATCATACGTGCCCTAATCCACATCCAAATGAAATCCTGCAGTTTTGCTATATGCAGACCACTTAAGCTACATGAAGTACTCAATAGGTGATACTCTAAATTCTTCTCCAATAACTCTACAAATTTTTCCAGAGGTCTATTATGATAAATATAGTCTAAATTCAGAAAATTATATTTTTCCTAATTAATCTACTATTTATTGAATTTTCCTCAACAGCTAGGCCATAGTCAATTTGAACATGAACCATAAGATTTTCTCAGGTAATGGCCTCCTAAAATTTGTATTCACTAAATAACAGAGAAAAATCATTGGTTGCCAATTTTCATAATTTTCCAGATAATTCTTGACCTCTAAAGGATTTATTAAAATAATTCCTAAAATCAAATATAATGAAGGAAGTGCCACATTTATGTCTCCAATAATTATGTAAAAATTACTAGGGCTTCATAAGGAACTAAAAACATCATGATCAAGAAATTAGAATTTTTCAGACAATCTAAAAGTCATTATTAAATTTCCCAAGGTTCCATGGAATTAAATAATTAAAGAAGCAACTACTAAATATCATTCTTCAAAAATTTCATAAAACTTTACAGAGATGGGTATCATGATTATAAGCCCCTTTGCTAAGTTTTATCAAGTTTAAACAAGTATAGTTCTCTGCAAAAATTCTTAAGTGGAAATTATAAAATATAACTTTGTGAATAAAGTACCAAAAATATTCATCCAAAATTTATTATAAAATTTCCAGAGACATGTATGCCCTAAGCAACTACCTATTCAAAATCTCAGCCCTTTTCAGATAGTTTTGGTATTAGTTCTTATGGTTTCAAAGCTAGTGCCCTAAACTAGGGTTATGGATTTAAGGGGTCTTAAGTCTTCAAAATGCCCTAAAATTTTAACCACAGGACCATAGTAACCCTATGGACATCATTCCCAAGTTTCAAGTCCATCCAAGATCTTTTGACCCCAATTTCTTCAAACCCTAGAAATTTACCCTAAAGGGCCTACCCTAAAATTCTAGGGCTACCCTAGTCCAAACCACTCCAAACTTCATAAGTGAGTGTAACAAGTTAAAGTATATCAGTGGCCAAAATTTCAGCCTCTGATGAGGGAATTTGGCCACTCAACCATCAAATAGTGGTTTTTGACCAAAATACCCTTATAGGGTCATATATAGGGTGGGTAGATTACCTATCCTAAACATCTCCAAATGAGCTAGAGTTTTAACCCTATACCTATCATGACATCTAAGGCCACCCACCAAAATTTGGGGAGTTTTAAATTAATTAGGTCACATAATTAAATTAATCATGATTTATTAAATTTTTCTAAAAACTATAGAAAAATGTTCTCCAAAAATTCTAAATTTTGGACAGGTTCTAGATATGCCTAAGACCTTCTCACTGCCAAAATTTCAACTTGTTTGGACAAGGAATGAAGTGTGGGCACCAAAATTAATTTCTGTTTAGGTCTAGGTATAGGTCCTACCAAAAAGGGTACCCTGGTCTAACCAGTGGCCAAAAAGGGTCCAAACATTTTTGCTACAAACTAGACACCCTAAGCTACAATTTTCATGTTGGGCAGATTTCCATTCAGGGTCCCTAAGTATTTTTAACAATTAAATACATTAAATACAATCAGTGTGACAGAAATGAAATGTTTCTTATTTAATTCCTATAGTATCTAATCTGATGCCGCACGAATCTTGGCGCAGATCGACGGCATCTGGTCATCGTCCCCGATGAGCCAACGGCCAGGATTGCTCCTTCCTGCGCCGACTTCAAACGTCTGCCGCCGGCCACCCAGTCCCTTCCCCGGCCGGCCGCCGCCACCATCACCTCCGTTGAGGTGGTGGCTACCGCCAGACGGCGGCACAGCCGCCGGAGGGGCGGATTCCGGCGATCCAACCAAGAATTTTCTCGGCCGAAAGCCATGAATTTCCTGAGTTGGATCGGGCTCAATTGAGCCCGAACCTCAGCCCTAATGGAACCTAAGATCTACCCATGAGAAAAGAGGAGGAGGAGGACCTTGTTGGCGGCCTGGAGACGAGCGGATCTGCGGGTTGACATGGTGGTGGCGCCGCCGATCGGATTTCTGCAACCTCCCAGTAAACTCGCCGGATTTCTTCAGTTAAGGATTGGGAAATCCTCCCCCAAGCTCACTGGTGGTGTTTAAATCATCAGAGGGGGAGAGGAATGGGAGAAAACTGCCATGGCCATCATGGCCATTAAAGGCTTGTCTCGGCCATGATGGTGGAGGCTGTAACTGCCCCTTGACAGCCAGGAAAACGGCTGGAAACTCCTCCCCTTCACTGGAGGAGATGAATGCTGCCATCAATGGGGACCATTGGCCTTTCCTTGGCCAATCTCCTCCTTCAACTCTCTTCCCCCTTTTCTCTCTCCTCCATTAGTGTGGGATGAAGCTTTCTCTCTCTTTCCTAGTCACCAAAACTGACCATGCTGACTCCCCAGCCTATTGGCAGCCCTTTCCACCCATAATATTTCATTATGTTGTGGTTAACTCAAAAGGAAAAGGGGTTGAGCTTGGGTTGACTCATTTAGGCTAATTTGACCTAACTCTAGCATAGGGTTGACCTTGGTCAACATGACCATTTGAGTTGACCCCAATGGGTCCTTGGTGACCTATTGGACTCCCTTAAGGTCTAGGAAGGGTTATGTAGGGTTACCCTGCACTTTGGAGGTCACATACCCTTGGTAAGGGTACTTTGACCAGATTAGGAGTTTGAGTTGACTTGGGTCAACCTGGCCTCTAGGGCTGACCCCAATGTGTCCTTAGAGACCCATTGACCTCACTTTAGGGTTAGGAGGGCATAGGTGGGGTCCTCTAGGTTAGGAGTAGGTCAATTGGCCCTATGTAGGCTAGTTTGACCCATTTAGGGCTAGGGTTGACCTTGGTCAATTGAGCCTCTTTGTTTGACCCCAATGGGTCCTTATGGCTCTAATGGGCCTCCAGAGGCATTAGGGGTGTTGTGGTTGGGTTTTGGGGTCAAGGTGTAGCCCATGGTCATCCTACACCATGGTTCAGAGTTCCACTATTTGCAGACCATGGTGATCCCCCACCTTCCTGTCCCCTATCTCTTGACCCATTACTGGCTTCCTAGGGTTTGTCATGACCTAGTCATGGCCAAAACCATTCTTAGGGGTCTAGTTGGAAATGGGATGTTACAGCTAAACCATTTACTAGGCTTTTAAAAAAAGACACACATTTTATTTTTGAACAAGAGTGTCTACATTCCTTTGAGTTCTTAAAAGAAAGGTTAATTAATTCTCCTATCATGATCGCACCCGATTTTTCTCAACCGTTTGAGATTATTTGTGACGCTAGCAGTTTTGCAGTAGGAGATGTTTTAGGACAATGCCGAAACAAACATTTTCACCATATATATTATGCTAGCAAAGCACTTAATAATGCACAGGAGAATTATGCAACTACAGAAAAAGAACTTCTAGCAGTGGTATTTGCCTTTGATAAATTTAGATCCTATTTAACATTGTCTAAAGTCATAGTATACACAGATCACTCTGCCCTAAGATATTTATTAGCCAAGGCGGAAGCCAAACCTCGTTTAATCCGTTGGGTTCTTTTATTACAAGAATTTGATTTGGAAATTAGGGATAAACGAGGAGCGGAAAACTTAGCGGCAGACCATCTCTCACGCTTAGAAAATACACTACAAGCAAGTTGGATGAATCTGAGATTTCTGATACATTTCATGAGGAATCACTATTTGCCTTATCTACAAGTATAAATCTTGATTATCCAAGGTTTGCCGATTATGCAAACTATCTTGTGGCTAAGGTCCTTCAAAAAGAATTTTCATATCAACTGAAAAAGAAATTTTTCTCTGACTTGAAATATTACTTCTGGGAGGACCCCTTTCTTTTTCGGATATGTGCAGATTTCGTTATACGAAGGTGTGTATCAGCAGAGGAGGGTTGGAAAATTCTGGAGCAGTGTCATTCAGGTCTGCTGTGTGGTCACTATAGAGCAAATCGCTCTGCAAAAAATGTTCTTGATTGTGGTTTTTATTGGCCCCCTCTATTCATGGATGCCCAAAGTTATGTGCTTTCATGTGTTTCTTGTCAGAAATCAGGTAATATTTCTAAATTACATGAAATGCCGCAAAAATTTATTCTTGAATGTGAAGTATTCGATGTGTGGGGGATTAATTTTATGGGACAATTTCCAGTTTTTTTATGAATAAATATATTTTGGTAGCGGTAGATTATGTATCAAAGTGGGTTGAATCACAGTCTTTGCCTACTTAGATAGTAGGGTAGTAATCCGATTTTTAAAAACCTTATTTGCACGATTTGGCACACCACGTGCATTTATTAACGATAGGGGTTCACATTTTTGTAATCTACAGCTAGATAAAGTATTACAAAAATATGGAGTTACATATAGGATAACCACTCCTTATCATCCACAAACTAGTGGTCAAGTTGAAGTTTCAAATCAGAGCTTAAGAGGATCATAGAAAAGTCTATAGAAGGGAATAAGAAGCAAGCAATGGTCTAGAAAACCTAACGATTGTTTGTGGGCATATAGGACCGCCTTCAAAACACCTATAGGGACCACCCCCTTTAGATTAGTCTATGGTAAATCATGTCACCTGCCTATAGAATTAGAATACAAGTCGTATTGGGCAATACACTCTTTGAATTTTGACATTAGTTCTATAGGGAGAAATGTAAACTTCAACTTAACGGGTTAGATGAGTGGAGAACCATGGTCTATGAAAACTCCAGGATATATAAGGAGAAGACTAAAATATTCAATGATCGTCACATGCACAAACCTAAGTCATTTAAGATAGGTGACCAAGTCATCCTTTTCAATTCCCGTCTTCGTTTATTCCCAGGGAAGTTAAGGTCTAAGTGGTCCAGACCCTTCCAAGTCAAAGAAGTTTTCTCCTATGACACCGTCGAACTTACCCACCCTGAGAAGGGAGATTTAAAAGTTAACGGACACCAACTAAAGTCTTATTATGGTGAGCTTCCCAAAGACTTAGCTCGTCAAGAATCTTGCCTCCGGCTAGACTAGGATTAAGAGTTATGTAGAATCTCTCTTAGTTTATAAAAATTCTGACAAAATTCTAGTGAAGTATTAGTATAGAAATAAATAATAAAAAAAAGAAATCACTTAGGACGGAATTTCCATTCAGAGTAGGACACGGTTCAACACACGGTCGTATGCGTAACACATTTTCTCTCACCGAGCCGTGTTCCGTAACAGGAGAAAGCAACATTCATCCCGAGCACCACACGGGTGCACACACACCCGTGGGTGTAGCCGTGTCATTAGCCATCATTTATTCTGTAACGTCCTGAATCGCACTAGGCCCTCGTACGTGTTTTTGATCAGGAGGGCTGACTTGGGTTCGGGGAGTGCTAATAACTTGGCAGTACATGTGAATAGGATTTGTATCACCCGAGTCATTGGTCAACACTTTGGTGTCGAGGTGTTGACACACTGGGTCAAGGTGTCGACACAGTGTGTCGACACCCAGGTTGAGGTGTCGACACACTGGTGTCGACACAGTGTGTCGACACTCGCTATGTCGACACACTAGAACCAGGTGTCGACACAGTGTGTCGACACCCTGGGGTTGAGGTGTCGACACACTGGTGTCGACACCGTGTGTCGATACTCGCTGTGTTGACACACTGGAACCAGGTGTCCGACACCAGTGTGTCGACACCCTGGGTCGAGGTGTCGACACACCAGGTGTCAACACCGTGTGTTGACACATGCTGTGTCGACACACTGGAACCAGGTCGACACAGTGTGTCGACACCCAGATGTTGAGGTGTCGACACTCTGGTGTCGACACCATGATGCAAGACACTGTCCTACCAATGTGTGTGAGTGTGTGAGACAAGTATGATACGGGTAGAGACACGGGTGTGTCCCCTACCCGTGTGTCGTTGTGTCAAGTTAAGTCGAGGTGTATCTAGAGGAGGACACGACCAGGGAACACGACCGTGTCATGTGGACATGGATTGGGACACGGGCGTGTCCCTACCCGTGTCGAATAATGAACCGACACTGAAAACTGCTGTAACGCTTCGCGCAAGCAGTACATGGGTAGGGACACGGGCGTTTCCCTACCCGTGTCACTTTTCATATATAAGGGGAAGAGAAAACCCTAGACGTTTTCACTCCTCATTCCAGCCACTTTTCCTGAGAGAAATTTCTGTAGAGAGGGAAAACTGATGGAGTAAGTCCAAGAGGAGGAGAACCGCTGCCACGTGAAAAAAGAAGATGCCGTCGAGAAGAGTTGTACGATCTATGACCGGAAATAGTGGAAACACCAGAAATGAGGTGAGCTTCCTCCCTCTCCCTTGGTGCTAGATCTGTAGTTATCTAGGTGAGATGTCGACTCAAAAGAGTCTAGACTTGTGAGATGGTGATTTCTCTAGGATGAGGCCAATCTAGGGCTTGTGCTCTTGGTTAGTGGTGTCTTCAACCCCTACAACCTTCTATGCGAAGATGGGGGATGGTTTCGTGAAGAGTAAAGGCCTCACGATGGTGAATAAGGGTGGAGGAATTTCTGGTGTGAGTTTGGAAGACCGACTTGAGGAGGAAGAAGAACGATGTTGTTCATTCCTCTTTAAGATGCGTGCAGAATCGGTGTTCTGCGCGCAGCGATCTCCTTGGCCATTTTCTGATGTGATATGGCCAGATCTGGGCTTTCGACTAAACACGAAAGTTGAAGCCTTGAAAATACCTTTCAACGAGTGGTTGAATGCCTCATGTGAAGTCTGTAGCCATGGGAAGTCTGGATGAATATGCGTCTGATAAATCTTGCATGCAGAAATATGTTCTGTACGCAGCGGACTTCAAGGCTGATTTCAAGTATGCTACCATTGATCTGGGTTGTGATCTAAACATAAACATTGTAGCTCATGGAAAGACCTTTCCATTGAGGGGTTACGCCTTCACCGAATTCCTGTAGCTTCGGGAATCCCCGATTGAATTTGCTGTCCAGATTTATTCTGCACTTAAATTCTGGGGTTTATATAATATGAATTTGAATTCATTGAATCGATGTTGCAAATTAACTCGAGACTTTTGATGCACTATTTTATGCTAACCACCGTAGTGCTATGAATGATGAATCTTGTTAATTAGATTTCATAAACTGAATTGTGAAGCAAGCTTTATGACACGATGTGACTAGCTAAAATTGATAGATTATTATATATGCGCATCATGTTTATAATATGATGAACAAAATGACTAGATACAAATTGACAGATTATTATTTAGGTGCATCATGTTTGTATATTTGAAATCATTTGGAATGACAATAGAAGGATAAGCACCATGACCGTGAGTATGTATGATGGTTAGAATGAAATGTAGCAGTTCAATATGAAAGTCCACCTAGTGTCAACTACCTTCACCTATGGGGGGGGGGGGAATAGGTGACGTGCAGCGTTTTTGCGGAATTAAAATTGTACCTGCACAAGAAACAAAACAGCACAGCAAAGAAAGTACACAAGCAATTTATAGTGGTTCCTCGATTTGGGTACATCCACTTTCCCCTTCGACCTATCTCCCAACAAGGGACGACTCGGTCACTTCACCAACAGGATTGAAATCCAATCCTTGCACTATCGGAAGGAACCCTTCCACATGTAGGAGTCACCACTCCCACAATACGGGCTGCACCCAACCCTTACAACTAGAACTAACGTTCCTTTACAACAAATGAAAATAGAATGTACAAGAAATACAAACAACTTGTGGAGACTAAGGTGTCCCTCTTCGTTCGGTGACGTGTTCTTGAAGTCAACGAAGAGTCCAAACCCTAGATCTCTCTTGGAGAGAATCTCCCCGAAACCAGCGGCGGCAAGAAGGGCTGCGGCTTGGTTCTCGGGATCGGCGGCGACAACGGTGTGCGGCTGCTGTACTTTGGAGATTCAATCTTCGTAGCAAAGCTAGCAAGGTCTACCAACGGTCGCACTAGGATCGATCGTCTCGATCGATTCGGAAGGGAAAGGTTTTCCCGATCAACGAATCAAGAGACAAAGGATCTTTGGTTAGACGCGTGAGACGCTACACTTAGTTAAGCTTCTGTCACCAGAAGATCTAGAAGAATCACGATCAAACGGCCGGCGATCGACTAGCACGAGCGGCGACGGCGGCGGAGCAGGTATCGCGATTTTGGTCAAGGTCGGCGGCTCGGCTTCATCTTTTTCTGTGTATATTTACTGTTCGAAATACGCGTGTATTTATACGGTAGAATATTCCATTATGACGTTATGGGTCCCACCTGAAGAAACCCTAAGCCTGGTTCAAAACAGCGACAGCGGCTGAGTCCGTCCAGCGGGTTCCAGAATTCGCCAAGGCAAAATCGGCGAGAATCGAAGGTGATTCTCGTCGAATCGTCGAGAATCAAAGGTGATTCTCGACGATTCGGCGAGAATCAAAGGTGATTCTCGTCTAAGTTGACTTGTTACACGCACTGTTGTAGCCAGAGAGTGACGTCGAGAATTAGCCAGTGATTCTCGCCGATTCGGCGAGAATCACTAGTGATTCTCACCGAATCGGCGAGAATCACTTGGTGATTCTCGTCGATTAACACTTAGACGATTTTTCGTCTTTCCGCCCATGAGCTGCTCTTTGACCCATCCTTGCTCCTTGTCTGCTCTTGCATAATCACAGCCCTGTACTTGAAAGTTAGTACACTCAATAGAGAGAGTACATGTAGGCCAACACACTGATCTGCTCAACGAGGATTACGTCGTGCAGACCCGTGTATATTGACCTACTGCACCCTGACATTGTGTGCACTTAGCGTGGAATAACTGCAAGCACAACTTGAAATATTTTATCAAATACATTGTCTATTTACCTTAGCTTGTACAGGGGCTTCTTCAAATCAGGTACGTTGTGGATACAATACCCAACAATCTCCCCTATTTGAAGAAGCCCAAACCCTACAAGCTAAGGTGAATAGAGCGTATGGGAATGAAAATCATAAACTGGAATTGAGTTGAGAGAGGTATTCATTACCAATACCAATTTCTTGAGAGCAAACTTGGAGCCACCTTAGCCTTAGCCGAGAGGGTAATCTCCCCCTTTTCGGCTTCTACAAATCTGGGTCTGTTGCATTTGACCCTTGCTCCCCTCAGTTCTTGCACCTGTGCTCACACTTGAGTTCCTGGCAGAGGCTCCCCCTGGATGCGAGCCTGGAGCTTCTGTAGTCTTCATTCCTCATAGTTTAGCATCCCCAATTCAGTTTTGAAAAGACTGAACTTGGCTTCGTCTAGGGCTTTGTGAAAATATCTGCAATCTGCTTGTCCGTGGGGACATAACAGAGAGAGATGTCCTTGTTTCACCACGTGCTCCCGAAAAGTGGTAGCGCACTTCAATATGCTTCGTTCTGCTGTGCGATACCGGATTGTTGGCAATTGTAATTGCACTGGAGGAGTCACAGTACATTGGTACTTCCTTGAACTGAAGGTCGTAGTCGGCTAACTGGTTTCTGATCCATAGGAGTTGTGCGCAACAGCTGTCTGCCGAGATGTACTCAGACTCTGCTGTGGAGGTAGCTACACAATTCTGCTTCTTGCTGTTCCATGAGATAAGCCTTCTTCCGAGGAATTGACACGTCCCGGAAGTGCTTTTCCTGTCATCCCTACTCCTGCAAAATCAGCATCTGAAAAACCTATTAGCTCGACATCATTGTTTCTCGGGTACCACAAGCCAAGATTAGGAGTACCTTTAAGGTATCTTAGAATTCGCTTTGCAGCGACATAGTGAGATTCCTTAGTGTTCACCTGATATCTGGCACAGACACATGTGGAGAACATGATATCCGGTCTACTGGCAGTAAGGTAGAGCAGGGATCCAATGATGCTTCTGTATTTGGTTTCATCGAAAGGTTTACCTTTCTTATCCTTATCCAGAGACATAGTGGATCCCATTGGAGTCCTCATAGAGGTTGCATTCTCCCATACCGAATTTCTTGAGGAGTTCATTTGTGAACTTCGTCTGAGAGATGAAGATTCTATCCTCAGACTGTTTCACTTGAAGTCCAAGAAATACTTTAGCTCTCCCATACTGCTCATTTCAAACTTTCCTTGCATGAGTTTAGAAAACTTTTTGGCAAAGATTGTTGTCCGTTGAGCCAAATATAATGTCATCGACATAGATTTGCACTAGCAAAATCTTGCCTTTGACTTCCTGAGAAACAATGTCTTTATCTATTTTACCTCTAGAGAACTTGTTCTCAAGAAGAAAACTAGATAAAGTCTCATACCAAGCTCGTGGAGCTTGTTTTAAACCATATAGGGCTTTATTAAGAGAATATACATGATTGGGATAAGTAGGATTGACAAAACCTGGGGTTGAGCGATGTATATTTCCTCTTTCAGGTCTCAGTTCAAGAATGCTGATTTCACATCCATTTGATAGACTGTGAATCCTTTGTGCGAAGCATATGCCAGGAACAATCTGATTGCCTCGAGCCTTGCCACTGGTGCAAAGGTCTGGTCGAAGTCAATCCCCTCCTCCTGTCTGTAACACCATGTTCATCCAGTTTGTTTCTGAAGATCCACTTGGTGCCAATCACATTCTGCTTGTGTGGTCTGGGAACCAGCGTCCAAACGTTGCATCGTTCGAATTGATGTAGTTCATCGTGCATGGCCAAAATCCATGCCGCATCTTTGTTCGCCTCGTCGAACTTCTTTGGCTAACCTGTGACAGGAAGCTAAGATGCAAAATCTCATTAATAGTACCTCTTCGAGTTCTGACACCGTCACGAGGATCTCCGATGATCTGATCTCTAGGATGATCCCTCACGTGCCGGAGCTCTAGAAGTCTGGCGTCTGGAGCTTCGACTACTTCTTGGGCTTCTCCTTTCTTCTAAGAGATTTGTTCTATTTTGATCTTCAACATTCCCAGTTGACGTTGAGGTGGAAACTTTGACGTACTTAGTAGTTTCGTCTTTAGCGGTCTCATCGAGACTCAGCTGTTCAAGTCGTGCACCTGCATCTTCAAGAATACCGCTGGAAGAATTGCTGTTAAGCAAACTTCCTTCATCAAATACAACATTAATTAATTCTTCTACCACTAGGGTTTTCTTATTGAAGACCCTATATACCCGACTATGGGAACTATAGCCCATGAATATGCCTTCGAAGCATTTTTCACCAAATTTAGTACGCGGGTACTTTCCATTATTCAGTACATAGCATCTGCAACCAAAGATCCTCAAGTAGGACATGGTTGGTTTCCTGCCTCTCAGTAGCTCATAAGGCGTCTTACGATGATGCTTGTTGATCAATGCTCGGTTTTGTACATGACAAGCTGTATTGACCGCCTCTGCCCAGAAGTATTCTGGGAGAGAAGCGTCTTTCAACATTGTCGTGCAAGCTTCAATGAGAGTTCTATTTCTCCTCTCCGCAACTCCATTTTGCTGAGGAGTGCACGGGGAGGAAAACTCATGAAAGATACCTTGTTCTTCACAAAACTCTGTCATAGCACCAGATTCGAATTCTATTCCATGGTCACTTCTGATTTTGACCATTGAGCAGTTAAATTCGTTCTGAACCTGCTTGACAAAACTAGTAAAGATATTAAACGTATCCAACTTTCATTTTAAGAAGAACACCCATGTAAACCGAGAATGATCATCAACTATCACTAGCGTATAGGACTTGCCTCCCAAGCTATGAACTTGCATTGGACCAAACAAGTCCATATGTAGAAGGTAAAGACATCGAGAAGAGTGTCTTTGTCTGCAATGCTCTTAAAGGTAGTCCGAGTCTGTTTGCCCATCTGGCATGCAGGACAGGGGCTATCTTTGATGCACTTGATAACAGGAGCATCCCTTACTAAGTTTTTAGAAAACAGCATACTAATTGTTTTGAAATTAACATGTGCCAATCTCTTGTGCCATTGTTCACAAAGTGATGCACTGCCTATTGTCACTAGGCATACGGGGGTAGATGAATCTAAACTAAGAAAATTTAAGCAGAAGATATTTCGGATCCTAATGCCTGTTAATACCGTCTCAGAAGAGGCACATGATATTATCAGGCATTTATCCTTGCAGAACTTAACGTCATAACCTTTGTCACATAACTGACTTACACTGATCAGGTTATGGTTTAACCTTCAAATAAAGCCACGTCGGTGATAGAGATTATATCGTTGGAAATCATACCGTAATCTCTGGTGACTCCTCGATCTGACCCCCCAAAGATGACTTTGGGTCCATTCGCGACTGGAGTGTAATCACGCAGCAGGCTTCTTGTCCCAGTCATATGCCGGGAGCATCCACTGTCCAAGTACCATATTGGCGTTTTGGTGGCCTTTGGACATTCCTGCAAAACAAATTAATTTCCCTTAGGAACCCAATCGAACTTGGGTCCTAGATTCTTGGTTAGCATACTCCCCCTCGGGTGGTTAACCCTACGAGTGGTCGGCCTCACAATGCTAACATAGGGAGTCTCGTTATACCTCAGATTAAACCAACAATCCACGGCAAAGTGACCGACTTTGCCACAACACCAACAGTCAAATCTGTTGTACCTCTTCTAGACTCCTGCTTTACCCTGGGAATGTGGGTGGACAACCGGGGCCTTGGATCTGGAGGTGGAGGCCTCATAGTGATTGCAGTCACATGACTTCTTCACCTTCTGTTTCTTCAGTATACAGGCTTGGCTCTTGGTGCCTGCTTTCCATTATGGCCGCTAGAGAATTGACCATAATTTCCCATGTGGATTTCCTCATAAGGTGCCTTGAAGGCACTCTCACCGAAGTTCCCGGAAAAGTCCAATCATCATATCGGCTCTTTGGCTTTGCACCGAGGGCCGGAAATGATGACCAAAGGTTGATTCAAAGTCATGTTGGTTGCAAGGAAAGCTAGGATTTCTGAACGCAAGGACTGAGCGGAGCCTTTCCCTTTTCAGCAGCAGAGGCCTTCTTGGCGGCTTATTCTTCCTCTGGTTCCTATTTCTCCTGGATGAGGAACCAGATACCCCTACATGCCCAAGCCAGCTCCTTTGGCCTGAGAAGAGAAGGTATCAACCACTGGAAGAACTGTTTTGGCATAGAGAAGCTCTTGACGATCTTCTTTCTGCCGCAAGTTGTTCTTCCAACTGTCGACTTCCTCCTGCTTAAGATCAAGGAGCTTAAGAGACTTTGAATGCTTTGAAGTCAGGTCTAGGTGCTCCTGTCGGAGAGAGATCAAATGGTGTGATCTCTTCCCTTAGGGAGACACTCTCACCCTTAAGGAATTTCACTTCCTTTTTCTCAGCCTTCAATCTCTTTACGGCACTCCTCGAAAGTGTTGAGCAGAAGTTCATACTTCTCGAGGAGCTCCGCTTCTCGGGCCGAAAAGCTATCCTCAGGGTCATCATCCTGAGACTCAGGATCAGAGTCAGAGTCAGAGAGAGGGGTGTGAGCTTTTACCTTCCCAGTAAATGGGGGGCATTCTCCTTCTGAGTCGGAGCGACCCACCAGCCCGAAGTAGGCTTCCTCATCATCACTAGTGTCTGAGGAATCAGATTCACTCAGTGTCTTTGGTTTTTTGGCGATGTAGCTACTCTCTTTCTTCTTATCTCTAGAAGACTTGTGCTCCTCTCCATTCCCCTTTTCTCTCTTGCCTTGGTGGTAGTCGGGCACGACGTGTCCTGGCTTATTGCATCCAAAACAAATAATGTCAGAGGAGCGATGTTTGTTCGGTTAGAAGCATATCTGTCAGAAGAATAATTTTTCTTCTGATGCCTGGAGGAGGAGCCGTCTCTCTTTCTTTGATTCCTCATCTTGAGGAACTTCTTGAATTCTCGGGTGATGAGGGAGAAATCCTCCTCAGACAGCTCTGAACTCGAGGAGCATGGCTCGGAGTCCTCCTCCTCATCCTTTTTCCTGGCACGGTATGAAACCGCACCCTTGCCCTTTTCTGGAGTGAATGGCTTTTAGGGCCATAGTCTTTTCCTTGGCTGCAACCTTCTCTGCTTCTTCTTCTGCTTTCCTGGTGTTCAGTTGAAGCTCATAGGACATCAGCTTCCCAAACAGAATTTGCGGGTCTGTTTCAGCAAGTCTGCCAAACTCTCCGGATGGCGCAGATCTTTGTGTACCATTCCTTAGTCAGGGACCTAAGGAATTTATCATTAAGTTCTCCATCAGTGAACACTCTTCCATATCCTTTGAGGGCATTGACAATCTTGAGGAAGTTCTCGAAGGTGACTCCGATCTCTTCCTTAGGCCTTGTCTGAAGGCCTCATATTTCTGGTTCAGAAGGGATCTCCGATCATCCCTCACTTCATCAGTGCCCTCCATTAGGATAATCAGGCAGTGCTAGGTCTCCTTTGCTGTCCTGTAGTTGCAGAAGTTCTGCATCATTGAGTCATCGACCGCGCTGACTAGAATGTTCTGCGCCTTCTTGTCAAGTCCCACCAGCACACATTTCTCGTACTTGTCCATTTCAGAAATTTTCTTTGGCACTTTCTTGGTAGGATAGACCTTAGTGAATAAGGCCCTCTCCACGATCATGAAGAGTCGAGGATCAACTGCTTCCATGTAGAACCTGATCCTTTCCTTCCAGATAGGAAAGTTGAGCCTGGTGCACACTGGGATCTTGCATGTGTACTTGAGCCTGTCCATAGTAGATGTTTGCCTTCTTCTTGACACTAGCGACAGGATTCTACCTCATGTGAACACTTTTGATGAGTAACCTCGCTTTGATACCACTTGAAAGTCCACCTAGTGTCAACTACCTTCATGCACTTAAATTCTGGGGTTTATATAATATGAATTTGAATTCATTGAATCGATGTTGCAAATTAACTCGAGACTTTTGATGCACTATTTTATGCTAACCACCGTAGTGCTATGAATGATGAATCTTGTTAATTAGATTTCATAAAAACTGAATTGTGAAGCAAGATTTATGTCACGATGTGACTTGCTAAAAATTGATAGATTATTATATATGCGCATCATGTTTATAATATGATGAACAAAATGACTAGATACAAATTGGCAGATTATTATTTAGGTGCATCATGTTTGTAATATGTTGAAATCATTTGGAATGACAAATAGAAGGATAAGCCATGGCCGTGAGTATGTATGATGGTTAGAATGAAATGTAGCAGTTCAATATGAAAGTCCACCTAGTGTCAATACCTTCACCTATGGGGGGGGGGGAATGGGGGGGGGTGGAAATAGGTGACGTGCAGCGTTTTTGCGGAATTAAAATTGTACCTGCACAAGAAAATAAAAAGCACAGCAAAGAAAGTACACAAGCAATTTAGAGTGGTTCCCCGATTTGGGTACATCCACTTTCCCCTTCGACCTATCTCCCAACAAGGGACGACTCGTCACTTCACACAACAGGATTGAAATCCAATCCTTGCACTATCGGAAGGAACCCTTCCACACGTAGGAGTCACCACTCCCACAATACGGGTTGCACCCAACCCTACAACTAGGAACTAACGTTCCTTTACAACAAAATGAAAATAGAATGTACAAGAAATACAAACAACTTGTGGAGACTAAGGTGTCCCTCTTTGTTCGGTGACGTGTTCTTGAAGTCAACGAAGAGATCCACAACCCTAGATCTCTCTTGGAGAGAATCTCCCCGAAACTAGCAGTGACAAGAAGGGCAGCGGCTTGGTTCTCGGGATCGGCGGCGACAACGTGTGTGCGGCTGCTATACTTTGGAGATTCAATCTTCGTAGCAAAGCTAGCAAGGTCTACCAACGGTCGCACTAGGATCGATCGTCTCGATCGATTCGGAAGGGAAAGGTTTTCCCGATCAACGAATCAAGAGACAAAGGATCTCTTGGTTAGACGCGTGAGACGCTACGCTTGGCTAAGCTTCTGTCGCCGGGAGAGATCTAGAAGAATCCGATCAACACGGCCGGCGATCGACTAGCACGAGCGGCGACGGCGGCGGAGCATGTATCGCGATTTAGGTCAAGGTCGGCGGCTCGGCTTCGTCTTTTTCTGTGTATATTTACTGTTCAAAATACACGGTATTTATACGGTAGAATATTCCATTATGACCGTTATGGGTCCCACCTGAAGAAACCCTAAGCCTGGTTCAAAACAGCGCCAGCGGCTGAGTCCAGTCCAGCGGGTTCCAGAATTCGCCCAAGGCAAAATCGGCGAGAATCGAAGTGTGATTCTCGTCGAATCGTCGAGAATCAAAGGTGATTCTCGACGATTCGGCGAGAATCAAATGTGATTCTCGTCGAAGTTGACTTGTTTGCATGCACTATTGTAGCCGGAGAGAGACGGCGAGAATCAGCCAGCAGTGATTCTCGCCGATTCGGCGAGAATCACTAGTGATTCTCCCCGAATCGGCGAGAATCACTTGGTGATTCTCGTCGATTAACACTTAGACGATTTTTCGTCTTTCCGCCCATGAGCTGCTCTTTGACCCATCCTTGCTCCTTGTCTGCTCTTGCATAATCACAGCCCTGTACTTGAAAGTAAGTACACTCCAATAGAGAGAGTACACGTAGGCCAACACACTGATCTGCTCAACGAGGGATTACGTCGTGCAGACCCGTGTATATTGACCTACTGCACCCTGACATTGGTGTGCACTTAGCGTGGAATAACTGCAAGCACAACTTGAAATATTTTATCAAATACATTGTATATTTACCTTAGCTTGTACAGGGGCTTCTTCAAATTAGGTACGTTGTGGATACAATACCCAACACAATACTTAGAGCGTAGTCTCCCTACGGGTAGAATTGTGGAGGGATGTAAGTACGACATTGGCCGTCACTATTTGAGTTAATGTTGAAATGAGGTATAGATGGACGGTTGGGTTTGGTCCTCGGTGTTCACGTCCCGGGGCTCCTTCCGTGCCGAGTGGATAGTGGGGATGTGTCCTCGTCCTTACTTACGAGGCCCCTTCCATGCCACGGTGTTGTGGAATCTGCATGTGGTGTGAGTCGATACGTGGTGCCGTAATCCTGGGTTAAGGATAGTGTGGCAGGTCTATGGGCTCGCCGATCGTCACACCGATAGGAGTTGACAGTTAGACTTTGGGCGGTTGGGCTTGGTCCTCAGTGTTTACGTCCCGGGGCTCCTTCCGTGCTAGGTGAACGGTTGGGCTTGGTCCTCGTGCTTACTTCCGAGGCTCCTTCCGGGTCACACAAGGTCAGTTCGGGGCTTGGTCCTCGGTGCACATGTACCCGAGGCTCCCGCTGGGCCATAGTACGCATGGGCTCCGCTGTTGTGTTCTTAGCATTGAGGCGTACGGAGGCCTAGGTGAAGTAGTGTGGATACCCGCCTAGTAGTAGAGATTCCCGCTCTACTGTCACCGCCTGGCCACGGCGGCTGACGCCTGAGAGGTTAGCTACCTGCTCGAATAGTGGGAACTATAGTCTATGTCGACATAACAATTGCATGTGTGTGATCATGGGTGAGTCGTTGCATATCATACATAACATTTCATAACATTGCACAACAAGATTATAATGCTATTAATCTTATTATACCATTACCACCCGTTTGTACATGTTTTACTGCTTATAATACTTGTACCTTTATTCCTTTCTCCGCCCGGTGCCGAGGAGTCCCCAGGGAGCGGATGTGAAGCCACTAAGTATTTCAACTAACGGTTGCTACGTCTTCCTTTTTAGGAGGTCATCCCGCAGGTAGAGCAGCCGCAGACTTTGCAGCAGGACAACCAGGCCAGGACGACATGGCCTGATGTGACGGTGCCGTCGCTACCGTCGGTTATGGATGTGAGTGTCGTGAGATTTTGATGTAGCCCGTTTGGGCAATTACTAGCTGTACTCTGATATCTGTGGAAGCATGTTTTAGCTTCTCTCTTATTTGATGTATTTGGACTATTGACTTAGTGTGGATTTGACTTCTTCTTGCTTATGTTATGGTTGGGTTGGCATGTTCATATTGATATTGATGCTAGCTGGCGGAATACGCGTCTTGTGGTATAGGTTAGCCCGTGTGCTAATGCTACCGCAAGGCGGCTGTTTCGGGCATAAGACCCCCTTTCGTGCCGTGTTCTGGGATCCGGGAGGGGGGTCTTACATATTCTCATAAGCACCCGAGCAGGACACGGGTGGACACACACCCATGTTCCTTCCCGTGTGCCGCTACACGAGTCATCACTTGGGCATGTTGGAACTCGTGTCGCAGTTCGACGATATCTATCCCGAGAAGGACACGACTGAGGACCCAGCCGTATTGTGAAGCTGTGTGCTGTTTCTACGCTCGACTAAGCAGCGCCCGAGTAGGACACGGGTCGAGAAACACGCCCGTGTTGTTGACCGTGTCCGCCTAGAGCGCTGCCATCGCGTGATTTTGACCACACGTCCCGATGAAAACCTGTGTTCTACGTAGTTTAGATTCCTCAACACGGTATGCACACGGCTGTGTGCGCACCCGTGTTCGACTTCTTTATATAGGGTCATGTCACCTTCTTCCTCCACTTCCTGGTTTCAGCAATTCCTCCCACACCCATTCCCTCCAAGGCCAGAGCTCGGGTTTGAAGTTTTTGCCTCCAAAAATTCGCGAATTCACCTCCTCTACTCGCAATCTTTTCTCCTTGGTAACAATTTTTGATTTATGATTTTACTCAATTTCTTCTTCCTCTCCACTCCCTTCTCCACGTTCTTGCTCTCCCATTTTCATTTTCATATCCTTATTCTTCTTCATCATTTTTTAAAAAACAAAAAAAAATCTTTGTTTTTTTTTCACAGATCATGTCGCCTGGAGCTCCAGGCTCTGTCTACGGAGAGGCATGACGCCACTGCGGCACTGGGTTCACTGATCCCGCGCACGTCACCCGCTACAATCACCTCCAGCCAAAGAAATATCAAGACATCCAAAAAATTGACTGGAGTGTATTAGAGGAGATAAATTTAGCGGGAGATGTCCGAGAGTTGATATCTATAACGGGATGGGAGCAGTTCTTTGCTATCGAGGAGCTAGGTTTTAAGGAACTCACCTTAGAGTTCATGTCCTCATTCTATTTAAATCTTAGACCTAATCTCACCGAGCACGCACTCGCACATGAGGGATTCATCTCTTTTCGAGTAGGGGCATTTTTTATACACTCTCACTCATCCAATTCACCCAATACTTAGGGGTGTACGAGGACTCGTTCCTCTTCAGTTCCGCCTACCCCGAGCTTTATTTAGACCTCCTATCTCGCGACCTTGCCGACACCTTCTGGTCCAGGCTCTCTTTTGATCTTAGTCCATATGAGGCCAAGAGGTCTAAGGCCTCCCAGTCGCATTCTCCCGCCCTCCACTACATTCACCACCTCCTTAGCCATACTTTGAGCGGCCGGGGCGAAAGCTCTGGCGTTGTTAGTAGGCAGGACGTGCTCTACCTCTATAACATGTCGTCTCGTTACCCCCTTCATCTAGGTTTATTGCTCGCCTAGTTCATCCTTCACCAGGCCGACAACTCCCGCATAGGGTCTATTTGTGTAACACCCTACATCACACGCCTAGTGAAGAACATGACCATTTTCTCATCCCTTCCACATATGACAGTGGTTGCAAAGACCGTGCCGATCATGATGGCCAGCCTTCGGTCCCTCCGCCTCGTCATCGCCCATCAGGGCCGGGGTGGCATTACATATTCTCTTGCAAGGCGTGGAGTGCGCGCGCAGGATGACGATGATGACGTGGTGGATTCGGACCTTGATGAGCCTTTGGTGCCTCCGACCCATTCTACTTATGCTCAGGGATAGTCTTCTGCTCCTCCTCCTCGAGCACATTCGCAGTATTCATGGGAGTTTAAGCACTTCTTTGAGACCGAGCTCTCTCCACGATTACAGCGTATCGAGGATGCGCAGAAGCGGATAGAGGACGTCCTCATTTAGATCAGGGACCACCTGGGGATCACTCCAGAGCACCGGTAGCTCTTGGCCAGCCTCACTTCCCCGACGATCAAACCGACCGGCCATCTTACTATTGACATGTATCATTGTATTTTAGCAGTCTTTATATATATCAGTGTCTTTTACCAGTATTTATTTGTATCAGTTTATTTGTAGCAGTGTATTATCAGAAATTCTATATATGATATTATATCAGCTCCTTTGTCATTCGTGTGCTCTTATTTTTTCATGATAGCTAGTTCTTTATTTATTGGTGAAATTACTCTAGTAGCTCTTTATATTGCAATGAGGACATTGCAAATTTCAAGTATGGGGTGGATGTTCTTTAATTTTATAATTGCTGTGATAAACATGATTACAATTAGTTATACTTTTGGTATCATAGTACTCAAGGTTGTTATATCCCCAAAATTTTTTTTGTACTCCTTTAAGCTCTCATGTATTCACTCATTTGGGATTATAACTATCTAATTTAACTTCACACACTGATTAAAATGAATTGATGTAGACTCATTGAGTGTTCAACTTTGTTGACTCGTAATTAAGTATAGAAATTCAGTAGTCTAATTTTCTTTATATAATTTATTTTAAGATTAACCCTTTATATTATTAACTATCAATCACTCTATTTTAGAAAATATACTCATCTATAATAAAGTGAGTCGATGAGTGTAACATTTTTATAAGATTGTATTAGGGAATCAAAAAATAAAAAAATGCTCTCTATTGATATCTAGAACTTCCCCTCTAGCGATCCTCAAAACATTTGCATAGGTTAGTTAGTGAGGGCAGAAATGACTTAGGCCTCCTTTTTGATAGCTTGAGCCTTGCAAACCCAAAACCTTAAAAATTATACACTTGCACACCCAATTTGGACCTAAGCCTTATCCTTTTGATACTCTACTACTAAAATTCACCAAGGCTAATTCCATACCTACTAGCACACCTGTCATTGAGATCTTCTTGGAATGAATTGGTTCATAGTGATACGTGGCCTGAGTGCGTGTATACTTTCACCCACTTGGAATGATCCATACTATGGACCCTTGAAAATAAAAGACATGGTGATATGTGGTTTGAGTGCATGTATACTTGCACCCACTCGGAATGATCCCTACTATGACCCCTTGGTTAAGAAAAAAATAAAAATATAGAGTATCCTTCAAAATGTGGGAAGTATAATCATTGCAAAGTCTGGAGATGCTTTTATAACATTGATGTAAGTTAAGGTATTTACAAAACAAAGGCTCAACTATGATTTAGGTGTGAAAAAAGAAAAAAAATCCATCAAATTTATCTTTGATTACCCCACCTGTATTCGCCTATCCTAAGCCAAAAAGGTTACACCATAATACATGTCCTAAGGATCCGACCTCACTAATTCTAACTAGTGTCGTGGAGAGGATGTGAACAGGTAAGCTCATGACTATCAATATTGGTACTTATAAGTTTTGAAATACTATTACATATCTTATTGAGATTGTTATTTTCTCCTCACAATTGCTATGGATGACTATATTTGTATTTCTAAAAACGAGTGAAAGATATTTAACAGATATATGGAGGAATTTTAAGATAAAGTGATATTTAGAAAAGCTGCTATATTATTTCCTACACGATTACATCATCAAAGTTCTCTATAAATTCATAGCAACCAGTGTGCGGAAGCAAAATTATTTATTGGTAACCCAAATGTTTGAATTAGTTTGCTTAGGGACAAGCAAAAATCCAAGTCTGAGGGTATTTGATGAGTACAATTATGATAGGCCTTTTACTATCCTAATTGTAATCATGTCCACTATTTTATACCTCCTTATGCAGTAATTTCGCAAGAATAGTTATGAATTTGTTTTATTATGAGTAGAAGAGCACATATTAGAAGTTTTTAGCATTTCATATATTAAGATGTCTATTTATTCTTTTATTTTTCTAATGCAGGTATTGCTAACTAGTGGATCTAGAAGTCTTGGAGCAAACAGAGGAGTTCACGGATTTGACATGGCTAATGAAAGGAGAAGAATGGGCGCACACGGGTAGGCACACGCCCGTGTGCCTACCTGTGTCCTAACCGGGTGGAACAGAAGAAATGGAAGGAACAAGACAGAGCACCACACGGGTAGGAACACGCCCGTGTGCCTACCCGTGTCCTTTTTGGCATAACTCCAACCTTGGCTGCCAACCAACCCGTGTGCCAAGAACACGAAGAACAACACGGCCGTGTCCATACCCGTGTCATCTGACACAACCCACTACCAGACACGCCTGTTCGTGTGGAACCACCCTGGAACCGTCAACATGGCCTGTGATACGGCCGTGTTGGAACCCGTGTCCCACCCTGTTTGCTAGGAGACTATAAAAAACATGTAGAAAAATTAGAGAGGCTTTTTGGATCATTTTTCATTGGGAGAACTTCTGGAGCACGAGGGTGGAGCATCCAAGAGAAGGAGGATTTGAGGGGTATTTTTGTATGCATTTAATCTTTCATGTATCCCTCTTAATCTTTCCTTTCTCTTGGTGATTAAACTTTTTTTATCTTTTATTTCGCATGAACCTTTAATTTGAAACAATTGGAATCATGTATCGTATTGTTTTCATCAAATTGTGTTATTATTCGTATTTAGATCTTCAAACAAAGAGTTTTACCCTAGTTATGAATTGCTTATTACTTTACATAAATTTCAACTTTTTAGATTGAGAAATTGGAAAGTTATGTTGATCTTAGTATGTTCATATTTAGGTATTATCTCTCTCTGTAATTCAAATTACATGATCGAGAGATATGTTGTTAGGATAATTGGAATACGAATAAATGGATTCATGGTATTTTAGAGATATGATTTCATGAATTTATGAAGTAGATATGGTGCTTCATTTAATGCAAATTTGAGTGTTGTAAATTGTTCGAGAGAAAATTTACTAACTTAGGTTTAGATTTTGAATTACTCTAGAGAGAATTTGATAAATGTTTAACCCTTGCAATACACGAATTTGATAGTCTTGTTATTTCATGATTACATAGAATTGAGTCAATGAATGAGTATTTTCATGGGAATGCTCTCTTGGACTTTCGGCTTTTTATCACCTTTAATCCCCCAATATTTATTTATCCAAGTAGTCATAGTTAGTCTAATTTAGGTTAAAAATCAGTTTTAATTATAGGTATGATAATAGAGTAAGGGTAAGTAAGAGTACTTGAAAGGACCCCATGGAATACGATACGAGATGTAGATTTCTCATATACTATGATAGATAGGTGCACTTTCCTGAAGGTTAAATCAATCTAGCTTATGCCCATCTACATAGTTTATACTAGAGTGTAGAATGAATCCGCATCAAGTTATTACTTGTTAGCAAAAGATATCATTAGGGGTCTCGGCGGGGGTCTCGGCGGAAGCCGATACAACAGATTTGCCCTTGTCCGCTACTGACAATTTTTATTTTTTGAGAGGGGCGGTAGGGAGGGAGCTGTGTTCCGCTTCTGGGCACTCGTTCGGAAGAGGATCCCGGCTCCTCCGGCAAGCGGCCGGCGGAGACTTGGCGAGAGCCAAGGGGTCGGCAAGTGCCTTGGTCTCATCAAAAGGTTGGTGGATGGGGATTTCTCATTCACCTGCGAGACCCATAGCTAATTAATCCTGCTTCTCAAAACAAAAGGTTGCAAGGATATAATGAAATAATACCTTCGCCGAGAGGAATCGGTAGGAGGGAATTCAAGTCTCGTCGAAGGAAGGGGACGTAGAATGTCTTTGTCCCGAAGAATTCGACGAGGGTGCCCTCCCCCCCCCCCCCCCCCCCCCCCGAGAGCGGGAGGCTTGTAGGTCGCATCGTCGTATTGAACTGGCGCAAGCGGATGTTTCCAAAGTCACCAGAGACAAAAACAAATCTTTGTCCCCAGTGGTGGTTCTTGCTGGTGAGACCACTCGTCTTCACCAACTGCCACGAGAAGAAGACCACCCCACCTTTTGCGCGGAAGTTGAATAGCTTATGAAAGATGGGCAGACTGAATTCCGATCCTTTCGCCCACATGTAGCAGATGAACGCCACAGGATCGTGACGGAAATTTGGTGAGCTGGGCTGGCACCACCCATGGTAACGAAGGGCCTGGAGCACTTCCGGCCAGAGAGGGGAGGCAGAAGCCCACCTCAAAGTGCTCCATGGGGATGGCGAGCTCCCTGGCCGGCGCGAGATTGACCCTATCGTCATTCCTGGGGTTCTGCGCAGTGAACCGGTGGGGATAAAGTTGGTGGCTATCGTGTCGAACTCCTCCAGAGTCAGCCGACAGGGAGGGAATTTGTGCTCTAGGAAGGATTGCGCACACTTGGAGCGGCCATCGCCCTCGCCAGGCATCTTGAAGAGAAGGCGAGAGGGGGAGAAAAAATCAGGGAGGCGAGAGCCTTGGCGCTGCAGAGATCGGTGTGAGCAGTCGGGGGGAGGATGAAGGCTTGGAATCAGAGAAGTGAATGCGGAGAAGTAAATGCGTTAGGTGGATCGACCTATTTATAGAAAATTCGGTAATTATGAATTTTTTCCTAAATGAGGCGGGGGTACAGTCAACAAGTCAACAAGTCCCGATATTCTGACTCCTTGATTTCCATCCTGTCTCACCGGCTCTCCTCAGGCCTGCAGAAAGTGAGAACCTCTGGGAAGAGCATAGGGAAAATCAAATAATGACAGCGGGCAAGAAGTGATGAGCAGTGCGCGAGAGTCAAGCATTCGCAGAGCATCAGATATGAAAGCATAAAACACAGACGGAAAGTGAAGCACAAACATAGAGGGGCTCTTGCTGAGCGAGAGTCGCGAAATAGCAATGATATAAAATACAAATAATAATTTTTCGTCGTCGTGAGGTGCAAGGGGTACAAAGAGGGAAGGGTAGGTTGGGGGTTGGGTAAAGAAGAAGCTAGCCCCATAGGGCTCAGTATGGCTACCACCGCCAAGCAACCCAGACCTCGCCTACCAGACCTCGGAGGCACTCACGGATCGAAGAAGGCCGTCAGGGCTGTCAGCCACTGGTTGCCAGGCGGAGCTGATCTCGAACCCGCACAATGTATCTTCTTGGGGAGGTCTGGGCGGAAAACAAGTCCTAGGGCTCCGTCTTGCCAATAAGGTAGGTGCAGTCCCGCTGTTGGTGCAACCATGGTGATCTGGAAGTGATCAAGCATGTAACCTCACTGCCAACTTAGTATGAGCCTATTAGGGTGCACATAAGATTGTGGAGAAATTGGGAGTTTGGATCTGTATGGTGTATTTCATATGATGAGCAAAAAGGGACTAAAATTTTCTAAGGCAGAAAGCGTTGAAAGCATTGAGTTAACTCAACGCCTTGGCATACACGTCGAACTCCGTTCGACAAATTGGCCTTTGGCTCTTATTCGTCGAACTCCATTTGATGAATTACCCTTTGGCACGATTCATCGAACTCCTTCAATGAATTACCCTTTGACACAGATTCGTCGAACTCCATTCGACGAATTGCCCTTTGGAGCAGATTCGTCGAACTCCATTCGACGAATTGGCCTTTAGCGCTGATTCGTCGAACTCTATCCGATGAATTTATCCTTTGGCACTTATTCATCTAACCGCCGCAGGAGGCGTTGATTGCATTGAGTCCATTCAACTCCTTCGTCGATTCAAGTGTTGATTCAGCCGGAGGTTGGCATTGAGTTCATCGTATATGTGCTATAAGATACTCAACGAGTCGACGAGTATAAATTGATACTCAACGATTTGTCATATATCCTGTAGATATTCGACGATTCGTCTAGACAAACTATTGTATGGCCGAAGGTCTATTTTGTCTACGTCCTGGGTCTGCGATAAGCAACAGGCTACTTTATTTGTTCTCTTTGGGAATAAATAGGAAGTTTTAGGGTTTGATTATTATGCAATCATTCTTCTGTCTGAGCACATGAGTTATAATGTGCGAAAAGACTGATAACCTAAAATCCCGACGGAAGTCATTCCGTCTTCATCTTCGTCGATCCCATCCTAATCCCGACGAGTGTCATCGTTGCCTCTCCTACAACAGATCTAGCAGTCTATGGAGACGTTGAGTGTCCTCTCCCGACGTAGAACTTGTGTGACAAGTTGCTGCGGGTTCTCCCGATCGTGTGGATTATTGTAGAGGAGTGGATATACTTTCTGCGCTCAAGACTCTAGTCACTGTGTGACCGGACCAATTTTTTAGAGCATCTAGGTTAAGTTGAGACTCAATCCCTCAAAGGTAATTTTTCATTATAACATGATTTACTTCTTGATTCATGAATATTGTCAGATCTGAACTCGTTTGGGTTTTTTCTTGTTCTTATTCCCACTGCGTGCACACGTGTTGTGTCATCCCCAAAAACCCAACAGTGGTATCAGAGGGAGGTTGCCGGCAATATTCATTGTTTCAGAAGTTACTAAATCCATGGCGTGTAAATTTGGAGATTTAGAAGTGTTTTAAATGCCCTAATCTAGTCTTAGAGCTTTCTAAGAACGCAAGCGATTTCTTTGAAGTTTTCTCATTAATAGTAACTGTCACTTTGTTGGTTTGTGAAACTGAGCATGTGTTAGATTTTGAATCTTACATGAAGTGACGAGCTTGTCTACTGTGTAAGTGGAGTTGGTATTGCTCATGTTTAGTGCATGTAGGTCTGAAGATTTAGACATATTCTATATATTCAGACTTAGCTCAGTTCATCAAGTGTTGATGATTCCTGTGCACATCTGGGATGTATTTGGATTATGCTTGTTGTATTTTATTATGCTTGATGTGCACGCTGGTTAAGTGTTAACCATGTTTAAAGAGTTAATCAGCCATCTAAAATCCCTTAAGCAATTTTAAGTATTTGGATGCCTTCCGATGGATGACACTCTTCCTACCTCTATTGATGAAGTGTGGGCTTGCCAAAGCAAGGTGCACTAATATATCTTGGTGAGGGTGCAAGCGGATAATTGTGATATCCCACTGTTGACATCGGGTCTAGCTTAACTAGGTGACCTCAAAGGTTGAGTGCCTAGAGGAATAGGGTTGGCATGCACCATATGATGGATGCGAATAAAGAGTTATTCACCAGTCATACAAGAATTGCATAGTGATGCAATTGACAAGCGTTGTCTACCTAAATAGCTGCATTGTGAGAGAAAAGCCAAAGCTGACTCATAGTGTTAGTGAAATACGGATCTTATCCACTAAGAGGGTTACTCGTCAAGCTCTTCGAATTGTTATCGAGGGTTATCAATTTGATAAAAAAAAGTGGTAACTTTTGATTAAATCCCAAATTGAAAGATAAATTATATTTTGAAATGTGGTACTAATTTGCTTTGCTTGTATTCTTGTAGAATTTCCATGGAAGGTGGTTCACACTGCACCCTGTCCCTCAGAGCAATCCTTGAGAAAAAGATGTTGAGTTGTACAAATTATTTGGACTGGTACAGGAACCTGAGAATTGTTCTCAGGCAAGAGCGCAAGCTCTATATTTTGGAAGAGAAATCCCCTAATGAGCCTGTCGAGAATGTAGAAAGTAGCGAAAAAGAAAGAACAAACGGATAGACTTTTGAATAATTGAAATTTTATTATCCAAAAAAGATATCTATTACAAAGGTATGCCCTCCTTTATATAGAATGGAGGAGAGATGAGAGAATACAAATAAGAGATGTGGGACTATAATTTACAGGACTAAGCGGACTATACAAAACAAACCGCACAAGCCGCGCGGTTAGACAACAGGGCTAACCGCACGGCTACCACCAGAGAGGAAGAGAGACTGCCAGGGTAGACCGCCAGACCGCCCGGTCTCCAAGCCGGCTGAGACAAACAGCCAGACCGCGCGGTCTTCAACCTGCCAAGACAAACCGCCAGACCGCCCGGTCACCAACTTCAACACTCCCCCTCAAGCTGGAGCATATATATCGATCATGCCCAGCTTGTCGCAGATGTGGAAAAAGGAAGCAGATACCGGCTTGGTGAAGACATCTGCCAACTCGCTGTCGGAGGTGACAAATGGAGTGCAAATCTATTTCTTCAATATTTCTTCCCGAATAAAATGACAGTCGACTTCTATGTGTTTTGTTCTCTCATGAAAGACCGGATTTTTGGAAATGTGTATTGCGTCCTTATTGTCACAGAACATAGGAAGAGGATAGTTGTAAACCTCTCCTAAGTCAAGCATGAGAGCCCACAACCACTTCAACTCACATGTAGTCTATGCCATGCTGCGATATTCCGCCTCTGCACTAGACCTGGAAACGACAGACTGTTTCTTGCTCTTCCAACTCACAAGATTGCCTCCAACAAATGTGCAGAAACCTGAAGTCGATTTGCGGTCCCCTTTGTCATCCACATAGCTTGAATCAGAGTACGCTTCAACCCTAAGGTGACCATTTTTCTGAAATAGGAGTCCTTTCCCTGGAGCAGCTTTAATATACTCTAATATCCTCAGAGCAGATTGTAGATGACACTCCCTCGGAGCTTGCATGAACTGGCTCACCTTGCCAACAGCATAAGAGATGTCGGGTCTGGTTACCGTGAGATATATGAGCTTGCCCACCAGATGCCGGTATCTCGTAAGATCGGAGAGAAGAGGTGAGTCATCTGTCCAAGTTTTGTCTTCTCCAACAGCCATAGGACAACGTGCAGGTTTAGCACCAGTCAGTCCTGCCTCCTTTAAAAGATCAAGAGCATACTTCCGTTGTGAAAGGACCATGGAGTTGGGCTTTCTAGAGATTTCAATCCCCAGAAAGTATTTCGGGGAGCCCATATCCTTTGTGACCAGATGTTGACGAAGGTGTTTCTTGGTCATTAATACCACATCCTGGTCATCGCCAGTAAGAAGAATATCATCAACATAAACCGCAAGAACAACAAGACCAGAGGCGGTTTTCCGAACAAACAAAGAGTGATCTGCTGAGCTTCTTGTAAAACCAATGGCCGCAACAATGCCACTGAACTTGTCAAACCAGGCACGAGGACTCTGCTTGAGGCCATAGATAGCCTTCTTTAGCCGGCATACCCGTGTCTCCCCCAGAGCAACATACCCAGGAGGTTGCTCCATGTAAACATCCTCCTGCAGATCACCATAGAGGAAGGCATTCTTAACATCTAGCTGCGAGATGGGCCAATCCCTGTTGACAGCCACAGAGAGAAGAACCCGAATAGTGCTGAGACGAGCCACGGGAGAGAAAGTGTCAAAGTAATCAATCCCATAAGTTTGGGTAAAACCCTTGGCAACCAGGCGAGCCTTATAACGATCCACACTGCCATCCGGGAGAAACTTCACCACGAAGACCCAGCGACAACCAACAACATCTGTGCCGAAAGGAGGAGGAACAAGGGTCCAGGTACCCCGTTCAGTGAGAGTAGCAATCTCCTCATCCATGGCAACTTTCCAATGAGGAATAGTAAGGGCCTCCTGGTAGGAACGGGGGGTGGTAGTGGCCGAGATAGCCAGTGCAAAAGCTCTGCGAGGAGGGGTAAGACGATCGTAGGAAACAACTGCAGCAAGCGGTGTTGGGTACAGGCCCGAACCCCTTTGCGAAGAGCAATCGGGAGATCCAGGTCAGCAGGTGCCTCAGTATCCGGAGTATCCGTGGTGGAGAGAGCTGGCCCGGGAGTAGAGAGAGATGGCAGCGGAGTGGAGGGAGAAAGCGGAGTAGAGGGTGGAGATGATGAGGATGGGGAAGACGGTGGAGTGGGTGGAGAGGGCAGAACATCAGTGGGAGCAGAGGGAATGGATGGGTTGGTATGAGAAGTAGGATCAGGAGGAGTAGAAGAGGAAGCGAGAGAGAAGTAAGAGGCATTGGCAAAGAAGGTGACATCCGCAGAGACAAATTGCTTGCGGGTAACAGGGTCAAAGCATCAATATCCTTTCTGAGTGGGAGAGTAGCCCAAAAAGACACATTTGGTGGCACGTGGTGAGAGTTTATCACGGGTGGCAGCAGGAGAGTGCACAAAAGCGGCGCACCCAAAGATGTGCAGAGGAAGAGGAAAGGGATCCTTGTCCGGATAAAGAATGGAGAAGGGGGTAGCACCGTGGAGAACTGTGGAGGGAAGGCGATTGATGAGATAGCAGAAGAGGAGGACAGCATATCCCGAATAGGAGCGAGGAACATGCATTTGAGTCATCATAGTGCGAGCGACATCAAGGAGGTGACGGTTTTTGCGTTCCGCCACCCCATTTTGTTGGGAGGTGTAGACACAACTTGTTTGACGAATAACACCATGGTGAATACAAAAGGAGGAGAAGTCGTGGCTAAGATACTCCTTAGCATTGTCAGAACGAAGGAGTTTAATAGATGTATCAAACTGAGTCTTAACCATAGAATAAAAGGAGGTCCAAACAGAGAATAGCTCGGAGCGATCTTTGAGAAGATAATACCCACGTACATCGAGAGAAATCATCAATGAAGGTGACAAAATAGGAACTACCCCGACCGATGGTGAGGTTAGGAGCGGGACCCCATATGTCAGAGTGAACGAGGTCGAACGGACGGGAAGAGCCCCGACTTTGCGTTGGTGGGAAGGATGAGCGGTGATGTTTGCCAAGTTGACATGCATCACAGTTTAGAGGAGGATGATGAGGAGGGAGGTGTGGCAGGAGCTGTCGTAGAATTCGGGGAGGAGCATGTCCAAGGCGAAGATGCCATTGGAGAAGATCCGTAGAGGAGGAGGAGAAGACGGATAGAGCAGAAACATTGTCGAGGAAGTAGAGGCCACCACTCTCAGTCCCTGTAGCAATCGTCCGTTGGGAGTCCGGATCCTGAAAAGCACAAGAGCTAGGGGTGAATATGACAGAACACCATAGTTGCTTGCATAAAGAAGTAACCGATAATAAATTGCACGGAAACTTGGGCACATAGAGGGTATCAGCCAGGCAGAGAGATGAAGTGACTTGAACCATGCCCGTCCCATGGACCGGGGAGGGAGATCCATCAGCAACAATGACCGGGGGCAACTGAGCATGTGTGTCAAGAAGAGAGAAACATTGAGGATTGCCTGTCATATGATTGGTTGGACCAGAGTCGATTAGCCATCTTCCGCGAGTAACAACATGAGCACTACCAGAAGAGGTGACCACGGAGGCGGACAGGCTGGAGGAGGGGAAAGCCATGGAAGAAAGAGAGGAGTAAGCCGCGACGATAAGAAGAAGCCGCGAGAAGAGAAAAGAGCACCAAGCCGGGCGAACAGAAAACAGGTCGTGCGGCTAGGAAGGCCGCTACCAAGAAGTAGAGCAAAGCAGAGGGAAAGAAGTCGCACGGCTTGAAAAAGTCGGGCGAATAGAGGAGAACAGGTCGCACGGCAAAAGATGAGGCCGGCGCGACCAGCAAGCAGGAGCGGGTAGAAGGAAACAACAAGGAGAGCGCGGCGACAATGAGACAGGTCGCGGTGACGAATATCAGCAGGAGAAGAGAACCAAAGAGAAGCAAGCCGCGTGAACAGGGCAGCGGACAGAAACAAGCCGCGCGAACAGGGCGGCGGACAGAGGAGAGTGCAAGTCGCAAGACAGGTCGCGGAGAGCGGAAAACAAGCCGCGAGAATCAGAGAGCGCACACAATCAGGAGGAAACGACCGTGTCCTCTGATACCATGTAGAAAGTAGCGAAAAAGAAAGAACAAACGGATAGACTTTTGAATAATTGAAATTTTATTATCCAAAAAAGATATCTATTACAAAGGTATGCCCTCCTTTATATAGAATGGAGGAGAGATGAGAGAATACAAATAAGAGATGTGGGACTATAATTTACAGGACTAAGCGGACTATACAAAACAAACCGCACAAGCCGCGCGGTTAGACAGCAGGGCTAACCGCACGGCTACCACCAGAGAGGAAGAGAGACTGCCAGGGTAGACCGCCAGACCGCCCGGTCTCCAAGCCGGCTGAGACAAACCGCCGGACCGCGCGGTCTTCAACCCGCCAAGACAAACCGTCAGACCGCCCGGTCACCAACTTCAACAATAATAAAGAAATTATTTGCTTTGGTTGCAGGAAACCAGGCCATATTGTGCCTGACTGTCCAGAGAACAAAAATAAGGACAGAAGGGATAAGAAAGAAAGAAGAAAGGACAAAGACTTCATGAAAAATGGCAATGACAAACCCTCCTCAAGCAAGAACAAACACACAAGGAAGGGATTTGTTGCTGAATCTTGGAGTGAGACTGAAGAGGAGTCAGAAGCTTCATCCAGCTCCAGTGATGATGAAGATGATGCAGAAGAGAAGGAGTTCTGCATGATGGCAATCAATGCCTCTCAACACAATTCAGATGCAGAAGAGTCAGAGTCAGACTCAGAGACTCAACTTGAAGAAGACCAGGTAATTAGTTCATTTGATTTCACTTCTGAGGACTTCAAGTCTGAGTTTAAAGCATTATGTTTAGACTTACTAAAATCTGAGAAGGAAATTATTTCTCTCAGAAATCAATTATCTGGACATAGTATCTTAAAGTCAGAAAACCTCAAACTCTCTGAGGAGTTGTAGTGCTGTAGGGAGCAGATAGCTTCACTGAAAGGTGAGCTATCAGAGGCCAAGAAGCTTGAAGAATCCCTTAATGGGAGAAGTATCAAGCTGATGGACATCACAAGCACAGTGAACTCCAGATTCAATAGTACACTGGGCTTGGGTGCTTCATCCAGCCAACCTATAGTTCTAACAACCCCAATCAAGTTTATTTCTGATAAAGGGAAGGGAGTTGTAGAGGTAGATAGGAAAAATTCTGATCTGCCTAAGAAAACCAAGTTCCAGCAGAAATCATCGAACGGAGCTCGACGATCGCCGAACGCAGATCGACGATCTCAGGAAAAATCGTCGAACTCAGGTCGACGATCTCTAATTCCTGAACTCTGCCACAGTCGACCGTCGAATGGAGCTCGACGATCTGACCCAAGATCGTCGAACGCAGCTCCACGATCGTCGAACAGAGATCAGAGCTCTGGAAATTCCTTCAAGGGCAAATCAAAATCCAATCCTAGGGGTCCTTCATCCCAAAGCTTTAACCCTTATACTGAATGGATAATACCTCCAAGGAGATATCATCCTGAAGGTTATAAGAGTCAACCTGGGATGTCTTTCATTTCTGAGTTTAAAGGTTATCAACCTAGGCCCAAGGTAAACTGGGTCAAAACAAAGTGAATTGTTTTATGTGCAGGTGAAGACCTATCCAATATCAAACCAACAATGGTATTTGGATAGTGGGTGCTCTAAGCACATGGCAGGAAATAAGGACAACCTCACATCCTTTAAAGCCAAGCTTGGACCCAAAGTCATATTTGGTGATTCAAACATTGGACAAACTAAAGGATATGGTGCAGTCCAGATTGGGATAGTGACATTCAAGAAGGTGGCCTATGTGGAAGGACTGAAGTACAATTTGATAAGTATCAGTTAGCTATGTGATGAAGGCTACCAGGTGACTTTCAGCAAAGCTTTATGCAAGATCAAGTCAGAGGACAACACAACTGTGTTGATAGGTAAAAGAAAAGGTAACATCTACTTAGTAGATTTTCTTTCAACATATATAGAGATTTGTCTGTTTAATTCTGTCTGTAGACCTAATGTTTTATGGTATAAGAGACTAGGACATTTAAACCTTAGAACTATTGCTAGGCTATCCAAGGACAACCTTGTTAGAGGACTACCTTCTGGCCCCTACAAGAAGGAAGGACTCTGCAGGGCTTGTCAATTAGGCAAGCAAACTAAAAATAGTTTCAAATCACTTAATAAGAGTGATTCACCTAGGGTCTTGTATCTGTTACACATGGATCTTTTTGGACCCACTACAGTACAAAGCCTAGGAGGGAAATCTTACGCTTTAGTAGTTGTAGATGACTTCTCTAGATTCACATGGGTGTTCTTTCTAAGGAAGAAGTCTGATAACTTTAAGTGTTTGACAGAGTTTCTCAAATGTATACAGATTGAGTTCAATACTCACATTGCCCTGATCAGAAGTGATCATGGGACAGAGTTTGATTCTCTTCTTATGCAAGAGTTCTGTCAGAGTGAAGGGATCAGGCATACTTTCTCAGCTCCTAGAACTCCTCAATGAAATGGGGCAGCTAAAAGGAAAAATAGAACCCTTATTGAATCTGCCACTACATTGTTGTCAGATGCTCACCTTCCTCTATCTTTTTGGGCAGAGGCAGTGAACACCTCCAACTATGTGCTGAATAGAAGTTTAATACATAAACTAAAGGGAAAGACTCCCTATGAATTACTCAAAGGGAAGAAACCTAAAGTTGATTATTTTAGAATTTTTGGTTGTATTTGTTATATACATAATAATGACAAGAGATATTTATCAAAATTTCAAGCTAAAGCTGATGAAGGAGTGTTTCTGGGATACTCCATGATCAGTAAGGCTTATAGGGTTTATAATAAATCATCTCTTAAAATTGAGGAATCTGTTCACATATCATTTGATGAATCTAACATGTCTTTCAAGGAGAAGAACACTTCTACCATAGAACCTTTGCAGGTACATTCTCTTGCTGAAGACTTGGACAGATTACAGATCACTCAAAAAGAGGAAAGCAGTGAAGATGAAGAAAGATTCAACATATTGAAGAGAAACAACTTGAAGATCCAGTTGTTGTACCACAAGAGGAAACAACAACACAGGTTGGTGAACAATCAACAACCCCTGTTGATTTAGTAACATCAAGAGACCATCCAATTTCCCAAGTAATTGGAGACATCTCAGCTGGTGTGCAAACCAGAAATCAGGTCAACCAAAATCTGTTGCACACTTGCTTCCTATCTCAAATTTAACCTCAATCCATTCAAGATGCAGAGCAAGATCCACACTGGATCATTGCAATGCAAGAAAAGTTGCATCAATTTGAAAGGAACAAAGTTTGGGAACTAGTGCCAAAGCCTAAGGATCACTCCATTATTGAACAAAGTGGGTGTTCAGAAACAAATTGGATGATCAAGGAGTAATTGTAAGGAACAAGGCAAGGCTAGTTGCTCAAGGATATTCTCAAGAAGAATGCATAGACTATGACCAGACTTTTGCACCAGTTGCAAGATTGGAAGCCATCAGAATCTTCTTAGCTTATGCAGCATACAAAGGCTTCAAGGTATATCAGATGGATGTAAAAAGTGCATTTCTAAATGGAGACATCAAAGAAGAAGTCTATGTCAGACAACCTCCAGGTTTTATCTCTCCAACCTACCCTGATTATGTTTTTAAGTTGAACAAAGCATTATATGGTCTCAAGCAAGCTCGTAGAGCATGGTATGAGACCCTAGCATGCTTCCTTCTGAAAAATGGATTTATAAGGGGTAGAGTAGACCAAACTCTTTTTATTAGAACCCATAAGTCTCATACCCTACTAGTACAGATCTATGTAGATGATATTATTTTTGGCTCTACTGATTCAAATTTGTGCAGAAGGTTCTCCAACCTAATGCATTCTAAATTTGAAATGAGTAGCATGGGTGAGCTATCCTTCTTTCTAGGATTGCAAGTCAAACAACATGCTGAAGGCATCTTCATTTCTCAAACCAAGTATGCAAATGAATTGGTCAAGAAATTTGGTATGTCTGAAGCATCTTGCATGAAAACACATATGCCTACTAATGCTGTATTGGATGCTGATGAACATGGGAAACCTGTTGATCAGACAACATATAGAGCAATGATTGGCTCATTACTGTACCTTACAGCTAGTAGACCTAACATAATGTTTGCTACATGCATATGTTCTAGATTCCAAGTAAGCCCTAGAGAGTCACACCTAACATTAGTAAAAAGGATTCTCAGGTATGTAAAAAGTTGTCCAAATCTAGGTCTCTAGTATCCAAAAGATTCAGCATTTGAATTAACTGGATTTTCTGATGCTGATTATGCTGGATGCAGAATTGACAGTAAAAGCACCAGTGGAACTTGTCAGTTCCTTGGTGACAGACTTGTCTCTTGGTTTTGCAAGAAACAAACCTCTGTGTCAACTTCAACTGCTGAAGCTGAATATATGGCTGCAGGCAGTTGTTGTTCACAAATATTATGGATTCAAAACCAACTCCTAGACTATGGCTACAACTTAGAGAAGTTAAAAATATTTTGTGACAACACCAGTGCTATTTCTATAGCTCAAAATCCAGTCCTCCATAGTAGGATAAAACACATAGAAATTAGACATCACTTTTTAAGGGATAATGTTGAGAAGAACAAAATTGAACTTCAATATATCCCAACTGATTTGCAAAGGGGAGATATTTTCACCAAACCCTTGGATGAAAAGAAACACACCTTCTTCCTAAATCAGTTAGGAATGCTAGATGGAGGAAGTCTAAAATAAGTTCCAAGATTTTAAAACTTTTAAAATTGACCAAGACTAGGCAAACATCTTGATTTTTCTAAGTGTCTAGAGTGTATTTCTGGTCTCTGAACTGCGCTCGATGATTTTCCCCCAGATCGTCGAACGGAGATCGACGCTTTCAAAATCGTCGACCTGAGTTCAGCGCTTCTCAGATAGTGTTCAACTATCTCTCCAGGTCAACGATCGTCGAACGGCGCTCGACGATTTTGTTCTCTGAACTATCGTCAAACGGAGCTCGACGCTCTCCAATATCGTCGAACGGAGATCGACGATATTGAAGACCCTTCAGATTCCTTTAGAAGCCCCGATCGTCGAACTGAGTTCAACGATCTTTCCTTTTCTGCGTCGAACCCTAATATAAAATTCATTTTTCGCCGTCGTTCTCCTTTTGCGCTTTCAATCTCTCTGCAAAAATTCTCTTTCCCTCCAAACATCTCTACACTTGGTCGTTTTGTTTGTTGATTTTTTCAGGTAACAATGGCCGTCTCAGTTGCCGTTCTAGCCGCAATGAAGTTTGATGCCAGATTTGATATAGACATGGAGTCCTTCAGCACCAGTGATCAGGTTTTTCAGGACATTCTGGAACTGTTCAAGGAGCAGAAGCTTGTTACCATTATGACCACCAGAATCAAATTGGCTGCAGATGAGATCAAGGAGTGGGTCTATACTGCCCACAACCAGGACCAAAACACAGTGGTTAGTTCAATTTCTGGAACCCAGGTACCTTTGACTCCTGCTGTTCTGACAGAGGTTTTTGAATTAAGTTCTGGAAGAGATTCTGCTGAGTTATCTAGAGAAGAATTTTCTGACTTACTTGCAAGAATGGGTCATTCTGATGCTAACCCTAGCAAGCTGCTGAAAAAGAACCTAGTTGTTGAATACAGGTTTTTGGCTGATGTAGTGGGAAAGGTTCTGTTGGCCAAGCATTCAGCACATGATACCATCTCCAGGTATCAGCTGTGCTTGATGGGAGCTTTAGTGGACAAGAAACAGTTGAACTGGGGAGAGGTCTTCTTTGATCTAATCAAGAAGAAAATAAATAAGAATTTTGTGAATTTTGGGAGAATCCTAGGGCTCTTTCTTCAGAACAGATGCCCTGCCCTGCTTGTATCTAATGGGATGCATATTAATGCCTCTAAGAGGCTGTCCTGTGCCCTCTTTGGCAAATGGGACAGGCAGATAACAAAGCCCAGCAGTCCTTCTGCAAGCACAACTTCAGGCACAAGGACTGTAATAGTCTCTTCCCCTCAAGTCTCTGCCCCTGCAGATGACTTGCCTGCTGCTTCTCCTCCTCCTCCTATTCCATCTCCACCAGTACCCTCCACCATTCCAATCTCATCCACCATCATTATTTCCAGCCCATCTCCAACATCAATTCCATCTCCAATTCCAACTCTTCCTCTCACAGAAGAAATCTTCCTCCCATTAAACCACTACCCTCACCCAGACATTGACACATCATCCAACATTCCCTCATTCAATCTTCTAGATGATTCCTTCATGGATGACTCACCTTCATCCCCTCCTGAGCTACCCTCCTCATCAACTTCATATCAATAGCTTCTACAAGACATCATTGATCAGCCCTCTTTCACACCTTCTATCTCCATACCACTATCTTCCATTTCCATAATCCCCACACCTCAACCTTCACTTCTACCATCCACTAGCTCTCCACCACCATCACCAGTTGCTCCTCCATCCTTCTCTACCTCAGCTCCAGTCCCTACTGAGCAAGTAGACATCCATGCCTTAGCTGACAAAATATATGAGCTGATAGCCCCCAGGCTCTCACTTCTGTTGGAGACCTCCTTGGCTCCACTGCTTCAGTCAGTTGCAGACTTATCTGCCAGGCTCTCCTCCTTCCTTCCTCCTCAGGCAATCCCTTCATTTGGGTGCCTTGATCCAGCTCTCTCTGAATCTAGGCAGGGGGAGATGCATCATGAAGATGTGAGATTGCCTGCTGCCATTTCTTCAGTTCCTGCTGCTGCTGCTGTTACCCCAACTCAAGCTCCAGTTCCACCTCAGGTTGCAGTCTTCTCAGTGGACCTCAGGTCCTTATTATCAGTTTTTGATTCAACTTTGTTCAGTTGTCTTCCAGTGAGTAATGCAGTTCAGCCATCAGAGGATCTTTCCAAGGCCATTGTGCCCTTCTCAAGTTGTGACACCAGTGTTATAACTTTATTTGTAAATTCAGTTTATGCTGCTAAAATGTTGTTGTTTCTGTTTGTTCTGATGCTGCTGATGTTCCAGTTTCTGAGGATATGCAGACAGAGACATATGACTTTGAGCCTACTATTATTGCTGATGTTATTACTGATGATATTGATACTACTGAAACTATTATCTCTGAAACTGCTGATGTTGTTGTATCTGAAAATGTTTTATCTGTATCTGATGTTGCCCCAGTCACTACTGTCATTACTGCTGCTATATCCTCTGCAAGTATTGCTCCAGAAAGTACTATATCTGCTGTGTCTGCTACTGCTACAACTATTGTCTCATCTGCTCCAACCCAACTTCAGAAAGAGTATCTGAAAAAGATTGATGCCTTATATGATGAGCAAAGCTCTGAAAGTGATGAATTTAGGACTGATTCTGATGATTCTTCTGCCACCATAGCCAGGAAAAGAAAGGCAAGGAGCAAAGCTATGAAAAGGGTGCCTCCAGCCAAAGTCAAAGACACCAATGACATTCCCTACTACATTCTTCATGACTGCCCCATTACTGAACATTGGATGCAATATTCCAAGAACCAACTAAAATCTATGAAGAAGAAGAGGAAGTATGAGAAAGGATCTTCTCAGTTTCATCATCCACATCCTCCTCCACTACCTCCTCCTGATGCAGGTGCAGGTGGAAGCTCATCTACTCATCCTTCTGCTAAAAGCCAAACCCCCTATCAGCCTCATGCAAGATCTCAATATAGGGGAAGCCAGTCCAGAGGTTCTCAATCAAGGAGAGGAAGTTATAGAGGAAGCCAAAGGGAATTCCAAGTCTACTTAAAAGGCTATTCAAGGCAACATCCATAATCTAGGGAAGGACAAGCTTCATCAGATACAACTTCAGGTCCTTTTCCCTACAAGTTGAAAGAAGTAGTCTCATCCAGAGCTCCTCCAGATAATCCTTCTAACAGATATGAGCCTCCAGTGCCCTTTGAGGATCCAGAAAATAATCCTACTGCATGGACTGCTAGAATGAAAGAGTTAGCTGCCCTGGATCAGATCAAGAAAGCCAGAGAGCAAGACAGAGACACCTCCAGCATTACTACATTATCTGAACAAAAAAAGAAGGAACCTGAAAGATATGCCTCCAACAAATTCTTTGATTCTGAAAGATATATGGAGCTACATCCTGAAGATGTGGTACCAAGGCCTAAACAACAAACTTCTTTAGGTGCAGCTGATGATAGAAGGTCAAAGAAAGAATCTCTTAATCCTAATAGAGAAATTAAGCTTATAAAGAGCAAGGAGAAGGAATAATTCTGTAAGGTGACAATTATTCTGATTTCTGTCTGGGATAATATATCTGTGTTTCTGCTTGTTGTTGTTTATTGTTCCTTTGTATGTTGTTCTTTAATTTCTCCAAGTTCTGTAAATAGTAATCCTAACCCAAATAGGGGAAGATTGTTGGAACACCCTTATACTAATTTGGGTCAGGATCACTATGTCTTTAGGAAACCTGTTTTTGACCTCCTGTATAGATCTAAAGGTCAATTAGAATTGAGTCTAAGGGTTAGTAGTTAGGTTTGGAAGCTACCCTCAAGACCAAGGTTTTTTAGTTTGAAGACTAAGTCATTTCGTCGAGCTCAGTACGACGAATCGTCGAACTCCAATCGACGATCGTCTAGCTCAACTTCGACGGATCGTCGAACTCCATTCGACGATCGCTGAGCTCAACTTCAACAAATCGTCGAACTCCATTGGACGATCTTCGAGCTCAGTTCGACGATCTTGACTCCAGTATTGATTCTCTATCTCTGAGCTCAGTTCGACGATAGTTGAGCTCAGATCGACGATCTCTGTTGCTGTCTAAGTCCAAATCGCTGAGCTCAGTTCGACGATAGTGGAGCTCAGTTCGACGTTTTTCTGAAGAGTTAAATGATTTTCAAGATTCAAAATTCAGAACAGTTAAGGAGTTATTGTCAGCAATTAATTCAGAAGATCTTATAGCCGTTTCCATTTATTCTGGACCAAGTTTCAAGGGATTATCAAGGAATGTTTCTTTGGACTTTCCCCCAGAAGACAATTGCAATTAAGGAAGTCAATTAATGACAGGCTAACGACTAGTCTTGACAGAGGATCATTTCTATTCAGAACAAAGGGAATAAAAGACAAGATTTTTGAATACTGATAACAAGAAATCAATCTGCAGAGAGTGCACAAGAAGAAGAAGAGAAAAAGATTCTCTGCTACAATTTTTCTCTGGAACAACATCTTTCTCAACAACAATCTCTCAAGAAAAAAAAGAAAGAAAGCTGTAGACATTCTCTGTCTAAAAGAATTCACAAGAACACCATCACCAAAAGGAGATCAACAAATCTGAAATCTTCAGATCCCTTTTGATTCAAGTGTTCAAGGCCATCATCATTCAAGACTCCAGACACCTAACATTTCAGTTGTTGCTGAAATCATCAATTGCTGGAGATCAATCTCTGAAGGCCTATCATCCTACAGCAAAGCTTCATTTCCTGAACATCTCAAGAACTCATGGGGAGCTTTGACAACATCAATATCCACATAGTCTTCTCAGCTGCTCTGAGAAAGAGAAGACTTCCATCACTCTCTCATCCCCATCTCTGTAAAGGGTTTTTCAGACTCCCTTTAAAAGTTTGTGCTTGGTTTTTGAGCACCTTAACAAAAGCTCATTGGTGGCAAGACACCTGATCAAAAAATCTGATTTGGTTTTTGAGCACCTTATCAAAAGCTCATTGGTGCCCAGGACACCTGATCAACTCATCCTGCAGTGGATTCCTACCTAGGGTGGTAGAAGAGTGGATGTAACCAAGTTTAGGAGAACCACTATAGCTCCTTATGTCTTCTGGCTTGCTTATCTTTATTTTTGTTTCTGGCTGTGATTGGTTTGTGATCTGTGATTAGATAGGTTCTGTGATTAGATTTAATATTTGCTTCCCTGTTCACTCAGATTACAACAACTGTTGCAAAAAGTTTTTAAGCACCATACTCTATTCACCCCCCCTCTAGAGTATATCATATCTAGCTCACACTTTCACACTGCTTCGGCCACTAATCGTATGGTCTCAGCCGATGGAGGTGTTGCAGGAGCATCATTTGGTGCACTACTAGCCTCAAAAACTCGGCGTTCTGACGGCCCAGCACCGCTTCTGGTCACCCATAGTTGTACAAAACACCGTTAAGTGACAATATAAACTTGCAAAATGCAATTATCGGAACACGCAGGTTCCTCAAACACGTGTATTTTCATTCCTAAGTGGACATTCATGGGTTTTTTTGCTGTTATAACGATGACGCACACACATTTGCTCACCACCCCTTAAAAATAATTCGCCCACGAATTCATTTTAAGCCTGACCGAAACCAGTAGTTTGATACCAAATTGTAACACCCCCTATCCGTCACATAGCATATAACAGTAGGTCCGGCCGGGGCCCGACGCCATATACCACGGACATACCGGGTGGTTACTCAATGGAAACCATCCAACCAATAACAACGTCCTACAAAGAGCATTCTAGCGGAAGCAATTAAAATTATTGCATTAATAAAGAACCCAACACTAGCATGAATGTCCACTAATAAGACAAAAGGAAAGAAGTACCAATACACAAGTACTGGCCTTATGGCATTACAATTGTTTTCCTCAAATTACATGTTTTTCAAACCTCGGTACGCAGGCCGGCCATACATGAATAAAAGAAAACACTCAAAAATTAGGCCTTCAAGGGCCGGCTCAGCAACTTGGGCTTTAGCCCGCTATTTACCGCTCGGCTCCGCAGCACCTGCAAGAACAATCCACCACAGCGGTGGTAAACCAAAGCAACGGTCAGCAATGCTGACCAAATTATAACGATCCCGCCCCCAAATCGGGGCGGCGATGCTCCTTCCCTGCACTTTATTAACATAACCAAGCAGTATATATATATACATTGCATCACAGGTGTTGGCACGCCCGGTCACACGCCTCGTGCACTCAGGGCACAATCTCGGTAAACCGGTCAATGTCATGTCAATTTAAGCCATAGACACCCTGGTCTCACCACCGCCACTTTGACGGCCAAACTATGAGCATTTTGTCTTCCCGACATGGGTCACGTCAATTTAAGCCATAGACCGTCGAAGACCCTCATCTATGTCAACGACTCACACCGAGCGACATAGAACGAGTACAGTTCCGTCTAACCCGTGCTCACATCGCAACGACAATTTAAGCCATATGCGCGGGTCACACTTCTCCCGAGTCCTGTTTCCGTTACACACTTCACATAACCCGGTTATATTCAAGTTGGCTCCCAAGCCACCAAGTTGGCAGAATCACGCATCTGCCCAGTTTTCCGGGTGCACCTTAGGGTTAATCCCCAAGGCTCCCTGTTGTAATCTACCCTGTAGAAAACCCAAAAACAAACATTCGCACGGAGTCTTCTCCGGCCATTTATGCAATGCAACATCACCGATCCAGACCAACTTGTCCGGGTAGGCTTCACACATCATGCCTATATTCGTTCTCAATTACGGACTCTACACAATGTACATAACAGGGACTATTCATGTCTACCTGAAGGAACGCCTCAACTCACCGCAAACTCACGTGAGCGGGCTTCCCTATGCAAAAGAAGTAGAGCTTCACATGCTCAAGTAGAGAACCGTTACCCTAGCATTCTTCCTTGGCGCCATGGAAATGTAAGCGGACGAAAAGCACCGCCCTCTCATAGCCTCCGTAGATTCGAAGTTGGTTCGTGATTTGGAGCTCTGAAGCTCCGCCGGTGACCGGATCTAGTCTTCTTCTTCCTCGTTGCTCTCCTCTCTCTCTAGAACTTAGACAGAGAACCAACGAATAGAAGATAAGGGTTTTGAAACCCTACACTCGGGTATATCCCAATAGGAATAGCCTCCAGCCGTCGTATCCGAACATAAAGAAATATACAGCCACGATCCAAGTCTGACATGGAAAAACTGTGCCGAAACACCGCACGGTTCACAAACCGGAGCAGGACACGTCCGCGACAAACTCAAAATGTGTTAGGACATTTAGTCAAGAGCCCTGTGTCGACACCCTGTGTCGACACTCTGTATTGACACCCTGTGTCGATACAGCACACTCTGTGTCGACACCCTGTGTCGACACTCTATTTCGACACCCTGTGTCGACACTCTATTTCGACACCCCGTGTCGACACAGAACACCCTGTGTCGACACCCTGTGTCGACACCCTGTGTCGACACCCTGTGTCTACACCCTGTGTCGACACAGCACACTCTGTGTCGGCACCCTGTGTCAACACTCTGTGTCGACACAGCGGGCCCTGTGTCGACACAGCGGGCCCTGTGTCGACACAGCGGGCCCTGTGTCGACACAGCGGGCCCTGTGTCGACACAGCGGGCCCTGTGTCGACACAGCGGGCCCTGTGTCGACACAGCGGGCCCTGTGTCGACATAACAGGCCATGTGTCGACACAGCAGACTATGTCAAACCCACCACAAGTCGCCAAGGACATGGCCTATGACACGCCCGTTTCCCAGGCCGTGTGACCCCTGCCAAATTCCAAACTTGGCCAAAACGCATGTCGTCGCTCTTTTGGGTTTCGGGGTGTTACAGTAGGAGTTGTTTACTCCGAGTTCTTGTAGGAAGTTTTCATCTTCCGAGTGTAAATCCTGATTTGGGATCGAGTTGTAGCAACGTTGTTCCGAGGTGTAGGATTGGTTTTAATCCGAGATTAGTGGAGTAGCCGAGTGTAGTGCTTTGCTAGATCGGTGAGTGGAAAGTGGATGTACCCAAGATTGGGGAACCACTATAAATCTCTGTGTCCTTTGTGATTGCTTGGTTGTTATTCTGTGCATAGTTCGCTACATTTTTTATTCTGCAAAAAGACGCACGACTCACCTATTCACCCCCCTCTAGGTGATTTAGGCAAGACAACTTAAAACATTTTCACACTTCATAAGGTACGCGTATCTGTATCTACTAAAATCATCAGTAAAAGTAACAAAGTAGAAAAACCCACCTCTAGACATAGAACTCATGGGTCCACATACATCACTATGTACTATACCCAAGAGATCATCAGCCCTCTCATTGAAGCCAGTGAAAGGGACTTTAGTCATCTTGCCTAACAAACAAGATTCACATCTCTCAAATGATTCATAATCAAATGAGTCCAACAGTCCATCTCTATGGGGCTTGGATATATGTTTCTCATTTATATGGCCCAAATGACAATGCCAAAGATACGTAGGGTTCGAGTCATTTGTTCTTAGTCTTTTATTATTTTCAATATTATAGATCGTATGGTATAAGTTCAAAACATACATACCATTAAACATTTGGGCTATATCATAACAAACATCATTCTTAAATATTGAACAACAATTGTTCTTAATAATAAAAGAAAAACACACCATGTCCAAACATGAAATGGATATAATGTTTCTAGTTATATAAGGAACAAAACAACAACTATCTAGTTCTATTACAACCCCACTGGGCAAAGCAAGATGATAAACCCCAAGACAACAGTAGCAACTCTTGCTCCATTGCCAACGCGCAGGTCCACCTCTCGTTTACTCAACATTCTTCTCCTTCCCAATTCGTGCACATTTATACAAATGTGAGAAGCACATCTGGTATCCAATACCCAGGATGAAGGAGCAAAAAGGTTTATCTCTATAACATATATACCTGAAGTAGAGGCCATACCACCTCTTATCTTTTGCAGACCCTCAATATACGAAGGACAATTCCTCCTCCAATGACCAGCCTTGCCACAGTGGTGACACTTTCCTTCTTTGCCTAAGCCTTTTTTTCAGTGTAGAAGACCTGGGCTCTAGTCCAAACTTAGGTCCCACCCTCATCTTCTTGATTCCCTTGGCCTTGCCCTTGCCTTTATGCACCATCAATATGGGGCTAGCGAGCTTGGCCTTCTTCATGTTTATCTCGGCAGTTCGCAATATGCCTAAGAACTCGGGCAGTGTCTTATCTATTTGTTGGGTACATTGGAAAATGTGTACCAGATTTTGAGAAGCCTCACCTAACTCAATGATATGCATCAAGTTGTATTTGATGTTATTTTGAGTTATCATGTGCAGATTATGAAAATGGAAAGGAAAATTTTCTAAGTACAAGTGTCGACACTTGGGAATGGATGTGTTGACACCAATGGCCAGATTGTGTCTACATCGAGAATTTGTGTCAACACACAGAAAATCTGTCGACAACGCTGTGTCGACACCAAGGGACAGATTGTGTCGACATCCAGAATTTGTGTCGACACACAGAAAATCTGTCGACAACGTTGTGTCGACACTAAGGGCCAGACTTGTGTCGACATTATCAGGAGCTTTGTCGACACACAGAGAAACTGTCTACATATTCCAGAATTCTGTCGACAACGACTGTGTCGACACACAGAACTTGTGTCGACACACACTAGAATTCTGTCGACACCAACTTTGTCAAGACAAGGAGTGTTTGTGTCGACACACATAACTTGTGTTGACACATTCCAGAGAAGTTGTGTCGACAACAACAAGACTTGTATCGACACATGGAATATGTGTGTCGACACATATGAAGAATTCAGTCGACATTCTCTGCTGCTGAGTCAAAGTTCAATAAAGGCTGAAGTAATACAACTGGAGACTTGAAAGCTGTCATTACTGACATTGTTGTCACATCTGTCAGAGGTGTCAGAAGACAGTTTGAAATCGGAACAGCCGGTTACCATGGATGAAGCCTATAAATAGATATGCTCTCTCAACAATTGACAAGAGAATAATAATAACAACCACAAGAACAACAGATATAGAACATAAAGAAGTTATTCAAGCCAATCAATTATTATCTCTGAAGGATTGAGAATCCAGAAGAAGAGAAAGAAATAGTCAACAGATTGTAGAGAGAAAAAAATAGAATGAGAGAAGTTCTCATCCAGTGAAGGCAGATTCTGAACAGTTTGCCTGAAGAATTCAGATCAAGTCTGAAGAAGAATTCAAATTAATTTCTGAAGGAAGCTGATTGAAGATCAACTCCAACATCAAGAAGATCAACCATACTGTGTTCAGATTCAAGAAGCTTTGAAGAAAGCTAAGTCAGGTTGATCCTTAAGAAATCAGTTCTATCAAGAATTGATCAAGAAGGCTTCAACCAATTCTCTCTCAATCTGGTTGAAGATATTAACAACTTTTCATCATTAATTCTTATAGGATCTGTAATAGATCTGAGTGTAGGAGATTGACATCTCTGAGTTGTAAGCCTAAATTATAAAGGCTGAGGTAGGGTTGAGTTCCTGAGGTAGGGGAATCTATTCCCTGAGTTGTAGGCCTGTGAAAGAGGCTGAGGTAGGGCTGTTGCCTGAGTTGTAGGAGTGGGGTGTCACTCTGAGTTGTAGGCCTGTGAAATAGGCTGAGGTAGGGCTTGTGCCTGAGTTGTAGGAGTGTGGATTCACTCTGAGTTATAGGAACCATTCTTGGTTCTGAGCTATAAGATCTGCGGATCTGAGAAGAAGGAAGGAAGTTAGGCAGAATCTAGTACACTGCTAGATAGGCGAAGGGGGAAAGTGGATGTACCCATCATTTGGGGAACCACTATAAAACTAGTGTGCAATCTGTGAATGATGTGTATGTGAATGTTGTGTTATACTTTCTGTTGAATACATAGATAGAATTATCTGCCTAAGTTAGAAAAAGAATTGAACATATTCACCCCCCCCTTTAGGTGTTTAGAATATCTTAAAACCAATTCTTTCACTATTTCATTCATGTTATAGTTCAAGGCGAACTGCTTATAATTGTCCGGCAATGATTGCAGGATCAGGTCTGTAGCCAACTCTTGGCGTAGAGGAAACCTTAGTCTTCCAAGGCTCTTGATATACCCAATCATCTTGAGTACGTGAGTCCCTACTAGGTCCCAAGCTCCCATCTTACACTGGAACATTGCCTTAGTGACGTCGAATATCTCTTGACGAGCTTGCCCTTGAAACATTTTCTTGAGATGCTCGCCAATGTCCTTCAACCCATGTTCTCATATTGCTTCTAAAGCTCAGAGTTCATGGTCGCTAACATGAGACATTCGACGTCTAAGGAGTCATCGAGATACTTCTTATAAGCATCTTTATCAGCACTGGGTGCATTCTCTGTTGAGATTATATTTGCCAGCAGGTCACGTGTGTGTGGGACCGCATGTTTGGGCTTTCCCCATCGCGTTCCAGGTCTGGGTGTTGACCCCGGTGGGCCCCCTTGTGTGGCGAAATATCCCCGCGGTCCTGTGGTTGGGGTTAATCCCACATCGCCCGCAGACTTCTCCAATTTGTGTTCATGTACCCCGCCACCCTTCATCTCAACACCTGGGTTTTGAGATGAACTAATGGGTTGGCGGGTTCTAACTTGGTATCAGAGGAGGTTGTCCTGCTGCGGGGGTGTGTTGAGATTATATTTGCCAGCAGGTCACGTGTGTGTGGGACCGCATGTTTGGGCTTTCCCCATCGCATTCCAGGTCTGGGTGTTGACCCCGGTGGGCCCCCTTGTGTGGCGGAATATCCCCGCGGTCCTGTGGTTGGGGTTAATCCCACATCGCCCGCAGACTTCTCCACTTTGTGTTCATGTACCCCGACACCCTTCATCTCAACACCTGGGTTTTGAGATGAACTAATGGGTTGGCGGGTTCTAACTATTATTTGACTTGTCATACCTTGGCTTATCATGCTCCTTATATGATCTCTTTCTGAAGTCCTTTCTGGCCATCTTGTAGAATCTTTTGGCCAATAGACTGAGCAGCTCATCATTGCCTGTGACTTTGTCTTCAGGCTGATCTTCAGTTGTTTTGAAAGCTATTGTCTTTTCTTTTCTCGTGGCTGGTGAGGCAGCCTTCTGCTCTTCTTCTCTGTTCTTGATGAGCATCTCATAAGATTTGAGCTTGCCCAAGAGAGCTTCTGTTGTAATCTCATTCAGACTTCTGACATCCTTGATTGACCAGATTCTTGAGTCCCAAGTGCTTGGGAAGCACATTAGGATTTTGTCATTAAGTTCAGTCAGTGAGATCTCCTTATCCAGAGTCTTCAGTTCATTGACTATCAAACTGAGTCTGTTGTACATTTCAGCTACTGACTCAGCTTCTCCTTTCTTGAAATTCTCATATTGGGATATGAGGTGGGATCTCCTGTCCTTTCTTTCATCAGCTGATCCTGAGACTATTTCAGAGAGCTTATCCCAGATCTCCTTTGCTGAATTACATTCAGCCACCTTTTTGAAAATGTCATCAGACATAGTCTGGGCTAAGATGTTCATAACCTTTGCATCTACAACCTTCCACTTCTTGATATCAGCATCTGTTCCTGATGGAGGTGGAACAACATTTATGCTTGTGTTCTCTGGAGGTCTTGGACAAACTGTCAAAACAGAATTAAAAATGTCCTCGTCAATAGAATTCATGTATAGTCTAATCCTTGCTTTCCAAAGTGCAAACTTAGACAGATTGCACATTGGAGGTCTGGTGCTAGCATAATCTTTGTTTTGGGACATGATTTGTGAATAAATAATCTAACAATAAAATCAAAACAAGCAGATCTAACTAGGGATCTTGGGGTTCAGATGTTAGCCTGTACAACCACTGAGATATGGTATATTTAACTAACCTCCCTCTGATACCAATTGAAAGTGTGAGCTACAGAAGACACAAGGAGCTATAGTGGTTCCCATAAACTTGTGTATATCCACTCTTCTACCACCCTAGGTAGGAATCCACTGCAGGATGAGTTGATCAGGTGTCATGGGCACCAATGAGCTTTTGATAAGGTGCTCAAAATCCAAATCAGATTTTTTGATCAGGTGTCTTGCCACCAATGAGCTTTTGATAAGGTGCTCAAAAACCAAGCACAAACTTTTGAAGGGAGATTGAAAAACCTTTTACAGAGATGGGGATAAGAGAGTGATGGAAGTCTTCTCTTTCTCAGAGCAGCTGAGAAGACTATGTGGATATTGATGTTGTCAAAGCTCCCCCTGAGTTCTTGAGATGTTCAGGAAATGAAGCTTTGCTGTAGGGTGATAGGCCTTCAGAGATTGATCTCCAGCAATTGATGATTTCAGCAACAGCTGAAATGTTAGGTGTCTGGAGTCTTGAATGATGATGCCCTTGAACACTTGAATCAAAAGGGATCTAAAGATTTCAAATTTGTTGATCTCCTTTTGGTGATGGTGTTCTTGTGAATTCTTTTAGACAGAGAATGTCTACAGCTTTCTTTCTTTTTTTTCTTGAGAGATTGTTGTTGAGAAAGATGTTGTTCCAGAGAAAAATTGTAGCAGAGAATCTTTTTCTCTTCTTCTTCTTGTGCACTCTCTGCAGATTGATTTCTTGTTATCAGTATTCAAAAATCTTGTCTTTTATTCCCTTTGTTCTGAATAGAGATGATCCTCTGTCAAGAATAGCTGTTAGCCTGTCATTAATTGACTTCCTTAATTGCAATTGTCTTCTGGGGGAAAGTCCAAAGAAACATTCCTTGATAATCCCTTGAAACTTGGTCCAGAATAAATGGAAACGGCTACAAGATCTTCTGAATTAATTGCTGACAATAAATCCTTAACTGTTCTGAATTTTGAATCTTGAAAATCATTTAACTCTTCAGAAAAACGTCAAACTGAGCTCCACTATCGTCGAACTGAGCTCAGTGATTTGGACTTAGACAGTAACAGAGATCGTCGATCTGAGCTCAACTATCGTCGAACTGAGCTCAGAGATAGAGAATCAATACTGGAGTCAATATCGTCGAACTGAGCTCGAAGATCATCGAATGGAGTTCGACGATTTGTTAAAGTTGAGCTTAACGATCGTCGAATGGAGTTCGACGATCCGTCAAAGTTGAGCTAGACGATCGTCGATTGGAGTTCGACGATTCGTCATACTGAGCTCGACGAAATGATTTAGTCTTCAAACTGAAAAACCTTGGTCTTGAGGGCAGCTTCCAAACCTAACTACTAACCCTTAGACTCAATTCTAATTGACCTTTAGATCTATACAGGAGGTCAAAAACAGGTTTCCTAAAGACATAGTGATCCTGACCCAAATTAGTAATAAGGTGTTCCAACAAAGTGTTTGCGATGATCAATGCGCAACCTGCAAGGCAAATGCAGCAGCCCGCTCCTGCGATGGAGCAGATACCTCTTCTAGAGGTTGAGCCGAGAGGAGTGGAGAAGGTAGTAGTGGAGCCGTTGGTGCCGAGGAGGGCAACCGAGAGACAGCTCAAACATGTTATGAGTTTTAATCCTCCAGTGTTCTCGGGGTTGGGAACCCCATCTCAAGCTGAAGATTGGCTCTCCCGGATAAAGAGAGTCTTGACAGCAACTGAGATGGAGGAGTGGCAGATGACCACTATAGCTACGTTCCTGTTGGATGGAGATGCTAGGCTGTGGTGGGAGGGTTTGGAGTTCCATCTTTTGAGAGGAAGACAACTTATAGACGTCTCGATAGAGGTCTCGAGACTGTTCTTGGCTAGGTACCTCCCTTCGACTCAGAGGATAGCTTTGGAGAATGAGTTCCAGAGGTTGGTACAAGGAGAGTTTAGTGTGGATGAGTATCTCCACGAGTTTACTCGGTTGGGTCGGTATGATAGCTCTACGTTCGCAGATGAGGAGCGTAAGACCAACTGTTTCTACAAAGGTCTAAGAGATGACTTGTGGCTACTACTCTCGGGGCCGATGACGCAGGGTTTCTTGACCTTGGTCAACACGGCCCGGTCCTTGGAGAAGGACATGAAGAATGTTCAAGCGAAGAAAATCTTGGGTGATAAGAAGTCTGAGGTCAAGGTGCCGACTACCTCAAAGTCTGGGTACGGTAAATTCTTTAAGAAGGCTAGGACTTCGGGTCCAGCTCCTTCTTCCGATGCTTCTGGGACGACCACGGGTCAGACCCCGGGTGCATGTTTTACTTGTGGGAAGACGGGGCACTTTTGTAACGCCCCCGGTTTTTCTGTGTTTTGTTTGATTGTGGATTGGCGTTACGATGACGTTTTCCGGCCCTTCGCCGTTGTAGAGCGCGGTCCTAGCTCTGTAGGTTCCTTGTGTAGCCTGGTTGTAGCCAGTTGGCAAGTTTCCCCAGCTAGCCGGAGTCTGTTTTGGTGACTCGGTTGGGCCTCTTAGGGAAATGCTTGCGTTTTGGCTTCGGGAGGTGTTAGCCCGAGTGTTCGATCGTCGGATGTTGTTTTCGACCTCGCCGTTGTTTTCGTGGCTTGGTTGTTTAGCTACGGTGCGAGTTTTGGTCGAAATCCGAGATCGTTTGCCTTCACGTCGTTTCGGCGTTGTTTTGTTAGCTGCATGTTTGTTATGTTTGCTGTGCTGTGCGTGGCCTGTTGTGCCTGAGCTTGTAGGTTGGTGCCTTGTATCTTGTTTGCTAGGTGTTAGCAGGTTTCTTTTCTGTGTAAGTTTGGGTGACACGGCCTGGGTCACGCCCGTGACCCAGGGCGTGTCGTGCTCGGGTAGAGCTCCCATTTCTCCAGTCGACGAATTTTTGGTCGACAGGGTTTTTGTTGGAACACGGCCGTGACACGGGCGTGTCACGGGCGTGTCCTACTTCGATTCGTCGAGCTGCGCTCGATGGTCGTCAGGCGGTGTTTAGTGAGAACACGGCCCTGTCACGGGCGTATCGTGTTGAACACGGGCGTGACTTTGGGGCGTGTCTCTCTGTTCGACGATCGGCGCTCTACGATCGTCGGGCGGTGTTCGAGTTGGTACACGGCATGTGACACGGGCGTGTCACAGGGCGTGTCCCTTGCTTCGTCGAGCGGAGATCGACTTTCGTCGAGTGGGTAGGTGCGTGAGTACACGCCCCGTGACACGGGCGTGTCGGGCCGTGTCACGGGCGTGTCTGGGGGGCGTGTCCCGTGTTTTCGTCGAGTAGAGATCGACGTTCGTCGAGTGTGTGAGTACACGCCCCGTGACACGGGCGTGTCGGGCCGTGTCACGGGCGTGTCTTGGGCGTGTTCCGTACTTTTTTCCTGAAATCATCTTTTGTTGCCGTGAACTGTCTTTCCTCCTCATTTTTTCATCGTTCCCGAGTCTGGAGAGCTTCCAGCGGAAGGGTTTTGAGAGGAGGCGGTGGTTGTTTTGGCCGGCGATTTCGGGAGGGTTAGAGCCCGTTTTTCTCGTGTGATAGCGGATTCGGTTTGCTCTCGGCTAGATCTTCCCTTCCATGTAAGTTTTTCTTGATTTAGGGTTCGATTCCAGAAATTTCTAAATATCTGATTTCTTTCTTCCCTCAAGTTTCAGCTTTGGTCTTCTTGGTGGCCGATCTTGCCGCCGGAGCCGAGCCGTGGTGCGGCTGTTGTTTGTTTTTCCGTAGAGGTAGAGGCAAGTGGCCCCTTGCCCTTGCCAAATTTATTTCTAACCCATGATCTGTTTTTTATTTCTTCTGCAAAGCTCTGTTCTCTTTTTTTTTCCCTCCCTAGGGCAGCATGTTAAGTTATTTCATCAAGCTTCTAATCAAGTGCTGATCCTTTATTTTTTTTTCTTTTCTGGAATTTTAATTCATTGTTCTCTTTTGTCGGAGGTTTGGTGTTCTGTGGGTAGCTAGAGTTAGAGTGAGGCTGCGGTAGAGGTGGTTCAGGTTCGGTTGCGATAGTCCCGAGTAGTTAGGACGGAACGGAGGGTTGGGATTAGATTGCCAACTCTCTGCTTGCTCGCAATGAGAGAGCTTAGGCTGCGATTTTTAACGAGACTTACGTTTACCCTAAGTGGAAAGCGCTGACAGCGTCGAGTGAGCTCGGCTCACTCAACGCCGTCACCTAGCTTAGGACTTGCGGCTAAGTATTTTTAGGCGTCAGGTGAGTGGAGTTTACTCAACGCTGCGTCGAGTGGGCTCGACTTTTTCTGTCTTGAGTTCAGGTGTACCTTAGGATTGTTAGTGTGACTTTTCCCTTCCTTTAGGGGGTGGTATTGGGTGTTCGGCAAATCTTTGCTTGCCGTCTCTTGGGTTGTGGCAGGTGGTGCAATGTTTAGTGGCCTCTAAGAGGGGTGGATTTTGATGTGGAGAGCTGTGGCCACGACCTGTTTGCCCTGGTTTGGGTTGGTGTGGGACCCTAAAGCTGCCACTGGCGACCCCTTAGCCCTTTTTGGATCTGATTCTGGTTATGAATTCAGATCCATGTTTTTTTTGACCACTGCCACTTACCCACGTATTAGGAATGTTAGACTCTTTCGTTGAGCATGTTGCTTTTATTGCTCGCACCTGGTGTGCTTCGCTGTGCTTTAGACAGTGCTCTTTTCTTACTGTCATGCTCTTTCTTTTGCTTATACCAGCCTGTTGTCGGGTTGGTAAACCCTTCTTTTTGCTCTTAACTCTAATGTTTTATTTACACTTTTGATTATTTCCTTGCTGAGGTGTTCTTTTCTTGAATGCCTCAGGTCCAGGTTGTAGCCGGTTCAGCGGCTAGTTCTTTTGGAGGGGCTGGTTTGCGGCCTCTTGGGTAGCCGAGACAGCTGATCCCGATTCTGTGAGGTAGTTCTTTACTTTTCTGTATAGACATACATACTCACCAGTGGGTTCGTGTCAGGTTGTTGGCGCCCACTGGTGGCTTCTTGCGATGCTGGATATGAACTTAAACTGCTGTTTTTGCCTATTAGTGGTTGTTTACTTGCTTCTGGGATGGATTTTTTTGCTAGGTTGCATGTTAGATATTTTAAACCCTAAAAGCATTATTATATGTATATCTTTCATAGCATAATTATAAAACAAAGTCACTATATTTCCTTAGCGTAAAAAGATTACCTTTTTATATCTATTATATTCACTTTAGAGTTGTGCATACCATGAGTTGTCCCTCGGGGACACTCATGCTCACTAGGGTGTCAATTTAATTGAACCAAACTATTTTCTGCTGCGTATACTTATACTTTTAACTGTGGACTAGCTGATCCACCATGCCGAGGGATACAGCCAATCAACATAACTGCTTTTCTTTCATAATTAATCAACGTTTTTCCCTAAATCTAAGGTCTGGAGTTTTGCCTGAGCGCGTGCAGTTATCCCCTGCACGGCGTGGCATCACGACACGTGTTTTCTCTTGCTCTGATACGATTTTATCGTTGAGAAAATGCGGGTTGTGACAGTTGGTATCAGAGGGAGGTTGCTTGACAAATGGCCGGGCAACCTTTCCCTCGTTTGCATTAGTGGTTAGCGTCATACCATACACACACCGATATGTCATCAGCACGTCTTGGCTAAAGCACGAACACTACACTCATGAGCATAAAGAAGTATACGGGGCATATTATGTAGTATGGGATGCATAATATGTGTTTGTATATGGATCCACCATAGGAGGCAACATGTGAGGGTTATGTAGTATGGGATGCATAACCTCACCACATGAATGCGGCTAGCACGTTTTCTTTTTTCGTTGCATGGGAATGTTATGTAGTATGGGATGCATAACATTTTCATGTGTACGCCGCCCATGACATGCATTAAGGCCTTTTTTTAGAATGCATAGCACATCATGCATAGCATAACATTTCATAAGCACAACGTGTTAAGCTAAAGATTTGCAGGATGACATATGTACACACATGGTTTTGAGTCAAAGAGAATACAAATACATGCATTCATGGTTTAGGCATATGAGTTAGTATGATGGTGGTGAACCATCTTAGGTTAAGCATAACATCATCATGATAAAACAACTCCCAGAGCAAGTTTTGCAGTTGAAGTTCATATTTAAGTGTGTTTGTCTGTACCGGGTAGTTTTGTTCTAGCTGTTGGGCTAAGCTTCGTCTAAAGCTTGTGTGATTATAGGATGGCGAGACGTCCTGCAACGAGGTCGACCCCCCAATCCGAGGGTGAGACGTCAGGAGTGCAGAGCGAGGCGTTGGTAGAAAATCTGCGGCAGAGTAATGAGACCTTATCGAGGCAGGTGGTGGCTATGCAGGCTATGCAGGCTCAGATTCAGTCCCTTGTGGCAGTAGTGGCGGGACAGGCCCCGAGAGTTCCGGACCCCGCTGAGGGGGTAGCTGTTCCTGCCCCTCCTGCTCCTCTTGTGCCTTTGGTTGTGGTGCCTCCGGAGATGGCGTTTATATCCTAGTTTCAGCGACTGAGACCCCCTACTTATGATGGGCAAGCAGATTTCATGATTTTGGATGAGTGGCTGATTACTATTGAGGAGATGTTCTCTTATTCGGGGATTACGGATGATCAGAGAGTGATGCTCGCTGCCTACCAGCTCAAGGGCTTAGCAAAGAATTGGTGGTTGAGGGAGAAGGAGAGCTTGGTGGCAGGATGCTCTTGGGAGTCATTTAAAGGGATGCTGTTGAGTAAGTTTTTGCCTTCAGTCGAGAGGGACCGGCTGATGAATGACTTTCTCCATTTGAAGCAGAGGAAACTCACGGTCAGTGAGTATGAGATTGAGTTCAGTAAGTTGAGTCGGTTTGCTCCTGGTCTGGTGAGTGTTGAAGCAGACCGAGTTAAGCGATTTCTGGGTAGACTAAGAAGCGACATTCAGCAGTTAGCGAATGCCTACGGCGCAGTCAGTTATGCCAGCATGGTCGAAGCTGCCTTGAGGGTTGAGGCCATTGAGAATGCCAAGAATAGAGGTCAGCAGTTGTGGAAGGATAAGCGAAAGTCCGGTGGAGGGAAGAGCCCTCAGGAACCCGATGCGGTCTCGAGAAAGAGGAGCAAAGAGGTTTGTAGTTTCTGTGGCCGACCAGGCCACCCCTTTGAGAAGTGTTTCAAAAGGTTTGGAGCGCAGAAGAAGGATCAGGTACACGCAATTCAGGGTGCTCCCAGAGGAGACTTGGTGTGTGCCTGGTGTGGAAGGAAGGGGCATGAGGCTGCCCGTTGCTGGTTGAGAGATAAAGTCTGTTTTCAGTGTGGGCAGAAGGGTCATCTCAAGACAAAGTGCCCACAGTCCCAGCCTATTCTGCAGCCAGTACCCCTCCAGGCTTTGCCACCGCCTCAGCAATTGGATAGAGGAAAGGGGAAGCTGAATGTGCTTTCGGCAGACGAAGCACAGACTTCGACCCAGGTTATCTCAGGTTTGACTTCTCCTCAGTCATTTCGTTATGCTCCCTTTGTGGTTGTGGTTTTCGTTTTAGCGTTTGTTTCCTTAGATGCGTGCGCTATTTGTAGGACGATTTAAGGTAAAGAACCGCTGGGCGCGCGTTCTCTTCGATTCAGGCGCTACCCACTCGTTTGTGGCTAGAGCCTTCGTGGAGCGGTTCGGTCTGGGCCTAGATCGTGTTGGTGGTGCCTTTTGCGTTAAGTTCCCCTCCGGTGACTCTGTGGTTACGAACCTGGGTGTCCTTGATTGTCCGATTTTGTTGGGGGATTTTCTAGCCAAGGCAGATCTGAAGGTGATTGACCTGGAGGACTTCGATGTTATCTTGGGCATGGACTGGTTGTCGAGGTACGATGCTGTGATCCAGTGCAAGGGTAAGCGCTTGGACTTCGTCAAGGACAACGGTCAGCCAGGGAGCGTTTATGGGTATTCTCTCCAGGAGTCTCCAGTCATTTCTGCGGTGCATGCTCGGAAGTTGCTTGATTCTGGTTATTCTGCCTGTGTGGTCTCTCTGGTAGGGGCTGTTGTTAGAGTGCCGTGTTTGCAAGAGATCCCTGTGGTGTGTGACTTCTCTGATGTGTTTCCTGATGATCTTCCCGGTCTTCCACCCGATCGAGATGTCGAGTTTGCTATAGATTTGGAGCCAGGCACGCGTCCTATTGCCAAGGCGCCGTACCGGATGGCCCCGCGAGAGCTGGAAGAGTTGCGAATTCAGCTGGATGAGATGTTGGCAAAAGGGTTCATTAGGCCGAGTTCTTCACCATGGGGTGCTCCAGTGCTGTTCGTTAAAAAGAAGGATGGGTCGATGAGGCTATGCATCGACTATAGAGAACTGAACAAGGTTACTATTAAGAACAGGTACCCTTTGCCTCGGATTGACGATCTGTTTGACCAACTGCGTGGTAGTGCCGTGTTTTCCAAGATAGATCTTCGATCGGGCTATCACCAGTTGAAGATTCGGGAGTCAGATGTTCCGCGGACGGCGTTCCGTTCTCGTCATGGGCATTTTGAGTTTTTAGTTATGTCATTTGGTTTGACTAATGCGCCCTCAGCTTTTATGGATTTGATGAACAGAGTTTTCAAGGACTTCCTGGATAAGTTTGTGATTGTCTTTATAGATGACGTTTTGGTATATTCTAAGAATGCGGAGGAGCATGATCGGCATTTGCGTCTGGTCTTGGCGACTCTGAGAGACCATAAGCTATACGCCAAGCTGAACAAGTGCGAATTTTGGTTGCCTCAAGTTTCTTTTCTCGGCCACGTGGTGAATAAGGAGGGAATATCGGTGGACCCAGAAAAGATCGCTGCTGTTATGGAATGGGTGAGGCCTGTTACTCCCAAAGAGATCAGAAGCTTCTTGGGCTTGGCTGGATATTATAGGAGATTTGTAGAGGGATTCTCTACTTTGTCTGCGCCGTTGACCAGGTTGACGCAGAAGAATGCAGCCTTCATATGGGATGACAAGTGTGAGGAGGCTTTTGAGGAATTAAAAAGAAGGTTATGTTCAGCTCCAGTTTTGTCTTTGCCTACTGAAGATAGTGAGTATGATATATATGTGGACGCGTCGCACGTCGGACTGGGCTGCGTTTTGATGCAGGGCGGGAAGGTGATTGCGTACGGGTCGAGGCAGCTAAAGACTCATGAGAGGAATTACCCTACGCATGACCTGGAGTTTGCAGCTGTGATCTATGCGTTGAAATTGTGGAGGCATTTGCTGTATGGCGCGCAGTGCAAGATTTTCACGGATCATAAGAGTTTGAAGTATGTCTTCACTCAGAAAGAGTTGAATCTGCGCCAGCGGCGGTGGTTGGAGTACGTGGCCGACTATGATGTTGAAATCCAGTATCACCCAGGTAAGGCGAATGTGGTGGCCGATGCCCTAAGTCGGAAGTCAGGAAAGATTTTCAATCTCTCCGCCGAGCGTCTTGTGGAAGAGTTTCTTTTGATGGACATTTCTGTGGGAAGCTGCGATTCACAGAGTAGCCTGGCAGTAGCAGAACCTTCGTGGATTGCGCTTACGCGACTGCATCAGAAAGATGATCCCGATCTTTTGCATTTGTACCTTCGAGCTGAGAAAGGTGAATTACCAGATTTCTCTATAGATGATGCGGGTACCTTGAAGTATCGTGGCAGGTTTTGCATTCCCGCAGTTGGAGATATCCGGAATAAGGTGTGCAGAGAATCCCACGGATCTAGTGTTGCCTACCATCCAGGGTCTACCAAAATGTATCATGATTTAAAGCAGATTGCCTGGTGGTATGGGATGAAGAAGGACGTAGCCAGATTTGTCTCTGAGTGCTTCACTTGCAGGCGTGTGAAGGCCGACCATGGGAGGCCTGGTGGCAAGCTAACTCCCTTAGAGATTCCGATGTGGAAGTGGGAGAGTATCTCGATGGATTTCATTACAGGCTTACCGAGATCTCCTAAAGGGCATGATTCAGTTTGGGTGATCGTGGACAGATTGACGAAGAGTGCTCACTTCGTACCATTTAAGATCGATTATCCAATGAGGAAGATAGCCGAGCTGTATTTGGATGGGGTTATTAGATTGCATGGTGTACCCGTGAGTATCATATCAGATCGAGACTCCAGGTTTACGTCTCGTTTTTGGAAGAGCCTTCAAGAAGGGTTGGGTACAGATTTGAGATATTCCACAGCCTATCATCCCCAGACCAATGGTCAGACGGAGTGAGTAAATCAGATTGTGGAAGATATGATCCGATGCTATGTTCTGGAGCACGGAGGAGCGTGGGATGAGCGCTTGCGGCTTATGGAATTTGCGTATAACAACAGTTATCAAGAAAGCTTGCAAATGGCTCCTTTCGAAGCTTTGTATGGGAGGCGCTGCAGGACTCCCTTGTTTTGGGCTGAGGTTGGCGAGAGATCTTTGTTGGGTCCAGAAGCACTCGAGGAGATGGAAACTGCTGTGAAGCTTATTCGGGAAAAGCTTCGGATAGCCCAGGAGAGATATGAGAAAAATGCCAATCGGCGTAGATCGGATTTGGAATTTTTGGTGGGGGACTCAGTGTTCTTAAAGGTCTCCCCGTTGATCGGAGTCAAGCGTTTTGGCAAGAGCAGGAAGTTGGACCCGAGGTTCGTGGGGCCGTTTCCGATTGTTGAGCGGATTGGGATATCAGCTTATAGGCTGGCGTTGCCCGCAAACTTCCCTGGCGTGCATAATGTCTTCCATGTCAGTCAGCTGCGGAAATGTGTATCGAATGGCAGGCAGGTTTTGGATTCTGTGCCTCAGTTGGAGCCGAATCTTTCTTATGTGGAGGTGCCTGTCCGCATTCTGGATTCTCAGGTTCGTGCGCTGCGGAAGAAGTCTATTCCAATGGTTAAAGTTTTATGGAGAAATCAGGATGTAGAAAGCGCGACTTGGGAGTTGGAGTCGGCTATGAGGGAGGCTCACCCTCATCTGTTTCCCTGAGCTTGTGCCTGGTATGTTTTGTTTTATTTATGATTATATAGCCCTTTCCTGGCTCTTTCTCTCTCCTTCTTCTTAGGAGTGTTGTGAGTAAAGTTTCGAGGCGAAACTTTCTTTTAGGGGGAGTGGCTGTAACGCCCCCGGTTTTTCTGTGTTTTGTTTGATTGTGGATTGGCGTTACGATGACGTTTTCCGGCCCTTCGCCGTTGTAGAGCGCGGTCCTAGCTCTGTAGGTTCCTTGTGTAGCCTGGTTGTAGCCAGTTGGCATGTTTCCCCAGCTAGCCGGAGTCTGTTTTGGTGACTCGGTTGGGCCTCTTAGGGAAATGCTTGCGTTTTGGCTTCGGGAGGTGTTAGCCCGAGTGTTCGATCGTCGGATGTTGTTTTCGACCTCGCCGTTGTTTTCGTGGCTTGGTTGTTTAGCTACGGTGCGAGTTTTGGTCGAAATCCGAGATCGTTTGCCTTCGCGTCGTTTCAGCGTTGTTTTGTTAGCTGCATGTTTGTTATGTTTGCTGTGCTGTGCGTGGCCTGTTGTGCCTGAGCTTGTAGGCTGGTGCCTTGTATCTTGTTTGCTAGGTGTTAGCAGGTTTCTTTTCTGTGTAAGTTTGGGTGACACGGCCTGGGTCACGCCCGTGACCCAGGGCGTGTCGTGCTCGGGTAGAGCTCCCGTTTCTCCAGTCGACGAATTTTTGGTCGACAGGGTTTTTGTTGGAACACGGCCGTGATACGGGCGTGTCACGGGCGTGTCCTCCTTCGATTCGTCGAGCTGCGCTCGATGGTCGTCAGACGGTGTTTAATGAGAACACGGCCCTGTCACGGGCGTGTCGTGTTGAACACGGGCGTGACTTTGGGGCGTGTCTCTCTGTTCGACGATCGGCGCTCCACGATCGTCGGGCGGTGTTCGAGTTGGTACACAGCATGTGACACGGGCGTGTCACAGGGCGTGTCCCTTGCTTCGTCGAGCGGAGATCGACTTTCGTCGAGTGGGTAGGTGCGTGAGTACACGCCCCGTGACACGGGCGTGTCGGGCCGTGTCACGGGCGTGTCTGGGGGGCGTGTCCCGTGTTTTCGTCGAGTAGAGATCGACGTTCGTCGAGTGTGTGAGTACACGCCCCGTGACACGGGCGTGTCGGGCCGTGTCACGGGCGTGTCTTGGGCGTGTTCCGTACTTTTTTCCTGAAATCGTCTTTTGTTGCCGTGAACTGTCTTTCCTCCTCATTTTTTCATCGTTCCCGAGTCTGGAGAGCTTCCAGCGGAAGGGTTTTGAGAGGAGGCGGTGGTTGTTTTGGCCGGCGATTTCGGGAGGGTTAGAGCCCGTTTTTCTCGTGTGATAGCGGATTCGGTTTGCTCTCGGCTAGATCTTCCCTTCCATGTAAGTTTTTCTTAATTTAGGGTTCGATTCTAGAAATTTCTAAATATCTGATTTCTTTCTTCCCTCAAGTTTCAGCTTTGGTCTTCTTGGTGGCCGATCTTGCCGCCGGAGCCGAGCCGTGGTGCGGCTGTTGTTTGTTTTTCCGTAGAGGTAGAGGCAAGTGGCCCCTTGCCCTTGCCAAATTTATTTCTAACCCATGATCTGTTTTTTATTTCTTCTGCAAAGCTCTGTTCTCTTTGTTTTTTTTCCTCCCTAGGGCAGCATGTTAAGTTATTTCATCAAGCTTCTAATCAAGTGCTGATCCTTTATTTTTATTTTTCTGGAATTTTAATTCAATGTTCTCTTTTGTCGGAGGTTTGGTGTTCTGTGGGTAGCTAGAGTTAGAGTGAGGCTGCGGTAGAGGTGGTTCAGGTTCGGTTGCGATAGTCCCGAGTAGTTAGGACGGAACGGAGGGTTGAGATTAGATTGCCAACTCTCTGCTTGCTCGCAATGAGAGAGCTTAGGCTGCGATTTTTAACGAGACTTACGTTTACCCTAAGTGGAAAGTGCTGACAGCGTCGAGTGAGCTCGGCTCACTCAACGCCGTCACCTAGCTTAGGACTTGCGGCTAAGTATTTTTAGGCGTCAAGTGAGTGGAGTTTACTCAACGCTGCGTCGAGTGGGCTCGACTTTTTCTGTCTTGAGTTCAGGTGTACCTTAGGATTGTTAGTGTAACTTTTCCCTTCCTTTAGGGGGTGGTATTGGGTGTTCGGCAAATCTTTGCTTGCCGTCTCTTGGGTTGTGGCAGGTGGTGCAATGTTTAGTGGCCTCTAAGAGGGGTGGATTTTGATGTGGAGAGCTGTGGCCACGACCTGTTTGCCCTGGTTTGGGTTGGTGTGGGACCCTAAAGCTGCCACTGGCGACCCCTTAGCCCTTTTTGGATCTGATTCTGGTTATGAATTCAGATCCATGTTTTTTTTTGACCACTGCCACTTACCCACGTATTAGGAATGTTAGACTCTTTCGTTGAGCATGTTGCTTTTATTGCTCGCACCTGGTGTGCTTCGCTGTGCTTTAGACAGTGCTCTTTTCTTACTGTCATGCTCTTTCTTTTGCTTATAGCAGCTTGTTGTCGGGTTGGTAAACCCTTCTTTTTGCTCTTAACTCTAATGTTTTATTTACACTTTTGATTATTTCCTTGCTGAGGTGTTCTTTTCTTGAATGCCTCAGGTCCAGGTTGTAGCCGGTTCAGCGGCTAGTTCTTTTGGAGGGGCTGGTTTGCGGCCTCTTGGGTAGCCGAGACAGCTGATCCCGATTCTGTGAGGTAGTTCTTTACTTTTCTGTATAGACATACATACTCACCAGTGGGTTCGTGTCAGGTTGTTGGCGCCCACTGGTGGCTTCTTGCGATGCTGGATATGAACTTAAACTGCTGTTTTTGCCTATTAGTGGTTGTTTACTTGCTTCTGGGATGGATTTTTTTGCTAGGTTGCATGTTAGATATTTTAAACCCTAAAAGCATTATTATATGTATATCATGCATAGCATAATTATAAAACAAAGTCACTATATTTCCTTAGCGTAAAAAGATTACCTTTTTATATCTATTATATTCACTTTAGAGTTGTGCATACCATGAGTTGTCCCTCGGGGACACTCATGCTCACTAGGGTGTCAATTTAATTGAACCAAACTATTTTCTGCTGCGTATACTTATACTTTTAACTGTGGACTAGCTGATCCACCATGCCGAGGGATACGGCCAATCAACATAATTGCTTTTCTTTCATAATTAATCAACGTTTTTCCCTAAATCTAAGGTCTGGAGTTTTGCCTGAGCGCGTGCAGTTATCCCCTGCACGGCGTGGCATCACGGCACGTGTTTTCTCTTGCTCTGATACGATTTTATCGTTGAGAAAATGCGGGTTGTGACAGTTGGTATCAGAGGGAGGTTGCTTGACAAATGGTCGGGCAACCTTTCCCTCGTTTGCATTAGTGGTTAGCGTCATACCATACACACACCGATATGTCATCAGCACGTCTTGGCTAAAGCACGAACACTACACTCATGAGCAAAAAGAAGTATACGGGGCATATTATGTAGTATGGGATGCATAATATGTGTTTGTATATGGATCCACCATAGGAGGCAACATGTGAGGGTTATGTAGTATGGGATGCATAACCTCACCACATGAATGCGGCTAGCATGTTTTCTTTTTTCGTTGCATGGGAATGTTATGTAGTATGGGATGCATAACATTTTCATGTGTATGCCGCCCATGACATGCATTAAGGCCTTTTTTTTAGAATGCATAGCACATCATGCATAGCATAACATTTTATAAGCACAACGTGTTAAGCTAAAGATTTGCAGGATGACATATGTACACACATGGTTTTGAGTCAAAGAGAATACAAATACATGCATTCATGGTTTAGGCACATGAGTTAGTATGATGGTGGTGAACCATCTTAGGTTAAGCATAACATCATCATGATAAAACAACTCCCAGAGCAAGTTTTGCAGTTGAAGTTCATATTTAAGTGTGTTTGTCTGTACCGGGTAGTTTTGTTCTAGCTGTTGGGCTAAGCTTCGTCTAAAGCTTGTGCGATTATAGGATGGCGAGACGTCCTGCAACGAGGTCGACCCCCCAATCCGAGGGTGAGACGTCAGGAGCGCAGAGCGAGGCGTTGGTAGAAAACCTGCGGCAGAGTAATGAGACCTTATCGAGGCAGGTGGTGGCTATGCAGGCTCAGATTCAGTCCCTTGTGGCAGTAGTTGCGGGACAGGCCCCGAGAGTTCCGGACCCCGCTGAGGGGGTAGCTGTTCCTGCCCCTCCTGCTCCTCCTGTGCCTTTGGTTGTGGTGCCTCCGGAGATGGCGTTTATATCCCAGTTTCAGCGACTGAGACCCCCTACTTATGATGGGCAAGCAGATTTCATGATTTTGGATGAGTGGCTGATTACTATTGAGGAGATGTTCTCTTATTCGGGGATTACAGATGATCAGAGAGTGATGCTCGCTGCCTACCAGCTCAAGGGCTTAGCAAAGAATTGGTGGTTGAGGGAGAAGGAGAGCTTGGTGGCAGGATGCTCTTGGGAGTCATTTAAAGGGATGCTGTTGAGTAAGTTTTTGCCTTCAGTCGAGAGGGACCGGCTGATGAATGACTTTCTCCATTTGAAGCAGAGGAAACTCACGGTCAGTGAGTATGAGATTGAGTTCAGTAAGTTGAGTCGGTTTGCTCCTGGTCTGGTGAGTGTTGAAGCAGACCGAGTTAAGCGATTTCTGGGTGGACTAAGAAGCGACATTCAGCAGTTAGCGAATGCCTACGGCGCAGTCAGTTATGCCAGCGTGGTCGAAGCTGCCTTGAGGGTTGAGGCCATTGAGAATGCCAAGAATAGAGGTCAGCAGTTGTGGAAGGATAAGCGAAAGTCCGGTGGAGGGAAGAGCCCTCAGGAACCCGATGCGGTCTCGAGAAAGAGGAGCAAAGAGGTTTGTAGTTTCTGTGGCCGACCAGGCCACCCCTTTGAGAAGTGTTTCAAAAGGTTTGGAGCACAGAAGAAGGATCAGGTACACGCAATTCAGGGTGCTCCCAGAGGAGACTTGGTGTGTGCCTGGTGTGGAAGGAAGGGGCATGAGGCTGCCCGTTGCTGGTTGAGAGATAAAGTCTGTTTTCAGTGTGGGCAGAAGGGTCATCTCAAGACAAAGTGCCCACAGTCCCAGCCTATTCTGCAGCCAGTACCCCTCCAGGCTTTGCCACCGCCTCAGCAATTGGATAGAGGAAAGGGGAAGCTGAATGTGCTTTCGGCAGACGAAGCACAGACTTCGACCCAGGTTATCTCAGGTTTGACTTCTCCTCAGTCGTTTCGTTATGCTCCCTTTGTGGTTGTGGTTTTCGTTTTAGCGTTTGTTTCCTTAGATGCGTGCGCTATTTGTAGGACGATTTAAGGTAAAGAACCGCTGGGCGCGCGTTCTCTTCGATTCAGGCGCTACCCACTCGTTTGTGGCTAGAGCCTTCGTGGAGTGGTTCGGTCTGGGCCTAGATCGTGTTGGTGGTGCCTTTTGCGTTAAGTTCCCCTCCGGTGACTCTGTGGTTACGGACCTGGGTGTCCTTGATTGTCCGATTTTGTTGGGGGATTTTCTAGCCAAGGCAGATCTGAAGGTGATTGACCTGGAGGACTTCGATGTTATCTTGGGCATGGACTGGTTGTCGAGGTACGATGCTGTGATCCAGTGCAAGGGTAAGCGCTTGGACTTCGTCAAGGACAACGGTCAGCCAGGGAGCGTTTATGGGTATTCTCTCCAGGAGTCTCCAGTTATTTCTGCGGTGCGTGCTCGGAAGTTGCTTGATTCTGGTTGTTCTGCCTGTGTGGTCTCTCTGGTAGGGGCTGGTTTGCGGCCTCTTGGGTAGCCGAGACAGCTGATCCCGATTCTGTGAGGTAGTTCTTTACTTTTCTGTATAGACATACATACTCACCAGTGGGTTCGTGTCAGGTTGTTGGCGCCCACTGGTGGCTTCTTGCGATGCTGGATATGAACTTAAACTGCTGTTTTTGCCTATTAGTGGTTGTTTACTTGCTTCTGGGATGGATTTTTTTGCTAGGTTGCATGTTAGATATTTTAAACCCTAAAAGCATTATTATATGTATATCATGCATAGCATAATTATAAAACAAAGTCACTATATTTCCTTAGCGTAAAAAGATTACCTTTTTATATCTATTATATTCACTTTAGAGTTGTGCATACCATGAGTTGTCCCTCGGGGACACTCATGCTCACTAGGGTGTCAATTTAATTGAACCAAACTATTTTCTGCTGCGTATACTTATACTTTTAACTGTGGACTAGCTGATCCACCATGCCGAGGGATACGGCCAATCAACATAACTGCTTTTCTTTCATAATTAATCAACGTTTTTCCCTAAATCTAAGGTCTGGAGTTTTGCCTGAGCGCGTGCAGTTATCCCCTGCACGGCGTGGCATCACGGCACGTGTTTTCTCTTGCTCTGATACGATTTTATCGTTGAGAAAATGCGGGTTGTGACAACTTTGCCCGTGACTGTTGGAGCGGACGTCCCAAGTCCGAGAGAAAGCCGGGAGCCACTTATGAAGAGAAGGGCAAGGCGATGGAGTCAACCGCATCCCATTATGCTCCGGCTCAACCAAGGGTTTATAATCTTGGCCAACAGGAGGCCATCAAACAAGCGGATGTGGTGACAGGTATGGTTTAATTTGTAAAAATTTAAATTTCTTTAAATACTTATTATGCGTATGTTACCTTACCACTGCTTGTTTAGGATTTGTTTTGATTTGTGAATTTCCGGCGAGAGCACTCTTTGATACGGGAGTTTCACACTCCTTCTTGTCTGAAGGATTCATATCGCGCATCTGAGTACCTTCTTCGATGGAGAAGGACAAGTTGGATGTGTTGTTACCGAATGGGTGTTCGATGCGCGTGGATAAAATCTGTGGTGATAAGATTCGCATTGGGAATCAAGAGTTTGATCTGCAATCGTAGTTACTACCGTTGGTGTAGTTCAACGTTATATTTGGCATGGACTAGCTCTCGGAGCAGCAAGCCTATATTGATTGCGGTCGCAAGGAAGTCAAGTTGGGAGTAAGTCATGAGACGACTTTTACGAGCTTGAAAGGGTCGAGCAAGACGTTGATGTCTGCTCTTCAGGTGGTGAAGGCGGTTCGTGCTGGTGCAGAGCTGTTCTTTACACTAGTGGATGTTGCAAAGCCGAAGCCTACGTTGGATAATATTTCAGTGGTAGCTGAGTACCCTGATGTGTTCCCCGCCGATCTTCCTGGAGCCCCGCCTTAACGGGAGATAGATTTCACTTTTGAACTAGTGCCAGGTGCGAAGCCTATCCCACGATCTCCATATCGGCTAGCGCCTAAGGAAATGGCGGAGCTGAAGGTGCAACTTCAAGAGTTGTTGGAACGAGGGTTTGTGCGTCCAAGTTCGTCGCCTTGGAGCGCACCAGTCCTCTTTGTAAAGAAGAAGGATGGGAGCTTGCGACTTCGTATTGATTATCTGGAGTTAAACAAGCTAACGAAAAAGAACAAGTACCCAATCCCAAGGATCAATGATCTTTTTGATCAGCTGGTCGGGTCGACGGTGTACTCTAAGTTGGATCTCAAGTCTGGTTACTATCAACTGAGGATAAGGGAGAGTGATATCCCTAAGGCAGCGTTCAGTACAAGATACAGGCATTACGAGTTTACGGTCATGCCGTTTGGGCTGACGAATGCGCCGTCAGTGTTCATGGATTTGATGAACAGGACCTTTAGGGAGTACTTGGACCATTTTGTGATCGTCTTCATCGACGATATTTTGGTGTACTCGCAGAGTGAGGAAGATCACTTCAGGCATCTTCATTTGGTTTTGGAGACGCTAAGGAGGAATCAATTGTACGCCAAATTCTCGAAGTGCGAGTTATGGTTGTCCTCAGTGGCGTTCCTCGGTCATATAGTGAGTGGGGAAGGTATTGCAGTGGATCCGGCAAAGATTGTTGCGATATGAGAGTGGCCTGAGCTTTCTACGATAGCGGAAGTCCGGAGCTTTCTGGGGCTTGCCGGCTATTATAGGCGCTTCGTAGAGAACTTCTTGTGGATATCATTACCTCTCACTACTTTGACGAGGAAGGAGCAGAAGTTAGTTTGGAGGCCGGAGTGCGCGCGAGCTTTTGAGGAGTTGAAATGTCGGTTGACCACGACGCCTGTGTTGAGTTCGCCGAGTGGGACCGAAGGTTATGAGATTTATAGCGATGCTTCGGGCAGTGGTTTGGGTTGCGTGCTACTGCAACATGGAAGCGTTATAGTGTATGACTCGAGATAACTGAAAGTGCACGAGAGGAATTATCCGGTCCATGACTTGGAGTTAGCGGCCGTGATTTTTGCCTTGAACCTGTGGAGGCACTACTTGTATGGGATAAGGGTCAATATCTATACCGACCATAAGAGCCTGAAGTATTTGTTTGATTAGAAAGATCTGAACATGCGGCAGCGTAGATGGATGGAGTTCCTGGGGGACTATACATTTAAGATCCATTACGTGCCTGGTAAGGGCAATGCGGTGGCGGACGCGTTGAGTCGTCGGGCCCCAGCCCAAGTCAATTGGCTATCGGTCCATGACGAGCTGTTGGTTCGGGAGTTGGAGGCATTGGAGATCTTTTTCGTTGATAAGCAATCAAGTGCTGAAGCAGTATTGAATTGGACTGAAGTCCAATATGGCCTAGCTGATCGGATTCAGCAGGCTTTGGGTATGGATGTCCACATGAAGCAACTCATGATAGAGGCTCTGGATGGGTCAAATTCCCAATTCGTTGTGGAGGACAGATTACTTTGGAAAGACGGTCGTCTGTGTGTCCCAAGCGTGGGCAATTTGCGGGTGGAATTGTTGTACGAGGTGCATCATACCAAGTACTCAATTCACCCGGGGAGCACGAAGATGTACCGCGATGTTAAGAAATTGTTCTGGTGGGCAGGACTGAAAAAGGATGTGGCGCTTGATTGATATTTTTTGCATCAAGTCCGAAAACTTAATGCGGTTAAAACTCCAAAAATAGGTGAGGATGCGCGGTGCCCCGGGAGATTTTATTTAAGTAGAAAAGCAGATTTGGTTTTTATTTAGAAAACGGGGCCCGCGTATTTATTTATTTGGATATAAAAAAGTGTGATCGAGTTTTGACGAAAGGAGGCAAGTGCACCTATCGTGAGTAGTACAAGATATTGCGGGTGGAATATCGAGGTCGTATTGTTCTCGGGGTCGGTTCGATTATTTCTACACTTCCCTGGAGGGGACAATTATTTTACCGATAATTACTTGTCGGGTAATATATATAAACAAAAGGCAGAAAATAAAAGCATAATAAAAGGGTGGAGCCGATGAATAGCTTAGCTCGATGGCACCAAATTAAATTCGAACTAAAATAGACTTTTAATAAAAAGAGATCCTAAGTTTCAAAATAATTAGGGCGGAGATTTGGCCGTGGAGGTTCCACTAAAATAAGCTCACCTATCTCTAGGACTATCGCTCACCTGAACATTAAGACTATTCGACCGGGCTCTCGTCCGACGAAGGATTCCTCTTAATGCCCGCATTACGCTAAGAACCTCACTATTGGGTGGGGAACACAATCCGGTAGAGTTGGCGCCCCTCCTCTCTCGAGGGTTAGTGCAGAACTCCATTTACCAAGGAGTGATCGGTCCATACGCACGTCCTCTCGGCTAGCTAGCGTATGGACTACGGAAATAGGACCCACACATCGATTATGTGGTCCTACGCGTCGTAAACCCACGACAAACCTTAAGTGATTTTAATTAATTAGAAAATAAGGAACTTTAATTATTTTATGTTATTTTATTTGTCCCAATGCTCTTCGATACTGAGGGCTAAGAATGGTTAGCCACTCATCGGAATGAGGATGACAGCGGTGAAAAAGCAGAAAATTAAAGCAGGAAAATGAAAGCAAAAAATGGAAAGCAGTAAATTGCAAGTCCTACTCAAACGAGTAGGACTGAAATGAAAAATGTAAAAGTGCAAGTCCCGGCTCAAATGAGTGGGAGGGAAAAAGAAAGCAAGTCCTACTCAAATGAGTAGGAGAAAATAAATGCATTTACAAGTCCATTCCAATTATTATAATAAAGACCGGCCATTTAAATCAAGTGAGTAGGCGGTAAATAAAATCCAGCCATTTAACTCCTAGCGAGTAGGCGGAAAATAAAAGCTAACACTCATGCACTCGACATAAAATTAAAACACACCCAGTCTATAGAAAGTAAACACACTCTACTGGAATTGGAATACACACACACACGACAAAAATCAAAACGCACACGTATAATTCCTACTCAAACGAGTAGGCGGAAAATAAAATCACGCCATTTAACTCTTAACGAGTAGGAGAAAATAAATGCAACACACGCACGCACTCTTCAGAATTGAACGAAAGCAATAAAAACTAACTCCTAAACGCACGCACACATACAAAAAATAGGAAAAACAAGTGACTGAAAAATTAAAACAACTACATTTCTACCGCTAGAATGAGGTAGAAATGAATAAAAAGCGAAAATAAAATTTAAAGGAGCAAAAGTTTTTGCAAATAAACGAAAAGTGCAAGTGCTCGAAAAATTGAAATGAATACATTTCTACCGATGGAATGCGGTAGAAATGCGTAAAAAGAAGAAAAAAAATTTAAACGGGCAAAAAGTTTTTGAAACTAAAAGCACAAAATGAAGTGGTTGAAAAATTAAAACGCTTATGTTTTCATTCTTATAACTTTATAGAAACGCATAAAAAGTGGAAATAAAACTAAAAGAGAATGAAAAGTTTTACGATCCTAAAGAGCCTAAGTTAAAGAAATTTAAAAACCATCTTTTAAAACATTTTTATAAACCCATAGGAATGAAAACTACGTAGAAATAACAAAATAAACCTAAACAAGTACGGAGCATGGAAATAAAATTGCGATTACAACGGCTAGAAAATTGATAAATTCCTAAGTTAAACTAATTACAAAAGCTAAGGAAAAACATAAAAAGCACAAAAAAGGAAACAAAAAATTACTTGAGGTAGGGCACTTGGGCAGATTTTCATACATCATAGAGGAGAAAATGAACATTTCTATTAAGTAAAAAAGGGTTACAATAAACATAAAACAAATACATAAAAAAGAGGGGAGAGAAAATTCCCTTACAATGCATAAACATCCCCCAAGAACAGCCCTAACATAAGCAAAGTGGTTCAAAAAGTGGAACAAGAACTCAAAACAGAAGGGGTCAATTTATCGGAAAAATTTCATGGTACACGCCCTAAGACACGGGCGTGTGCCATGGGCGTGTCAGTACTATTCAAATGACGGCCGACGATTTGACTTGAGATTTGACTTGGCGGCTGAAATCACGGCGGTCACGCCCCAGGTCACGGGCGTGACGGTGGGCGTGTCCGGGAGGTTGAATTGGGCGTTGTTTGCGTATAAAGTCGTCGGTGGCGGTTTGTCGGGCCAGGTGGCGGAAGTCACGCCCCAGGGCACTGGCGTGATGCTGGGCGTGTCGGGTTGCTCGACGATCGTCGAGCGAGAAGTCGTTGAGCATGAATTTCATCGAGCAGAGAATCGTCGAGCGGAACATTTCGTCGAGCTTGATGGAGTGGTCATGCCCCAGATTACGGGCGTGACGGGTGTTCGACGATCGTTGAGCGGAAAGTCGTCAAGCGGAACATCGTCGATCGGAAAATTATCGAGCGCGAGTATTCGTCGAGCTAAATGGAGTGGTCACACCCCAGGTCACGGGCGTGACGGGCATTCGACGATCGTTGAACGGAAATTGGCGAGCGCGCAAATCGTCGAGCGGAAATCGTCGAGCGCTGGACACGGGTCATGTCACGGGCGTGTGACCGGGCGAGTCAAGCTATTTCTTCAAAATTTGTTCATTTTGCTGGATTTTACCGTGTCACGCCCTGGAAATGGGCGTGACCAGTAAGTACACGGGCGTGTACTTACTGTTTTTGGCATTTTTGTACTTTTTTTTGAAAAATAAAATAAGTAAATTAGCAAAATATTTACAATAAAAGGAGCATTTTATTGAACAAAAACAACTAAAAATAAAGGAAAAACACATGACCGACTAAATTTATGTACATAAAAATACGAATATTTACAACTCATCAAATACCCCCATACTTAAACTTTTGCTATTCCAGAGCAAAAGTTGAAGATGAATTTATAATGAATTAAGGAAATCCTAAGTTTATCTACCGCTTGACTTAATTGAAAGAAAGATCAAAATGAATATCTGGGGTTTTAAGAGTTAAATCCTAGATTATGATAAAAATTTAAATAAAGGAAGAGTTTCAGCAAAAGACTTCTCGTTATAAGCAAATAGATAGCAAAAATTTTATTTGTGAGGCTAACAAAAATAGATTGGATTTATGAAACTGTAGCTTGGAAAAATTAAAGGAAATATTTAATTTACAAATTATGCTCTCAAAAAGATTTTAAAAATAAATCTAGAATTTTTTTGGATTTGGCGGAGAGAGATATCGTGGTATATGAAGAAGGCTTTGGTTTAGAGGCGCGGGTATATTTTTTCGCTCGAACCTCTAATGAAATTTTTGTTTGAATGTGGATGCTAGGAAAACGAAATCTTATTTTTCGTAACATAATAATTTTTAACATCTTCATAATAATCCAATGTATACGTATAGGAGTAATGAATTTTATCCTCTTACTCCGTAACATATAATCTTTTCGAATATTGGATGTCTATGTTTACGGAACGAAATCTTATTCCCATTGACATTGGATCTCTTAAGATCGAAATCATGTCAAGTATGACATGAAAAAAAAGTGATAGGGTTGTTCAAAAATAAAACTAGATTTAATAAAAAACTTTTGAGAGCAACCTTTATAAATTAAACATTCCTAAATTTCAAAAAAAAAAGCTTGGAGTTATCATAACTTGAAATCTAAGATTGTTATTTATAACAAAATAAATATGCAAATATTTAGATATGTAGAAGCGGTGCTGAAAACAGGTACCTTATATAAATAAAAAAGCATACGGAAATTTTTAAAACTTAACCTCATATATCTAAATCTATCGATCACCAATTAATAAACGAATAGTAAGCAAAGAATTAAAAAAATTCGCTTATAAATTATTTCGCAACTAGATTGTTGGAGAGCGAAAAATGTTAAAAATGAGTTATTCGATTTATTCGATACAAAATATTTTTGGATTTTTTTGGGGTTTTTATTATTTTTTTGGATTTTGATTATCATTATTTTTTATTTTTGAAATTTTTAGGGTTTTATCTTTTTTTGTATTTTAAGTTATTATTCTCTAAGGTTTTTTGAATTTTGATTTTATTTTTGTAAAAACTCGATGGCCCGCGAACAGACTCTTTGGGTAGTTGGTTAGATGAGTCGAACGCCGCGGGCGTGCTAAAAATCGACCTATACAAATAAGAAGAGGGGGAGAGAAAGAGAATTATTTTTACAGAGAAATATTTACAAAGGAAAAAGAAAAATGTTTTTTTTTATTTTTTTGATGTTTTATAAGTTTTTTTTATGATTTTTGTTTTTCTTTTATGATTTTTTTTGATGTTTATAAGTTTTTTTTGTGATTTTTGTTTTTATTTTATGAATTTTTTTTTGAGTTTTTAGATTATAAAAAAACAAGGAAATTTTTTTAGGTTTTAAGTTTTATCATTTTTTTTGTATTTTGTATGAGTACGGAATAATAAAAAATGCAGAATAGGAAAACACCCCCATATTTAAACCCAACATTGTCCCCAATGTTGCAGTCTAAGTATGCGGAACGATAATATACATATCATAATATATACAAAAATGAAAAAATGAGGGTAGAAGCTTCCCTAAGACGAGTCCGGGAGGCCCGGGTGAAACCCTGCATTATTGTTAGAAGAAGAAGAAACAAGCAAAAATATAACAGAAAAAAAGAAAACGAAAATATAAACCCGGCGAAAAGATTGTGGGTGGGTGGGGGGGCATGTGTGTGGTGACTCGTAAGCTAACGTCTTAGCTATAAGAGTGCGATAGAAATGCGCTCCCCTAGCATGCACAAAAATGGGAAGGGCGCCGAAGCAAAACAAGTGAAAATAAAATAAGCAAAATACATACATTTTTTTAAATCAAATTATTATTTTTGTGTTTTTTAAAAGTAGATTTTTTATTTTTTAGTTGATTTTTGAGATAAGTTCTTTAGTTCTTTTTAGGTTTTGAGGGTTTCTTAGTTTTTAAGTTTTATTTATTTTTTATTTTGTTTATAGTTTTTTCATAAAAATAATGAAAAAAAATTTTAAGTTTTTTTTTCATTTTGTAGATTTGTTTTGGTTTTTTAGAGGTTTTTCGATTTTTTCAGTTTTAGGGGTTTTTCAAATTTTTTTTTATTTTTAAAATTTTGTAAGTTTTTTAGTTTTATTATTATGATTCTTAGGATGAATATTATTATTAGTATATTTGTTGTTAGTTGGCCAAACTATTTTTTTGTTATATAAATAGATATAGGTAAAATTAATAGATTTCCAGGGTTCAAAATAACGACTCGAAAAATCCCCGGCAACGGCGCCAAAAACTTGATTGATATTTTTCGCATCAAGTCCGAAAACTTAATGCGGTTAAAACTCCAAAAATAGGTGAGGATGCGCGGCGCCCCGGGCGATTTTATTTAAGTAGAAAAACGGATTTGGTTTTTATTTAGAAAACGGGGCGCGCATATTTATTTATTTGGATATAAAAAGGTGTAATCGAGTTTTAATGAAAGGAGGCAAGTGCACCTATCGTGAGTAGTATAGGATATTCTGGATGGAATATCGAGGTCGTATTGTTCTCGGGGTCGGTTCGATTATTTCTACACTTCCATGGAGGGGACTATTATTTTACCGATAATTACTTGTCGGGTAATATATATAAACAAAAGGCAGAAAATAAAAACATAATAAAGGGTTGTGCCGATGAAGAGCTTAGCTCGATGGCACCGAATCAAATTCGAACTAAAATAGACTTTTAATAAAAAGAGATCATAAGTTTCAAAATAATTAGGGCAGAGACTTGGCCGTGGAGGTTCCACTAAAATGAGCTCACCTATCTCTAGAACTATCGCTCACCTGAACATTAAGACTATTCGACCGGGCTCTCGTCTGATGAAGGATTCCTCTTATTGCCCGCATTACGCTAAGAACCCCGCTATTGGGTGGGGAACCCAATCCGGTAGAGTTGGCGCGCCTCCTCTCTCGAGGATTAGTGCGGAACTCCATTTACCAAGGGGTGATCAGTCGATATGCACGGCCTCTCGGATAGCTAGCGTATGAATTACGGAAATAGGGCCCACACATCGATTATGTGGTCCTACGCGTCGTAAACCCACGAAAAACCTTAAGTGATTTTAATTAATTAGAAAATAAGGACCTTTAATTATTTTATGTTATTTTATTTGTCCCAATGCTCTTCGATACTGTGGGCTAAGAACGGTTAGCCACTCATCGGAATGGGGACGGCAGCGGTGAATATGCAGAAAAATAAAGCAGGAAAATGAAAGCAGTAAATGGAAAGCAGTAAATTGCAAGTCCTACTCAAACGAGTAGGACTGAAATGAAAGCTGTAAAAGTGCAAGTCCCGGCTCAAATGAGTGGGCGGGAAAAAGAAAGCAAGTCCTACTCAAATGAGTAGGAGAAAATAAATGCATTTACAAGTCCATTCCAATTATTACAATAAAGACCGGCCATTTAACTCAAGTGAGTAGGCGATAAATAAAATCCAGCCATTTAACTCCTAGCGAGTAGGTGGAAAATAAAAGCTAACACTCACGCACTCGCCATAAAATTAAAACACACCCACTCTACAGAAAGTAAACACACTCTACAATAATTGAAATACGCACACACACGACAAAAATGAAAACGCACACGTACAAGTCCTACTCAAACGAGTAGGCGGGAAATAAAAGCACGTCATTTAACTCTTAACGAGTAGGCGAAAATAAATGCAACACACGCACGCACTCTTCAGAATTGAACAAAAGCAATAAAAATTAACTCCTACACGCACGCGCACGTACAAAAAATAGGAAAAACAAAGTGACTGAAAAATTAAAACAACTACATTTCTACCGCTAGAATGTGGTAGAAATGAATAAAAAGTGAAAATAAAATTTAAAGGAGCAAAGGTTTTTGCAAATAAACGAAAAGTGCAAGTGCTCGAAAAATTGAAATGAATACATTTCTACCGATGAAATGCGGTAGAAATGCGTAAAAAGAAGAAATAAAATTTAAACAGGCAAAAAGTTTTTGAAACTAAAAGCACAAAATGAAGTGGTTGAAAAATTAAAACGCTTACGTTTTCATTCTTATAACTTTATAGAAACGCATAAAAAGTGGAAATAAAACTAAAAGAGAACGAAAAGTTTTACGATCCTAAAGAGCATAAGTTAAAGAAATTTAAAAACCATCTTTTAAAACATTTTTATAAACCCATAGGAATGAAAACTACGTAGAAATAACAAAATAAACCTAAACAAGTACGGAGCATAATAATAAAATTGCGATTACAACGGCTAGAAAATTGATAAATTCCTAAGTTAAATTAATTACAAAAGCTAAGGAAAAAATAAAAAGCACAAAAAAGGAAACGAAAAATTACTTAAGGTAGGGCGCTTGGGCAGATTTTCATACATCATAGAGGAGAAAATGAACATTTCTATTAAGTAAAAAAGGGTTACAATAAACATAAAACAAATACATAAAAAAGGGGGAGAGAGAAAATTCCCTTACAATGCATAAACAGCCCCCAAGAACAGCCCTAACAAAAGCAAAGTGGTTCAAAAAGTGGAACAGGAACTCAAAATAGAAGGGGTCAATTTATAGGAAAAATTTCATGGCACACGCCCTAAGACACGGGCGTGTGCCATTGGCGTGTCAGTACTATTCAAATGGCGGCCGACGATTTGACTTGAGATTTGACTTGGAGGCTGAAATCGCGGCGGTCACGCCCCAGGTCACGGGCATGCCGGTAGGCATGTCGGGGAGGTTGAACTGGGTGTCGTTTGCATACAAAGTCGTCGGCAGTGGTTTGTCGGGCCAGGTGGTGGAAGTCACGCCCAAGGGCACGGGCGTGATGCTGGGCGTGTCAGGTTGCTCGACGATCGTCGAGCGGGAAGTCGGCGAGCGCGAATTTCGTCGAGCGGAGAATCGTCGAGCGTAACATTTCGTCGAGCTTGATGGAGTGGTCACGCCCCAGATCACGGGCGTGACGGGTGTTTGACGATCGTCAAGCGGAAAGTCATCGAGCGGAACATCGTCGATCAGAAAATTGTCGAGCGCGAGTATTCGTCGAGCTAAATGGAGTGGTCACGCCCCAGGTCATGGGCGTAACGGGCGTTCGACAATCGTTTAACAGAAATCGGCGAGCGCGCAAATCATCGAGCGCTGGACACGGGTCATGTCACGGGCGTGTGACCGGGTGTGTCAAGCTATTTCTTCAAAATTTGTTCATTTTGTTGGATTTTGCCGTGTCACGCCCTGGATATGGGCGTGACAGTAAGTACACGGGGATGTACTTACTATTTTTGGCATTTTTTGTACTCTTTTTCTGAAAAATAAAATAAGTAAATTAACAAAATATTTACAATAAAAGGAGCATTTTATTGAACAAAAACAACAAAAAATAAAGGAAAAACACATAACCGACTAAATTTATGTACATAAAAATACGAATATTTACAACTCATCAGCGCTCTACGGGGAGAAGTGTCAAACTTGCACCTTGGTGAAGGCGGAATGCCAAAAGTCGGGAGGATTCTTGAAATCCTTGCCTATTCCAGAGTGGAAGTTCGACGACATTACTATGGACTTTGTGCACGGGTTGCCAAGGTCGCAAAAGGGGAACGACGCCATTTGGGTGGTCATAGATCGTCTAACGAAGGTGTCACATTTCATTCCGCATAGGAAGGATGATCCGGTTGAGAAATTGGCAAAGTTGTATGTAGATAATATTGTGCGGCTTCATGGTGTACCCCGCAACATCGTGAGTGACCGAGATGGGCGGTTCACGTCCAATGATTGGAGGCTGGTGCAGCAAATGTTGGGAACAAAGCTGAGTTTTAGCACAGCCTTTCATCCGCAAACGGATGGGAAGACCGAGAGGGTCAATAGGACAATGGAAGACATGCATCGCATGTGCGTCCTGGATTTTGGAAAGCAGTGGGAGGACCACTTGTACTTGGTGTAGTTCGCGTACAAATATAGCTACCAGGAAAGCATACAAATGGCTCCCTTCGAGGCCCTTTATGGTAGAAGATGTCGCACGTCATTGTCTTGGTTGGAAACGGGCGAGTCAATGTTGTACAAGCGACTAGAGGTGGAGGATGCTACTTCTTTGGTGAGAACCATTCGGGAGAGGTTGCTAATCGCTCAGGACCGTCAGGCTAAGTACTATAATGCCAAGCACAGGAACGTGGAGTTCGCTGTTGGCGAATGGGTGTACTTGAAGATCAAGCCATTCAAGGGTGTCTCGCGGGTGCGGAGCTTGAAGAAGCTAAGCCCGAGGTACCTTGGACCGTTTGAGGTTTTGGAGCGGATTGGTGAAGCAGCGTACCAGTTGAAGCTGTCAGTGGAGCTTAGTGGTCTACATGATATATTCCATATATCGGTGCTACGGAAGGCAGTGCAAGAGCCTACCCAAGTGATCGCGGTCGATCAAGTGCCGATCGATAATGGGTTGACGACGAAGGTCAAGCCCATACGTATTGAGGACTCGGAAGTCAAGCGGCTACGCAATAATGAGATCTGGATGGTCAAGATCCATTGGGACAATTGCGGTCGGGATGCGCTCTCTTGGGAGCGAGAGCAGACTATGCTTGAGGAGTACCCGGAATTGTTTTGCTCAGGTACCGTTTAAGTTTTATGCTTATCTTTCCTTTATGTAATTTCGTAGACGAAATTCTTTTAATAGGGGGAGAGTTGTAATGCCCCGAAACTCAAAAGAGCGACGGGAGGTGTTTTGGCCAAGTTTGGAATTTGGCAGGGGTCACACGGCCTGGGACACGGGCGTGTCATAGGCCGTGTCCTTGGCAAGTTGTGGTGTGTTTAATGCAGTCTGTTATGTTGACATAGGGCCTGCTGTGTCGATACAGGGCCCGCTGTGTCGACACAGGGCCCGCTGTGTCGACACAGGGCCCGCTGTTTCGACACAGGGCCCGCTGTGTCGACACAGGGCCCGCTGTGTCGACACAGTGCCCGCTGTGTCGACACATGGCCCGCTGTGTCGACACAGGGCCCGCTGTGTCGACACAGAGTGTGGTGTGTCGACACAGGGTGTCAACACAGAGTGTCGACATAGGGCCCGTTGTGTTGACACAGAGTGTGTTGTGTCGACACAGGGTGTCGACACAGAGTGTCGACATAGGGTGTCGACACAGAGTGTGCTGTGTCGACACAGGGTGTCGACACAGGGTGTCGACACAGAGTGTCGACACAGGGTGTCGACTTAGAGTGTGTTGTGTCTTGTGTCGACATAGAGTGTCGATACAGGGGTCTTGACTAAATGTCCTGACACATTTTGAGTTTGTCGCGGACGTGTCCTGCTCCGGTTTGTGAACCGTGCGGTGTTTCGGCCCAGTTTTTCCATGTCAGACCTAGATCATGACCGTATATTTCTTTATGTTGGGATCCGACGGCTGAAGGCTATTCCTATTGGGATATACACGAGTGTAGGGTTTCAAAACCCTTATATTCTATTCGCTGGTTCTCTGTCTAAGTTCTAGAGAGAGAGGAGAGCAACGAGGAAGAAGAAGTCTAGATCCGATTACCGGCGGAGCTTCGGAGCTCCAAATTGCGAACCTACTTCCGATCTATTGAGGCTAGGAGAGGGTGGTGCTTTTCGTCCGCTTACATTTCCATGGCGCCAAGGAAGAACGCTAGGGTAACAGTTCTCTACTTGATCATGTGAAGCTCTACTTCTTTTGCATAGGGAAGCCCGCTGACGCGAGTTTGTGGTGAGTTGAGGCGTTCCTTCGGGTAGATATGAATAGTCCCCATTGTGTACATGTAGAGTCCGTAATCGATAATGGATATAGGCATGATGTGTGAAGCCTACCCGGACAAGTTGGTCTGGATCGGTGATGTTGCATTGCATAAATGGTCGGAGAAGGCTCAGTGCGAATGTTTGTTTTCGGGTTTTCTACGGGGTAGATTGCAACCGGGAGCCTTGGGGATTAACCCTAAGGTGCACCCGAAAAACTGGGCAGATGCGTGATTCTGCCAACTTGGTGGCTTGGGAGCCAACTTGAACATAACCGGGTTATGTGAAGTGTGTAACGGAAACGGGACTCGGGAGAAGTTTGACCCGTGCATATGGCTTAAATTGTCACTGCGATGTGAGCACGGGTTAGACGGAACCGTACCTATTCTATGTCATTCGGTGTGAGTTGTTGGCATAGATGATGGTCTTCGGCGGTCTATGGCTTAAATTGATGTGACCCATGCCGGGAAGACAAAATACTCATAGTTTGGCCGTCAAAGTGGTGGTGGTGAGACCGGGGTGTCTATGGCTAAAATGGACGTAACATTGACCGGTTCACCGAGAATGTGCCCTGAGTGCACGGGGCGTGTGGCCTGGCGTGCCAACACCTGTGATGTAATGCATATATATACTGCTTGGTTATGTTAATAAAGTGCAGGGAAGGAGCATCGCTGTAACGCCCCCGATTTTTCTTTATTTTGTTTGATCTTGGATTGGCGTTACGATGACGCATTTCCGGCCCTTCGCCTTTGTAGAGCGTGGTCTTAGCTCTTTAGGTTCCTGGTGTAGCCTGGTTGTAGCATGTTGGCAAGGTTTCCCCCAGCTAGCCGGAGTCTGTTTTGGTGACTCGGTTGGGCCTCTTAGGGAAATGCTTGTGTTTTTGCTTCGGGAGGTGTTAGCCCGAGCGTGCGATTGTCGGATGTTGTTTTCGACCTCACCGTTGTTTTCGTAGCTTGGGTATTTAGCTACGGTGCGAGTTCTGGTCGAAATCCGGGATCGATCGTTTTCGCGTCGTTTCGACGATTGTTTTTGTTAGCTGTAATGTTTGATGTGCTGTGCGTGCCTGATGTGGCCGAGCTTGTAGGCTGGTGCCTTGTCTTTTTGCTAAGGAGTTAGCAGGTTTCGTTTTTTGGTGTAAGTTTGGGTGATACGGCCTGGGTCACGGGCGTGACCCAGGGCGTGTCGTGCTCGGGTAGAGCTCTTTTTCCTGTGGTCGACGATTTCTGGTCGACGAGTGTTTTTGGTAGGAACACGGCCTGTGACACGGGCGTGTCACAGGGCGTGTCCCTCTTCGGTTCGTCGAGCTGCGCTCGATGGTCGTCAGGCGGTGTTTTGGTGAGAACACGGCCGTGTCACGGGCGTGTCGTATCGGACACGGGCGTGACACGGGGCGTGTCTCTCTGTTCGACAATCGGCGCTCCACGATCGTCGGGCGTTGTTCGAGTTGGTACACGGCCTGTGACACGGGCGTGTCACCTGTTTCGTCGAGCAGAGATCGACTTTTGTCGAGTGGGTAGGTGTGTGAGTACACGCCCCGTGACACGGGCATGTCGGGCCGTGTCACGGGCGTGTCTTGGGCGTGTTCCGTACTTTTTCTCCTGAGGGCATCTTTTGTTGCCGTGAACCATTTTTCCTCCTCATTTTCATCGTTCCCGAGTCTGGAGAGCTTCCAGCAGAAGGGTTTTGAGAGGAGGCGGTGGTTGTTTTGGCCGGCGATTGCGGGAGGGTTAGAGCTCGTTTTTCTCGTGCGATAGCGGATTTGGCTTGCTCTCGTCTAGATCTTCCCTTCCATGTAAGTTCTTCTTGATTTAGGGTTTGATTCCAGGAATTGTAAATATCTGATTTCTTTTCTTTCCTCAAAGTTTCAGCTTTGGTCTTCTAGGTGGCCGATCTTGCCGCCGGAGCCAAGCTGTGGTGTGGCTGTTATTTTTTCGGAGAGGTAGAGGCAAGTGGCTCCCTTGCCCTTGCCAAATTATTTCTAACTCTTACTTTATTTTCATTTCCTGTGCAATACTTCTGTATTCCTTACCTTTTTCCTCCTTAAAAAAATTAGAGTAATAGGATGTCTTTTTCCTTCATTTCAGTCATGGGCTACTTCATTGCCTTTTTTTTAAAATTAAATCAATGTTCTCTCTTTTGTCTGAGGTTTGGTGTTCAGTGGGTAGCTAGAGTTAGGGTGAGGTTGCGGTTAGTTACAGTTTAGGTTTAGTTGCGGGAGCCCCGAGTAGTTAGGACGGAACGGAGGGTTGGGATTAAATTTCCAACTCTCTGTTTTCGCACGTTGAGAGAGTTTAGGCTGCGGTTTTAACGAGACTTACGTTTACCCTAAGTGGAAAGCGCTGACAGCGTCGAGTGAGCCGAGTTCACTCAACGCCGTCATCCAGCGTAGGATTTTGCAGCTAAGTATTTTGGCGTCAAGTGAGTGGAGCTTACTCAACGATGCGTCGAGTGGGCTCGATGTTTCTGTCTTGGGTTCGCGTGTTTCCTTAGGATTGTTAGTGTGACTTTTCCCTTTCTCTAGGGGGTGGAATTGGGTGTTCGGCTAATTTTTGCATGCCGACTCTTGGGTTGTGGCAGGTGGTGGAGTTTTGGTGGCCTCTGGAGGGGTGGATTTTGATGTGGAGAGCTGTGGACACCGCCTTTTTTGCCCCGGTTTGGGTTGGTGTGTGTGGGACCCTAAAGCTGCCACTGTTGACCCCTTAGCCCTTTTTGGATCTGATTTTGGTTATGTATTCAGATCCATGTTTTGACCACTGCCACTTACCCACGTGTTAGGACTGTTACTCCCTTCCCTGTTTTTGTTTACTCCTTCTTTTGGCATATATGTGCATGTCTTGTTGCTGTTGCAGACTCTTTTGTAGGGCATATTGCTTTTATTGCTCGCACTTGGTGTGCTTTGCTGTGCTTTAGACAGCGTTCTTTTCTTACTGTCATGCCCATTTCTTTTGCTTATAGCAGTTTGTTGCCGGGTTCGTAAACCCTTCTTTTTGCTCAAAATTCTAATGCTTCATTTACTTTTTGATTATTTCCTTGCTGAGGTGTTCTTTTCTTGAATGCCTCAGGTCCAGGTTGTAGCCGGTTCAGCGGCTAGTTCTTTTGGAGGGGCTGGTTTGTGGTCTCTTGGGTAGCTGAGATAGCGGATCCCCGATTTTGTAAGGTAGTTCTTTACCTTTCTGTATAGACATACATACTCACCAGTGGGTTCGTATCAGGTTGTTGGCGCCCACTGGTGACTTCTTGCGATGCTGGGTATGAACTTAAACTGCTGTTTTTGCCTATTTGTGGTTGGTTACTTGCTTCTGGGAAGGATTTATGCTAGATTGCATGTTAGATATTTTAAACCCTAAAAGCATTAATATATGTACCTCATGCATAACATATTTATAAAACAAAGACACTATTTTTCCTTAGCGTAAAACACTATCTATCATACATACTATATTCACCTTAGAGTCGTGCATACCATGAGTCGTCCATCGGGGACACTTATGCTCATTTAGGGTGCCAACTTAATTGAACCAAAATATTTTCTACTGTGTATAAATATAATTTTAATTGTGGACTAGCTGATCCACCGTGCCGAGGGATACGTCCATTCAACATAGCTGATTTTCTTTCATATTTAATCAACGATTTTCCTTAAAATCTAAGGTCTGGAGTTTTGCCTGAGCGTGTGCAGTTATCCCCTGCACGACATGGCATCACGACACGTGTTTTCTCTTGCTCTGATACGATTTTATCGTTGAGAAAATGCGGGTTGTGACAGTTGGTATCAGAGGGAGGTTGCTTGACAAATGGTTGGGCAACTTTTCCCTTGTTTGCATTAGTGGTTAGCGTCATACCATACACACACCGATATGTCATCAGCACGTCTTGGATAAAGCACGAACACTACACTCATGAGCATAAAGAAGTATACGGGGCATATTATGTAGTATGTGATGCATAATATGTGTTTGTATATGGATCCACCATAGGAGGTAACATGCGAGGGTTATGTAGTATGGGATGCATAACCTCACCACATGAATGCGGATAGCACGTTTTCTTTTTTTCGTTGCATGGAAATGTTATGTAGTATGGGATGCATAACATTTTCATGTGTACGCCGCCCATAGCATGTATTAAGGCCTTTCTAGAATGCATAGCACATCATGCATAGCATAACATTTCATAAGCACAACGTGCCAAGCTAAAGATTTGCAAGATGACATATGTATACACATGGTTTTGAGTCAAAAAAGAATACAAATACATGCATTCATGGTTTAGGCACATGAGTTAGTATGATGGTGGTGAACCATCTTAGGTTAAGCATAACATCATCATGGTAAAAACAACTCCCAGAGCAAGTTTTGCAGTTGAAGTTCATATTTAAGTGTGTTTGTCTGTACCGGGTAGTTTTGTTCTAGCTCTTGCGCTAGGTTTTGTCTGAAGCTTGTGCGATTATAGGATGGCGAGACGTCCTGCAATGAGATCGACCCCCCAATCCGAGGGTGAGACGTCAGTAGCGCAGAGCGAGGTGTTGGTAGAAAACCTGCGGCAGAGTAATGAGGCCTTATCAAGACAGGTGGTGGCTATGCAGGCTCAGATTCAGTCCCTTGTAGCAGTGGTGGCGGGACAGACTCCGAGGGTTCCGGACCCCGCCGAGGGGGTAGCTGTTCCTGCCCCTCCTGCTCCTCCCGTACCTTTGGTTGTGGTGCCCCCGGAGATGGCGTTTATATCCCAGTTTCAGCGGCTGAGGCCCCCTACTTATGAGGGGCAAGCAGATTTCATGATTTTGGATGACTGGCTGATTACCATAGAGGAGATATTCTCTTACTTAGGGATTACGGACGATCAGAGAATGATGCTTGCTGCCTACCAGCTCAAGGGTGTAGCAAAGAATTGGTGGCTGAGGGAGAAAGAGAGCTTGGTGGCAGGATGCTCTTGGGAGTCATTTAAGGTGATGTTGTTGAGTAAGTTTCTGCCTTCAGTCGAGAGGGACCGGCTGATGAATGACTTTCTCCATTTGAAGCAAAGGAAACTCACGGTTAGTGAGTATGAGATTGAGTTTAGTAAGTTGAGTCGGTTTGCTCCTAGTCTGGTGAGTGTTGAAGCAGACCGAGTTAAGCGATTTCTGGGTGGACTTAGAAGCGACATTCAGCAGTTAGCGAATGCCTACGGAGCAGTCAGTTATGGCAGCGTGGTCGAAGCTGCCTTGAGAGTTGAGGCCTCAGGAACCTGATGCTGTCTCGAGAAAGAAGAACAAAGAGGTTTGTAGTTTCTGTGGCCGGCCAGGCCACCCATTTGAGAAGTGTTTAAAAAGGTGGGGAGCGCAGAAGAAGGAACAGGTGCATGCAATTCAGGGTGCTCCCCGAGGAGACTCGGTCTGTGCCTTGTGTGGAAGGAAGGGGCATGATGCTGCCCGTTGCTGGTTAAGAGATAAGGTCTATTTTCAGTGCGGCCAGAAGGGTCATCTCAAGACAAAGTACCCACAGTCCCAGCCTATTATGTAGCCAGTTCCCCTACAGGCTTTGCCACCTCCTCAGCAATTGGATAGAGGAAAGGGGAAGCTGAATGTGCTTTCGACAGACGAAGCGCAGACTTCGACCCAGGTTATCTCAGGTTCGACTCCTCCCCAGTCGTTTCGTTATGTTCCCTTTTTGGTTGTAGTTTTCGTTTTAGCGTTTGTGGCCTTAGATGCGTGCTCTATTTGTAGGACGATTTAAGGTAAAGAACCACTGGGCGCGCGTTCTCTTCGATTCAGGCGCTACCCACTCGTTTGTGGCTAGAGCCTTCGTGGAGCGGTTCAGTTTGGGCCTAGATCGTGTTGGTGGTGCCTTTTGCGTTAAGTTCCCCTTCGGTGACTCTGTGGTTACGGACCTGGGTGTCCTTGATTGTCCGATTTTGTTGGGGGATTTTCTAGCCAAGGCAGATCTGAAGGTGATTGACCTGGAGGACTTCGATGTTATCTTGGGCATGGACTGGTTGTCAAGGTACGATGCTGTCATCCAGTACAAGGGTAAGCGCCTGGACTTCGTCAAAGACAGCTGTCAGCCAGGGAGCGTTTATGGGTATTCTCTCCAGGAGTCTCCAGTCATTTCTGTGGTGCGTGCTCGGAAGTTGCTTGATTTTGGCTGTTTTGCCTGTGTGGTCTCTCTGGTAGGGACAATTGTTAGAGTGCCGCATTTGGAAGAGATTCCTGTGGTGTGTGACTTCTCTGATGTGTTTCCTGATGATCTTCCCGGTCTTCCACCCGACCGAGATGTCGAGTTTGTTATAGATTTGGTGCCATGCATGCGTCCTATTGCAAAGGCGCTGTACCGGATGGCCCCGCGAGAGCTGGAAGAGTTGCGAATTCAGCTGGATGAGATGTTGGCAAAAGGTTTCATAAGGCCGAGTTCTTCACCTTGGGGTGCACCAGTGCTGTTCGTTAAAAAGAAAGATGGGTCGATGAGGCTATGCATCGACTATAGAGAGCTGAACAAGGTTACTATTAAGAACAGCTACCCTTTGCCTCGGATTGACGATCTGTTTGACCAAGTACGTGGTAGTGCCGTGTTTTCCAAGATAGATCTTCGTTCGGGCTATCACCAGTTGAGGATTCGGGAGTCAGATGTTCCGCGGAAGGCGTTCCACTCTCGTCATGGGCATTTCGAGTTTTTGGTTATGTCATTTGGTTTGACTAATGCGCCCTCGACTTTTATGGATCTGATGAACAGAGTTTTCAAGGATTTCCTAGATAAGTTTGTGATTGTCTTTATAGATGATGTTTTGGTGTATTCTAAAGATGCGGACGGGCATGATCGGCATTTGCGACTGGTCTTGGCGACTCTGAGAGACCACAAGCTATACGCCAAGCTGAGCAAATATGAATTTTGGTTGCCTCAAGTTTCTTTTCTCGGCCACGTGGTTAATAAGGAGGGAATATCGGTGGACCCAGAAAAGATCGCTGCTGTGATGGAATGGGAGAGGCCTGTTACTCCCAAAGAGATCAGAAGCTTCTTGGGCTTGGCTGGATATTATAGAAGATTTGTAGAGGGATTCTCTACCTTGTCTACGCCGCTGACCAGGTTGACGCAGAAGAATGCAGCCTTCATATGGGATGGCAAGTGTGAGGAGGCTTTTGAGGAATTAAAAAGAAGGTTATGTTCAGCTCCAATTTTGTCTCTGCCTATTGAAGATAGTGAGTATGATATATATGTGGATGCGTCGCATGTCGGACTGGGCTGCGTATTGATGCAGGGCGGGAAGGTGATTGCATACGGGTCGAGGCAGCTAAAGACTCATGAGTGAAATTACCCTACGCATGACCTGGAGTTTGCAGCTGTGATCTATGCGTTGAAATTGTGGAGGCATTTGCTATATGGCGCGCAGTGCAAGATTTTCACGGATCATAAGAGTTTAAAGTATGTCTTTACCCAGAAAGAGTTGAATCTGCGCCAGCGGCGATGGTTGGAGTATGTGGTCGACTATGATGTTGAAATCCAATACCATCCGGGCAAAGCGAATGTGGTGGCCGATGCCCTGAGTCGGAAGTCAGGGAAGATTTTCAATCTCTCTGCCGAGCGTCTAGTGGAAGAGTTCCTTTTGATGGACATTTCTGTGGGAAGCTGCGATTCGCAGAGTAGCTTGGCAGTGGCAGAACCTTCGTGGATTGCGCTTACGAGACTGCATCAGAAGGATGATCCCGATCTTCTGCATTTGTATCTTCGAGCTGAAAAAGGTGAATTACCAGATTTCTCTATAGATGATGCGGGTACCTTGAAGTATCGTGGCAGGTTTTGCATTCCCGCAGTTGGAGATATTCGGGATATGTTATGCAGAGAAGCCCACGGATCTAGTGTTGCTTACCATCCAGGGTCTACCAAGATGTATCATGATGTAAAGTAGATTGCCTGGTGGTGTGGGATGAAGAGGGACATAGCCAAATTTGTTTCAGAGTGTTTCACTTGCAGACGTGTGAAAGCCGACCATGGGAGGCCTGGTGGCAAGCTGACTCCCTTAGAGATTCCGATGTGGAAGTGGGAGAGTATCTCGATGGATTTCATTACAGGCTTACCGAGATCTCCTAAGGGGCATGATTCAGTTTGGGTGATCGTAGACAGATTGACGAAGTGTGCTCACTTCGTACCATTTAAGATCGATTATCCGATGAGGAAGATAGCCGAGCTGTATTTGGATGAGGTTATCAGGTTGCATGGTGTACCCGTGAGTATCATATTAGATCGAGACTCCAGGTTTATGTCTCGTTTTTGGAAGAGCCTTCAAGAGGGGTTGGGTACAGATTTGAGATATTCCACGGCTTATCATCCGCAGACCAATGGTCAGACGGAGCGAGTAAATCAGATTGTGGAAGATATGATCCGATACTATATTCTGGAGCACGGAGGAGCGTGGGATGAGCGCTTGCGGCTTATGGAATTTGCATATAACGACAGTTATCAAGAAAGATTGCAAATGGCTCCTTTTGAAGCTTTGTATGGGAGGCGCTGTAGGACTCCCTTGTTTTGGGCTGAGGTTGGCGAGAGAGCTTTGTTGGGTCCAGAAGCACTCGAGGAGATGGAAACCGCTGTGAAGCTTATACGGGAAAAGCTTCGGATAGCCCAGTAGAGATATGAGAAAAATGCCAATCGGCGTAGATCAGACTTGGAATTTGTGGTGGGGGACTCAGTGTTCTTAAAGGTCTCCCCGTTGATCGGAGTCAAGCGGTTTGGCAAGAACAGGAAGTTGGACCCGAGGTACGTGGGGCCGTTTCCGATTGTTGAGCGGATTGGGATATCAGCTTATAGGCTGGCATTGCCCGCAAATTTCCCTGGCGTGCAAGATGTCTTCCACATCAGTCAGCTGCGGAAATGTGTAATGGATGGCAGGCAGGTTTTGGATTCTGTGCCTCAGTTGGAACCGAATCTTTCTTATGTGGAGGTTCCTGTCCGCATTTTGGATTCTCAAGTTCGTGCGTTGCGGAATAAGACTATTCCAATGGTTAAAGTTTTATGGAGGAATCAGGATGTAGAAAGCGCGACTTGGGAATTGGAGTCGGCTATGAGGGAGGCTCACCCTCATCTGTTTCCCTGATCTTGTGCCTGGTATGTTCCGTTTTATTTATTTATATGCAGCACTTTTTCCTGTCTCTTTCTCTCTCCTTCTTTATAGGAGGGTTGTGAGTAAAGTTTCGAGGCGAAACTTTCTTTTAGGGGGAGTAGCTGTAACGCCCCCGATTTTTCTTTGTTTTGTTTGATCTTGGATTGGCGTTACAATGACGCATTTCCGGCCCTTCGCCGTTGTAGAGCGTGGTCTTAGCTCTTTAGGTTCCTGGTGTAGCCTGGTTGTAGCCTGTTGGCAAGTTTTCCCCCAGCTAGCCGGAGTCTGTTTTGGTGACTCGGTTGGGCCTCTTAGGGAAATGCTTGTGTTTTTGCTTCGGTAGGTGTTAGCCCGAGCGTGCGATCGTCGGATGTTGTTTTCGACCTCACCGTTGTTTTCGTAGCTTGGGTATTTAGCTACGGTGCGAGTTCTGGTCGGAGTCCGGGATCGATCGTTTTCGCGTCATTTCGACGATTGTTTTTGTTAGCTGTAATGTTTGATGTGATGTGCGTGCCTGATGTGGCCGAGCTTGTAGGCTGGTGCCTTGTCTTTTTGCTAAGGAGTTAGCAGGTTTCTTTTTTTGGTGTAAGTTTGGGTGACACGTCCTGGGTCACGGGCGTGACCCAGGGCGTGTCGTGCTCGGGTAGAGCTCTTTTTCCTATGGTTGACGATTTTTGGTCGACGAGTGTTTTTGGTAGGAACACGGCCTGTGACACGGGCGTGTCACAGGGCGTGTCCCCATTCGGTTCGTCGAGCTACGCTCGATGGTCGTCATGCGGTGTTTTGGTGAGAACACGGCCATGTCACGGGCGTGTCATATCGGACACGGGCGTGACACGGGGCGTGTCTCTCTGTTCGACGATCGGCGCTCCACGATCGTCGGGCGGTGTTCGAGTAGGTACACGGTCTGTGACACGGGCGTGTCACAGGGCGTGTCACCTGTTTCGTCGAGCGGAGATCGACTTTCGTCGAGTGGGTAGGTGTGTGAGTATACGCCCCATGACACGGGCGTGTCGGGCCGTGTCACGGGCGTGTCTTGGGCGTGTTCCGTACTTTTTCTCCTGAGGGCATCTTTTGTTGCCGTGAACCGTTTTTCCTCCTCATTTTCATCGTTCCCGAGTATGGAGAGCTTCCAGCGGAAGGGTTTTGAGAGGAGGCGGTGGTTGTTTTGGCCGGCGATTGCGTGAGGGTTAGAGCTTGTTTTTCTCGTGCGATAGCGGATTTGGCTTGCTCTCGTCTAGATCTTCCCTTCCATGTAAGTTCTTCTTGATTTAGGGTTTGATTCCAGGAATTGTAAATATCTGATTTCTTTTCTTTCCTCAAAGTTTCAGCTTTGGTCTTCTAGGTGACCGATCTTGCCGCCGGAGCCAAGCCGTGGTGTGGCTGTTGTTTTTTCGGAGAGGTAGAGGCAAGTGGCTCCCTTGCCCTTGCCAAATTATTTCTAACTCTTACTCTATTTTCATTTCCTGTGCAATACTTCTGTATTCCTTTCCTTTTTCGTCCTTAAAAAATTAGAGTAATAGGATGTCTTTTTCCTTCATTTCAGTCATGGGCTGCTTCATTGCCTTTTTTAAAAAATTAAATCAATGTTCTCTCTTTTGTCTGAGGTTTGGTGTCCAGTGGGTAGCTAGAGTTAGGGTGAGGTTGCGGTTAGTTACAGTTTAGGTTTAGTTGCGGTAGGCCCGAGTAGTTAGGACGGAACGGAGGGTTGGGATTAAATTTCCAACTCTCTGTTTTCGCGCGTTGAGAGAGTTTAGGCTGCGGTTTTAACAAGACTTACGTTTACCCTAAGTGGAAAGCGCTGACAGCGTCGAGTGAGCCGAGTTCACTCAATGCCGTCATCCAGCGTAGGATTTTGCGGCTAAGTATTTTGGCGTCAAGTGAGTGGAGCTTACTCAACGCCGCGTCGAGTGGGCTCGACGTTTCTGTCTTGGGTTCGCGTGTTTCCTTAGGATTGTTAGTGTGACTTTTCCCTTTCTCTAGGGGGTGGAATTGGGTGTTCGGCTAATTTTTGCATGCCGACTCTTGGGTTGTGGCAGGTGGTGGAGTTTTGGTGGCCTCTGGAGGGGTGGATTTTGATGTGGAGAGCTGTGGCCACCGCCTTTTTTGCCCTGGTTTGGGTTGGTGTGTGTGGGACTCTAAAGCTGCCACTGTTGACCCCTTAGCCATTTTTGGATCTGATTTTGATTATGTATTCAGATCCATGTTTTGACCACTGCCACTTACCCACGTGTTAGGACTGTTAGTCCCTTCCCTGTTTTTGTTTACTCCTTCTTTTGGCATATATGTGCATGTCTTGTTGCTGTTGCAGACTCTTTTGTAGGGCATATTGCTTTTATTGCTCGCACTTGGTGTGCTTTTCTGTGCTTTAGACAACGTTCTTTTCTTACTGTCATGCCCCTTTCTTTTGCTTATAGCAGTTTGTTGCCGGGTTGGTAAACCCTTCTTTTTGCTCACAATTCTAATGCTTCATTTACTTTTTGATTATTTCCTTGCTGAGGTGTTCTTTTCTTGAATGCCTCAGGTCCAGGTTGTAGCCGGTTCAGCGGCTAGTTCTTTTGGAGGGGAGGTTTGTGGCCTCTTGGGTAGCTGAGATAGCGGATCCCCGATTTTGTGAGGTAGTTTTTTACCTTTCTGTATAGACATACATACTCACCAGTGGGTTCGTGTCAGGTTGTTGGCGCCCACTGGTGGCTTCTTGCGATGCTGGGTATGAACTTAAACTGCTGTTTTTGCCTATTTGTGGTTGGTTACTTGCTTCTAGGAAGGATTTATGCTAGGTTGCATGTTAGATATTTTAAACCCTAAAAGCATTACTATATGTACCTCATGCATAACATATTTATAAAACAAAGACACTATTTTTCCTTATCGTAAAACACTATCTTTCATACATACTATATTCATCTTAGAGTCGTGCAAACATGAGTCGTCCCTCGGGGACACTTATGCTCATTTAGGGTGTCAACTTAATTGAACCAAAGTATTTTCTGCTGCTTATAAATATAATTTTAATTGTGGACTAGCTGATCCACCGTGCCGAGGGATACGACCATTCAACATAGCTGATTTTCTTTCATATTTAATCAACGATTTTCCTTAAAATCTAAGGTCTGGAGTTTTGCCTGAGCGTGTGCAGTTATCCCCTGCACCACGTGGCATCACGGCACGTGTTTTCTCTTGCTCTGATACGATTTTATCGTTGAGAAAATGCGGGTTGTGACAATCGCCGCCCCGATTTGGGGGCGGGATCGTTATAATTTGGTCAGCATTGCTGACCATTGCTTTGGTTTGCCACCGCTGTGGTGGATTGTGCTTGCAAGTGTTGCGGAGCCGTGCGGTAAATAGCGGGCTAAAGCCCAAGTTGCTGAGCCGGCCCTTGAAGGCCTAATTTTTGAGTGTTTTCTTTTATTCATGTATGGCCGGCCTGCGTGCCGAGGTTTGAAAAACATGTAATTTGAGGAAAACAATTGTAAGGCCATAAGGCCAGTACTTGTGTATTTGTACTTCTTTCCTTTTGGCTTATTAGTGGACATTCATTTTAGTGTTGGGTTCTTTATTAATGCAACAATTTTAATTGCTTCCGCTAGAATTCTCTGTGTAGGATGTTGTTATTGGTTGGATGGTTTCCATTGAGTAACCACCTGTTCTGTCCGTGGTATATGGCATCGGGCCCCGACCGGACCTACTGTTATATGTTATGTGATGGATAGGGGGTGTTACACCTACAACTCAGAGAAATATCTCCTACAAGAATAAAATGAATAACAAATACAAATAGTGATTGTTCTCAGATCTGAAATGAATCTGCCTATTCTTCTTCCATGGAACTTTGCGGCTTTATCAGAATTAGTTGAAGAAGAATTAGCAATTTCTGGATCTGAAAACTTCTGTACTCACATGATCAAGTAAAGGATTTGTCGTTGACAGTGATCTCGATCTGTGAATCAATCTTCTCTGAATCTGTCTGGATCGAAAGCCCTTGCCGATGAAGAAGAAGATCTGCGGCTCTCGATTTGGAAATAAAGAACGGATTCAGAAACTTGGAATTTCTTCTAGTGGCGGCGACTGAAATTCTTCTTAAAATTTCTTTGAACTTCTTAAGGTTGGTCGAAATTGACAAGACTTTATATAGGATTACCCTAACGGTCATAATCGTCATTAATGGCATCCAAGTGGACCAATCACGCATTAATTATGTTTGAAAAAATCGTTTGTCTGGACTTAGACATTTTCAGAAAAATAGACCAGGGTGTTCTCGAGAAGAAAGCTTTTACTCGAGAACCAATGAGTTCTGTTACTCGAGAACAATAATACAGTTCTTGAGAGAATGACTTAAAGAAATATGATGAAAGGAAGAAAACATCTTACTCGGGAAAGAAGAAAATTACTTAAGAAAATTGTTAATTGTTCTCGAGAAGAAACTATATTACACTCGAGAACAAAAGACTGTCTCGAGAAATATATTTAGAAAAATATGTGGAGGTGGAATTCTGCAGTCTCGAGAATGTCAGAAAGTACTCGAGAAAAATAACATTTTGTTCTCAAGAAGAAACATTCTGGTTCTCGAGAACATGTGATCATCTCGAGAACAAATAGCTAGCTCTCGAGAAAAATGCTATGGTTCTCGAGAAATGATTTCTGCACCTCGAGAACAAACTTTAGTCTTCTCGAGAATAACTTCATTCTTCTCGAGAAAAAGACTTAGAAAAATTTATATCTAAAAAACAAACATCTCGAGAAGAAATGTCATATATTACTCAAGAACAAAAGCTAATATCGAGAACAGCAAGAGGCTTTCTCGAGAATGAAAGATATGGTATACCTTAGATACCAATGAAATAAGGGATAGATTTGATTTACTCTAGAGGGGGTGAATAGAGTAATTAAAACTTTTGGTTGTTTTAAATACTATCAGAGTAAAGTGAGTGATACCAATAGTAGTAATAGAAAAAGGAATGCAGTCTAAGCTAATCTAACACAGCACATCAAGCTATCACAGCAAAGCAGGAACATAATGAAAATAGGCAACTAGATAACATAAGTATTTTATAGTGGTTCCCCAAACTGGGTACATCCACTCTTCTACCACCCTAGTAGGAATCCACTATCAGGTTTTTGATCAGGTGACTGCCACCACAAGATCTATTTTTAGGGAGATCTCACGACCCTTTGAGCTTTTGATCAGGTGCCCAAAAACCAGGAATAAACTTTTGAAGAGAGTTAATAAACTCTCTGTATAGGAGGTGAGAGAGAGTTGATGGTGTCTTCTCTTTCTCTAATCAATAGAGAAGACTAGTGGATTGCTGTGTCAAAGCTCCTTCTGAAATCACTTGGAGCCTTGCTCAGGGTCTAGGTTTTCAGCCTATTCTTGAAATGATCCAGGAACTTCTGACTGATTGAAAGTTGTTGCCCTTGAATGTTCTTGGAGTAGAAGTTGAAGAAGACTCTTGATATTTGTTTGTTGTTCTTCTTCAGTCTTCTATAAGAGCAAGGTAAAACGGGTTATTTTATGCACAGAGATTTTCTTGCTTGCTTGTTTGATGTCGAGTCTCTGTTCTCAGTATCTCTCTGTTGTACTGTCTGAAAAGAGAAAATCTCTTTTATATTTTCTGTCAAAAATTCTCCTTTAAATTTGAATTCCAAGCATTGATTGCTGATTGTCTGGAGAATGAAAAACGGCTGGAGAATATATTCTTTAATGAGTTTCCCCAAATGTCTCAATAAATTAAGCAAGTAATTAACTCTAATGAAAACCATAATTAATGTTGTCAATAATGGCTATATTCAATAGAATATGAGTATTAATTAATCAGGAAATCACTGCTAAATAATATATAGAATAAGGATAGAAATGAGGGGAAAACTCCTAAGTCTGGCACTGGGCAGAAATCGTCGAGCTCTGAACAGATTTTGTCGACCAGAGATCCAAGTTCGTCAAGCTGAGAAATCCTGTTCGTCGACCTGTGCTCAGTGAACTGCATTCTACAAATAACTAGACAATTCTACGCTCTAAGTTCGTCGAGATGAGAATCTGTCTTCGTCGAGCTGAGTTCAGAGAACATAAAATGGAAAAAATTTGTTGAAGCTGAACTCTAGAATTCGTCGATCTAAGCTCGAATATCATCGAGCTCAATTCAGAGAATTAACTCTGAGTTCGTCGATTTGCGATCGACGATCGTCGAGCTGAGTTCGAAGAATTTCGAACTGATAATTTTGAACCTAATTTCTTCTAAGTCTTAAGTCTACTGAGGTATTCTACTGGCTGGTACATGAAGGTTGAGCCTAATGACTAGCCTAAACTCTAGGACTCATACACTTGACCCTGGCTATACAAAGTGGATCAGATTTATCCTAATTAGTGAACCTAGCCCAAATCCAAACTAGGGATCCAACAATTTCCCCCTATTTGGGTGAGGTCACTAATAAAAACAATCTAGTAGATATGTATACAATAAGAGCTTTATGACAGATTAATCAAATAGAGTTCAGAAATATAAAAATCAAACAAAACAGTCATTAGTTCTTCTTTGGCTTTTCCTTCTCAGCTTTGTTAGAACTTTCAGAGGGCTGTCTGAATTTGATTTCTCTGTTGGGATTGGCAGCTTCTCTTTTTGACATAGTCATGTCTACTACCCCAATGATATTGAGAGAAGTTGCTCTTGGTACTACAGCCTCTGGATGCAAATTCATATAAGCATCTACATTGAAAAACCTGTTAGCTTTGTCATACCTTTTTAGTTCTTCTCTTCTGTAGGAAGACATGGTAGTATACTGTGAGGGATCTTTGCCTTCCTTTTTAGCTTTGTTGATGAGAGAGAGAGACCAACTAATTCTTGAAATCTGGCCATTTTAGCAGTTGTTTCTTATTTAAGAGCCACAAAAGGGATTGGAGGAGATTCTGGCTTTTTGAACTATTATCTCTTTCAGCTTGAATAATTTCAGATACTGTCTATTGCTTGTCTTGCTTCTGAGGTTGTTGTTGCTGTCTGCTGCTGCTTGAATGTCTCTGCTGACTGCTTGCTTGAAAATGAGATCTTGAAGATTTATCTTGTTGTCTTTGGTAAGTCTGAGTGAAGGAGGTAGATCTTTGAGAAATATTCCCTGAAGCACCAACAGCTGGAGGAGGAGGAGGACCTCTCTAATTCCTTTGAGAAGGAGGAGGAGAAGAGTACCTTCTGCTCTTTTTCTTAGCTTTCTGCTCATTTTTGGATAGCCACATCCATTAAGGCATTTCTAGGTAAGGAGTAATCTTCTACAACATATAGTAAGGAGTGTTTGCATTAGGATTGGGCTTTGGAATAGCCTTAGCAGGAGCTTTTCTTTTCTTAGCAACTTTTTTTTTGCTTTTGAATCATCAGACTCATCAGAGTCTTCATCATCATTGTCATCATCAGAAGATCCATGAGGATTGTCATAAAGATCATCAATTCCCTTCAGAATATCTTTGGAAATCTGTTTCTCAGCCTGAGGCTGTACCGGAAGTTCTATTTCATCCATCTTATGAGTAGGAGGGGAGATAGCCTTGGGAGGGGAAATAGCCTTGGGGGATGATACTGTTGGAGGCTCTGCTACTGCAAAACTTTCCTTAAGTTGCTTAGCAACTGCATGGCTTTTTAGGGAAGGATAAGCTATAATAGCTTTGGATTGCTGTGAGCAAACTTCTGGAAGATAATTTAGATAAGATGTATCAAAAGAATTTAACAAATGAAATAAATAAACTATGAGATTGATAATACAATCACCAATAGTTATAATCTCTACAGTTTCTACTGTTGTAGTTTCTACTGCTGCATCTGTCTTAAAATCAACATCTGTCTCAACTTCTATAGTCATATATACATTTGCATCTACATCTGTCTGCAAAACTGCTATATCCACTGCTGCTGGAGGAGAGGAAACTGGAGCTTCTTCATTGGATATCTCCCCCTGCCTGGTTTCAGAGGGTCCTAAAGTCAGGCCCCCAAAAGAAGGGACAGTGGAGGCAGCAGAAAGGATGGCAGATAGGGCTGCAATAGAGTCAGCAAGTGGTTTAATGGCCTCTGCTATAAAGTTTGAGATAAGGGGAGTGAGGAGTTCTAGAAGAGAGGGAAGTGAAGGGGAATCCATTTCCATAAACTCAGAGGGTGTCTGAGTTGATACATGAAGGATGAATGATGAAGGGAAAGTGGTGATGTCTGGCATTGGCTCATCATGAGGAGATGTAGAATTTATGGGAGATGAGAGTAGATTAAAAGATAGAATAGATGAGAGGTTATGGAGGGAAATGTCATCCATATGAGGAGGAAGGGGGGGATAGAGGTGGTGTAGCATGTTCTGGAGATGGAACTGGTGTTGGTAGATGTTGAATTTGTGTGGGTTGATGCTCAGGAGATGGAATTGGTGGAGTTGGTTAATGTGCAGGGGATTGAATTGGTGTGGGAGTATGAGTTGGAGAAGAGTATGGTTGTTGAGATGGAGGTATAGGTATCTGGGAGGATGGAATGTTGGTGGAGGGGACAACTTCTGGGGGTGGGGGATCAGCTATTGCAGCTCTTTTACCCTCAGAACCTCTGGAAGAGGTTGAAGCCTTAGATTGCTTGGAGATAGTCCTCTCCCACCTTCCAAACAAGGCATAAGTAAGCCTTTTGGAAGCATTGATGAATATGGTCTGGGAGACCAGGGATTCAACAGCTTTTTCCTGTAGTAAAATGCCCAGAACTCTTCCAAAACAAACTACTTTCTTATTATTCTTCTTCTTTATCAAATCAAAGAGTAGTTTTCCCCAATTAACTGATTTCTTCTCAACCAGAGCACTCATCACTAGAAACTGTTGTCTGGTGATATAGTCGCGGGCTGTGTGTTTGCCCAACAGAACTTTCCTGATAACATCAGCAAGGAATTTGTATTCCGACAACAAATTCTTCTTTAGTAATTTATTAGGGTTTTATCCAGCATGACCCATTTTAATCAGCATGTTATCATATTCAATACTATCCATTTTTATATCTTCATCACCATTCATCAAACCGAAAATTTCAGTTAACACGGTGGGGGTTAGAGAAATCCGGTTACCAGATATAGTCTCGGTCATTGTCTCTGCATCTGGAGTTGAGGAGGTAAGTACCCATTCTCTTAACTTTGTTGCTGCTATCTTGATTCTGTTTGTCATGAAGTTTTTTTATTGTTGGTCCTCAAACAGTTTCAGTATATCTAGAAAAACTTGATCGGAATGTTGGAATGATTCAAAATCGATGTCGAAACCCATGTCAAACTTCATCACTGTCAAAGAGCTCGCCGGAATCGCCACTATTCGCCTGCAAAAGAAAACAGAAAGATCAAGTGCAAGGGGAACAGAAAGTGAAGGATGGAGCTCGAAGAAAACCTAAATATATGGCTTTCAGAATATGAAGCGGCAGACTCCGTCCTGCAAAAAAAAATCTTCGATCTGGGTTCGATGAAATATTTTATTGACAAAAAAGTTCGTCGATCTCAGTCAGAAGAGGGGAAAAGTTTTCGTCGATCTCAGGTCTGCAAAAATTTTTCTGAAGCAATATCATCGATCTCCGTTCGACGAATAGAACTTCACACATAGAGTTCGTCAATCTCGGGTCGACGAATTATCTCAAGAACGTTTCTCAGTTCGTTAATCTCTGTTCGACGAACTGTGGCAAATTCTTTGGCCACAGATAGAAAATTAAATTAATGCATCTCCATTGATCATACCTACCTGATTCATAAAGAAAAGATGTTTCTTCTCATCCAATGGTTTGGTGAAGATATCTGCCTTTTGCAAATCAGTAGAGACAAAGGTGAGATTAATTTTCTTTTTGTCTACACACTCTCTAATGAAATGATATCTTACATCTATATGCTTAGTTCTACTTTGATGCACTGGATTCTGTGCAATAGAAATTGCACTGGTATTATCACAAAGTAGAGTTGAATTATTTAAGTTGACACCATAATCTAGGAGTTGGTTTTGAATCCACAGCATCTGTGAATAACAACTGTAGGTTGCAATATACTCAGCTTCTACTATTGAAGTAGTCACAGATGTTTACTTCTTGCAAAACCATGACACTAGCATATCACCAAGGAATTGATATGTCCCTAATGTGCTCTTTCTGTCTACTCTACATCCAGCAAAGTCAGCATCAGAGTATCCAGTTAACTCAAATTCTGACTCAGTTGGATACCAGAGTCCTAAATTAGGGCAACTCTTTATATATCTCAAAATTCTTTTTAAGAAAATAAGGTGAGATTATTTAGGGTCCACCTGGAACCCAGCACAAAGACATGTAGCAAACATAATTTCTGGTCTACTTGCTGTAAGATATAATATAGACCCAACAATAACCCTATATAATTTCTAATCTACAGGTTTCCCAAGTTCATCAGAATCAATTACAACATTTGTAGTCATAGGTGTTCTTTGCTGAAGCATCCGCCATCCCAAACCTTTTTATAAGCTCCTTAGCATATTTGGATTAGGATAAGAAGATGCCATCAGGTGACTGCTTCACTTAGAGACCAAGGAAGTAGGAGAGCTCACCCATGCTACTCATTTCAAACTTGGAATGCATAAGGTTGGAGAACTTTTTGCATAGTTTGGAATCTATATAATCAAATATGATGTCATCTACATATATTTGTACTAATAATATTTTATCATGATGATGCTTAATAAATAATATCATATCTACTATGCTTCTAGAAAATTTATGCTCTAAGAAAAAGCTAGCTAAGGTTTCATACCAAGCTCTTGGAGCTTGCTTTAGACCATAGAGAGCCTTATGCAATTTGAAAACATTAGAGGGATAACTAGGAGAAATAAAACCTGATGGTTGTTCTACATAGACCTCTTCTTTGAGTTCACCATTTAGGAATGCTCTCTTAACATTCATCCGGTATACAGTGAACTTCTTGTAGGCAGTATATGCAAGGAAGATTCTGATTGCTTCCAACCTTGCAACAGGTGCAAATGTCTGGTCATAGTCTATGCTTTCCACTTGTCTGTATCCTTGAGCAACTTGTCTGGCCTTGTTCCTTATGATAAGACCTTGAGCATCAAGTTTGTTTCTGAATACCCATTTATTTCTAATGACTGGGTAGTGTTTGAGTCTTGGAACTAAATCCCAAACTCTACATCTCTCAAATTGGTTGAGCTCCTCTTGCATTGCAATAATCCAGTGTGGATCTTGCTCAACATCTTAAATGAATTGGGGCTTAGTTTGAGATATGAATCAGGCATGCATCATGTCCTGGTGGAGTTGATGCCTTGTCTGCACACCAACTGAAATGTCTCCAATTGCTTGAGATACAGGGTGATCTCTAAGTGTGACAAGATTAGTGGGAGGAGTTGGTTGAGCAACAGCTTGGAGAATTAATTCCTCTTGTGGAATTATAGCTGTTGTTAGCTCTACACTGAGTTCAGTGTCTTCATCTTCACTATCTTCAGCAATATGTGGAGAAGGATGGCTAACAGCCTCATTGGTGAGGGTCAATTCATCCAATTTCTCATATAAATTTGGTTCTTGCAAAGTCTCACTGGTAGAAGGAATCTTCTCCTAAAACCTTTCATCACATAACAGACTTATGGATATAAGGTTGTGCTTTAGTCCACTTATATAAGCAGCATTCCTGAAGGTGACTGCTCTAATTTTGACCTTTTCATATCCTTCAGTCCGGCCACAATTGGAATCACCAAAAAGTACTTTGGGTCCTAGCTTTGACTTGTAGTTGATTAGGTTATCCTTGCTTCCAGTCATATATTTTGAACAGCCACTATCCAGATACCATTGTTGCTCTGTGGTGGGATAGTCTTTCACCTACAATAAAATATATTAGCTATTCTTGACCCGGGTTACCTTAGGTCCTTCTTTCTTTACAAAATTAAAACTGGAAATATAAGAGTATTCTGGTTGACATTTATAACCTAAGGGATGATATCTTCCTGGTGGAATTATCCATTGATTAAATTGGTTAATGGAAGATCTTGATTGATTATAAGTTCTGAAAGAATTAAAGTTTCTATTAAGATGAACTGAGTTCGATGAATTTTGGTAAGTTCATCGATCTCAGTTCGACGAATGGGGATGAGTTCGTCGAACTCCACTTAGAGAATGAAAGTATTCATTCTCTGGGACCCAATATCGTCGATCTCGGGTCAACGAACCATACTGGTTTCGTCGATCGTAGTTCAACGAATAATTATAATGAATGTTTGTGTTTAGAGTTCGTCAACTTGAGTTCGACGAACTGTACACATTTCGTCGATCTGAGTTCGATGAAATCTGCTGAACATTGTTATGGTTTAAATTTTTCTTATTCTTTCTCTTTTTCTTATTCTTTAGTTTTAATTCTGTTTGTTTAGCATTATTATTTTCATCTATCTTTTCTTTACCCTTTTCTGAAACAAATTTTATAGGAGTTGTTAGTATATTCTTTTGAATCTGTGGGGGTTGGCTTGATGAAGCACCTAAGCCCAGCTTGCTATTTAGCCTGGCATTCACTGTGCTTATAATGTCCATTAGCTTGATACTTCTCCCATTTAGGGATTCTTCAAGTTGTCTTGCCTCAGCTAATTCAGATTTTAGTGAGATAATTTGTTCATTAGCTATGGTTAATTCATCTCTTAATTTAATGTTTTCAGAAATAAGGTTTTCTTGATCAAACAATTTTTCTCTTAGTGTTTTATTTTTTTCAGAGTTAATTAAATCAATACATAATGATTTGAATTCAGTTTTAAAATTATCTGAATTATAATCAAAAGAGGATAGTACCTGATCTGCCTCAGATTCAGATATTTCTTCATTGTCTGACTGCTTAGCTTCAGATGGGCTGCAGGAGGCATTGATTGCCATAAGGCAAACTTCCCTTACCTTTGCCTCCTCTTCATCTTCACTGGATCTAGAGGATGAAGATTCATCTTTAGTGTCACTCCAGGTTTCAACGACAAAGCCTTTCTCCTTTCTTTTATGCTTGCTGGAGGATGGCTTGCTATAGTGCTATTTTCTGGAGTCCTTTTCTCTTCTTCTCTCCTTCTTTTGGTTTTCTGGACACTCTGATATGAAGTGTCCTGGTTTCCTGCAACCAAAACAAACATCCTCTTTAGTGGCTGTCTTGTCATACCCTGGTTTGTCATCTTGCCTGGATGACTTTATTTTGAAGTCCTTCTTTGCCATCTTGTAAAATCTCTTGGCTAAGAGACTCAGGAGTTCTTCACTGGTTGTTGGAGCTTCTGATTCTTCTGAAGCTTTGAAAGCTATGCTTTGTTCTTTTCTTGCAGCTGGAGGGGTCTTCTGCTCTGCAGGTTCTCTTGAGTTTATTAGCTGCTCATTAGATTTGAGCTTTCCAAGAAGAGATTCAGTGGAAATCTCATTTAAGCTTCTGGCCTCCTTGATTGAACATATTCTGGAATCCCATGAGCTTGGGAAGCACATGAGGATTTTGTGATTTACTTCTGTGAGAGTGATTTCTTTGTCCAGAGTCTTCAGCTCATTTACAATTGAGCTTAGTTTGTTGTTCATATCACTCACAAACTCAGATTCTTATTTCTTGAAGTTTTTATACTGGGAGATAAGATTTGATCTCCTGTCCATTTGTTGATCCAGCAACCATCTGGTTAAGAGAGTCCCAAATAGCTTTGGTAGATGCGCACTCAGCCACCTTTTGGAATATGTCATCTGACATAGTTTGTGCTAATATGTTCATGACCTTGGCATCTACTATATTGTCCTTCTTCTGTGCATCTGTACACTCAGGTGGTGGAATAACATGTGTACTGCTAGATGTAGTAGAAGTTGTAGGTTGAGGGGGACCTGTCAAAATAGCATTGTATATGTTTTCATCAATAGAGTTCATGTAAAGCCTAATTCTTGTCTTCCAGATAGAAAACTTATTCAAGTTGCAAACTGGAGGTCTGGAGCTTGCATAATCCTTGTTCTATGCCATGCTATGAAATAAATAGAAAAACTAGGAAAAAGAAAATCAGATCTAATAAGGATATTTTGGTTCAAGTATTAGCTTGTACAACCAAAGGAACACCCCTCTGATACCAATTGAAAGATATAGTATACCTTAGATACCAATGAAATAGGGGATAGATCTGATTTACTCTAGAGGGGGGGGGGGGGTGAATAGAGTAATTAAAACTTTTGGTTGTTTTAAATATTATCACAGTAAATTAGGTGATACCAATAGTAGTAATAGAAAAAGGAATGCAGTCTAAGCTAATCTACCACAGCACAACAAGCTATCACAGCAAAGCAAGAACGGAAAGAAAATAGGAAACCAGATAACACAAGAATTTTATAGTGGTTCCCCAAACTGGGTACATATACTCTTCTACCACCCTGGTATGAATCCACTATCAGGTTTTTGATCAGGTGACTACCACCATAAGATCTATTTCCAGGGAGATCTCAGAACCCTTTGATCTTTTGATCAGGTGCCCAAAAACCGGGAATAAACTTTTGAAGGGAGTTAATAAACCTTTTGTACATGAGGTGAGAGAGAGTTTATGGTGTCTTCTCTTTCTCTAATCAATAGAGAAGACTAGTGGATTGCTGTGTCAAAGCTCCTTCTGAAATCACTTGGATCCTTGCTCAAGGTGTAGGTCTTCAGCCTTGTCTTGAAATGATGCAGGAAATTCTAATTGATTGAAAGTTGTTGTCCTTGAATGTTCCTGGAGTAGAAGTTGAAGAAGACTCTTGATATTTGTTTATTGTTCTTCTTCAGTCTTAAATAAGAGCAAGGGAAAACATGTTATTTTCTACACAGAGATTTTCTTGCTTGCTTGTTTGATGTTGAGTCTCTGTTCTCAGTATCTCTCTATTGTAGTGTCTGAAAAGAGAAAATCTCTTTTATATTTTCTGTCAAAAATTCTCCTTAGAATTTGAATTCCAAGCATTGATTATTGATTGTCTGAAGAATGAAAAATGGCTAGAGAATATATTCTTTAATGAGTTTCCCCAACTGTCCCAATAAATTAAGCATGTAATTAACCCTGATGAAAACCATAATTAATGCTGCCAATAACGGCTATATTCAAGAGAATATGAGAATTAATTACTCAGGAAATCACTGCTAAATAATATATGGAATAAGGACAGAAATGAGGGAAAAACTTCTAAGTCTAGAACTGGATAGAAATCGTCGAGCTCTGAACAGATTTCGTCGATCAGAGATCCATGTTTATCGAGCAAAGAAATCCTATTCGTCGACCTGCACTCAACAAACTACATTCTGAAAATAACTAGCCACTTTTGCGCTCTAAGTTCGTCAAGCTGAGAATCTGTCTTCGTCGAGCTGAGTTCAGAGAACATAAACAGGAAAGAATTTTTTGAAGATGAACTCCAGAATTCATCGATCTGAGCTCGAATATCGTCGAGCTCAATTCAGAGAATTAACTCTGAGTTCTTCGAGCTGAGTTCGAAGAATTTCGAACTGATAATTTTGAACCTGATTTCTTCTAAGTCTTGAGTCCACTGGGGTCTCTTGTTGGCTGGTCCATGAAGGTTGAGCCTAATGACTATCCTAAACTCTAGGACTCATAAACTTGACCCTAGCTATAAAACGTGGGTCAGACTTATCCTAATTAAAGAACCTAGCCCAAATCCAATCTAGGGATCCAACAGAGAACAACTTCTGTTACTCGATATGAAGGCAAGTCTTACTCGAGAATAGTCATAAGTCCTTCTCGAGTACAACTTATAGTACTCGATAAAAAGACTTAGACTTTTTCTGAAAAACTTAAAATCTTCATTCTTGAAAGTCCACCTAGTGTCAACTATCTTCACCTATGGGGGGGGGGGAATAGGTGACGTGAAGCGCTTTTACGGAATTTACGAATGTACCTGCACAATAAAAACAAACAGCACAGCACACAGAAAACACAGGCAATTTATAGTGGTTCCCCGACTTGGGTACATCCACTCTCCCCCTTCGACCTATCTCCCAACAAGGGACGACTCGGTCACTTCTCCAACGGGATTGAAATCCAATCCCTGCACTATCGGAAGGAACCCTTCCACACGTGAGAGTCAACACTCCCACAAAACGGGTTGCACCCAACCCTTACAACACGGAACAAACGTTCCTTTACAACAAAAGTAAAATAGAATGTACACGAGATACAAACTTCGTTTGGAGACTACGGTGTTCCTCTTCGTTCGACAACGTGTTCGTGAAGTCAACGAAGAGTCTACAACCCTAGATCTCTCTTGGAGAGGATCTCCCCGGAACCGGTGGCGGCAATACAAACGACGGCTTGGTTCGGGATCGGCGGCGACGACGATGTGCGGCTGCACTTCTTTAGAGATCCAAACTTCGTAGCGAAGCTAGCTAGGTCTACCAACGGTCACACTAGGATCAATCGTCTCGATCGATTCGGATGGGGAAGACTTTCCCGATCTACAAATCGAGAGACAAGAGATCTCCGGTTAGACACGTGAGACGCTGAGCTTAGCTAGGCTTCTATCGACCGGAGATCTGGAAGAAAACACGATCACGACCGGCGATCTACACTCTCGCGCGGCGACGGAGGCGGCGGCGGAAATCGCGAACTAGGTCAAGTCGCGGCTCTACTTTGTATATCTTTTTCCCGTGCTTCTACTGTTCAAAAATACCCGTGTATTTATACACTGTAGATACTAACAATATGACTGTTGTGGGTCCCACAAGTAGAAACCCGAAATCCGGTTCAAAATAGTCCAGCGACAGAATCCGGTCCAGCAGCATCCAGAGAAAACGCCAAGTAAAATTCATCGAGAATCATTGGTGATTCTCGACGAATCGGCGAGAATCAGTTAATGATTCTCAACGATTCACTTGTTGATTCTTAACGATTTTCACTTGGTATTCATGATCTGCTCAGCGACGGGTTCGGCGAGAATCATTAGTGATTCTCGCCGAATCTTACTTGGCACCATTTTGAGGTAGCCGGAAGGAGTCGGCGAGAATCACTAATGATTCTCGACGATTCGGCGAGAATCACTTGGTGATTCTCGTCGACTTTTACTTAGACGAATTTTCGTCTTTCCACCCAAGAGCTGCCCCTTGACCCATCCTTGCTCCTTGTCTTCTCTTGCATAAACACGGCCCTGTACTTGAAAGTAAGTGCACTCCAATAGAGAGAGTACACGTAGGCCAACACACTGATCTGCTCAACGAGGTATTACGTCGTGCAGACCTGTGTATATTGACCTACTGCACCCTGACATTGGTGTGCACTTAGCGTGGAAGAACTGCAAGCACAACTTAAGAAGTTTCATCAAATACATTGTGAATTCATCTTAGCCTGACAGGAGGCTTCCTCAAATCCAGGTGATTGTGGATACAATACCCAACAATCTCCCCCTATTTGACGAAGCCAAAACCCTACTAGCTAAGATGAATAACACTAATCAAATAATAAACAACAACATTCAGAAGTTAAACATGCAGCACAAGAGAATATAAACAACCAGATCAGGACTTGAGTCATTCACATATTCAAATACAAATGTATATATATATATATATATATATATATAATCTCAGAATTGTTCATATCATAACAATAAGCATTAAATGTTCTTAGGAGAGAATGACAAGCTACAAGTTGTTGACTATCTTTCCTTAGCTAAGTCATCCTTGAGTTTTTGCGCCAAAAACTTCTTCCTTTGTCTCTCCATGTACTCTTTAGGCTTCGGGTAATATCTGGGAGGAGGAACTTTATCTGCATCCGTGTTGTTTCTGAAGAAGATGTTCCTTTTGGCTTCATACGTCTTATGCATCTCCCATTCATACTGGCTGTATACTTCGTTTCGATAGAGTTCTCCTTTTTCTTGTAGCCAAAAGGTGTCCAAGATGATGTTCTTTGAAACTGGACTCCACTTTTCATTTCGTACTTCCTCCTCACTCATTCTGATTCTCTTCTCAGCTAGTGTCTCCCTGGAGGTCCCTTCCTGAGCTTTTCTCTTGCCCGTGGCTTTTGCTAGGGCCTCTTGGTCAAACATGCTCATCAGTTTAGCTTTGGAAATAGCCCTAGCATCAGCTTCACTTATGGGAACATCTGCAGCACTTGCACCTATTCCCTCAACAGCACTTACTCCCGCAGCAGCCAAAGAAGTCTCAGGAGCATGAATACCTGCAGGATTGTCAGGCAAAACGATGCCTAACGCGCCTAACGCCTATTGGAGCATCCACCAGCAGCTCTCATAGACATATTTGTTTAACTGTTCGAAGTTTGTGATCATGATTTCTTGAAGCTCGGCCATCTTAGCTAGATACTCTTTCTCCCCCTTTTTGGCTTCGACCGCGATGGAATTGGCATATGAGTGCAGCGAGTCATCAATATGCTTTGAAGTCCGGGAGAATTCATTGACTAAGGCTTGCTGATTGGCGTTAAGAGTTACCATATTACCGTCAAACTTTTGAATGTTGTTTGCTACAACATGAGCGTTCTGATTTACTATAGCAAGAGTGTTGGTGGTCGTCTTCAATCCGGCCATAAGAAGTATGACAGCTTCACCGGCCGCGATATACTTCTCTTCAAATTTCTTGTCCATCACGTCAAGTTTATGGTTGATCTCCACCATATTCTTGAGCATGAGATTTTCAGACTTCTTAATTCTGTGCAGTAGTTTATTCTGAGCTTTATCAAAGGAGGCTTTAAGTTCATTCACTATGCCCTGAATGACATTTACAGTGTGAGTGGCGAGCTCATCTCGTAACGGAAGAGCCGGAGGCACTTCTTGGCCTTGCTCTTCAGCAAACGCCTCTGTAGAGCTAGACACCAGCACAGTCTCCACGGGGGGAATGCTGGCGGCCTCTGTAGATTTTTCTGACTCCCCCTCCACTGGTGCATGCTTGGCAGATGGAGGTTCAAAGAGATCCGGAGCCTCCAATGCTTCATGTCCCTCATTCCCGTCTTCCTCTCCGTCATCATCCATGAAAGCATCTTCATCAGCAGCCTCTTCCAACTCTTTGTCAGCAGTCTCCAGTAAAGTAGCTTCGACTCCTTGATCGTTTCGGTTCGGGGCCTCCCCATGCTCCATCTCAGGTTCACTTTCTTCGTGTAGATCTGTCACAACATCTCTGGCCAGCTGGGAGATGTCAGATACTACATCAGTATGAGGGGGTAGAGGATCCCCCTCGATTCCTGCAGTCAAAGTGTCAGGAATTTCACTGGGGGTGACTGCTGGAGATACTCCCTATTGTTCTTCCACGGCAGTCTGCCCAATACGCCTCTCCCATCGGTCAAACACACTTGAGTCCATGTTCTTCAAGTAGTGGAGAGGAACACCTTTACTCATGTCAAACTTGTCTCCATTTAGCTGATTTAGATACAAACTTATGATGCGGCCAAACCTCGGAGAGCTCACGATGTCCTTTATCCTCTCGAACAGCAACGCCCCCCAGTTGAACCTTTTACGGCAGAAAATTGCCACAAGAATCTTGAACATATCCGCTGAGATATGGTCATGAGAGCCCGGCTTGCAGATGAGCACCTTTCCAATTATGTCAGACAGGAGCTTCCCTTCTTCATTCATATCCTTTCTCTTTATGGACCTAGTTCCTCGTGGGAGACCGCAGAATAAGAGAGTTCTGGTTTTGTCATCGTCCTCCAGATAGTTCTCATGCTCCGAGCTAGAAAGCTGCAGGAAGCGGGTCAGCTTGCTGGCAGACATCTTGACCTTTGCCCCAGCCACCTTGCTTTTGATGAGTGAGTCGCCATTTCGGAGTCTTGCGGTAGCGAAGAACTCCAGTACCTCTTTGTCCAAGATTTTGCAAGGGTGCTCCAGGACGAATGTTAGCCCAGCCTCTTCCAGCATCAGAATGATGTTGAGGAATTCGTCCGAGGCGTGAGAGAACCCAGTTCGAACAAGCTCGCAACCGGTGACCAACCCAGCAGTTGTACTTGGAGCCATAGCAGATCTAAAGGCGTAGACAGAAGAGAGTTGGAGAGCTTCCTGCAAGAAATCTTCCTTGTGCGTCCTTTGGGAAGACCTTCGGTGGAGACCTAGCGGGAAACAACGATGGAGACCTTCGGTGAGTAGGAGAGTTTCCTGCGGGGTTCGGCGGGATTCGTCGGGAGCCTGTGCGATTCGACGAGAACCTTGCGAGAACCTTGCGGGAACTTGCGGGAAGACGATGGAGAACCTTGCGGGATTTTGCGAAGGAGGTGCGGAATCCGACGAGAACCTTGTGCGATTCCTAAAGGAGAAACCTTGAGAAGATGAGTCGACGAGCTTCCTTGCGGGATCCGACGAGAACTTGCGGGAACTTTGAGAAGATGATTCGACGAGCTTCCTACGGGTCGGCGGAAAAGACCTTGTGCGATTCCTAAGGAATGTGAAGAGTGGGCGGGAGAAATCTAGGGTCTCCTGTGAAGTTCGGCGGGATTCGTATAGTGTGCTCCTTCGGCGGGATTCTTATGGAAGGTGAAAGGTCGGCGGGAATTCTTCCTCAAATGTGATTCTTCTTGAACCTTCGGCGAGAATGGGATTCTCTTTAAATGCCAAGCTCGACGAGTTAAATGGGATTCTTACGGTTTCCGTTTGTCTAAGTTAATTTGAAAGTCTTCTAACTACGTATCTTTGTTAGTTTTCAGTGAATTAATTTACGCCTGCAGATGTTAGTTCTCGAATCTACCAGTGGAAGTTCCGATAACTTTTTAATGATGTATCTACGGTTTATATTCATCGTGTGACCCTATCCTTGGATGTGCATACATACACGTATATACAAAGATGTATCTGTATATAAAGATATATATATATATATATATATATATATATATATATATATATATATATATATATATATATATATATATATATATATATATATATATATATGTAACTGTCAATGGAAAACGACTCAAGTCTTGGAACTGATCATGAGTACCTGGGATTTTGAGAGTCATCGTTTAGTCCCACAGGTAGAACATATTAGGAGCTCAATGTGAGTATGCTCAAGTCGATATCACATCTGTTATAGCAGACGCTTGTTCCAATTTAGTCTTGAGCCACCTACTGTCTGGTTCCCATCATATTCACGGGAACCTAGACTACCCTGCAAGAAAGAATTACTTTACCTTAGAAACCCAAATCATATTGGGTCCTAGGTTCCTGTTAGCATAAGCACGCAACTGCCTTCCTTCAGAAAACCTGTCAGGAAGACTACCTCTGTCCCGTGAATGTGGATAAGCCCTTGCCGTGGGCACAGAGGGGTTGTGCCAACAGTCGATGGCAAAGTGCCCCACTTTGCCATAGCACCAACATGGGTGAATGTTGTATCGTCGTTTCCGACCTGATCTAGTGACTGAGGTAGTCACGGTCCTAGGTCTATACGGGATAGAGCATGATCTCCTCACAAAATTTCCTCTTCCATCGTGACACGTGGAAGGGTGGAAGGAATGCATGTTGTGAGCGTCATGAGGCCGGGAAGGTGGTGCCATTCTTTCAGGCATCCCCCTTCCTGAGGCCCCATGAAAACTTACACCATGACTTCTATCCTCCCTCTCCTGTGTCCTCGGGTGGTGAGAAGTCTTCTGTGAGCTGGGACATGCAGATTCACACCGAGTTGAGGCAGTGACAGTGAATACAAAGGGCTCAGAATGAGCCTTAGGTATTCTCTCATGGGTGGCCACGACGGCCCTTGCACTCCGGGTGTCTCCACATGGGGACAGATCACCCTTGCAGTGACCACGACTATTCCTGTGGTCATACCTGAAGTCATGATGAGTTGCCTTCCTGCTTGGAGTGGGGGGTCGGAATACTGTTTCCCCATTTCTCCACGAATTGATAATCCGGGAGATCCACCCGTTTTCTTGTTTCTCTTTATAGCATCAACCTTGGAAAAGTTTGATACTATTCTTTTCTCATTCTCTAGACTACTCTCTAGAGCTGAGATCTTAGAGTCCTTGACCTTGTTGGACGCCAATTGGAGAACCAACAAGATCTTCAGTCGAGCAATCTCTTGAGCTTGCTCCTCAGCAAGTAGGTTGCTTTTCTGAAGGGCTCTCTTCAGGGAATCAGAATCTTCTGAAGAAAAGCAGTTCCTGTCTTCAGAAATTTCAAGAGATATGGGGCAGGATGAAGAGGTTACCTGCTCTTCTGTGTTATTGTCATTAGAGCCAGTGACCATTATCTCATCCTCATCAGAGCTGCTTTCCTCACTGGCCTCTTCAGTCTCTGACACGGACACTGGAGCTCTGATGTTGTCCGAGAGATCCATGCCTTCATCCTCAGAGGTGAGGACCCCCATATAGGCTTCATCCTCTGGTTGATAGCAGATTCCAGCTTTCTCTGACCCCCCATCAGCTCTGAGATCATCAACCACAGAGATTTAGCCGTCTTACATTTTTCCAATCTAGAGCGAGAAGCTCCAGACCAGATATCCATGATAATTTGTCGAATCCTCTTATCCAAATTAAAGAATGAAAGTTCCATTTCAGACATCTCAGCAATGCACTTGGGCACTTGAATTCCAGAGTCGGAGGTCTTCATAGGAATAAAAGGACCCTCTTCCAGGATGAAGGATGCACGAGGATCGATGGCATCCAAGTGATACGACACTCTCATCCTCCAGACGGGATAAAACTCCTTTGTACATGCGGGAAGTCTGAGTGGCGATATCTCATAATCCAGCTCCATGCTTCTGACACTGGTGGCAGGATACTACTCAAGGTGTAAACCTTTTTGATGAGTAACCTCGCTTTGATACCACTTGAAAGTCCACCTAGTGTCAACTATCTTCACCTATGGGGGGGGGGGGGAATAGGTGACGTGAAGCGCTTTTACGGAATTTACGAATGTACCTGCACAATAAAAACAAACAGCACAGCACACAGAAAACACAGGCAATTTATAGTGGTTCCCCGACTTGGGTACATCCACTCTCCCCCTTCGACCTATCTCCCAACAAGGGACGACTCGGTCACTTCTCCAACGGGATTGAAATCCAATCCCTGCACTATCGGAAGGAACCCTTCCACACGTGAGAGTCAACACTCCCACAAAACGGGTTGCACCCAACCCTTACAACACAGAACAAACGTTCCTTTACAACAAAAGTAAAATAGAATGTACACGAGATACAAACTTTGTTTGGAGACTATGGTGTTCCTCTTCGTTCGACGACGTATTCGTGAAGTCAACGAAGAGTCTACAACCCTAGATCTCTCTTGGAGAGGATCTCCCCGGAACCAGCGGCGGCAATACAAATGGCGGCTTGGTTCGGGATCGGCGGCGACGATGATGTGCGGCTGCACTTCTTTAGAGATCCAAACTTCGTAGCGAAGCTAGCTAGGTCTACCAACGGTCACACTAGGATCAATCGTCTCGATCGATTCGGATGGGGAAGACTTTCCCGATCTACAAATTGAGAGACAAGAGATCTCCGGTTAGACACGTGAGACGCTGAGCTTAGCTAGGCTTCTATCGACCGGAGATCTGGAAGAAAACATGATCACGACCGGCGATCTACACTCTCGCGCAGCGACGGAGGCGGCGGCGGAAATCGCGAACTAGGTCAAGTCGCGGCTTTACTTTGTATATCTTTTTCCCGTGCTTCTACTGTTCAAAAATACCCGTGTATTTATACACTGTAGATACTAACAATATGACCGTTGTGGGTCCCACAAGTAGAAACCCGAAATCCGGTTCAAAATAGTCCAGCGGCAGAATCCGGTCCATCAGCATCCAGAGAAAACGCCAAGTAAAATTCGTCGAGAATCATTGGTGATTCTCGACGAATCGGCGAGAATCAGTTAATGATTCTCGACGATTCGTCGAGAATCACTAGTGATTCTCGACGATTCACTTGTTGATTCTCAACGATTTTCACTTGGTATTCATGATCTGCTCAGCGACGGGTTCGGCGAGAATCATTAGTGATTCTCGCCGAATCTTACTTGGCACCATTTTGAGGTAGCCGGAAGGAGTCGGCGAGAATCACTAATAATTCTCGACGATTCGGCGAGAATCACTTGGTGATTCTCGTCGACTTTTACTTAGACGAATTTTCGTCTTTCCACCCAAGAGCTGCCCCTTGACCCATCCTTGCTCCTTGTCTTCTCTTGCATAAACACGGCCCTGTACTTGAAAGTAAGTGCACTCCAATAGAGAGAGTACACGTAGGCCAACACACCGATCTGCTCAACGAGGGATTACGCCGTGCAGACCCGTGTATATTGACCTACTGCACCCTGACATTGGTGTGCACTTAGCGTGGAAGAACTGCAAGCACAACTTAAGAGGTTTCATCAAATACATTGTGAATTCATCTTAGCCTGACATGAGGCTTCCTCAAATCCAGGTGATTGTGGATACAATACCCAACAATTCTTTATAAAAAATCAACATCCTTGTATTGCTCTTTCCCTTAGTGCTTGAAAAGAAAGTGTGTCTCAGTAGAGAGGCTACACATGAGTCAACACCATAGTTCACACAATGAGGGATTATATTATATGGTCCTGTGTTTGGATACTCATTGTAGACTGACATTGGTCTACACTTAGCAATTAAGTCCTGTAAACACTGAACAAACAGAGCATAAAATACAAACTTAATTCATCTTAGTTTAAGGGTGACTTCATACAAATTTGGGCTATTGTGGATGCAATACCCAACAATCTCCCTCTATTTGTAGAAGTCAGAACCCTCTACACTAAGGTGAATTACATTAAGAGAAAAACAAATAAAGATACTAAAAGCATGAAAATTTAGAGTAATGCAGTAATATGTAAAATCAGATCAGAATTAAAAGTTCATATAAATAGAAAATTGTCCAACAGAATTAAATTCTACAATTTCAAAAGTGAACTTCTATCATCATCAGTTTACTGATCCTGAGAAGGTTGTTTTCCTTGTCTATCAAGCTTGTCCTTTTGTCTCTTCTGATAACTAAAAGGCTTGGGAAAGTATTTAGGTGGTTTGGGAGGAGCCCTGGGGTTGTTTCTGTCATATATCCTGTCATAGATCCTTCTCTTTGTGAGGGATTTCTCATATAATTCCCATTTATCTGAACTATATTGCAGGCTTCTGTTCTCATTGAAGTCAACTACAAGCTTTAGAGTTTCAAGGATGAGAGACTTAGAAGTGGGGCTCCAAACTTCAGTATATTCTTGGGTTCTTTTCCCTTCAGCTTCTGGATGAGGAGTAGATCTGCTTGCAGAGGCTCCACCACCATACTTTCTTCTCTTAGATTTTTGAATTTCTAGAGGATGAGGCGGCAGTCCTGTTTGCTCAGATTACCATACATGTTCATAGACATCAGGAAGAGGGCCTTCATAGTAATCTGGAGGAGGTCCTTCAAAGCGTGCTGGAGGAGGTCCTTCAAAATACTCTGGAGGAGGAGAGAAAGTAGGTCTGTTGACATCTAGATTTGCAGGAGGAGGAGCATTGGCATATATAGAAAGTTCAGGAAACAGCTGATTATGCATCCATATTGAAGTATCATAAGTGTATAACTTGGTACTCTTGATTTCCTTGAGAACAGATGTCTGAATTTCTTTTAATTGATCATCCCATTGAGTTTTCATTGTAGCAGCTTGTTTTTCTAATAATTCCTTCACTTTGTCCTCCCCTTTCTGACTTCTACAGAGAGGGTGTTAATTAAATCTTCTTTAAACTTATCCAATTCTTCACAAGTCTTAAAGCTCCTTTCATCACCTCTTTTATCTAGGAGAATTTGATTGTGGGCAAGAGTAACAGATTGCTCCATGACTGTACCAATGCTGGTAATAGTGTGGTCGATGGCTTTGCCACCAATTTGCAGAATCTTTTTAAATTCATCAGTATTGTCTTTGATTTCTGCAAATCCTCGACTCATTTCTTTTTCCAAAGCACTTACTTTATCAGTGACCACTTTCAGAGAATCATCAAAATACTTTTTCTGTTCAGCAAGCATAGTTTCAATTTTCTGTAGAATTGAACCTTCAGGGAAGACTTATATTTGAGGAGAGGGAAGAGGCTGTGCAGGGACAGTCCATGGAAGTATTTTTTCAATCACAATAGTAGAGGTGGAGGCTTTTCTTCTATTGACTGTACTGATTTCATCTTCTTCATTAAATGTTGGCAGAAGGGTTGGAATCTCGAAATGAAGACTGGGTAGTCTTTATTCAACAGATTCAACTGGAATTTATTCATCTGAGTCATGAATGGAGACAACTTCATCAGTATGCATATCTTTAGTAGGAGACTTTTCAACTTCTTGTACATGAGATGTGTAACAGCCTAAATTCTGAAATTGGCAAAAAATTGGGTGACACGGCCTGGGACACGGGCGTGTCCCAGGGCGTGTCCAGCTCGGGTTGCGTCGTGAGGCGCGAGGTCGACGAATTTTCGGTCGACGAAGTGTTTGGGTGGTCACGCCCTGGAACACGGGCATGACAGGGGGCGTGTCCCATCGGTTCGACGATTTGCTTGTCGATCGTCGAGCGGAGATCGTCGAGCTGAGATCGTCGAGCGGAGATCGTCGAGAGGAGATCGTCGAGCAGAGATCGTGGAGCGGAGATCGTAGAGCGTCGATCGTAGAGCCGAGATCGTCGAGTGGAAATCGTCGAGTGGGTGACACGCCCTGTGTCACGGGCGTGACTGGGCTGACACGGGCGTGACATGGACGTGACATCTTGGCATGGATACGTTTGGATAAGTGATTTGTGCACCGCTTTGGGGGACACAGCCTGTGACACGACCGTGTCACAGGGCGTGTCAGGGCCGAAACATGATTTTTCAGTGTTTTTTTGGCCGTTGTTTTCTCTGTCCTGGATCCAAGGGTTAGGCTTTAGCCAGGTGGGTTTCTGGCCGAGATCTGAGGTTTTAAGCCCTTCCTCTTCTTCTTCTTCTTCATCTCATTTCAAGAGAGAGAAAGAGAAGGAGAGAGCAAAGGAAGGAGGAAAGTAAAGCCAGCTGCTGGAGGAGCTGCAGAGTGTGGAGAGAAGATCCGAGAGCGGATTCGTGAAGGCAGAGCCGAGGCGGTGACTTCCATCCGGCTACTTCATGGCACCGAAGAGATCTTCGAGGGTAACGATCTCCTTCTTGGACATCAAAGTCCTTTCTTTATACATGTGCCCTTGCTTTCCTCACTTATAATAGATACGTGTATCAACACATCCTTGCCCATAGGTCACCCCCGAAGAAACAGTCGACGGAGCTGAATCATCAGGCCTAAACGTTTTCTTCTCTCGTCTTCTCAACTCCTGCTCTGACTGTGGCACTTTGAACTCTGGCTTCTCCACTGCCAGCTTCTTCTTTTCTTGTACCCTCTTCAAATCCTTTTCCAGGGCACGGGCCGTATCTACCAATGCTTGGAAGCCTTAGTTTACCGAACTAGGGAGTAATAATCTCAACTCATCCCGCAGTCCCTCATAAAAGCGATTTGTCTTTCGCGCTTCCTCCACAAAGGTAGACCCCGCATAATGACCAAGTCTGGTAAACTCATGCAGGTACGTATCAATGTCCATAGCACCCTGCACCAGACGTTGAAACTTGTTCTCCATCGCAATCCGCTCCGACACCGGCAAATATTTGGCAAGAAATAATCGGGAGAATTCCTCCATTGAAACCTCCGCTAAACCTCGACCTGCCAAATGATGCACTTCTATCTCATCCCACCACAATCTTGCATCTCCTTCCAGCATAAAAGTGGGTAAGGTCACTTTCTGCTCTTCTGTCGTCCTGATTGCAGTCAGGATCCTCTTCACTCTAGCCAACCAATCTTCCGCCTGCATTGGGGAAATCGCCCCACCAAACATAGGTGGATGAAATTCCATAAAGCTTTTTAATGACTCATCGATTGCTTGCGCCTCCACCACAACTGCAGCACGCTCTTGTCTTGCACCAGGCCTTGCCTGTCCATATGGTATATACTAAAAGGTCCGGCCGGGGCCCCACAACATATATCACAAAACAGGCGGTGAAGGTACGGGATGATACCATAGTAGCGCAGCGCACCTTAACACATTGCATTCTAGTGGAAGCCTATACTAACACTTGAACTCCAGACTTGAATGTCCAACATATAAAACAACTCCACATTGTATATATATAATAGGAATGTCTTACGACACCACCATATCACAAATGTTAGGGGTCTTTCCTGGGCACACCAGTACTTCCTACTACTCTCTTCACAGGTACCACCTACGACATCAAGCATCACAAAGGGCCTTTCCTTGTCACACCAGTACTTCCTGTTACTCATTCACAGGTACGACCCAATAGCACAAGCATAATACGGATATTTCCTGGACTACCACTCTAGTACTTCCTGCTACTACCCTTCACAGGCATAACCCGTTGACTCCTTAAACTACACGTTTATCACGGAGTCTTCTCCGATTCGTATGCAACATCACCAATCCAGACCAACCTGTCCAGATGGGCTTCACACAGCATTCCTATTTCGTACTCCATTTCCGGATCTATATGCCAACAAAAGGGGATTCCATGAATCACCCAAAAGACTCCCAAAATCAGCCACCTTTTGGTGGGGGGAATCACATACATATGCCAAAAAGGAAGCCTTCACATGACTAGGAAGAAAAGTCGTTACCCTTGAAGACCGCTTTGGTGCCATGAAGTTACTAGCTGGCTAGTAAGAGCGTTTCCTCCGCAAAAATGGCTTCGGATTACCGCTTGACACACACAAGCTCCACCACCGAACAACCCCTCTTCTTCTTCTCCGTCTTCCTTTCCCTTTCTCTCTCTAAACTTTTAGGAAGATGAAGGAAAAAACAAAACGAGAATATGTTCTATGTTTTTGGCCTTAAGGAAGCAGGAAAGAAGCTCAGCCCTTGGATCCAAGCTGAGAAAAATGGACGGCTACGAAAAATCGGGAAAACCGATTTTCGCGTCCGACATGCCCTATAACACGCCCGTGTCACAGGCCGTGTACTCAAAGCGGTGCTCAACCCGCCTTATCCCCAAAACAGGTCACCGCCACGGGACACGCCCAAAGTCACGCCCATGACACAGGTCTGCGCTCGACGATCTGCGTTCGACGATTAGGCAGCGATCGTCGAGCTCGCCAGCAATCGTCGAGCTCACCAGCGATCGTCAAACAGCACGTTCGACGATTTCCGTTCAACGATTCCACGGTCGACGATTTACGTTCGACGATTGCCCCAACGCTCGACGATTTCCGTTCGATGATTTGTCAGCGCTCGTCGAGTTGGCCAACGCTCGACGATTGGCCCAGCGTTTGACGATCTCCATTCGATGATTCCTCGTTCGACGATTCCGCATTCGACAATTCTGCCAGCCCACAAAGCCTTTGCTAAATCGTCGAGCTCAAATCGTTGAACACAGCATTTCGTCGACCTGACGCCGAACCCGAGCGGGACACGCCCTCTATCACGCCCGTGTTCCAGGGCGTGACCACCCAAACACTTTCCGTCGAACGACTTTCATCGATCTCGGCACGACTCTGCACCCGAGCAGGACACGCCCGTATCCCAGGACGTGTCACCCAAAATTTTGCCTGCTGAAAAATTGGGCTGTTACAACCCTCCCCTCCTACAAGAAATTTCATCCTCGAAATTCGTACACAGGAAGACAACCAGTAACCAAACAGTTATAACATTAAAATTCTAATGTTACAACAACATATTTTCACTCTCCACTCATTACTGAAATAGCTCAGGAAACTCCACTCGCATGGTTTGTTATCGCTCCCATGTAAGTTCCTCACGGCCGTAGTTGTCCCACCGGACTTTAACCATCCCGACCGTCGTGTTCCGCAACTATTTCTCGGTTCGATCCTCGATCAATTGGTAGTGCGTCTGCATCTTGAGCTGGAAGTGTGGAGTACGACATAGGCATGCTGTGTGAAGCCCATCTGGACGGGTAGTCTGGATTGGTGATGTTCATGGGTAAACCGGAGAAGACTCCGTGGATTTGATGATATGCAAAGAGATTTGTGCTGTGATGAATGTATGGATATGATGATGGATGTGAGGAGGCTTTGGTTAAGCTCCTGGTTGAAGAGAGATCAATTGGTAGTGCACCCGAGAAGCGAGTACTCGGCCGACTACACCACTAGGGTGGGTTGATCTGGTTAGAAGGGATCGATTGGTGGCATGACCCAGGAAGCGAGCAATCGACTTGCTCCACCACAATGGTGGGTCGATCAGGAATAGGTGAGGGGTCGATTGGTAGTAAATGCTACACCACATTGGGTGGGTCGATCTGCTCTGGTTGTTTATGAATGCTGTGAGGTTGTACCTCTGAGTGGTTTGGGCGGGATGTCGCCAGCTTGCGAGACTGGTGGACTAGGTCCGGTCAACCAACAAGTTAAAACCCATGATCGGCGGTGTATGACTGGGATGTCCGGCACACCAAGAAGGTGCCCTGAGTGCACGGAGCGTCTGGTGGATACCAGTGTTTGTGATGCGATGTGCTTGATAGATTGAGAAAGAGAATGATACATATGATGCTTGATGATGCTTGATGATAGATGATGGCAATACATACAGGGAAGGAACCACTGCCTCGGGTAGGGGGTAGGGTCGTTATAAATGGGTCAGCAAATGCTGACCATTACTTTGTATTCTGTTTTGTCTTGGATAACAAATTGCAGGTAGAATGAACAAGTGGAATGGATGGATTGCTGCTAAAGGCCCTTGAAGGCCATGCAAAGAAGTGTGTTTGGATTTCATGTGTGGTTGGTCTGCGTGCCGATGTACGAAAAAGTAATTGTGTGAAAAGAGAAAGTTGTAAGGCCTTAAGGCCAGAGTGTGTGTGTTGTAACGTTCCTGGTGTTGCTATATAAATGTGGAGTTTATATAGAAGTGGACATTCTCTGAGCTGAGTTCTTAAACTTAAAAATGCTGCGCTAGAATGGATTGAGTTAAGGATGCGAATAGAATGTGATTTCCACAAGTAATTCCACTACTTGTCTGTGACATATGACGTGGGGCCCCGGCCGGAGCCACCGTTATATGGCATGTGACGAATAGGGGCGTTATAAAGTGGTATCAGAGCTAGGTTGAGATTGTTTGGGAGGGAGAGAATATGATTGAACTCACGAATGTCCACTAGGAATGTATTTCATGTACGTGCGGCACATAGCGAGAGTGTGTTGGAATGCTCCCGCAGGAAGTGAGCAAAAGACAGGTGCGTCGTATGAAAAAAAGGGTAAAGCAGTGGCCGAGTCATCTGCATCCCGGACGCAGCCTCGATTACATAACTTGGAATTGCAAGAGCCGCAGAGTTCCATTGGCGAAATTCAGCCTCGAGTGTTTAATTTGGATCTTTCGCGAGAAATGCAAAATAAGGAGGCTGAGCGAAAGTGAATTGTGATTTGTTATGTGTATTGTATATAGCTGCTCATGTGTTTTATGTGATAACCATGTAATATGGGTGCATACTTGGTGTTATATGTTGGTTGAAGGGATAAAATGTTTGTTCATTTGCTGAAGTGCTGGATGAATATGCACAAGTGTACAGAACAAAGGTGGTTGTAACCAATGATTTTGGTTGTTGTAACAATTTGGTTGCTGTTTTTCTGCCTATGCACGAATTTCGTGGACGAACTTTCTTGAAGGAGGGGAGGGTTGTAACAGCCCAAATTCTGAAATTGGCAAAAAATTGGGTGACACGGCCTAGGACACAGGCGTGTCCCACTCGGGTTGCGTCGTGAGGCGTGAGGTCGATGAATTTTCGGTCGATAAAGTGTCTGGGTGGTCACACCCTGGAACACGGGCGTGACAGGGGGCGTGTCCCATTGGTTCGACGATTTGCTTGTCGATCGTCGAGCGGAGATCGTCGAGCGAAGATCGTCAAGCGGAGATCATCGAGAGGAGATCGTCGAGCGGAGATCGTCGAGCGGAGATCGTCGAGCGGAGATCATAGAGCGTCGATCATCGAGCCGAGATCATCGAGTGGCGATCGTCGAGTGGGTGACACGCCCTATGTCATGGGCGTGACTGGGTTGACACGGGCGTGACATGGACGTGAAATCTTGGCATGGATACGTTTGGATAAGGCGGTTTGTGCACCATTTTGGGGGACACGGCCTGTGACACGGGCGTGTCACAGGGCGTGTTAGGTCCGAAACATGATTTTTCAGTATTTTTCTTGCCGTTGTTTTCTCTGTCCTGGATCCAAGGGTTAGGCTTTAGCCAGGTGGGGTTTTGGCCGAGATCTGAGGTTTTAAGCCCTTCCTCTTCTTCCTCTTCTTCATCTCATTTCAAGAGAGAGAAAGAGAAGGAGAGAGCAAAGGAAGGAAGGAGGAAAGTAAAGCCAGCTGCTGGAGGAGCTTCGGAGTGTGGAGCGAAGATCCGAGAGCGGATTCGTGAGGGCAGAGCCGAGGCAGTGACTTCCATCTGGCTACTTCATGGCACCGAAGCGATCTTCGAGGGTAACGATCTCCTTCTTGGACATCGAAGTCCTTTCTTTATGCATGTGCTTGGAATCCTCCACCAAGGGGTGGAATTTGGAAGTGATTCCTTTGGTGCGTCTGCATCTAGAGCCGGAAGTGTGGAGTACGGCATATGCATGCTGTGTGAAGCCCATCTGGATGGGTAGTCTGGATTGGTGATGTTCATGGGTAAACCGGAGAAGACTCCGTGGATTTGATGATATGCAAAGATATTTATGCTGTGATGAATGTATGGATGTGATGATGGATATGATGAGGCTTTGGTTAAGCTCCTGGTTGAAGAGAGATCAATTGGTAGTGCGCCCGGGAAGCAAGTACCCGACCGACTACACCACTAGGGTGGGTTGATCTGGTTAGAAGGGATCGATTGGTGGCATGACCAGGGAAGCGACCACCTGACTTGCTGCACCACAATGGTGGGTCAATCAGGAATAGGTGAGGGGTCGATTGGTAGTAAATGCTACACCACATTGGGTGGGTCGATCTGCTCTGGTTGTTTATGGATGCTGTGAGGTTGTACCTCTGAGTGGTTTGGGCGGGATGTCGCCAGCTTGCGAGACTAGTGGACTAGGTCCGGTCAACCAACAAGTTAAAACCTCTGATCGGCGGTGTACGATTGGGATGTCTGTTACACCAAGAAGATGCCCTCAGTGCACGGAACGTCTGGTGGATAACAGCGTTTGTGATGTGATGTGCTTGATAGATTGAGAAAGAGAATGATACATATGATGCTTGATGATAGATGATGGCAATGCATACAGGGAAGGAACCACTACCCCGGGTAGGGGGTAGGGTTGTTATAAATGGGTCAGCAAATGCTGACCGTTACTTTGTTTTCTGTTTTGGCTCGGATGACAAATTGCAGGTAGAATGAACAAGTGGAATGGATGGATTGCTGCAAAAGTCCCTTGAAGGACATGCGAAGAAGTGTGTTTGGATTTCATGTGTGGTCGGCCTGCGTGCCGATGTACGAAAATGTAATTATGTGAAAAGAGAAAGTTGTAAGGCCTTAAGGCCAGAGTGTGTGCGTTGTAACATTCCTGGTGTTGCTATATAAATGTGGAGTTTATATAGAAGTGGACATTCTCTGAGATGAGTTCTTGAACTTAAAAATGCTGCGCTAGAATGGATTGAGTTAAGGATGTGAATAGAATGTGATTTCCACAAGTAATTCCACTACTTGTCTGTGACATATGGCGTGGGGCCCCGGCCGGACCCACCGTTATATGCCATGTGACGAATAGGGGCGTTATAAGATGGATCAGCTTCATGTTCTGGAGACTTTGCAGGAGATATTTCTGGTTGAGCAGGAGACTTAGCTGGAGACTTAGGAGAATGTGCTGGAGATGGAGGAAGATCTTCAGGAATATGAAAAGGAACTTATTTAGAAGTAAGTTCCTCAATCATTTTATTGATATCTTGTTCAGTAGAAAGATTCTCAGCTTATGTCTGAGCATCTGTCAGATTTTCAGCATGATGAATGTCTTCAGCAGCAGCAGGAAACTCTGTGGCAGCAGGAATATTTGTGGCAGCAGTAGTAGTGGTAGATGGTAGTTTTGTAGCAGTAGGGAGAATTTCTTCTGAAGAAATGTTGATAGCAGCAGGAGTAACTGGAGGAAGTAATTCTGTGGCAGTAGCAGGAGTACCTTGAGGAGGAATTGATGAGGTAGCAGGAATTGGAGGAATAGAGGAAGATGGAGCAGTCTCCCCCTCAATAACTGAATCAATTATTTGATGTGGAGGAGGAGATGGGGTCCTGTCCATCTCTTCCATTTCCTTTAGCGCTATGTCAGTCTTCTTTAACTTGACTTCCCATCTCTGGATGGAGTGTATAGACACCTTCTTCATGTGATGGATGGTTGTACCCTTTTTCATGGGAAAATAGTGGGATTCATCTGATTCAGATAAAGGGAAATAATCCTTCCATAATTGGGGATCTTAAGGCATCCCTTAATCTTTTCAAACAACATCATTCCCCATTGGAATTTCCTTCTACATAAAACAGCAATCCTAAGATCAAAGAATTCTGGAGTTATATAACTGATTGATCTTGTCCTACACAACAGAACTTTTCCTAAAATGTCAGCCAAAAGCTTGCTCTCTGCATTCATGTATTGTCTTCTGATGATGTTAGAAGACTGATCTATTCCGCAGAAACTATAGGCTCTCTCATAATCACTGCCTATTATATCATCTTCTATATCTATAACTAGAAGTTGGAGAAACTGAGAAATAGACTGAGCAGACATTTTTACCTTAACATTCTGAACCTTAAACTTAATGATTTTGCCATTTCTCTTAATCTTAGCATTCTGGAAGAATTCTTCTACTTCAGCAGTGAAAATTCTGCAAGGGTGTTCAAGAATGAATGACAAACCGGCTATGCCGAGTAGTAGAAGAACATTTCTGAAATCGTCTGATATCTCAGCAATCCCAGAAGAACATAATTCACTTACAATCCCTACACCTGAGGATGATGCCATTGAAGTAGAGAAATCGATCTAGGGCTGGCCGGCGAATGAGTAAATGGACTGGCGACAGACGGTGGAGATGGAGAAGACGAAATGGTTTTTCTCGAGAAGGGTTTTGAAATCGAGACTAATAATCTCTTGGACTTATTTATATTTATATTTACTGCTAATTATGATGATTAATCGTATAAATAAGCATTTAAAAATACTTGGAAGGGGCGGCTAAGTGACTGTGTGCCGATATGAAAATTTGACCTTGAAGAGGAAAAAGACACCACATTTCTCGAGAGGAATGGTTTTTCTCGAGAAGAAATCTAGATGCACTCGAGTATAAGAAGCCTTTGTCTCGAGTAGAAATAAGCCTTAGTCTAGAGAAGAATACTTTGTGTTCTCGAGTAGAGATAAATTGTTCTCGAGTAGAACATTTCTTCTCGAGAAATAATTTCTTTGTTCTCGAGAAGTCTTCTAGCAGTTCTCAAGAGGAAGTTGTTGTTATTGAGTAAAATACTTGTACTCGATAAATGAAGTCCAGAATCTGAATTTTTCTGATTTTTGAAGTAAAACCACATCTTGACCTTGCCTGGAGCCTTTGTCTTCATTCTCCTTCATCCTTGTTGAGCATACCAAGTTCTGTTTTGAAAAATAAGAACTTAGCCTCGTCCAACGGCTTCGTGAAAATATCTGCAATTTGCCTATCAGTTGGGACATATTGTAGATCTATGTCCCCATGATCCACATGCTCCCAGATGAAATGATATCGCAGCTCTATGTGCTTTGTCCGACTGTGAGACACTGGATTGTTGGCTATTGCAATCGCACTGGAGGAGTCGCAAAACAAAGGGATGTTTTGGACTTTGAGATTGTATTCTTCCAGCTGATTCTTTATCCACAGCAATTGTGCACAACTGTCGGCAGAAATGTATTCTGACTCGGCCGTTGAGATTGCGAAACAATTCTGTTTTTTGCTGCTCCAAGAAATGAGTCTACTTCCAAGGACTTGGCAAGTCCCGGAAGTGCTATTTCTATCATCTTTACTACCTGCAAAGTCTGCATCTGAAAAACCAATTAGTTCGCAGTCATTACTTCTTGGGTACCATAAGCCAAGATTTGGTGTACCTTTAAGGTATCTCAAAATCTGCTTTGCAGCAGTGTAGTGAGATTCCTTAGAGTTCACTTGAAATCTAGCACATACACATGTTGAAAACATTATATCAGGTCTACTTGCAGTAAGGTAAAGAAAGGATCCAATTATGCTTCTGTACTTGGTTTTATCGAAAGGTTTCCCTTTCTCAACCTTATCCAGAGACATAGTTGAACCCATTGGAGTCCTCATAGAGGTTGCGTTCTCCATTTAGAATTTCTTAATCAACTCCTTGGTGAATTTCGTCTGAGAGATGAAAATTCAATCTTTAGATTGTTTCACCTGAAGTCCTAAGAAATACTTCAGCTCTCACATACTGCTCATTTCGAACTCCCCTTGCATAAGTTTGGAAAACTTTTTGCAGAGGTTGTCGTCAGTAGAGCCAAATATAATATCATCGACATAGATTTGCGCTAGCAAAATTTTGTCTTTTATTTCCCTAAGAAATAATGTCTTATCTATCTTTCCTCTTATGAACGTGTTCTCAAGAAGAAAGTTAGATATTGTCTAATTCCAAGCTCAAGGAGCTTGTTTCAGACCATATAATGCTTTAGATAGAAGATAAACATGATCAGGAAAGTTAGAATCAACGCAACCTGGAGGTTGTTCTACATACACTTCTTCCTTTATGTCATCATTAAGGAAAGCATACTTCACGTCCATCTGGTAGATGGTGAAGCCCTTAAGTGCAGCATATGCTAGGAACTACCTAATTGCCTCCAGCCTTGCCACTGGAGCATATGTTTGGTCGAAGTCGATTCCTTCTTCTTGTCGATATCTTTTGGCGACGAGTCTGGCCTTGTTCTTTATGATTGTTCCATCCTCGTCCATCTTGTTCCTGTAGACCCATTTTGTCCCAATGACGTTCTTGCCTTTGGGTCTTAGAACAAGCTTCCAGACTTGGCAATGCTTGAACTGATTCAATTCTTATTCCATTATCATTATCCATGAAGCATCTGAGTTTGCTTCCTCAAACTTCTTCGGTTCAACCTGTGATAGAAAACTCAAAAATAAATTCTCATTAGCTGTACCTCTAGGAGTTTTGACATCATCCTGGGGATCTCCTATGATTTGGTCCATTGGGTGATCATTCAAGTGTCTGAGCTCTAAGGTCCTTGCATCTGGAGCTTCTTCAACCACAGGAGTGACTTCATCAACTTGAATGGTCTCTTTATCTTGATCATCAACCTCTCCAATTGGGGTTGGAGTGGTGATCTTGATGAACTTTTTGCCTTTTTATTCAATTTGCTTATCCAAGTTTAATTCTTTCAGCTTTGAAACTGCATCTTCAATGAACACACTAGAAGAGTTATCTTGCAGCAAACTCGTCTCATCAAATACAACATGAATAGATTCTTCTACAACCAGAATTTTTCTATTAAAAATCCTATATGCCTTACTATGGCTACTATACCCTACAAAAATACCTTAAAAACTCTTTTTGCTAAATTTGGTAGTATGATACTTGTCATTGTTAAGGATGAAGCACTTACAGCCAAAGATTCTAAAATATGCAACAGTCAGTTTCCTGCCCTTTAGAAGTTCGTAAGGTGTCTTATTCTGGTTCTTGTTTATGAGTGCTCGATTTTGCACATGGCATGCAGTGTTGACGGCTTCAGCCCAGAAGTATTCTGGTAGTGAGGCATCACTCAACATGGTCCTGCAGGCCTCTATAAGTGTTCTATTCCTTATCTCAACTACTCTGTTCTGTTGAGGAGTACGAGGAGAGGAAAACTCATGAAAGATACCTAGGCTTTCAAAAAATTCTATCATGGCCCCAAACTTGAACTCTGTTCCATTGTCACTTCTGATTTTGACTACAGAACAGTTGTATTCATTCTAGACCTGCCTGACAAAAATAGTAAAGATTTCAAAGGTATCTGACTTGTGTTTTAGAAAGAACACCCACGCAAAGCACGAGTAATCATTAACAATAACCAATGTATAATCCTTACCTCCCAAACTTCTAAATTGCAGTGGACCGAACAAGTCCATATGAAGTATATGTAAACATCTATTAGAATCTTTGCCAATAATGCTTTTAAAGGTATCCATTGTTTGCTTGCCTTTTACACATGCGTGATAAGGTCTATCTTAAGCGTACTTGACATTTGGGGCATCACGTACTAAATTAGGTGAAAATAATAGTTTTGAAATTAATATGTTCTAGTCTCTTATGCCTCTGGTCACCAAGAGATGCACTATCTTTAGCCATAAAACACATTGGTGTAGAAGAGTCTATGCAAACGATATTTAAACAAAATATATTTCTGCTTCGAATGCCTGATAGAATCGTTTTCATATTGTCAACCGATTTTATCAAGCACTTATCTGCATGAAATTCAACAATGTATCCTTTATAGCAGAGCTGGCTTATGCTTATGAGATTGTGTTGCAATCCTTCAACATAAGGCACATCTGAGAAGGATACACTACCGTTAGAAATCATACCATAGCCTTTAGTAATTCCTCAGTCTGAACCTCCAAAGATGACCTTTGGCTCGTTCAAGACTGGAGAATAATTCTGAAGAAGGCTTCTTGTCCCGGTCATATGCCGAGAGCATCCACCGTCCAAATACCAGATAGGCGTTTTGGTGGCCTTTGGACATACATGCAATTACAAATCAATTTGCCTTAGAAATCCAAACACGTTTGGGTCCTTGGTCTCTTGTTAAAACACTCCCCTTACGAGTATTAGCATTATGGGTGGTCTTTCTTACATTGCTAACTTGAGGAGTTACAAAATTTCTGGAATTAAACTAACAATCAATGGCAAAGTGGCCAATTTTGTCATAGCACCAACAGTCAAATTTGTTGTATCTTTTCCTCAAATTCTCTTGCTTGACTTTTTGAGATGGTGGTCTAGCAGGGGCAGCATTCTTGGAGGAAGAAGCTTCATGGTGATGGCAATCACATGTCTTCTTCTCCTTGAGAGGCTTTTCCACAACTGGCTTTACCCTTGGTGCCTTCTTGATGTTATGACCATGATTATAAGGGTCATACTCTGAAGAGTAATTTCTTCATAAGGTGCCTTGAAGACACTCTCACCAAACTTTTGGCGACTAGTCCATCCTTGGTAACGAGACTTGGGTTCTATATAAGTAGGCCTAGCAAAGTGACTGCAGAATGAGTCAAGATTAAACTCGTTTGTTGGAAATATGATATTCTTAAAAGAAGTCTGATCTTGATGGGCTTTTCCCTTCTCTTTGGCCAAAGCCTTCTTGGCCGTCTTATTCTTTCTCTGAGCCTTATTCCTCATAGAAGATTTACTAGGAGCTTCAACATGACCTAGCCCAGCACCTTTGGCCTTAGCTGAGAATTCAACAGCGAAGGGAAGGACAGTATTGGGCTTTGAGAAACTTTCAATAGGTTTCTTTTCAGCTTCAAGTTATGCTTCCAGTTCTTTTATGATCTTCTCTTTCAAATCAAGGTGCTCTAGAGCCTTATTGTATTCTTCAATGGCAGCATTGAAGTTCTCCCTGCGTGAGTCTGTCTTGGCGACTTCCTCTCTCAAAGTGCTCTCTTCAGCCTTGAGAGACTATCTCTTTGGCTTGAGTTTTCATGACTCTACGACATTTATCGTAAGCCTTGATCAACTCCTTATACTGGGCCATAAGTTCAGACTCATCGTTAGAAGAGCTGTCCTCATGATCATGATCAGAAACATCAGATTCAGAAAGAGGAGTATGAGAATTGACCTTCCCAGTGAACTGGGGTTCTTGTTCTTCATTAGTTTGAGCCATTAGCCCAAAGTATGCTTCCTCTTCTTCACTTGACTCAGATGAGTCAGAGTTGCTAAGAGTTTTGCCATTCTTGGCTACAAGGCTTCTTTCTGTCCTCTTCTTATTATATGAGGATTTTTTTCCCTCTCTCTTTCCACCCTCCTTTTTCTTATGAGGGCAATCAGCGATGACATGACCTGGCTTATTGCAATAGTAGCAAACAATGTCAGTGGAAATATATTTATTTTGTTTAGTGTTATACCTGTCATGGCTGCTTGAGCCTTTTCTGTGTCGATCACCATCATTACGTGATCTTCTATGCGAGGCATCCTTGCCTCTCCATTGCTTCTTCTAGTTCAAGAATTTCTTGAACTGCCTTGAGAGTAGAGAAAACTCACCTTCAGATAATTCTGAGCCTGAAGTGCTTGGCTTTGAAGTTTCTTCTTCACTGTCTTCTTGTGCAGGAGTAGGTGAAGCAGCTTTAACCTTCCTTGAGCTTTCTGCCTTGAGTGCGATAGAATTCTCCTTGGAAAACGACCAGCTCTTCTCTTCTTCAGCTTTTTTAGAATTTATCTACAGCTCATATGACATCATCTTCCCGAAGAGATTTTGAGGGTCAGTCTCAGCCAACCTCCCAAACTCCATGATAGCATAGACTTTATTGTCCTACTCCTTAGTCATGAATCTTAGAAACTTATCATTCAGCTCACCATTTGTGAAGACCCGGCCATAAACTCTAAGGCTGTTCACAATCTTGAAGAAATTTTCAAATGTATCTGCAATTGAGTCCTTTGATCCTTGTCAGAAGGCTTCATACTTTTGATTCAATAAGGATCTTCTGTCATCCCTAACTTCTTCAGTGCCTTCCATCAAGGTGACAAGAGACTTCCACATCTCCTTAGCAGATTGGTGGTGAATCAGATTCTGCAGCATAGAATCATCATCTGTACTTGCTATAATATTTTTTGCTTTCTTGTCCAACGAGACAAGTGCAATCTCATCTTTATCTAGATCCATTAATATCTTAGGAACCTTTTTAGTAGGATCTATAGTGGAGATGGTCATTGGAATATAGGGACCTTCTTCAACAATCAAGAAGATCCTTGGATCCACAGCTTCCATGAAGAACTTAATCCTTTCTTTCCACATGTGAAAGTTAGTCATTGTGCATAGAGGAAGCTTGGCAAAATCCTTGGCCTTGTCCATGCTTGGATAACTCTAAAGACAACCTAGGCGCAGATCTGTTCATGGTGTTAACCTTTTATGAACAATCTCCCTCTGATACCAATTGCAAATGTTTTAAGTTGTCTTACCTATATCACCTAGAGGGGGGTGATGTAACATCCCTCATGTTGAAGCCAAAATTTGACCTCTGTGAAGTTCGGGATCCCAAAAGAGGGGTGACCTCACACCTACTACACTCGGGGGAACGTCACAGGTCAAAGACTTAGGAAACTAGGAACAGACCTTCGATTCTAGCGTGGAGGTCCCACCTCACACTCGAAAGACCTCTGAAGTCTCCCCCTCCCTAGCCAATGCTGAGCTAGGTGCCTTGGAGGAAGAAAGCAAAGGGATTTTTGTAGCCAAGATTGAATGCCCTCCAAGGCACTCTTAAGGGTCTATTTATAGTTTTTCCAAGTCTAGGGACCAAATTGTCACAAATACCCCTAGGAAAAAAAGGCCTTGGGCCAATAGAAAACATCCACACCTGGGGTAAAGAGGTAATTCCACCCCGAGGGTATAACGATAAAAGCATGGCCAAAAGAGGTCCGGGGGGAAAAGGAGGCTAAACCATCCCCCACACCTTCCCCGGACGCCTGAGGTGAGTGGGGGTTAAACCACCCCACGCCTCCTCCACCTTGGGGCCAAGCGAGCGGGCGAATCCCGAAGAACTGGGGAGTAGGGGGCAGGCGCGAGACCCCGACCTCCGGCCGGTCTTGCCCCGCCAGGCCACGGGGCAGGGGCGAGACCCCGGCCTCCCAGCCGGTCTCGCCCCGCCAGGCCGCGGGGCAGGGGCGAGACCCCGGCCTCCCGGCTGGTCTCGCCCCGCCCGGACGCGGGGCAGGGGCGAGACCCCGGCCCCCGGCCGGTCTCGCCCCGCCAGGCTACGGAACACGGGCGAGTCCCTGGCACCCGGCCGGTCTCGCCCCGCCAAACCGCTGGGCAGGGGTGAGACCCCGGCCCCCGGCTGGTCCCACTGCTGCCACGTCGCACTTAGCCAGTCAGGGGCGGGTGTCGGCCAACTTGCCGCACCTGCCCCTCCTAGAAGAAAGAAGGGGGAGGCATATTTTTCCTCCCCCTACTAGTATATTCCAAGGGCTAGGCCTAAATCAGCCACCAAGAGTGCAAACCACTCCAAAAGCTTAAAAATAAAAAGTTGGTTCTGCGCCTGCCGAGGGGACCCTACTCTGCGAATACAGGGTTGTACACAATCCACGCTCTTTGCGAGGTTGGCACAAGCTCGGAAAGAAACATCCAACCCAACTTATTCGCTGAGTGTAATTTTCTTGCGCGGTCGAAAAGATACTTAGCATCTCCGGAGAGTCAACCTGCTATGCCAGCTGATGGGAGCCTGGGTGGCGAGACCCCCTCCGGGTAAAAAACACTTAACCTCTCGGAGGGGTCAACCCGCCATGCAAGCTGATGGGAGCCTGGGTGGCGAGACCCCCTCCGGGTAAAAAACACTTAACCTCTTGGAGGGGTCAACCTGCCATGCCAGCTGATGGGAGCCTGGGTGGAGAGACCCCCTCCGGGTAAAAAACACTTAACCTCCCAGAGGAGTCAATCTGCCATGCCAGCTGATGGGAGCCTGGGTGGCGACACCCACTCCGGGTAAAAAGAACTGGGCATCCATGAGAGGTACGCCTGCCCTGCCAGCTAGTGAGATCCTGGCAGTGGAATCCATCTCAAGGTGAGACCTACCCCACCCTCCGAGATCAACCTGCCCTGCCAGCTAGTGAGAGCCTGACAGCGGAATCCATCTTGAGGTGAGACCTACCCCACCCTCCGAGAGGTCAACCTGCCATGCCAGCTAGTGAGAGCCTGGCAGCGGAATCCATCTCGAGGTGAGACCTACCCCACCCTCTGAGAGATTAACCTGCCCTGTTAGCTAGTGAGAGTCTAGCAGCGGAATCCATCTTGAGGTGAGACCTTCCCCACCCTCCGAGAGATCAACCTGCCCTGCCAGATAGTGAGAGCCTAGCAGCGGAATCCATCTCGAGGTGAGACCTACCTCACCCTCCGATAGATCAACTTGCCCTTCCAGCTAGTGAGAGCCTAGCAGCGGAATCCATCTCGAGGTGAGGCCTACCCCACCATCCGAGAGATCAACCTTCCCTGCCAGCAAGTGAGAGCCTAGCAGCGGAATCCATCTCGAGGTGAGACCTACCCCACCCTCCGAGAGATCAACCTACCCTGCCAGCTAGTGAGAGCCTGACAGCGGAATCCATCTCGAGGTGAGACCTACCCCACCCTCTTTGAGATCAACCTGCCCTGCCAGCTAGTGAGAGCCTGACAGCGGAATCCATCTAGATGTCAGACATACCCCACCCTCCGAGAGATCAACCTGCTCTACCAGCTAGCGAGAGCCTGGCAGCGGAATCCATCTCAAGTTGAGACCTACCCCACCCTCTGAGAGATCAACCTGCCCTGCCAGCTAGTGAGAGCTGGCAGTGTAATCCATCTCGAGGTGAGACCTACCCCACCCTCCGAGAGATCAACCTGCCCTGCCAACTAGTGAGAGACTGGCTGCAGAATCCATCTCGAGGTGAGACCTACCCCACCCTCCGAGAGATCAACCTGCCCTGCCAGCTAGTGAGAGCCTAACAGCGGAATTCATCTCGAGGTGAGGCCTCCCCCACCCTTCGAGAGATCAACCATCCCTGCCAGATAGCGAGAGCCTGACAGCGGAATCCATCTCGAGGTGAGACCTACCCCACCCTCTGAGAGATCAACCTGCCCTGCCAGCTAGTCAGAGTCTGGCAGCGGAATCCATCTCGAGGTGAGACCTACCCCACCTTCCGAGAGATCAACCTGCTCTGCCAGCTAGTGAGAGCCGGTCTGCAGAATCTATCTCGAGGTGAGACCTACCCCACCCTCCGAGAGATCAACCTGCCCTGCCAGCTAGTGAGAGCCTGGCAGCGGAATCCATCTCGAGGTGAGACCTACCCCACCCTCCGAGAGATCAACCTGCCCTACCAACTAGTGAGAGCCTGGCAGTGGAATCTATCTCAAGGTGAGATCTTCTATGGATCACAAACATTTTTCGGTGGTTCCTGCCATTAATCGTAGTTGATACAACTGCAAGCGAAATTTATTACAAAGAGATGATTCACTTCTTTCCTACCTCCCTCTTCCCTCGTGAATCATCAGATCCCTCCCTGGGTTCCCACATCAACCCTATCCTCACATCTCTTCTCTGCCTCCCTTGGTTGGACTTCTTTAATCCGCACTGGATCTTGCGCTTGGTGAGGCTAATGAGTTTGAGGTGTCGGGGCTCTTGTCCTTCTCAACTCCAGAAATTCGGTGCAAGTAGATGTTGCAAGGCCTTCCTCCTGGTGGAACTCACAGTAGGGTAACTTTACTCTGACTCTTCTCCTTCCCGTGCGGTTCCTCCTCTCCCTTCGACTAATATCCATCGCTTGCTGCGGTGGGGGTAGGAGCTGCCTAGGGGCTTGCCTTTGGAAGGTTAACCTCCCTCGGCCTTCATGAAAATCCCCCCCACCTTGGATGTGACCTCTTCCTGGACCCTGAAAGTGTCCATGTTGCCTCCAACCTGGCTCCTGACCTTCTTAAGGTCCTGGAGCCCCTGAGCTCTCTGCTCCTCTCTCCTTATCCCCTCTTGAGGCCTCGAGCCACCTTGCTCCTTCGACTCTGCCTCTGTCAAACTTGCCAACTTTTTGACAAATGTCGGGTTGTCCGTCTCAGTGGCTATCTCCTCTGCCTCCCTTTCCATCAGCTCCTCGAAGGAAAGGGGGGCCTTTCGAGTCAGGTTCTTCTTGAAGAACCCCTCGCGCCCCCACCGTGAACGCCATCTGGAGGGCATACCCCAGCATCTCCTGGACCTCCAGGATCTCTTCTTGGAACCTATCAATGTAATGGGCCAGCGACTCCTCGGCCCCTTGAATTATCAGGAAGATGGACTCAGGGCTCTTCTTCCTCTTCTTGGAGGTGGAGAAGCAGAGCTGAAAGCTCCGAATCAAGTCCTCGAACCCATAGATCGACCTCGGTGGGAGCGGGTGGAACCAGTCTGTTGTCTTATCCTTCAACATGATCGCGATGAGGAGACACATGAAGGCATCCATCATCGGCCTTATGGAGACGACATCCTAAAACCACTGCAGGTGCTGGACAGGGTCATCTTTCCCGGTATAGTAAGCCATGTCTGGCTTTCGAAACCTGTCGGGAACGGGAGCTGAGATGATCAGCTCGCTGAAGAGTGACCCCGTGAGGGGTGGTCTCGCCACCTCTACTCGCGTGAGCTGCTCGCCTGGGAGGCTGGAACTCGCCAGGCTGGAGAATAACTCTCGGCCGGTGAGGTCTCACTCGATCCCACCTCCCGTCCTCTCCTGCCCGGGCCTTCTTCCTGGTGCGCTTCCTTCTCCCGCTGCTGGGGTCATCTCACCTAGACCCTTGGGAGTCAACTCGTTGAGAGGGGGGAGCTAGCTCCAGGGGGTTGGGGTGGAGCTGCCACCCTGAGGAGCAATGCTTCACAGCATCTCCATGATGTCTTGGATGGAGGCCATGAACTCTTGCCTCCCCACAAAGGGTCCTGGGCTGGGGAGCTCGCCGAGATCATCACTACCTCCCTATCCTCTAGTCATGACGCTCTCCCGAGATTTTCTGTGTTGGTCACTCTCCACGCTCACCGCAGCAAAAGTGTTGAAGCCAAAATTTGACCTCTATGGACTTCAGGGTCCCAAAAGAGGGGTGACCTCACAACTACTACACTCGGGGGAACGTTACGGACTAAAGACTTGGGAAATTAGGAACAGACCTTCGGTTCTAGCATGGAGGTCCCACCTCACACCCAGAAGACCTCTGAAGTCTCCCCCTCCCTAGCTAATGCTGAGCTAGGTGCCTTGGAGGAAGAAAGCAAAGGGATTTTTGTAGCCAAGATGCAATGCCCTCCAAGGCACCCTTAAAGGTCTATTTATAGTTTTTCCAAGTTTAGGGACCAAAATGTCACAAATACCCCTAGGACAAAAATGCCTTGGGCCAATAGAAAACATCCACATCGGGGGAAAGAGGTAATTCCACCCCGTGGGTATAACGGTAAAAGCATGGCCAAAAGAGGTCGTGGGGAAAAGGAGGTTAAACTATCCCCCTCACCTTCCCCGGACGCCTGAGGTGAGTGGGGATTAAACCACACCACGCCTCCTCCACCTTGGGGACGAGCGAGCGGGCAAATCCCGAAGAACTGGGGACCTAGGGGCAGGGGCGAGACCCCGGACTCCGGCCGGTCTCTCCCCGCCAGGCCGCGGGGCAGGGGAGAGACCCCGGCCTCTCGGCCGGTCTCGGCCCGCCAGGCCGCGGGGCAGGGGCGAGACACCGGCCTCCCGGCCGGTCTCGCCTTGCCAGGTCACGGGGCAGGGGCGAGACCCCAGCCTCCCGGCTGGTCTTGCCTCGCTAGGCAGCGGGGAGGGGGCGAGACCCCGGCCCCCGGCCGGTCTCGCCCCGCCAGGCTGCGGGGCAGGGGCGAGACCCCGACCTCCCGACCAGTCTCGCCCCGCCAGACCATGGGGCAGGGGAAAAACCCCGGCCCCTGGCCGGTCTCGCCCCGCCAGGCCGCGGGGCAGGGGCGAGACCCCGGCCCCCGGCCGGTCCCGGTACTACTGCATCGCACTTAGCCAGCCGGGGGCGGGTATCGGCCAACTTGTCGCACCTGCCCCTCCCAGAAGGAAGAAGGGGGAGGCAGATTTTTCCTCCCCCTATTAGTATATTCCAAGGGCTAGGCCTAAATCGGCCACCAAGAGTGCAAACCACTCTAAAAGCTTAAAAATACAAAGTTGGTCCTGCGCCTGCTGAGGGGACCCTACTCTATGAATACGGGGTTGTACGCCTCAAACAACTAGACCCCTAGGATTTTGTTTTGCCATGACTAGGTCATGACAAAACCACCAGAAGCTCAAAGGACCAAGTGACCAAGGGCCAAGGTGAAAATCACCTTGGTCTGCCTATAGCTCATCCTCAATATTTAGACCTAAGGTTTGACTTTAGGGCTACACCTTGATCCCATGACACTAACACCTTGGGTAGTCCATAGGGTCACTGAGGACCCACTGTGGGCAATCAAAGTGGTTAAGTTGACCTAAGTCAATCCTAACCCTAAATTGGTCAAACTAGCCTACTTAGGGTCAATTGACCCTCCCCTAGCCAAGTGGACCCCACCCATGCCCTCCTTACCCTAAAGTGAGGTCAATGGGTCACGAAGGACCCATTGTGGTCAACCCTAGTGGCTAAGTTAACCCAAGTCAACTCTAGCCCCAAAGTGGTCAAAGTGCCCTTATTAAGGGTCATGTGACCTCCAAGGTGCAAAGTCAACCCTACCTAGACCTTTGGAGAGTTCAATGGGTCCCCAAGGACCCATTGATGGAAATATAAAACTTCAAATTGACCTGGGTCAACCCTAGTCAAGGTTAGGTCAAACATAGCTCAAATGGGCTAACCTAAGCTCAAGCCCTCTTTCCACTTGGGCTAACCTCATTTCGATGAAAAATATGAGTAAGAGGGCTGCCAATAGGCTGGAGTGGTCAGCAAGGTCAACCTAGATGACTAGGAGAGAGAAAGCTCCAACTCCTCTTTAATGGAGGAGGGAGAAATGGTGAAAGAGAGCCATTCATGGCAAAGAGCCATTCTTCATTGGCTGATCCAACTCCCCATTCAACCCAGGAAGACCACGGGGCCATTTTGGTTGCTATCATAGCCGGAATGGTGCTAACCCACCATGGCAGAATTGCACCTTCAATGGCCATTAATGGCCATTGAAGCCTTGGCCTCTTCCTTCCACTCTTTATGGCTGGATTCAACTCCTCTGGAGAAGAGGAGGAGTTTCCAGCCATTTCCTGGCTGGATTGATCCCAGATTCCCCCCCCCCCATACCATGGCCGAAAATTGACATTAAGGGGCCATTAATGGCCACCACCAGCTAGACCCCTCCCCTTCCCCCATTTTATTATTTTAAAAGCATCCCTGGATCCAGGGCAAGTTTTTCCACACCTTACTCGAAGGAGACGAGCAACCTCACCGTGCAGTTGTAGAACGCCGGCGACTCCTCCACCACCAATGGCATCCCGGCGATCGACGCGTCTCCAGGCCACAAGCAAGGTCCTCCCCTCCTCCTCTCTCTATGGGTAGATCATAGCAATCACTAGGGATAAAAATTGGGCTCAATTGAGCTCGATAAGGAGAAGCTTTCTCCTAGTTTTTCCGCAATTTTTAACTTGTCGGGTTTGAAGGAATAGGCCCCTCCGGCGGCTGTGCCGCCGCCTGGCGATAGCCACCACCTCAACGGAAGTGGTGGTGGCGGTGGCCGGCCGGGGAGGTGGCCGGGTGGCCGGCAGAGGCGGCTGGAAGTCGATCTAGGTTCGGGCAATCCAGGCCCTTGGCTGGAGGAGGAAGACGATCCAGCAGCTGTCGTGTCATGCTTCAAGATCAGTGCTGATCAATTAAATTCCTTTAATTTTAATACTTTTTTCTGTATTTAAATAACAGTCGCATTAGAAAACTTATTAAAAATACCTAGAGGCAAAATCTGAAAAAGTGGTCGATATATAAATTATATCCCTATGGGTCTACATTATTTTAAAATTGGTTTGAACCAATTTGGGTGCATGGTTTGACCAGGGCACTCATTTTGGTGGGGTCTATACCTAGGGTTAGACAGAAATTAAAATGGGTGCCCCCACATCATCCCTTGTCCAAATGACCTAAAATTTGGACAGGGAGTTACCCTAATCTATACCTAGATCCTGCCCAAAAATGAGAATTTTTGGGGACAATTTTCCTATAGTTTCGAAATCATTTTAATATCCTAGGGTAAATTAATTTAGGGAACTAAAGACCACCAAACCCTCCCAAATTTTGGAGAGAGGTCCCTAGGGTCATCAGGCGGTTCTGTATAAATTTTCACCTCATTTTGAGTTTATTTGGTTGGAAAATGGGCAAACCCTAGCCTTGCCCTAATAAAGGATATTTAGGTCAAAAGTGCACTTGAGGTTTAAGTGGCCAAATCACCTCAACAGAGGCTGAAACTTTGTCCACTGGTTTTTCATGACTTTTTACACCCTCATATGGGTTATGGGGTGGTGTGGGGTAGGATTGCCCTAGGACCCAAGTTCAAACCCTAAGTTTGGATTTTGGGGGTTTGTGAAAGACATGTGGTCAAATGCCCTTGTATGAATTTTAAATTTGGTAGAGAGGACTCTATGGTAGCTAAGGTCCTCTGGTAAAAATATTAGAGGATTTGGAGATGGATAAACCCCTCAGGACCCTAACCTTAGTTTAGGTCACAAACCTTAAATTTTAAGGGTAGGTATTTAGAACTCTCTGAAAACTTGTGAAACTTGGGTAGTGTATTCATAATGTCATTATAAGTCATGGATAGTTTTATTGGGAGTTTTAGATTAATAATTTTAGTATCACCTTTGTAATACGAGTATTATCCCTAATTAATTATGTTTTTATTTTGATCTTGATATCAATTAGATGACTATGAAATTGGGTCAAAGTGCATTTTAGACCATTATGACCATACAAAAATTTTATTATAATTTGTAGATGTAAATTTTCAGTACTTACTTCACAAGTGTATAAATACGGGAATATGATCAATAATAGATTTAGAGTTCCCTTTTTATTGGAAAATTATGAAACTTGATCAGTAGTGTTTCTAGGTCACTGTGTTCATATTGGAAATTTATTGTAATTTTTAGATGAATATTTGTTGTACTTAATTCATTAACCTGTTAACTTGTAATATTATGAGAAAATCACGTTTAGAGTATATTATTCAATGATAAATTGTGAAACCTGACCTAGATTGTTTTTATGTCTTTATATTCATCCTTGAATTTTCTCAGAATTTTTAGACGTATATTGGCAGTACTTGTCTCTTTAATTTGGTTAATGTAGGTTATGTTCAAAAATTATGTTTAGTGGTTTAAATCTTACTGAAAATTTGGGGACCTTGAATTTACTGATAAATAATTGTCTTTTATTTACCATAATTTTGTGGAACACTTTGCATGCCTGAAAATAGTACTTCATGTTCAAACTAAGGCATTTGGATCTCTTTAAAAATTAAATAAATTATTAAATAAATTAAGAAAATTATAAACTTCTGGATTTATGCTAATCATGCCATGATAGACCTCCAATACATATTATAGTGATTTTATATGATAAATTGGAGTACCTCCCAATGTATACATCATATAGCTTAGGATGGTCTGCGTTTAGTAAAAACTGCAGAAATCATAATATGGTGCAAAATGAACCTAGGGAGTTGGAATATTTGTGTATTGACCTGGAAGTGAAATGAGATTATCATTGGGAGTCGTGATGAGAAGTGGGAGGTTTGACTAGTGTTAAGAGGTGATCGGGGTCGACGAAACATTGTCTTCCCTGTGGGGAGAGAAAGAGTCAAAATACACTAGGGTTAGATCCAGTACAACATTAAAGGGATTGGGAGTTGGGTAACAACCAATAATAATAAGTGTCTTGCGAAAGGGAGCTTTGGGCTTCAGCCCATCGTAGTTCCTAGTGCCCTCGAGAGCCCTTCACAGGGAATACCTTGGGCAGTCCTGGACTAACCTAAACTGTAGGAATAATAAACTACAATAGCAACTAGTATAACTAGGGTTTCACGTTCACACACCCCGGTAGCTCGGGAGGTAGGTTAGGTTATTTTGATTAGCCATCCAGACGGTAGGTTCGGAAGGTAGGTATAATGGACAGGATAGTCCGGGGAGCCGGTGGCTCGGAAGGATTTGGATACAAATAAGGTGGTGGGTCTTCGGTATTGGACGCTCGTTCACACCGACATCGATACGCTGACTCGGCAGGTGTGAGACACTTAGCCAAAGAAAGTTTGGTGGATATGGCCAGCATTAGTACATGGAGACTCTAGGTTGTGTTCTTCTAGAGGCGTACGTAGGGGCTAGGCCTGGTAGTGTGGATACCTGCCTAGGAGTGGGGGGCCCGACCCACTGTCTCAGTTTGCCACTACGGAGGTTCCTGGGAGTGAAGCTAGCTGCCCAAATAGGGAGAACTAAAGGTCTGTGCACATAGAGTCGTGTGCGTGAGTTGCACTTGCATGAATCATGACATAGCATATCACTACACTCATACTTGCATACAACCGACACCCCAACATATAAATTAGTATGAGACTTTTTATACGATGGGAGCCTTGCAGAAGACCCCTTAACTTATAAGTTTGTATGGGCATTCATATAAGTTAAGGTTACTTACTTCTTACCTTTCCTTCCTTACATATGTTGCTTATTCTACTTGCTTACTTTCCTGCTTACTATATGAATAACTGCTAGACTAGTTCCACTGTCACCTGCTTTACTTACTCTCCACCATTGTAGCTTCCCTTTCCTCCTCCCCGCTCGGTGCCTAGGAGCCATGGGGAGGGTTAGGGGATGATAGGACTTAGTCTTTATGACTAATGGTTTTCAGACCACAACATTACAGGGGCTCTGGATGGGAGACAGGGACCAGCAGCTCAGGGACCAGCACCAGCGGAGTACGGTGTGTATGGAGGTGGGTCAGTCTAGTACCGGAGCACCGGTGACCAGCTCTATGAGTGATTAGTCTTTCTTATAGCTTCTGCGAGAGATTGTAGTGAGGATTTGATGTACTGGGCTTAAGCCCGTTTATATTACTTTTGTACTGTTCTTTGCAGTACTCTCTCTCTTTTCTATATATGGACTTGTTGTGGTTTCTTAGTTTATATGATGTTTGTGGACTTAATCACATTTTAGTTTATGATTACTGCTCTCTCCTTGTTGATCGAAAAGGCCGGCAGAATCAACATTTTGTAGTGGCGGCCTTCCCGAGTGTCGAGGCCACCGCAAAACGGCGGTTCTAGACATAAGACCCCGGGTTTGAAAGAGAAAAAAAATGGGGTCTTACAAGTGGTATCAGAGCAAACCTCGATCGAAAGAGAAGTAGTCCACAAAAACCTTATGCCACCACCGCGTGAGCTTAGTTTGCGGACAAACAAGCAGCGGAAGCAGTGGTGTGCCCATAAGGGAAATCACATGTAGAAGTCCATCTTTCTCCTTCTTTTATTTCATTCGTACTCTATCTAACAATTGGAATTTTTCCTTATAGCCTGCGACAAACCCCACTCCACAGCAGGGGACACCTCAGGATCCGAATATAATTCCACCTCCGCCGGCTCCAGCTCCGTTTCAGTAGACTGAGATGGGGCAAACATTGACGCCCATCCTGGAGGCCTTCAAAGCTCAACAAGCCCCGGCTCCACAGCCAAATCCTGGGGCCAACTGGATGAGTGCCTTCCGGGCAATTTCCCCTCCATCCTACCAGGGGACAAAGCCGGTAGTTTGCACGGAGGAATGGTTAGACACCATCTATGAGATGCTTACGAGGATTCGATGCCCCACTAAGGAGGCATTTGCTTTGGCAGTCTCCTGCCTGGAGTCACAAGCAGCACTTCTGGGACATTTTGTACCTCAGTCGCCAAGGGACGAGTTGGAGGATAGGTTTCTGCGGTTGAGGCAAGGCAACAGGACAATGCTGAAGTATTACCAAGAGTTTACTCACCTAGCCCGCTATGCGGACTCTTATCAGTTGGACGACGCTGGCTACCCCAGGAGGTTCTACAAGGGGCTGCATGACGATATGAGACAGGCCCTCCTCTTCGTCTCCGAGGTAAGCTTGGCCAGGATTTTGGAAATGGCCAAGAAAAGGGAAGCAGATCAGCTTACAGTCAAGAGCCGGAAGAGACTGGTTGATGATGCAATGATTGGAGGTCGTAGAGACCGTCCTAGAGGCCAGGTCATTGGGGAAAGAAGGAACGGGGATAAATCCCGTCAGGAGATTAGACAGGAGCAGAGGAATCAGGGGGTATTGGCTCCCCATCCCTTACAGATGCTGGAGATACCGAGGACAGCAGAGCAGGCACCGGTATGCTTCCAGTGCAATCAGCCAGGACATTTCAAGAGGAATTGTCCCATGAGGCGAGCACCACCACCAGCAATTCAGGATGCCCCACCTCCTCGACAGTTCGGTGGCCGAGGACACGACCGAAGATGGGGATATCAGGGCAGAGGCCACAAGCCAGAAAGGGAGCAAGTGTATGCTCTAGATCTGACACAACCGCGGAACCCATAGCAGGTTATAGTAGGTATGCCAGTACATTTAAATTCCTTCCTTCCCAAGAACTAGTTATCATAGACATAGACTAGTTAGAAATCAAGAAAAGAAAAACTATAACTAGAACACTAAGACACTTAATTACCTCAGGCGTGGTTTTCATCAGCGGAAAGCCCGCTCACACACTCTTCAACATCGGTGCTTCACACTCGTTTGTGTCAGAAGACTTCGTGAAAGGACTGGCAGGCATGGAGCAATTCAAGGGAAGGATGATGAGGGTACGTCTACCCGATGGATCAGAGCTAATGACCTCTTCTCATTGCAAGATGGAGGCGGAGATCGACGGGAAGGCGTTTGAGGCACCAGCGACGATCCTAAGGATGCCAGACTATGATCTGATCCGGGGCATGACATGGTTGCACTGGAACCATGCCCAGATTGACTGCTTGGCGAAGAGGATCACCGTGAGGCACGAGGACTCCTTTATTTTTATCGAAGGTATTATACCAGCCCCCCCCCCCCCCCCCCACATATTATTATTGTCTGTGTAGGCCGTCAAGGCCCACCTGTAGGGAGACCAGGTTTATCAGGTCCTTTTCGAGATGGTTGTGGCCAAGGATTCTATTTCAGATATTCCAGTGGTGCGGGACTTTGCTGATGTATTTTCGGAGAAGCTACCAGGGCACCCCCGCACCGAAAGGACTTCCAGATTCAGCTCGTGCCGGGGGCTAAGCCGGTATCCAGAGCTCCTTACCGAATGGCCCCAAAGGAGTTGGTGGAATTTCGAAGCCAGCTTCAAGAGTTAGCTGAATTTCGAATTCAGCTTCAAGAGTTAGTGGACTTTGCTGGTCTATTTCAGATATTTCAGATATTCGTTAAAAAGGACGGGACACTTCGGCTATGTATTGATTACCGGGCCCTAAACAAGCTGACGGTCCGGAATACGTATCTCTTGCCAAGGATAGACAAGTTATTTGACCAACTGGAGGGAGCTCATTGGTTCTCAAAGTTGGACCTAAGATCTGGGTACCACCAGCTACGTATTCAGGAGGAGGACATCCCGAAGACGTCCTGAAAGTGCAGCTAGATCTGATATACTCTAGAGGGGGGTGAATAGAGTATATGGTGTTTGAAAACTTTTTACAACAATTGTTGTAATCTGAGTGAGCAGGGAAGCAGTTAATAAATCTAATCACAGAACTAAACTAATCATAAGCTAATCACAGAACAATCACAGCCAGAAACAAAAATAAAGACAAGCAATCCAGATGACACAAGAAACTATAGTGGTTCCCCTAAACTTGGGTACATCCACTCTTCTACCACCCTAGGTAGGAATCCACTGCAGGATGAGTTGATCAGGTGTCCTGTGCACCAATGAGCTTTTGATAAGGTGCTCAAAAACCAAATCAGATTTTTTGATCAGGTGTCTTGCCACCAATGAGCTTTTGACAAGGTGCTCAAAAACCAAACTCAAACTTTTGAAGGGAGTTTGAGAAACCCTTTACAGAGATGGGGGTGAGAGAGTGATGGAAGTCTTCTCTTTCTCAAAGCAGCTGCGAAGACTATGTGGATTTTATGATGTCAAAGCTCCCCCTGAGTCCTTGAGAAGTTCAGGAAAAGAAGCTTTGTTGTAGGGTGATAGGCCTTCAAAAGTTGATCTCCAGCAAAAGATGATTTCAGCAACAACTGAAATGTTAAGTGTCTGGAGTCTTGAAAGATGTTGGCCTTGAACACTTGAGACAAGAGAGATCTGAGGATTTCAGAAAATTTGATCTCCTTGAATGTGTGTTCTTTAGAGAATTCTTTGAGACAGAGAATATTTTGTGCTTGTTCTCTTTTTTCTGAGGATTGTTGATGTCTGTCTTAGAGAGATTTAAAAATTCTTAGCTTTTATTCTCTGGTACTGAATAGAAAAACATCCTCTATCAAGAATAGCCGTTGGTCTGCATTAATTGCATCCTTAATTGCAAAATGTCTTCTGGAGGAAAGTCCACAGAAATATTCCTTGAGAATCCCTTGAAACTTGGTCCAGAAATAAATGAAAACGGCTAGAAAATCTTCTGAATTAATTGCAGAATAACTCCTTAACTGATCTGAATTTGAATCTTGAAAATCCTTGAAGATATCAGAAAACGTCGAACTGAGCTCTGCTATCGTCGAACTGAGCTCAGCGATATGAACTTGTACAACAACACAATATCATCGATTTGAGCTAAAAGATCGTCGAACTGAGCTCAGAGATAGAGATCCAAAGCTGAGTCAAGATCGTCGAACTGAGCTCGCAGATCGTCGAATGAATTTCGACGATTTGTGGATGTTGAGCTCAGCGATCGTCGAATGGAGTTCGACGATCTGTCGAAGTTGAGCTAGATGATCGTCGATCGGAGTTCGACGAATCGTCGTGCTGAGCTCGACGATATGACTTAGTCTCAAACTGAAAAAGTCTTGGTCTTGAGGGCAGCTTCCAAACTTAGACTTCTAACCCTTAGAATCAATTCTAATTGACCTTTTGAGCTATACAGGAGGTCAAACACTGGTTTCCTAGAGACATAGTGATCATGGCCCAAATTAGTAATAGGGTGTTCCAACAATCTCCCCCTATTTGGGTTAGGATTACTATTTATATAGTTTGGAAAAATTTAAATAACAATATACAAGCAGCAATACAGAAAAACAAAAAGCTGGACATTGCAGAACCACAGAGATATATATATATATATATCATCCCAGATAATAATTAGAAATCAGAGAGATTGTCACCTTACATTGTCATTTCTTTTCCTTGCACTTAATAAGTTTGATTTCTCTGTTGGGGTTGAGAGCTTCTTTCTTTGATCTTGTATCATCTGCTGCACCTAAAGTGGTTTGCTGTTTGGGCCTGGGAATTATAGCTTCAGGATGCAGTTCCATGTATCTGTTAGAATCAAAAAATTTGCTTGACCCATATCTTTCCAACTTTTTCTTTCTCTGTTCAGACATTGTAGTGATGTTGGAAGAGTCTTTGCCTTGCTCTCTAGCTTTCTTGATCTGATCCAGTGCAGCAAGCTCTTTCATCCTTGCAGTCCAAGCAGCTGGATTGTTCTCAGGGTCTTCAAATGGTACTGGTGGATCATATCTATTTGAAGGGTTATCTTGAGAAAGCCTGGATGGAACTATTTCCTTCAATTTATAGGGAAAAGGACCAGAGGTTGTGTCAGATGAAATTTTTCCTTCCCTGGAGTAGGGATGTTGCCTTGAGTATCCTTTAGAATAAACTTGGAATTCTCTTTGATTGCCTCTATATCCTCCCCTTCTGGATTGAGAACCCCGGACTGGCTTCCCCTATGATAAGATCTGGCATGTGGCTGATAGGGGGTTTGACTTCTAGCAGGGGGTTGAGCAGCTAAACTTCCACCTGCACCTACATCAGGAGGAGGTGGTGGAGGAGGATGAGAATGTTGGAATTGAGAAGAGCCCTTTTCATATTTCCTTTTCTTATTCATTGCTTTGAGTTGATTCTTTGAGTACTGCATCCAGTGCTCAGTATGGGGCAATCATGAAGAATATAGTATGGTATATCATTGTTATCCTTGACCTTGGCAGTAGGTACTCTCTTCATGGCTTTGCTCCTTGCCTTTCTCTTCCTAGCAATGGTAGCAGAAGAATCATCAGAATCTGTTCTGAACTCATCACTTTCAGAACTTTGATCATCATAAAGGGCATCAATCTTCTTCATCAAATCTTTCTTGAGCTGGATTGAAGCAGATGAGGCAGCAGAGGTTGTAGTAGCAGAAGTTGAAGCAGTAGCAGTAGTGACAACAACAGATACAGAAGGTGTGGCAGTTGAAGTTGAGGCAGAAGTAGAGGTTGAAGTAGTAACAACAGCAGCAGATACTAAAGGTTCTGGAGCAGTAATGACAGCAGTTGGGGCAGCAATAGTTTCACTGACAGAAACAGCATTATCAGCAGCAGAAATATCATCAGAAAATACAGAAGGCTCAAACTCATGTTCCTCTGTCATAAGGATCTCCTTAGAAATTGGCTCATCAGCAGTATCAACAATAGTATCAACAGAATGTTCAGCAGGAAGGGCAGCAACATCAGAAACAACCACACTGCTTTCAGCAGAAGTAGTAGCATAAACTGAGTTAACAAATGAAGTGATGATGATGGGGTCACAACAAGAGAAGGGCACAAGGGCCTTGGACAAATCCTCTGGGGGCTGGATAGCAACTGTCTCTGGAAGACAAGCTTTCTCTGGCAGACATCTGAAATATATATAATCAAATTCTGAGAGCAAAGACCTGAGGTCTATTGCAAAGACTGCAGCAGGAGGGGAAATTGGATCTTGAGACACAGCAGCAGCAGCAGTAACAGGAGCTGAAGAAACAGCAAGAGCAGCAGCAGGCAGGCTCACTTCATAGGGCATCTCCCCATGCCTAGATTCAGACATGGCTGGATCAAGGCACACTGCTGAAGGGGCTGCCTGAGGGAATAAAGAGGAGAGCCTGGCAGAAAGGGCTGCCACTGACAGGAGTAATGGAGCCAAGGAGGTCTCCAAGAGAAGAGATAGCCTGGGGGCTAGCAATTCATAAAGCCTGTCAGCAAGGGCTGGAATATCTACTTACTCAGTAGTGACTGGAGCAGAGGTAGAGGATGGAGGTGTAGCTGTTGAGGATGGTAGTGGAGAGCTAGTGGAGTGGGGAAGGGATGGTTGAGGTGTGGTTAAAGTGGATATGGAGGACAGTGGGATGGAGATGGAGGGTGTGAAGGTGGGTTGGTCAATGATTTCTTGCAGAAGATCTTGATAAGATGTTGAGGATGAGGGTAGCTCGGGAGGAGAGGATGGCGAATCATCCATGAAGGAATCATCAATGAGGTTGAAGGATGGAATGGAGGGTGATGAAGTGGTATCTGGTTGAGGGTAGGAGTATAAAGGATGGAATTGTTCTTCTGTGGTTGGAAGAGTAGGGATTGGAGATGGTGTGGATGTTGGAGAGGGGCTGGAGATGATGATGGTGGAGGGAGTTTGAATGGTAGATGAAATGGGAAGAGATGGAATTGGAGGAGGAGGAGGAGAGGCATCAGCAGGCAGGTCATCTGCAGGGGCAGAGACCTGAGGGGAAGTGACTCTGACAGTCCTGGTGCCTGAAGGAGTGCTGGAAGAGGGCCTGCTGGGCTTGATGATCTGCCTGTCCCATTTACCAAAAAGGGCACAAGACAGTCTCTTGGATGCATTTATGTGAATACCAGAGTATACCAGCAATACAGGGCACCTATTCTGCAAAAAAATGCCTAATATCCTTCCAAAATTTACAAAACCTTTGTTGATTTTCTTCTTAATGAGGTCAAAGAAGACCTCTCCCCAATTCAGGTTCTTCCTGTCTACTATGGCTCCCATTAGGCAGAGCTGATACCTGGAAATTGTATCATGGGCAGAGTGCTTAGCCAATAGGACTTTCCCAACTACATCAGTCAGGAATCTGTATTCCACAGAAAGTTTCTTTTTCAATAGTTTGCTAGGGTTAGCCTCAGAATGACCCATTCTGGCAAGCAAGTCAGCATATTCTTCTCCAGACAAATCAGTAGAATCTCCACCAGTTCTTAACTCAAAAACCTCTGTCAGAATTGCTGGGGTCAAGGGTACCTGAGTGCCAGAGATGGATCCAACAATGGTGTTGTGGTCCTGATTGTGGGCAGTGTAGACCCACTCTTTAATTTCATCAGCAGCAAGCTTAATCCTTGTAGTCATGATTGCAGTAAGTTTTTGCTCTTTGAATAGCTCTAAGATATCCTAAAAAACCTGGTCAGTTGTGCTGAAGGATTTCATGTCTATGTCGAATCCGACATCAAATTTCATGGGGGCGATAACAGCAACAGAAACAGCCATAGTTACCTGCAAAGATTCAACAAACAAAACGACCAAGTGCAGAAATGTTTGGAGGGAAAGAAAGTTTTTGCAGAGAAATCGAAAGCGCAAAGGAGAACGACGACGAAAAATGAATTTTATATTAGGGTTCGACGCAGAAATGGAAAGATCGTTGAACTCAGTTCGACGATCGAGGCTTCTAAAGGAATCTGAAGAGTCTTTAACATCGTCGATCTCCGTTCGACGATATTGGAGAGCGTCGAGCTCTGTTCGACGATTGTTCAGAGAACAAAATTGTCGAGCGCTGTTCGACGATCGCTGATCGGAAGAGATAGTTCATACTATCTGAGAAGCGCTGAACTCAGGTCGACGATTTCAGAAATCGTCGATCTCCGTTCGACGATCTGGGGGAAAATCGTCGAGCGCAGTTCAAAGATCAGAAAAACTCTAGACACTGAGAAAAAATCAAGATGTTTGCCTAGTCTTGGTCAATTTTTAAGCTTTTAAAATCTTGGATATTATTTAAGACTTCCTCCATCTAACATTCCTAACTGATTTAGGAAGAAGGTGTGTTTCTTTTCATCCAAGGGCTTGGTGAAAATAACTCCCCTTTGTAAATCAGTTGGGATATATTGTAGTTCAATTTTATTCTTTTCAACATTATCCCTTAAGAAATGATGTCTAATCTCTGTGTTTTGTCCTACTATGGAGGACTGGATTTTGAGCTATAGAAATAGCACTGGTGTTATCACAAAAGATTTTAGACTTCTCTAAGTTGTAGCAATAGTCTAGGAGTTGGTTTTGAATCCACAAGATTTGTGAACAACAACTGCCTGCAGCCATATATTCAGCTTCAGCAGTTGAAGTTGACATAGAAGTTTGTTTCTTACAAAACCAGGAGATAAGTCTGTCACCAAGGAACTGACAAGTTCCACTGGTGCTTTTCCTGTCAATTCTGCATCCAGCATAATCAGCATCAGAAAATCCAGTTAAATCAAATGCTGAATCTTTTGGATACCAGAGACCTAGATTTGGACAACTTTTAACATACCTGAGAATCCTCTTTACTAGTGTTAGGTGTGACTCTCTAAGGCTTACTTGGAACCTAGCACATATACATGTAGCAAACATTATATTTGGTCTACTAGCTGTAAGGTACAGTAAAGAGCCAATCATTGCTCTATATGTTGTCTGATCAACAGGTTTCCCATGTTCATCAGCATCCAATACAGCATTAGTAGGCATAGGTGTTTTCATACAAGACGCTTCAGACATGCCAAATTTCTTAACCAATTCATTTGCATACTTGGTTTGAGAAATAAAGATGCCTTCAGCATGCTGTTTGACTTGCAATCCTAGAAAGAAGGATAGCTCACCCATGCTACTCATTTCAAATTTAGAATGCATTAGGTTGGAAAACCTTCTGCACAATTTTGAGTCAGTAGAACCAAAAATAATATCATCTACATAGATCTGTACTAGTAGGGTGTGGGACTTATGGGTTCTAATGAAAAGAGTTTGGTCTACTCTACCCCTTATAAATCCATTTTCCAAAAGAAAGCATGCTAGGGTCTCATACCATGCTCTAGGAGCTTGCTTGAGACCATATAATGCTTTGTTCAATCTAAAAACATAATCAGGATAAGTTGGAGAGATAAAACCCAGAGGTTGTCTGACATATACTTCTTTTTTGATGTCTCCATTTAGGAATGCACTTTTGACATCCATCTGATATACCTTGAAGCCTTTATGTGCTGCATAAGCTAAAAATATTCTGATGGCTTCCAATCTTGCAACTGGTGCAAAAGTCTGGTCATAGTCTATTCCTTCTTCTTGAGAATATCCCTAAGCAACTAGCCTTGCCTTGTTCCTTACAATTACTCCTTGATCATCCAGTTTGTTTCTGAACATCCATTTTGTTCCAACAATGGAGTGATCCTTAGGCTTTGGCACTAGTTCCCATACTTTGTTCCTTTCAAATTGATGCAACTCTTCTTGCATTGCAATGATCCAGTGTGGATCTTGCTCTGCATCTTGAATGGACTGAGGTTCAATTTGAGATAGGAAGCAGGTGTGCAACAGGTTTTGGTTGACCTGATTTCTGGTTTGCACACCAGCTGAGATGTCTCCAATTATTTTGGAAATTGGATGGTCTCTTGATGTTACTAAATCAACAGGGGGTGTTGATTGTTCACCAACCTGTGTTGTTGTTTCCTCTTGTGGTACAACAACTGACTCTTCAAGTTGTTCTTCAATATGTTGAATACTTTCTTCATCTTCACTGCTTTCATCCCTTTGAGTAACCTGTAACTTGTTCAAGTCTTCAACAAGAGAATGTTCCTGTAAAGGTTTTATGGTAGAAGGGATATTCTCCTCGAAAGACATGTTAGATTCATCAAATGATATATGAACAGATTCCTCAATTTTTAGAGATGATTTATTATAAATCCTATAAGCCTTGCTGATCATGGAGTATCCCAGAAACACTCCTTCATCAGCTTTAGCTTGAAATTTTGCTAAATATTTCTTGTCATTATTATGTATGTAGCAAGTACAACCAAAAACTCTAAAATAATCAACTTTAGGTTTCTTCCCTTTGAGCAATTCATAGGGAGTCTTTCCCTTTAGTTTATGTATCAAACTTCTATTTAGCACATAGTTGGAGGTGTTCACTGCCTCTACCCTAAAGGATAGAGGAAGGTGAGCATCTGACAACAGTGTAGTGGCAGATTCAATAAGGGTTCTATTTTCCCTTTCAGCTACCCCATTTTGTTGAGGAGTTCTAGGGACTGAGAAAGTATGCCTGATCCCTTCACTCTGACAGAACTCTTGCATAAGAAGAGAATCAAACTCTGTCCCATGATCACTTCTGATCAGGGCAATGTGAGTATTCAACTCAATCTGTATACATTTGAGAAACTCTATCAGACACTTAAAGTTATCAGACTTCTTCCTTAGAAAGAACACCCAAGTGAATCTAGAGAAGTCATCTACAACTACTAAAGTGTAAGATTTCCCTCCTAGGCTTTGTACTGTGATGGGTCCAAAAAGATCCATGTGTAACAGATATAATATCCTAGGTGAATCACTCTTATTAAGTAACTTAAAACTGTTTTTAGTTTGCTTGCCTAATTGACAAGCCCTGCAGAGTCCTTCCTTCTTGTAGGGGCCAAAAGGTAGTCCTCTAACAAGGTTGTCCTTGGATAGACTAGCAATAGTTCTAAGGTTTAGGTGTCCTAGTCTCTTATGCCATAAAATATTTGGTCTACAAACAGAATTGAACAGGAAAAATATCTACATCTGTTGAAAGAAAATCTACTAGATAGATGTTACCTTGCCTTTTACCTGTCAACACAGTTGTGTTGTCCTCTGACTTGATTTTGCATAAAGCTTTGCTGAAGGTCACCTGGTAGCCTTCATCATACAGCTGATTGATGCTTATTAAGTTGTGCTTTAGTCCTTCTACATAAGCTACCTTCTTGAATGTTACTGATCCAATCTGGAATGCACCATATCCTTTAGTCTGTCCAAACTTTGAATCACCAAAGATAACTTTGGGTCCAAGCTTGGCTCTAAAGGATGTGAGGTTGTCCTTGTTACCTATCATGTGCTTAGAGCACCCACTATCCAAGTATCATTGCTGGTTAGATGTTGGATAGGTCTTCACCTGCACATAAAATAATTCATTTGTTTTTGACCCAGTTTACCTTGGGCCTAGGTTGATAACCTTTAAATTCTGAAATAAAAGACATCCCAGGTTGACTCTTATATTCTTCAGGATGATATCTCCTTGGAGGTATAATCCATTCAGTATAAGGGTTAAAGATTTGGGATGAAGGACCCTTATGATTGAATTTTGATGTGCCCTTGAAAGACTTTCTAGAGCTCTGACCTCTGTTCGACGATCGTGGAGCTGCGTTCGACTATCTTGGGTCAGATCGTCGAGCTCCGTTCGATGATCGACTATGGCAGAGTTCAGGAACTTGAGATCGTCGACCTGAGTTCGACGATTTTGCCTGAGATCGTCGATCTGCGTTCGGCGATCGTCGATCTCCGTTCGACGATTTCTACTGGGACTTAGTTTTCTTGGGCAGATCAGAATTTTTTCTAGCTACCTCTACAACTCCCTTTCCTTTGTCAGAAATGAATTTGATTGGAGTTGTTAGAACTATGGGTTGGCTGGATGAAGCACCCAAGCCCAGTGTACTATTAAATCTGTAGTTCACTGTGCTTGTGATGTCCATCAGCTTGATACTTCTCCCATTAAGGGATTCTTCAAGCATCTTGGCCTCAGATAGCTCACTTTTCAGTGAAGCTATCTGCTCCCTACAGCACTCCAACTCCTGAGAGAGTTTGAGGTTTTCTGACTTTAAGGTATTATGTTCAGAAAAATGATTTCTGAGAGAGATAACTTCTTTCTCAGATTTTAGCAGGTCTAAACATAATGCTTTAAATTCAGATTTAAAGTCCTCTGAATTAAAATCAAATGAACTAATTACCTGATCTTCTTCAAGTTGAGTCTCTGAATCTGACTCTGACTCCTCTTCATCTGAATTATGTTGTGAGGCATTGATTGCCATCATGCAGAACTCTTTCTCTTCTGCATCATCTTCATCATCACTGGAGCTGGATGAGACTTCTGACTCCTCTTCAGTCTCACTCCAGGATTCAGCAACAAACCCCTTTCTTGTGTGTTTGTTTTTGCTTGAGGAGGGTTTGTCATTGCACTTCCTTTTGGTGTCTTTCTCCTTTCTTCTTTCTTTCTTGTCCCTTCTGTCCTTGTTTTTGTTTTCTGGACAGTCAGGAACTATGTGCCCAGGTTTCCTGCAACCAAAGCAAACAATTTCTTTATTATTAATTGACTTATCATATCTTGGCTTATCATGCTCCTTGTATGATCTCCTTCTGAAGTCCTTTCTGGCCATCTTGTAAAATCTTTTGGCCAACATACTGAGCAGTTCATCATTGCCTGTGACTTTGTCTTCAGGCTGATCTTCAGTTGCCTTGAAGGCTATTGTTTTCTCTTTTCTTGTGGCTGGTGAGACAGCCTTCTGTTCTTCTTCTTTATTCTTGATGAGTAGCTCATAAGATTTGAGCTTACCCAATAGAGCTTCTGTGGTGATCTCATTCAAGCTTCTGGCATCCTTGATTGGCCAGATTCTTGAATCCCAAGTGCTAGGGAAGCACATTAGAATTTTGTCATTGAGTTCAGTTAGTGAGATCTCTTTATCCAATGTCCTGAGTTCACTGACAATTAGACTGAGCCTGTTGTACATATCTCCCACTGACTCAGTTTCTCCCTTCTTGAAATTCTCATATTGAGATATGAGGTGGGATCTCCTATCCTTTCTCTCATCAGCTGAGCCTGAGACTATTTCAGAGAGTTTGTCCCAAATTTCCTTTGCTGAATTGCATTCAGCCACCTTTTGAAATATGTCATCAGACATTGTCTGGGCTAAGATGTTCATAGCCTTGGCATCAGCTACCTTCCATTTCTTGATGTCAGCATCTGTTCCTGGTGGAGGTGGAACATCATTGATGCAGAAATTGATGCAGGGTATATCCTAGAGATTCGTCACGGAGGCCATGATAACGCTTATGACACGATCTACGCTCTCTATTCCAAAGATAACGAAAACGCAGCCACAACAATTATTTTATTTATCGCTCGCGCTAACAATACGGATCGCCGTTCCGCAAATAGATCGAATGTTGGCTATAGGCCAAATTCTTTCCGGCTAAATGGGATAATCTTGATCCCGAACGAGCTTTTGGGTTGTACCAAAATAGATCCACCAAGAACAAAATGATTCGAAAGATGGTAGGATCTATCCCAACAAAAAGAAAGCGAGGATCGCCAATCCTTTTACGAATCTTTCGGAAATCCAAACGAAAAATACCGATTTATTATTTGATTAACCGCGAAGAGAAACAAATCGGAAAATAACGCAAAAATTCGTCCACCACAAGAACTATCTAGAGAAAGAAAACTCTTGGTAGATATTTTCGTTACCCCTCTCGGATTTGTAGATCCGTGATGCGTGGATCCAGCAAGTTTGATCGCTCCTCCGTTGAAAGTCCACGGGAAGCGCGCTACGGATGATGAACGTGCTAATCTCCTTCACTTCACGCCGTGGAGGAAACCCCTATCTTCTTCCTTGCAAACAACCTCTCATGCATGGGCCAAAGTATCCTTGGAGAGAGAGGATCTCGGGTGGCCGTGAGCAAGAGGGAGAGGAGAGTAGCCGAGCACTAGAGAGAAGGGGGCGGCCGAGAGCAAGAGGGAGAGAGGAGATGGTGATCCTTGAGGCCGGCGATTTGGAGGAAGGAAGAAAGAGGGGGGGGCGGCGGCTAAGAGAAGAAGAGAAGAAGAGAGGGAAATTTAGGGTTGGCAAATTCCAAATTTTGATTTCAATTAAAGTCTACCATCAAATGAAAAGTTCAAGGCCTTATATAGGCTTACATCTCAAAGCAAATAACAAGTGGCTAAAGGCACACCACATAAAGAAAATGCAGAAATTAAATAATGTTTTTTTTAAAAGAGCCATCATGAAAAGGCTATTAGCACACCAAAGCTAAAATATCAAATATGAGTCTTGTTGCGAGGGCGAAGCTTGTAACCATGACCGCTACGACGTCGCACGTCCTTTGCCGGCACATCTTCAACATAGTCATTCCCAAGTTGGCCGTCCTGGTGGCCATCGTCATCACCATCGCCATCAATCCTCCGCCGCTCAAAAGGACTCATCTCCGATGAGCGGGCTGAAATATAACGGCGTACAAGGTCCGCGTCAAGAAGATCCACCTGTGCAGCAGAGAGCCAAGAGTCGTCCGAAGCCGGACGACCACGCCAACGAACCAAAAAAAGTGTGAATGTCGCCGTCGGGAGTGGGAAACACATCATCCTGCAAAATCCTGTCAGGCAAGAAATCCGTCCGGGGAAACCTCGGAAAAACGTTAGGTGAAGCAGAAAAACAAGTTTCATCATCAATAGACGGCATACCTCCCGTAGATTTCGAAGGAGAAAGCGATCCGGAATTGAGCTCACCCCCCACCCCATTAGATTGTATAGTGGAATTATTAAACGGAGAGACAGACAGTTCAGGTGGTGGAGCAACAAAAAGCGTTAAATCCGAAATGTTAAACACAGGGGAGATTCCCCAATCAACGGGTAATTCTAACAAATAAGCATTTTCGCCTAATTTCTTCAAAATTCGAAAAGGACCGGCTTTCTTGTTCGCTAATTTTTTTATGGTGCCCGAAGACATCCGTTCAGGGATAAGACGGACCATAACCAAATCGCCAATGTTCAAGGAGATGGCTCGCCTATGTACGTTAGCATTCGATTGATAGATAGAATATTGCTTAGCTAACGTCTTGCCAATATGCTCATAGAGAGTGTGAACGTGTGAAGCGAAGTCCTGTGCAAATTGACTTGACTTAAAAGAAGGCGGTAACGGAACCAAGTCAAGAGGCACTGGCGCCTTATAACCATGCACTATCTCATTCGGAGACAACCCTGTGGACCTGTTCTTAGAATTATTGTACGCTAGTTGAGCATGCGGAAGGATTAGGTCCCATGAACCATGTGGGGTGAACCCATGTGCAACATGACTTGAGTTAACAGTAGAAAATAACGGGACTAAGTCTGGTGGCATGGGTGCTTTAAATTCATTAACGATTTCCGTGGAGTCCAACGCCATAGTTTTAAATTTAGATTTAAATTTTGATTTAAAAATTTCACAAAGAAATGCCTGCGGAAAACGCTCATCACCAACTATAGAGTTGGATGCTCCCGGAGTTGAAAGGTAGTGCGGGAGACACAACTCAACATACCCAACTACGTTCACTAACGTGTGCATGCACGGATCATCAAAAGGCGGAGGATACATGCAAGCGACCGAGCTTGGCAAATAATTGTGTCTGGGGGACACCACATCAAAACATACCATCTCCATGGAATCACTAGCAGTCCAAAAAGAAGCCTTACCCAACGCCAAGCGGTCAGATGAACGGTCCATCCTAGGAACAATATAGTCAGATCTATGAAAAGTAGTGGAAAGACCGAACGCGACAACTAACAAATCGCTCACACACATCCGTCTGGGTAAGTCGAATGGGGAAGCTGGATAAATAAACATCTCCAAATATCTCGGGCTAGAAATGACAAGCTCGTTCCCTAACAAGTCATCTAATCGAGTCAAGTGAAATGGAGGAGGAGTCGACATGGGCGATTCTGGAGGAGGAACTAAATCATACTCACCGTCAAAACATGGATTTAACGTCCAAGAAAAATCCTCTGGGTGCAAGCCATCAAAATCAAAGGAAAAATCAAACAGTAGATTCGTCCTTACCGAAAACTCAGCCGGATCGTCATCATCTAACTCACTATCAGATAAACATTTATCACGGGGTGACTCTACCAAATCAGCCGACATGTCTTCCAACCCACTAGATAATTCGTCCAAATCAGAATCAGTATTGGTCTCAAAAGTAGGAAAGATCGTACTCGACAAAATTCCTAATCCATTTTGGGCTTCTGGCGAAGGAGCTAACATCAAAGAAATGTTTATCGGGTCCTCAGTGCTACCGTCATCCACAAATAGCCTTCCCACACAGGGTAACTCTTCCAAAACATCACATCCTTCGCTAACCAAATCTTCCCACGAAGTAGGTACATTGTCTAAATCATGATGGAGGGTTGGGCAAATTGAATCCCGGGAAGAATCTAAATTACTATGACCCTCAAGCAACATTGATAATATCAATGAACTATCTCGCGGATGTGCACCACTAAGATTATCCCAAGATAAACATCCATCCCAAGGTGACTCTTCCAATACCGTTGAACCATCGACCAAACCGGGATCAATCATTATAATATTGTGATCCTCACTCGCACTGATCCAACTGGATTGACCTACCGGGGAAGCTAAAGAAATGGGCACCTCAATATGTTCCGGGCTAGAAGGAACTAGCTCGTGTTCAAGCAGGTCATCACATAAATCAGTAATAGGTAAGCTCTCAACATAGGGTGACTCAGCCGGAATGTCTTCTGACTCAGGGTCATCAGAAGACTCCATAACTATCAAGGGAGACGCCTCAGAAACATCGTCGAAAGGAAGAGGAGACGATTCCTCAGAGGTGAAATCCTCATCCAGGTCACTAGGGTAACCAAACTCCTCGTCATCACTACGCTCATCAATTAAGTCGGTCTCACCCACAGTGGCGTGCTCAGTCTTAGACACTACCGCAGACTCATCAGGAGAGTCAACGACTAGATCAGGCAGCTCAGGAGAAGACTCAAAAAGAACTACGGGCGTATTCAGAATAGGACGCACAATAGAGCCAAGATCAGATACGCCACTAGACTCAAAGGTAATAATCTTCTGACGTGAGTGAACCTTTCTCCTAGGAGGTCGGCGCTTCTTAATCTCCAAAGTCGTACTAAAGGTGAGGTCTAGGTCGGTGTGACAATAATGTAGTAAGCCGTACTCACTCACAGGCTCGGTGTTGGTAGTACGGAGATAGGCGCGATCAAATTGATCTGAAAGGAGGCTACACATCGCTTGCCAATTATGTTGATAACCACCAACACGACGCTCTTCGTTCAGCCAAAATAACTGAGCCTGACCTATTAACCTTTCTCGGGCAAAGTGAATCTTTTGGGGGTCATCCCATCCATAACACTTAAAACGAAGTTCTATACCCTTAAGCCAATCCCTAAAAATTTTAGGACACCCTAAACCGTCATAAGTAGGACAAGTGTGGCATTGCCTAGGGGGAAACTTAGTCATGGCTTTATCATACCAAAAGTCCAACCGGGAAACGTGAACGTCATAGGCCATAATTTTGGATTTTTGAAATTGGAAATTTGAATTTTGAATTTTAAACTTTGAAATTTGAAATAGGAAATTTGAAATTTTGAATTTTGAAATTTAAAATTTAAATTTTGAAGTTTGAAATTTGAAATTTGAAATTTGAAATTTTGAAATTTGAAATTTGAAATTCGAAATTTAAATTTTGAATTTTGAAATTTGAATTTTGAAATTTTGAAATTTGGAAATTTGAAATTCGAAATTTAAATTTTGAAATTTGAAATTTGAAATTTGAAATCTTGAAATTTGAAATTTTGAAATTTTGAAATTTGAAATTTGAAATTTAAAATTTAAATTTTGAAATTTGAAATTTGAATTTTGAAATTTTGAAATTTGAAATGTGAAATTTAAATTTTGAATTTTGAAATTTGAAATTTGAAATTTGAAATTTTGAATTTTGAAATTTGAAATTTTGAAATTTGAAATTTGAAATTCAAAATTTAAATTTTGAAATTTGAAATTTGAAATTTGAAATTTGAAATTTTGAAATTTGAAGTTTGAAATTCAAAATTTAAAATCTGAAATTTGAAATTTAAAATTTGAAATTTATTTGTTTTAATTTGAAGAGGGGGAGGAGTGCCAATTAGGAAATTGACGAGAACCTCGCTTTGATACCAAAATGATGCAGAAATTGATGCAGGGTATATCCTAGAGATTCGTCATGGAGGCCACGATAACGCTTATGACACGATCTACGCTCTCTATTCCACACGATAACGAAAACGCAGCCACAACAATTATTTTATTTATCGCTCGCGCTAACAATACGGATCGCCGTTCCGCAAATAGATCGAATGTTGGCTATAGGCCAAATTCTTTTCGGCTAAATGGGATAATCTTAATCTCGAACGAGCTTTTGGGTTGTACCAAAATAGATCCACCAAGAACAAAATGATTCGAAAGATGGTAGGATCTATCCCAACAAAAAGAAAGCGAGGATCGCCAATCCTTTTACGAATCTTTCGGAAATCCAAACGAAAAATACCGATTTATTATTTGATTAACCGCGAAGAGAAACAAATCGGAAAATAACGCAAAAATTCGTCCACCACAAGAACTATCTAGAGAAAGAAAACTCTTGGTAGATATTTTCGTTACCCCTCTCGGATTTGTAGATCCGTGATGCGTGGATCCAGCAAGTTTGATCGCTCCTCCGTTGAAAGTCCACGGGAAGCGCGCTACGGATGATGAACGTGCTAATCTCCTTCACTTCACGCCGTGGAGGAAACCCCTATCTTCTTCCTTGCAAACAACCTCTCATGCATGGGCCAAAGTATCCTTGGAGAGAGAGGATCTCGGGTGGCCGTGAGCAAGAGGGAGAGGAGAGTAGCCGAGCACTAGAGAGAAGGGGGCGGCCGAGAGCAAGAGGGAGAGAGGAGATGGTGATCCTTGAGGCCGGCGATTTGGAGGAAGGAAGAAAGAGGGGGGGCGGCGGCTAAGAGAAGAAGAGAAGAAGAGAGGGAAATTTAGGGTTGGCAAATTCCAAATTTTGATTTCAATTAAAGTTTACCATCAAATGAAAAGTTCAAGGCCTTATATAGGCTTACATCTCAAGCAAATAACAAGTGGCTAAAGGCACACCACATAAAGAAAATGCAGAAATTAAATAATGTTTTTTTTAAAAGAGCCATCATGAAAAGGCTATTAGCACACCAAAGCTAAAATATCAAATATGAGTCTTGTTGCGAGGACGAAGCTTGTAACCATGACCGCTACGACGTCGCACGTCCTTTGCCGGCACATCTTCAACATAGTCATTCCCAAGTTGGCCATCCTGGTGGCCATCGTCATCACCGTCGCCATCACCATCGCCATCAAGCATTTGTACTTGAGTTCTCTGGAGGTCTTGGACAAACTATCAAAACAGAGTTGAAAATATCCTCGTCAATAGAATTCATGTATAGTCTGATCCTTGCTTTCCAAAGTGTAAACTTGGATAGATTGCACACTGGAGGTCTGGTGCTAGCATAATCTTTGTTTTGGGCCATGATTTGTGAAAACAAAATCTAATACTAAATTCAAAAGAAAACAGATCTAACTAGGAATCTTTGGATTCAGGTGTTAGCCTGTGCAACCACCAAGGTGTGGTATGTTTAACCAACCTCACTCTGATACCAATTGAAAGTGCAGCTAGATCTGATATACTCTAGAGGGGGGTGAATAGAGTATATGGTGTTTGAAAACTTTTTACAACAATTGTTGTAATCTGAGTGAGCAAGGAAGCAGTTAATAAATCTAATCACAGAACTAAACTAATCATAAGCTAATCACAGAACAATCACGGCCAGAAACAAAAATAAAGACAAGCAATCCAGATGACACAAGGAACTATAGTGGTTCCCCTAAACTTGGGTACATCCACTTTTCTACCACCCTAGGTAGGAATCCACTGCAGGATGAGTTGATCAGGTGTCCTGGGCACCAATGTGCTTTTGATAAGGTGCTCAAAAACCAAATCAGATTTTTTGATCAGGTGTCTTGTCACCAATGAGCTTTTGACAAGGTGCTCAAAAACCAAACTCAAACTTTTGAAGGGAGTTTGAGAAACCCTTTACAGAGATGGGGGTGAGAGAGTGATGGAAGTCTTCTCTTTCTCAAAGCAGTTGAGAAGACTGTGTGGATTTGATGGTGTCAAAGCTCCCCCTGAGTCCTTGAGAAGTTCAGGAAAAGAAGCTTTGTTGTAGGGTGATAGGCCTTCAAAAGTTGATCTCCAGCAAAAGATGATTTCAGCAACAACTGAAATGTTAGGTGTCTGGAGTCTTGAAAGATGTTGGCCTTGAACACTTGAGACAAGAGAGATATGAGGATTTCAGAAAATTTGATCTCCTTGAATGTGTGTTCTTCAGAGAATTCTTTGAGATAGAGAATATTTTGTGCTTGTTCTCTTTTTTCTGAGGATTGTTGATGTCTGTCTTAGAGAGATTTAAAAATTCTTAGCTTTTATTCTCTGGTACTGAATAGAAAAACATCCTCTGTCAAGAATAGCCGTTGGTCTGTATTAATTGCATCCTTAATTGCAAAATGTCTTCTGGAGGAAAGTCCACAGAAATATTCCTTGAGAATCCCTTGAAACTTGGTCCAGAAATAAATGAAAATGGCTAGAAAATCTTCTGAATTAATTGCAGAATAACTCCTTAACTGATCTGAATTTGAATCTTGAAAATCCTTGAAGATATCAGAAACGTCGAACTGAGCTCTGCTATCGTCGAACTGAGCTCAGCGATATGAACTTGTACAACAACACAATATCGTCGATTTGAGCTCAAAGATCGTCGAACTGAGCTCAGAGATAGAGATCCAAAGCTGAGTCAAGATCGTTAAAATCAGATTGCAGATCGTCGAATGAAGTTCGACGATTTGTGGATGTTGAGCTCAGCGATCATCGAATGGAGTTCGACGATCTGTCGAAGTTGAGCTAGACGATCGTCGATCGGAGTTCGACGAATCGTCGTGCTGAGCTCGACGATATGACTTAGTCTCAAACTGAAAAAGTCTTGGTCTTGAGGGCAGCTTCCAAACTTAGACTTCTAACCCTTAGACTCAATTCTAATTGACCTTTTGAGCTATACAGGAGGTCAAACACTGGTTTCCTAGAGACATAGTGATCCTGACCCAAATTAGTAATAGGGTGTTCCAACACGTCCTTCAGTAGTAGATATGGACTGTACGAGTTTACCGTGATGCCCTTCGGGCTCACGAATGCACCCTCCGCATTCATGGCCTTGATGAACCGGGTGTTCAAAGAATATCTGGATGTTTTCGTCATTGTATTCATTGACGACATCCTTATTTATTCGAGGACTGAAGAGGAGCATGCGAGGCATCTGGCTTTGACTTTGGAGAAGCTCCGAGACCATAAGATGTATGCTAAGTTCAGCAAGTGCCAATTTTGGCTAAAGGAGGTGGCATTTTTGGGCCATGTCATCAGTGGAGCAGGTTTGGTAGTAGATCCGGCGAAGGTCCGGCAGTACAAGATTGGCCACCTCTGAAGACGACCACGGATGTTCAGAGTTTCTTAGGACATGTCGGTTATTACCGGAAGTTTGTAGAGGGGTTCTCTCAGATTGCCCTCCCTCTTACGTCCCTGACGAAGAAGGAGTCTCCTTTTATTTGGACACCATAATGCGAGTCTGCCTTTCTGGAGCTAAAGGGTCGGCTTACCTCGGCCCCTATCCTTGCTCTTCTATCCGGAAAGGAAGGATTCCAGGTATACACGGATGCTTCTTATCAGGGGATGGGTGCCATTCTGATGCATAACGGGCACTGATAGCCTATGCCTCCCGTCAGCTGAAGAAACATGAGCAGAATTACCCGGTACACGACTTGGAGATGGGGGCAGTTATTTTTGCTCTAAAGATCTGGTGACACTACCTCTATGGGGTTCACTGCGATATTTTATCAGACCACAAGAACTTGAAGTACGTAGGCACGCAGAAGGAGCTGAACATCAGGAAGAGACGCTGGTTGGAGTTTCTGTGGGACTAGTACACCATGCACTACCATCCCGGGAAAGCAAACATGGTGGCAGACGCTTTGAGCTGGAGAGCGAGTACGTCAGGTGTAGGCCCGCAACTAATGGCCTTGGAGTTGGTAGAGTCATTTAAGAAGATGCAGATATCACTAGTGTCCGAGGATGATCTGGAGCTACATACGGAGTACCTGGCATCGATGACTGCCACCGATGATATTCAGGATCGCATCAGAGGAGGGCAGAGGTTGGATGCAAGGTCAGAGCCGATATTCAGAGCCTTGGATGAAGGTACGACATGGGATTACTCCTTGAGGGATGGGCTCTTATGTTTCAGAGGTAAGGTCTACATACCGGCAGGAGGCCAGATTCGGGAGGACATCATGACGGAGCCACACTGTAGTAGATACTCAGTGCACTCGGGGATCACTAAGATGTCAACGGACCTGAAGAAGACGATGTATTGGCCAGGTATTATTGAAGTATTAGACCGCGCGGCCTTGCGGTCTTGTCTGGCGGCTTGTAGTCCGAGCGGTCTGGCGGTCTCTCTCAGAAGCCTGGAGACCGGGCGGTCTATCGGTCTCATATTGTGGCTTATTCTTATTCTGCTGGAGTTGCCGAGCGGTTAATCCATCTGTCTAACCGCGCGGCCTGTGCGGTCTCTGTAAATTCTAGCCGCTCAGACCTGTACATGTTTAGTCTCACATTGTTTGTTTGTACTCTCTCATATCTCCTCCATTCTATAAAAGGGAGGTCATACCTTTGTAAATGATATCTTTTCTGGATAATAAAATTCAATTATTCAAATTTCTGTCCATTTCTTAGCTACTTATTCGCTACTTTTTCATGGTATCAAATCACTCGGTACTTTCCACCTGAGTACGCTCTCTCTGATCTCGCGGCCTCTTCTTTATTCTCCGCGGCCTGTTTTCGCGGCTTGATTTCTCTTCTGCCCGCTGCTCTTGTTCGCGCGGCTTGTCCCTTCCCACGACATGTTCTCGCGGCCTGTCTCTTTCCGCGGCCTGTCTTCGCGGCTTGGTTCCTTTGCTTTCTCTTCTCTTCTGTTTGCTTAGACTCTTTCAGTTCGCGCGACCTCTTCCCTGCACTTCGGTCTGCTTCCTGGCCGCTGGTATTCTGCCACCGTGCCGCTGTAGCTTCTTCTCTTCCGCTCGCTGTGGTTTCATCCTTGTTCGCTCCAGTTTCTTTCTCGTGTCCCAAACTCCTCCTTAGGTCGTGCGGCTTGCTCTCCGTTTTTTCTCTCCCGCGGTCTATCTTCTTCTCGCGTGGTTTCCTGCCTTCTCTATGGCTACTTCCGGTCTCTCCACTCCTGTTATCTCTATATCCACCGCTCCTGCAGCTCCTGCTCCTCCTACTCCTTCGGACAACCTTGGCACGCTTTCTAAGCTTGTAGGCTCCAACTATCCCGATTGGAGCGTTTCTTTCACCTTTCTTCTTTGCTCACAACATAAGCGTCATCACCTCACCGATGACCCTCCTCCTCGTAACTCTCCTGAATTTGATGACTGGGATGCGAGTGATGCCCTTGTCCGCACTTGGATGGCCAACAGCCTCTCTGATGAGTGCTGAAAGATATGGTACCTAAACACCTAGAGGGCGGGGGGGGGGGGGGGGGGGGTGGGTGAATAGGTGACCTAATCCTTTTTAAACTTAAATGCCAGCAATCAGTTATATCACAGAATACTAACTATTTTATCACAGCAAACACACAGCATGCACAGCAATAATCACAGCACAGCACAGCATACACAGTGGTTTATAGTGGTTCCCCAAGATATGGGTACATCCACTTTCCCCCTTCGCCTATCTAGCAGTGTACAAGATTCGGCCAAACTCCTCCACTGTCTCAGAACCCAAATTGGTTCCTACACCTCAGGTCCAAAGCCTTACAACTCAGCTTTATCCTAAAGCCTACACTCAGCCAATCAAGGCCTACACTCAGCCAACCAAGGCCTACACTCAGCCAACCAAGGCCTACACTCAGCCAACAAGGCCTACACTCAGAGATCTCAATCTCCTACACTCAGGCTCTCAAGCCCTACCCTCAGCCTTTATAATTATAGGCTTACAATTCACTCAGATCCAAAGGATCCTACAAGATAAAAATATATTACAAATATTAACTCAACAACTCAAAAATAAAAGAGGGGAGTTGAGAGTTTCTTGATGAGTTCTTGGAAGAACTCAGCTGGATTCAATCTGACTTAGCTTTCTTCAAAGCTTCTTGAGTAGAACTGAATAAGACTGAATCCTCCTACAGTAGTTCCTTGACCTCTGCCACTTAAGATCTAGAATGAATCTGAATCCTTCTTCTCAGCCTAGTTCTAGAGGCTGATTTCTTGGATGGAGCCCTCTCTCTCCAACTTCTTAGATCTGCACTTGGACTGCAAGATCTTCTTGTGTTGATACTCTATGTACCACTTTAATAACTTGTTCTTCAACAATGTGATCAACCTCAACAACTCTGTTTCTGTAAACTGTATGAGCCTATTTATAGGCCTTCTTCATGGTAACCGGCTGGTCCGGTCCATAACTGACTTCTGATATCTCTGAAAGGTGTTGTAGACCGGCTGGAACGGCAGCTGTCAAGTCATCCAGTCATTTCTTGAAAATTTCTAACTGTCTGAAAGTGTCGAGACTTTCTGTCTTTAAGTGTCGACACTTATAGACCAAGTGTCGACACATGCTGTGTAAGTGTCGACACAAGTCTACAAGGTGTCGACATAACTCCTTGTATGTCTCGACACAGATTCTTCTTCAGGTGTCGATACTGAAATTGAGTGTCGACACAAGTACTTGATCTTCTATCTGTACTGAATTCTTCTAAGTGTCGACACATCACCTTTGTGTCGACACAACTTCTTGTGTTGAATTTGTCAAGTGTCGACACTACTTCTTGGTGTCGACACATAGTCTTCTATGTTGATACTTGCTGAGTGTCGACACAGCTCCTTGTGTCGACACACCTTCTTCTTGTTGAGACTTCAGCTGAGTGTCGACACATTCCCTTAGTGTCGACACTTGTACTTAGAATAATTTTGTTGATCTTTCTGATCTTTGCTAAGTGTCGACACAGCTCCTTGTGTCGACACTTTCTTCAAGTGTAGAGTCTTTAGCTGAGTGTCGACACATTGTGCTGGGTGTCGACACATACTTCAAGTGATGACTCTTCTGTTGAGTGTCGACACATTGTTCTGAGTGTCGACACTTTAACTTAGTCTCTGCAGACTTTTGCTGAGTGTCGACACAGCTCCAAGTGTCGACACTTTCTGGTGTAGACACAGCTTTACTGGGTGTCGACACAGCTCCTTGTGTCGACACTTTCTGTCTGCACTTTTCTTCACTGAGTGTCGACACAGCTCTAAGTGTCGACACTTTCTGTCTGGTGTCGACTCTGCATCCCAGGTGTCGACACAATGACTCCAAGTGTCGACACTGCTTGTCTGGGTGTCGACACAAGCTTTCTTAAGTGTCGACACTTTCCCTCTAGGTGTCGACACATGGACTTAGAAACTTTTTGCTTCAGTCCAGTGATTACATAACCTACACAAGTAAACTCAACATACATCAAATACATTATGATGTATATCATTGAGTTGGGTGAGGCTTCTTCAAATCAGGTACATTTGACCAATGTACCCAACAAGTTCCTTCCCGTCATTCGCCATGAGGAGACGGTCAAGGCCGCCTGGCTTCACCTAGCTGCTCTCTATTCGAAGGGGGGCCAGACGTCCCGCATTTATACTCTCTATGCGGACCTCTTCGCCCGCCCTTCCATGTCTCCTGCTGCGGCTTATCAGCAGGTTCAGGATCTTGGCGCAGAGATCCTCCAGAATCGCCCCTTCTCTGTGGACTTGGCCGAACAGCACAAACACTTCCAGGAACTCCTGGTTGTTTGTTATCTTCTCCGTCTTCCCGATTCCTATGATATGATCCGCCAGCAGATCCTGGGTGAGGCAGAATCTCCTACTTTGGATGCCACCGCGGCTCGCATTGCCGCTGTTACTTTGCTGCTCCAGCGGCCCTTGTTGGCCTCCCCCTTACCAGGACTCCTTCGCTCACCAAGCTCAGAAGGGGGGACCTAGTGGCCGCAGCCACTCCGGCGGATGGGGTTCATCCAGGTTCCTCTGCTCTCACTGTGGTCGTACCAGCCATTCTGTTGACCGCTGCTGGCAGAAACATCTTCATCTTCGCCCTTCCGGTGATGCTCCTTCTTCGGCCTCCGCCTCCTCTCGGCCGTCTGCCTCTGTGGCCACGACTTCAGGTAGTGTCCACGTCATTACCCAAGGTAAATGGCTGATTGACTCCAGTGCTACAAATCATATGACTGGCAACCCTCATTGCTTCTCCCGTCTTGAGACGCATGACCGCTTGCCCCCGGTTCGTGTGGCGGATGGTTCATCGTCCCCGATTAATGGGACGGGCATGGTTCAACTCACCCAATCGCTTTGCTTGGAGGACACTCTCTATGTCCCGAAGTTCCCGTGCAATTTATTATCTGTTACTACTTTATGCCGGCAACTTCAGTGCTCCGTCTTATTCACTCCAACTGCTTGTTCTTTTCAGGACCCGAGGACCCAGTGGACGATTGCTACTGAGACTGAGAGTGGCAGACTCTATTTCCTCGACAACGTTTCCGCTCTATCCGCCTACTCCTCCTCTACAAATCTGCTTCAATGGCATCTTCGCCTTGGACATCCTCCTCCTCGGATTCTTCGACAGCTTCTGCCCCACTTACCTCCAACCAGTTCTCCGCTCAACTATGATGCGTGTCAGCTTGGCAAACATCATCGCTCCTCCTTCCCCCCGAAGCAAGGACGTGGCTCCTCTCGCCCGTTTGATCTCATTCACTCTGATGTCTGGGGTCCTGCTCCTACCCTCACCGTTGGTCGGGGTAGTTCCTACTTTGTAACTTTTATAGATGATTTTTCTCAATGTACCTGGGTGTATCTATTAAAAGATCGCTCTGAACTCTTTTCTGTCTGGCAATCCTTTTATTTTATGATTAAGACTCAATTTAACATTTCTATTAAAGTTTTACGCTCTGATAATGCTAAGGAATATCTTAGCCATGAATTCTCTTCTTTCTTTCGACAACATGGTCTTCTTCATCAAACCACCTGTGTTTACACCTCCCAGCAGAATGGGGTGGTGGAGCGTAAAAACCGTCACCCCCTTGATGTCGCTCGCACTCTCATGACACAAATGCACGTAGCTCGCTCCTACTGGGGCTACGCTGTGCTTCTCGCCTGCTATCTCATCAATCGTCTTCCCTCCACAGTTCTCCACGGCCAGACCCCCTTCTCCATTCTCTACCCCCGCAAGGCACCTTTTCCTCTCCCTCTTCGTGTCTTTGGGTGTACGGCTTTTGTTCACGCCCCATCCACTACCCGCGACAAGCTTTCCCCCCGTTCCACCAAATGTGTCTTTTTGGGGTACTCTACCACTCAAAAAGGCTATTGTTGTTTTGACCCTGTTTTGCGGAAACACTTTGTCTCTGCAGACGTGACATTCTTCGAGAATGCTTCCTAATTTTCTCCTGACTCCTCTCTTCCTCCTGATGTCTCTGCTCCTTCCACGCCTCTCGATATCTCCACCTTTCCCCCATCTCCTCCTCCGTCTCCTTCCCTGTCCGTCTCACCCCTACCCCTCCTCACTCTTCTCCACGGCCGTCTCTCTCTAGTCCCGGGCCAGCCTTCTCCGCCACGGACGCTCCGGTCGCTGAGGCTCCCGTCGACCTAGATCTTCCCATTGCTCTTCACAAAGGGGTGCGGGAGTGTACTCAACACCCGCTTGCGCCAGTTGTTTCCTATGATCGGCTTTCCCCTTCTCGCAGGTGTTTTGCCTTGGCTATCTCCACTGCTTCGACTCCACGCACCTACCAGGAGGCTCTTGTTATCCATCATTGGAAGTCTGCCATGGATGAGGAGATGGCTACTCTTACTGAACGGGGTACCTGGACTCTTGTTCCTCCTCCAGTGGGTACTGATGTGGTTGGCTGTCGCTGGGTGTTTGTTGTGAAATTTCGCCCCGACGACACTGTGAATCGCTACAAGGCCTGACTGGTGGCCAAAGGCTTCACTCAAACTTATGGCGTTGATTACTTTGACACCTTCTCTCCGGTTGCTCACCTCAGCACCATCCGGGTTCTTCTCTCTATGGCTGTTAACCGGGATTGGGCTATTTCCCAGCTTGATGTCAAGAATGCCTTTCTCTATGATGATCTTCAGGAGGACGTCTACATGTAGCAACCTCCTGGGTATGTTGCTCAGGGGGAGACACGCATATGTCGTTTGAAGAAGGACATTTATGGCCTAAAGCAGAGCCCTCGGGCGTGGTTCGATAAGTTCAGTGGTATTGTCGCTGTCATCGGCTTTACAAGGAGTTCGGCCAATCACTCTTTATTCATTCGCAAAACGGCCTCGAGACTGGTAGTTTTGGCAGTATATGTGGATGATATTCTTCTTACCGGCGATGACCAAGCTAGGGTAGACTTGACGAAGAAACACCTCCGTCAACACCTAGTCACGAAGGATATGGGCTCCCTGGAATACTTTTTGGGAATAGAAATCTCTCGGAAGCGTGACTCGTTGGTTCTCTCCCAACGGAAGTATTCCCTTGATCTTCTAAAAGAGGCAGGATTGACAGGTGCCAAACCAGCCCGGTTTCCCATGACTATTGGAGAAGACAAAACGTGGATGGATGACTCGCCTCTTCTATCTGATGTCACAAGGTACAGACGGTTGGTGGGCAAACTCATCTATCTCACAGTGACCAGACCCGACATCTCCTATGCTGTAGGCAAGGTCAGTCAGTTTATGCAAGCTCCCAGAGAGTGCCATCTTCAATCTGCCTTGAAGATTTTAGAGTATGTCAAAGAAGCACCGGGCAAAGGGCTAATCTTTTAGAAGAATGGTCATCTGAGGGTTGAAGCCTACTCAGATTCAAGCTATGTGGATGATAAAGGCGATCGTAAGCCCACATCAGGTTTTTGTACATTTGTTGGAGGAAACCTTGTGAGTTGGAAGAGCAAGAAACAGTCTGTTGTCTCCAGATCCAGTGCAGAAGCCGAATACCGGAGTATGGCGTCAACCACGTGTGAGTTAAAGTGGTTGCGGGCTCTCATGCTTGACCTAGGAGAGGTCTATGACTATCCTCTTCCTATGTTCTGTGACAACAAGACTGCTATATACATATCCAAAAATCCAGTCTTCCATGAGAGAACAAAGCATATAGAGGTTGACTGCCACTTCATTCGGGAGGAGATTTTGAAGAAATAGATTTGTACTCCGTTTGTCACCTCTGACAAAGAATTGGCGGATATCTTCACAAAATCGGTCTCTACTTCCTTCTTCCACATTTGTGATAAGCTGGGCATGATTGATATTTATGCTCCAGCTTGAGGGGGAGTGTTGAAGTATTAGACCGCGCGGCCTTGCGGTCTTGTCTGGCGGTTTGTAGTCTGAGCGGTCTGGCGGTCTCTCTCAAAAGCCTAGAGACCGGGTGGTCTATCGGTCTCATATTGCGGCTTGTTCCTATTCTGCTGGAGTTGCCGAGCGGTTAATCCATCTGTCTAACCGCGCGGCCTATGCGGTCTCTGTAAATTCTAGCTGCTAAGACCTGCACATGTTTAGTCCCACATTGTTTGTTTGTACTCTCTCATATCTCCTCCATTCTATAAAAGGGAGGTCATACCTTAGTAAATGATATCTTTTTTGGATAATAAAATTCAATTATTCAAATTTATGTCCATTCTTAGCTACTTATTCGCTACTTTTTCAGGTATGAAGAAGGACATTACGTATTTTGTGACGCACTGCGAGGCTTGCCAACTCGTAAAGGTAGAGTACAAGAATCCAGCTGATTTACTACAGCCACTTCTGGTGCCGGAGTGGAAGTTTGAGGATATAGCCATGGATTTCATATATGGGCTACCCCTGTCTTGTGCGGGGAATGACTCGATCTGGGTGATAGTGTACAGACTATTGAAGGTGGCCAGATTTATTCTAGTGGCGAAGGACTCTCCGGTCAGTGTATTAGTACGGAGATTCATCGAGCAGTTTGTGCGCTATCATGGAGTACCCAGGACTATCGTTTCAGATCGGGATGAGTGTTTTATGTCCAAGGAATGGAGGTTAGTGCAGGCCTATCTGGGTTCTCGGTTGACATTCAGCACGGCTTTTCACCCTCAGACCGATGGACAGACGGAGCGCACCAATCGTACCTTGGAAGATCTTCTGCGCATATGTATTTTGGACCGCGACGAGCCTTGGGAGAGGTTGCTGCCGCTGATCGAGTTTTCGTACAACAACAACCATCAGTCTAGTATAGGCATGGCCCCTTATGAGGCATTATATGGACGGAGGTGCAGGACCCCACTATCATGGATTCAGGATGGAGATCCGCAGGCACTCGGCTCGGAGTTTGTGGAGGATACTGATGCTCAGGTTAGATTGATCCGGGACAGGATGTTGGAAGCCCAGAGCAGGCAGGCCAAATATTACGATGCGAGGCATCGTCAGGTGGAATTCCAGGTGGGAGATCGAGTTTTCATGTAGATACGGCCGATGCATGGAGTCTCGCGGGTTCGGGGGCGGAAGTAGCTCAGTCCGAGATATATGGGGCCTTACAGGATCCTGGAGCTGATCGTCCCCTTGGCTTATAGATTGGAGCTACCGCCGGAGTTAGCGGGATTGCATGACGTCTTCCACATCTCCTTACTACGGAGGGCTCTACTACGCCCTGAGCAGCTGATTTCCACAGCCGACGGTCCTGTGGCCTCAGATCGATCAGTCAGCTTGGAGTAGATTAGGATCGACGACATGTCAGTGTGGGTCTTGCGATGCAAGAAGGTTCCGCCAGTCAAGGTTCTGTGGAGAAATCATGGGCAGGAGGAGCATACATGGGAGCCACAGGACTTGATGCAGCAAAAGTACCCGGAGCTCTTCGAGTCAGGTATACCTTAAACCTTAGGGATGTTACAAGTTTCTTTTATTTTTGTAGAAACCCCCGTAGACATAACCTTAATTTCGGGGACGAAATTTTTATTTTTAGATATTGGGATTTGTAATATCCCTCAAACAACTAGACCCCTAGGATTTTGTTTTGTCATGACTAGGTCATGACAAAACCACTAGAAGCTCAAAGGACCAAGTGAACAAGGGCCAAGATGAAAATCACCTTGGTCTGCCTATAGCTCATCCTCAACATTTAGACCTAAGATTTGACTTTAGGGTTACACCTTGATCCCATGACCCTACCACAACACCCCTAACACCTTGGGTAGTCCATAGGGCCACTAAGGACCCACTGTGGGCAGACAAAGTGGTTAAGTTGACCTAAGTCAACCCTAACCCTAAATGGGTCAACTAGCCTACTTAGGGTCAATTGACCCTCCCCTAGCCAAGTGGACCCCACACATGCCCTCCTAACCCTAAAGTGAGGTCAATGGGTCACCAAGGACCCATTGGGGTCTGTTGGGTACATTGGTTAAATGTACCTGATTTGAAGAAGCCTCACCCAACTCAATAATATACATCATAATGTATTTGATGTATGTTGAGTTTACTTGTGCAGGTTAAGTAATCACTGGACTGAAGCAAAAAGTTTCTAAGTCCATGTGTCGACACCCAGAGGGAAAGTGTCGACACTTAAGAAGGCTTGTGTCGACACCCAGACAAGCAGTGTCGACACTTGGAGTCATTGTGTCGACACCTGGGATGCAGAGTCGACACCAGACAGAAAGTGTCGACACAAGGAGCTGTGTCGACACTCAGTGAAGAAAAGTGCAGACAGAAAGTGTCGACACAAGGAGCTGTGTCGACACCCAGTAAAGCTGTGTCTACACCAGAAAGTGTCGACACTTGGAGCTGTGTCGACACTCAGCAAAAGTCAGCAGAGACTAAGTTAAAGTGTCGACACCCAGAACAATGTGTCGACACAACAAGAAGAGTCAGCACTTGAAGAAAGTGTTGACACCAAAAACAAAGTGTCGACACTCAATAGAAGAGTCAACACATGAAGTAAGTGTCGACACCTAGAACAATGTGTCGACACTCAGCTGAAGACTCTACACTTGAAGAAAGTGTCGACACAAGGAGCTGTGTCGACACTTAGTAAAGAACAGAATTATCAACAAAATATTCTAAGTACAAGTGTCGACACTAAGGGAATGTGTCGACACTCAGCTGAAGTCTCGACAGAAGAATCAAGTGTCGACACAAGGAGCTGTGTCGACACTTAGCGAGTATCAACATAGAAGACTATGTGTCGACACTAAGAAGCAGTGTCGACACTTAACAGATTCAACACAAGAAGTTGTGTCGACACAAAGGTGATGTGTCGACACTTAGAAGAATACAGCTAAAGATAGAAGATCAAGTACTTGTGTCGACACTCAATTTCAGTGTCGACACCTGAAGAAGAATCTGTGTCGAGACATACAAGGAATTGTGTCGACACCTTGTAGACTTGTGTCGACACTTACACAGCATGTGTCGACACTTGGACTATAAGTGTCGACACTTAAAGACAGAAAGTCTCGACACTTTCAGACAGTTAGAGATTTTCAAGAAATGACTGGATGACTTGACAGCTGCCGTTCCAGCCGGTCTACAGCACCTGTCAGAGATGCCAGAAGACAGTTATGAACCGGACCAGCCGGTTACCATGAAGAAGGCCTATAAATAGGCACCTACAGTTTACAGAAACGAGAGTTCAGATTGTTGAAAAACAAGTTATTAAAGTGGTACACAGAGTATCAACACAAGAAGATCTTGCAGTCCAAGTGCAGATCTAAGAAGTTGGAGAGAGAGGGCTCCATCCAAGAAATCAGCCTCTGGAACTAGGCTGAGAAGAAGGGTTCAGATTCATTCTGAATTCTAAGTGGCAGAGGTCAAGGATCAACTGCAGAAGGAGACAATCTTATTCAGTTCTATTTTCAAGAAGCTTTGAAGAAAGATAAGTCAGATTGAATCCAGTTGAGTTCTTCCAAGAACTCATCAAGAAACTCTCAACTCCCCTCTCTTGTTTTTGAGTTGTTGAGTTATTATTTCAATAATCATTTTTAACTTGTAGGATCCTTTGGATCTGAGTGAATTGTAAGCCTGTATTTATAAAGGCTGAGGGTAGGGCTTGAGGGCCTGAGTGTAGGAGATTGTTATCTCTGAGTGTAGGCCTTGATTGGCTGAGTGTAGGCCTTTGTGGCTGAGTGTAGGCTTTGGGATAAAGCTGAGTTGTAAGGCTTTGGGCCTGAGGTGTAGGAACCAATTTGGGTTCTGAGACAGTGGAGAAGTTTGGTCGAATCTAGTACACTGCTAGATAGGCGAAGGGGGAAAGTGGATGTACCCATATCTTGGGGAACCATTATAAAACACTGTGTCTGCTGTGCTGTGCTGTGATTGTTGCTGTGTATGCTGTGTGTTTGCTGTGATAGAATAGTTAGAAATCTGTGATATTAACTGTCTGCTGCCATTAAAGTTCAAAAAGGATTAGGTCACCTATTCACCCCCCCCCCCTCTAGGTGTTTAGGTACCATATCTTTCAAGTGGTATCAGAGCCAGGTTCCTCAAAAAGGGACTAACAGTATGAGGAGATCCTATTTGGCAGATTCAGTGTAAGGCAAAATACAGATTCAAGAAATTCAAGAAAATCAAGAAACATGGGTTCCTCTGAAAATCACAAGGAATTGGGTTCCATGAAATTGCCCATATGCAGAAAGGAAATCTTTGGGATCTGGAAGGAAAGGGTAAGGCTGTTTATGGAGGCCTCAGACCCTAGAATCTACATCACAGTAAAGGAAGGGCCTTATGTGCTCATGAAGATATCTGTTCTAGATGCAAATCAGAGAACTCCAAAGGATTTCTCTGAAATGACTAAGGATGAGATTGTCCTAGCCACCATGGACAAGAGGGCACAAAACATAATAGTGAGTGTCATTGATGATGCAACTTTTCAGAATCTTATACACTGCAAGACAGCCAAAGAGATGTGGGACACTCTTATTGTGTATATGGAGGGATCTGAAGAAGTTAGACAAGATAGAAAATCCTTGCTAAATCAGGAGTATGAGAGTTTTAGATAAGGAAAAGGTGATAGCATAACTGAGTGCTACAAGAAGTTCTACAGAATAGTGAATGAACTCATGTCTTATGGAAGAGAGTTCAGTAACTATGAACTAAATGACAAGTTCCTAAGGTCCCTAACCAAAGATTGGGACACCAAGATCTGTGTCATAAGATAAATGGCTAAGTTGGGGGAAATTCCTCCTCCTACACTATTTGGCAAGTTATTGTCATATGAGATGTAGTTGACAGTGAGAAAAGAGGAGGAGAAATCAACAAGAATTGAACACAAGGAAAGAACAGTAGCCTTCAAGACAGAATCCTCCAGGAAGTGCAGGAATAAGTCATCAACTCCACCCCCAGAGGTAGCTGAATCAGAGTCAGATGAGTCAGTCAGCACCAAGTCTGAAAGCAGTGAAAGTGATGAAGACTTTGCTGCCTTCACCAGACACTTTCAGAAATTCTTGAAGAAGAAACTGTGGAGGTCAAGACCTTCTACTTCAAAGGGAAAGGAAGTCTTGTATCAGGAGAAAAAGCCTTCAAAGAGAAAGGAATCTAGTGACAGGAAAAAGCCTCACTTCAAAGGCAAGAAAGAGAAGTCCTTTGTTGCCAAGAAGGAGAAGACTCTATCAGATATCTCTTCTTCAGAAACTGAGTCTGAGGCCTACATAGGGCTGTTTGCTGAAGAAGAAGAAGAATTCATGCAGATCATGGAGTCTATTTATGAACAAGAAGACAGTCATTGCCAAGGGTTAATGGCTTTGACAGAGAGTGCCAAAGTCCTGGAGCAGCCAGGACCCAGTAAGGTACAAGGTTCAAGTTCAAGTTCAGTTTCTTGTTCTAGTTCAGATTCAGATTCTTCTTCATCAAGTGATGAGAATGTATCTGAGTCTGAGGATGATATTCATCAGCTTATAGATGAATATAAAGTGCTGTTGCAAGCTTACAAGAAAAGCAAGTCCCTTGCCAAAAGTCAGGCAAAAGAAATTGCTGATCTTAAAGCTGCTGCAACAGATTCTGAGAAGCAATTTGATCAAAAGCTTAATGAAATAGCCAGGCTGAAACACATAACAGTGATTCAGATGGGCACTATCACCTTTAAGAATGATCAAATCAAGAGTCTGGAGATAAATCTTCAGAAAGAGAGAGATCTTGTTGCTAGGTTTTCTAAACCTAAGTCGGTGCTACCTTTAATTGATGAATTTGTTCATCATAAAGGCAAGGCTGGACTGGGCTTTATTAGACCTGCAGGGACTGAGCAGTCCAAGTCTAAGTCCAAGGGCAAAGCCCCAACATTCAACAAGCCTACTGTAGACAAGACAGCCAAGGCAGTACCTAAGCAAAGGTACAATAAGTTTGAATGTTGGTGCTGTGGCAAAGTTGGCCATTTTGCAGTGGACTGTTGGCACAATGCTAGTGCCAAAGTGAGTACCAAACTACCTGTTGGAAAGCCAGTGGGTAGCTTTGTCAGATTGCAGACTAACAAGTACCAAGGACCCAAGAATTCTTTGGGTTCTAAGGTTCATTAATCTGTTTTGCAGGTGAGTTCAAGTGGCCATACCCCAACATGGTACTTGGATAGTGGATGTTCCAGACATATGACTGGAACTAGAGGACTACTAAAGGACTACATTCCAATAAAAGATGGTCCTAAAGTCACCTTTGGTGGTTCTGAAAAAGGAATCATCAAAGGATTTGGTAACATTTCTAGCAACTTGGCTACCATTACTCAAGTGGCTTATGTTAAAGGGTTGAAACACAACCTAATAAGTATAAGTCAATTAAGTGATGTAGGGTATGACATCTCATTTGTTAAAAATGGTTATCATATCAAGAGGTCAAGTGATCAAGAGATCATTTTGACAGGTTATAGGAAAAGGAATGTCTGCTGCCTAGACATTATGATTGAGAACAATGGTTCTCCAGTTTGTCTTGTAGCTGATGAGACAGTCTCTCATTGTGTCAAATGGCACAAGAGGCTTGCCCATCTTAACAACAAGACTATTATCAAACTCTTTAGCAAAGAGTTAGTGAGGAATGGTCCTCAAGTTAAGTGTGTCAAAGATGGTATTTGCTCAGCTTGTCAAAAGGGCAAGCAGACTAAATCCACCTTTAGAAGCATAGAAAACAAAGATGTTGTGAGGTGTTTGTACCTCTTGCATATGGATTTCTTTGGTCCAATGCCAGTTCACAGCTTAGGTAGGAAGGTCTATACCTTTGTAGTTGTAGATGACTACTCAAGATTTTCCTGGGTGTTCTTCTTAAGACAGAAATCTGAAACACCTAGTGTCTTCTATAGCTTTGTCAAGCAAATTCAGAATGAACTAAATAGTACAGAGGTCAAAATTAGAAGTGACCATGGTACTGAATTTCAGTCTGATAGCATGACAAAACTATGTGAAGACTTTGGGATATTTCAAGAATTCTCTTCACCTAGAACACCTCAGCAAAATGGCATTGCTGAGAGGAAGAATAGAACCTTGATAGAGGCTGGTAGGACCCTATTAAGTGATACATCACTGCCAGAGTATTTCTGGGCTAAAGCAGTTAATACTGCATGCCATGTTATAAATAGGGCTACCATCACTAAAAGGCTTAACAAGACCCCCTATGAAGTTGTGAAAGGCAGGAAACCAAATCTATCCTATTTTAGGATCTTTGGTTGCAAATGCTTCATACTTAACAATGGGAAGTCTTACTTAACTAAGTTTGCTGCCAAGTCCCAAGAGGGAATTTTTGTTGGGTACAGCAATAATAGTAAGGCTTATAGAGTCTACAACTTGACTACACAAGTTGTAGAAGAATCTGTGCATGTAGTTTTTGATGAGACTAAACTTATTAACAATGAGTTGTCTAGTAGTGTATGCAGCCCCACAGGTTTAACAAAGAAAATGGACAAGCTTACTATAGAAGAAGTGCCTGCTGCAAGACAGCAAGGAGAGGAGAGTAGCTGTTGTCCATGGGGAGAACTACATGTGCCAATTGCTGATGAAGTACAAGGAATACAGCATGATGGAGATGCTGAAGAGGTTCAACCAGAAGTTAGGATGCCTCCAGCCAATAGGCATCTAAGAGATCATCTAGTAGAGCAGATTATTGGAGATCCAAGACAAGGAGTACAAACCAGGAGCAGATACATAAATGCAGCAATCTACTCCAGCTTTCTGTCTCAAGTTGAACCTAAGAAATTTGAAGAAGCAATACAAGATCCACAATGGACTGAAGCAATGTAAGAAGAGCTTAATCAGTTCAAGAGGTGCAAGGTTTGGGAACTTGTTCCTAAACCTAAAGACCACAATATAATAGGAACTAAGTGGATCTACAGGAATAAGATGGATGAACAAGGGGTCATCATTAAGAATAAAGCAAGATTGGTTGCTAAAGGATATAGGTAAGAAGAAGGTATTGATTTTGATCAAACCTTTGCTCCAGTAGCCAGACTAGAAGCCATAAGGATGTTCTTGGCCTATGCAACCTATCAAGGATTCAAGGTTTACCAAATGGATATCAAGTCAGCATTCCTAAATGGTAATCTTAAGGAAGAAGTCTATGTGGAGCAGCCTTCAGGTTTTGTTGATCCAACTCTACCTCATCATGTCTATAGACTTAGGAAAGCTTTATATGGGTTAAAGCAAGCCCCTAGGGCTTGGTTTGAAACCCTATCTAGTTTCCTCATTGAGAACAAGTTCTCAAGGGGGAAAATAGATAAGACTCTATTCCTTAGGGAATCTAGAGGCAAAGTCATACTAGTCCAAATATATGTAGATGACATTATATTTGGGTCTACTGAAAGCAGCCTTTGCAAAAAGTTTGCAAAACTGATGCAAGGTCAGTTTGAGATGAGTAGTATGGGAGAGCTGAAGTTTTTCTTGGGTCTCCAAGTTAAACAGATTGAAAGTGGTTTATCCATATGTCAGTCCAAGTTCACCCTAGAACTCATAAGGAAGTATGGTATGGATTCATCCAGCACCATGAAGACTCCTATGGGGTCAAGTATGTCTCTTAGCAAGGATGATGCAGGGAAACCTGTAGATGAAACCTTGTATAGAGGGATAGTTGGCTCCCTATTATACTTGACTGCTAGTAGACCTGACATCATGTATGCTACATGTGTTTGTGCCAGGTATCAAGCCTACCCTAAAGAGTCTCATTTGACAGCAGTCAAAAGAATATTGAGATATCTAAAGGGCACTCCCTATCTAGGCCTCTGGTACCCTAGGAATGGAGATTTTGATCTAACAGATTATTCAGATGCAGACTTTGCAGGATGCAAAGAAGATAGAAAGAGCACTACTGGAAGCTGTCAATTCCTAGGTGGGAGTCTAATTTCATGGAGTAGCAAAAAGCAAACCAGTGTGGCTATCTCCACAGCAGAGTCAGAGTATGTGGCTGCAGGAAGTTGCTGTGCTCAACTTCTGTGGATATAACATCAGCTAGAGGACTATGGATTTCAGGTAAGTAGAACTCCACTTTTCTGTGATTCTACAAGTGCTATTTCAATAGCTAATAACCCTGTATCTCATAGTAGAACTAAACATATTGAAATTAAATATCATTTTCTTAGGGAGCATGTAGAAAGAGAAGATATTTTATTAGAATATGTTAAAACTGATAATCAAGTAGCTGATATGTTTACTAAGCCCCTAGAAGAAGCTAAGTTCAATAGATTCAAAATTGAACTAGGAATGATAAACTTAGAATAAGTTTACAGAATTAAAATTGGCTAAGTAAAAAGGTGTCGACACATAGACAAGTCTACGTCGACACAGAATAGTGGTGTCGACACTTCAGGAAAAAGGTGTCGACACATCTAGGATGTTGGTGTCGACACTTCAGAATGTTAGTGTCGACACATGTCCAGTAGGTGTCGACACATCCAAAGTGGTGTCGACACTTATGTTTTACTCAGAATTTTCTAAGTAAAGTCTCGACAATGTGTCGAGTTATGTTGTGTCGACACATAACCAAGTGTCGACACATAAAATCTGTTGACTAAACTTGTGTCGACACATGTGTGTCGAGACATTATAAGTCAGTGTCGACACTTATTGCCAGTGTCGACACATTTTAAGTTAGCTGTCCCGCCTGTTCATCTTCAAAATCAGAAAGGTATAAATAGGGTTCTGTCTTTGTTTGTCGACACACTTTCAAAGTTTCGAGACCAAAACTACTGTGTTGACACCTCTCTTTTCTAAAGACAAATTCTACAAACCCTAATGGCACCTAAGCTTGAGGAGAACGTTAACGAAGGATATGAGCTGGTGCGCGGCGCTTTCCATGATGCTGATGCAGAAATCAAGGCGGTCGTAACCCTAGTTGCAGATTCTGGGTTAGAATACTTAGTTTCTGAACCTACAAAGATTTGGAAGAAAGAGGTTCTTGAATTCCTAAATGGAGCTCAGATAGATGAATCTGGATACAAAATCAAATCCAGAGTTCATGGTGCAAGGGTTAAGGTATCCCCTAAAAATCTGAGGAAGGTGCTCCAGCTACCAAAAACTCAAGATGAAGAAGAAGTTACTGCATCCAAGACCAGGGAAGCTCTAACCTGGTGTAGACTGGATCCTAAAATGAAGATTGGTTCTGTCTTTAACAGGAAAGGCATGAACAGCCAAGGTAAATTCCTGTCTGAGATTGTTGGTAAGGTCTTACTCAGCAAGCCTGGAGGGCATGACAGAGTGTCTGCCTATATGTTTGGAATCATGACAAGGATAATCTTCACTCTGAAAACAGACTGGTCTATAGTGGTTTATGAGAAGATTAAGGAGAGCTTGAAGAAGCCCAATATGGGCAGAATCATTAGTCTATACCTAGCTGGTGTGATACCAGAGGTAATGAGTACTGCTGCAGGAAGCAAGATAAATCATATGAGGAAGATGGATCTAAGGATCTTTTCAAGATGGGACAGGGTGTTGTCCAAGGAAATGCCAACCCCAGAGAAGACAGTTACTGAGAAAGTCACTCCTCCCAAAAAGAAAAGGAAGACAGCTCCTGTGGAACAAGTGTCCACAAGTAGTTCTGAAAGTGAAGAACAGGTTGTTTTCACTCCTGATGACCAAGAGGAAGAGCCTGTACTGAAGACTCCTGCTCCTCAAGAGATTGCTGAGATCCAGGGGGAGCTCCCACAAGCTAGCCTCATCCACAAGGATCAAAGCCAGGGGGAGCCTCCAGTTGTAGAAGAACCCTCTACACTGGACAGTGAGCAAGCCACCACCATCATACAAGAGGTACTCACTGACCTAAATACTTTAGAATATCTTATAGAAGATGCTGATTTGTCTGATGTTCCTCAGCAAACTCAGCTGCCTAGTAAAGCTCCAGATGTTGTTATAGAAGACACATCTGCTGTTCCAGTAATTCCTGATCCTGTGGTTGAAGAACCAAGAACTTCTCCAGCTTCTTCACCACCAGAATACACCATGGAGGATTTATTCCTAAATCTAGACCAACAAGATTTTGACATGGACAAGGATGCTGCTGAAAAAGATCATGCTGCTGCTGAGGCGGAGCAAATGCCAGTTCTGGAAGAGCCTATAAGGCAACAACCTGAGAAGCCTCAAAGCCCTAAGGAGAGAGTTGAGATAGCCAGTTCCTCAGAATCTGAAGATGAGGAGGCTACAAGGGCACAGAAAAAGAAGCTTTATGTCTTCAAGAGAAGGAGTCAAAGTTACAAAAAGGCTTTACAATCAATTGCACCACAGCCTATAGTTCAGCAAGCTCCAACTGCTGATTATAGTGCTTTAATGGTTGCACTACAGATAAAGTTAGATGAGCAAAGACAGGCAATAGAAAAGTATGTAGATGAAGGGCAAAAGTCATTACAATTTGATCTGGCCCAAGATATAAAGTCTATAAGGTTTGAAATGAACCTTAACAAAAATGAGATGACAGACTGTTTTCACAAAGGTGGAAATGCAGTGGTATACTTGGCAACACACCAGGAGAAGATTAAAGCCCAAGTGGATGATATAGCATTGAAACAAGGATATGTTCTTGAAAATCAGTTAAGAATGAATGACAATTTGACTGCCTCCCATAATGCTATAGTCACTGAATTGAAGAACAAGGCTGCTGAACCTTCTACTTCTACTGCTGCTAAAGCTGAATTTGATAAAGTATTTCAAGAAGAAATTTCTGCTGTTAAGTCTGCAATCCAAGCCTCCCAGAAAGCCATCTCTGAACAACTTCAAAAGCTCAAACCATTCTCTAAAGAGGGAATCAGATACTTGGATAGTCAAATAAGATTTCAAAAGGATGATGTCAGAGATCATATGGCTAGAGAAGTCATAAAGGGGGAGAGAGTTTTAGTCAAAGCTAGCTCTGATCATGCCAAATGGATATCTAATTCCATCAGAACTACACTGGGCTATCCTCCACTCTGTGATGATGACAATGTTGCTGAATCTAGGATTCAAACTGCATATCTTGGAGGTGAGCAACCAGAGGTAGCTCAAGTGATATATCCTCCACCAGATTTTGATATGGTGCAAGCTGATATTCATCATATGTATAGCCCAACTGAAGGGAAGTCTAATGTTATTCTGGATAAAGTGGTTCAACCTATTACTGAAGCCATGCAAGAGGCATTACAGAAGGAGGAAGAGACAAGGTTGTCTAAGAAGAGGTTTAGGGAACAAGCAGAACAAAGGCCAGACTTTGAACAGTGGAGCCCTACCTCTAGGAATATAATATTAACTGCCTGGAAAGCTGCCAAGGACAATACTCATGACAGAAGATCAAAGCTGAAGAGCTCAAAAAGAAAGATCTAAAAGGCAAGAAGCCTGCTGATGCTGAAACTGCTGATGCCCCTGTCAAAGCTCAAGTTCAAGCTGGCAAGGGAATAGTTATCAAGGAACCTGAACAGAAATAGTTTAAGAATTTACTTGAAGATTATTTTGTAATCTTTTGAATGTAAAACATTTTTGTGAATTACTGAAAATGTATAAGACAAATGTTAAAACAATATATGATTAATATATTTCATGTTTGTTCTGTGAATGTGTCTATTTCTTATTTGTTCTGAAATGTTGAATTTGTATACATGTGAAATTAATACATGTTTATGTTTACCCTGCTGCATATAACCTACTTTACATCATTTTGTAATTTTTAATTATGAATGGTGTATATCATTGACTAAGGGTTATGACTTCTCCAAATAGGGGGAGATTGTTGGGTACATTGGTTAAATGTACCTGATTTGAAGAAGCCTCACCCAACTCAATGATATACATCATAATGTATTTGATGTATGTTGAGTTTACTTGTGCAGGTTAAGTAATCACTGGACTGAAGCAAAAAGTTTCTAAGTCCATGTGTCGACACCCAGAGGGAAAGTGTCGACACTTAAGAAGGCTTGTGTCGACACCCAGACAAGCAGTGTCGACACTTGGAGTCATTGTGTCGACACCTGGGATGCAGAGTCGACACCAGACAGAAAGTGTCGACACAAGGAGCTGTGTCGACACTCAGTGAAGAAAAGTGCAGACAGAAAGTGTCGACATAAGGAGCTGTGTCGACACCCAGTAAAGCTGTGTCTATACCAGAAAGTGTCGACACTTGGAGCTGTGTCGACACTCAGCAAAAGTCAGCAGAGACTAAGTTAAAGTGTCGACACCCAGAACAATGTGTCGACACAACAAGAAGAGTCAGCACTTGAAGAAAGTGTTGACACCAAAAACAAAGTGTCGACACTCAACAGAAGAGTCAACACATGAAGTAAGTGTCGACACCTAGAACAATGTGTCGACACTCAGCTGAAGACTCTACACTTGAAGAAAGTGTCGACACAAGGAGATGTGTCGACACTTAGTAAAGAACAGAATTATCAACAAAATATTCTAAGTACAAGTGTCGACACTACGGGAATGTGTCGACACTCAGCTGAAGTCTCGACAGAAGAATCAAGTGTCGACACAAGGAGCTGTGTCGACACTTAGCGAGTATCAACATAGAAGACTATGTGTCGACACCAAGAAGCAGTGCCGACACTTAACAGATTCAACACAAGAAGTTGTGTCGACACAAAGGTGATGTGTTGACACTTAGAAGAATACAGCTTAAGATAGAAGATCAAGTACTTGTTTCGACACTCAATTTCAGTGTCGACACCTGAAGAAGAATCTGTGTCGAGACATACAAGGTGTTGGGTATTGTATCCACAATGTACCTGATTTGAAGAAGCCCCTGGACAAGCTAAGGTCAATAGACTATGTATTTGATAAAATCCTTCTAGTTGTGCTTGCAGTTTTCCACGCTAAGTGCACACCAATGTCAGGGTGCAGTAGGTTAATATACACGGGTCCGCACGACGTAATCCCTCGTTGAGCAGATCAGTGTGTTGGCCTACGTGTACTCTCTCTATTGGAGTGCACTTATTTTCAAGCACAGGGCCGCTCATATGCAAGAGAAGACAAGGAGCATGGAGGATCAAGGAGCAGCTCCTAGGTGGAAGACGAGAAATCGTCCAAGGCAAATTCGACGAGAATCACCAAGTGATTCTCGCCGAATCGACGAGAATCATCAGTGATTCTCGCCGACTCCTTCTGGCCATCTCAATATGGTGCCAAGTAAGATTCGGCGAGAATCACTTGTAATTCCCGCCGAACCAGTGGTCAAGCAGCCCATGTATAAAGTAAAATTCGTTGAGAATCGACAAGTGATTCGACGAGAATCACAAACGATTCTCGACGAATCATCGAGAATCACTTGGTGATTCTCGCCGATTCGTCGAGAATCGTCTGCGATTCTCGCCGATTTTTACTTGGCATTTTCTCAGAATGCTGCTGAACCGGATTCTGTTTCTGGTTTAGTTTGAACCGGATTTTGGGGATTTCTTTTGTGGGTCCCACAAACGGTCAAAATTGCTGTATCTTCAAGGTATAAATACATGGGTATTTTGAACAGTAAGAAGACAGAAAAATACGCCGAGCTCACGAAAACCCTAAGATCGCGAAATCTTTCCGCCGCCTCCGTCGCCGCTCGCACAAGTCCGTCGCCGCCACTGATCGATCTTCTTCCCGATCTCCGGCGACAGTAGCCTAGCAAGGCTTGAGTCTCACGCGTCTATCCAGAGATCCTTTGTCTCTCGATTTGTTGATCGGAAACACTTCCCATCCGAATCGATTGAGACGACCGATCCTCGTGTGACCGTTGGAAGACCGAGCTTGCTTCGCAACGAAGTTTGGATCTCCAAGTTCAGCAGCTGCTCTTCATCGTAGCCGCCGATCCCGAAGCTAGCCGCCGCTCGTGTGCCGCCGCCGGTTCCGGGGAGATCTTCTCCAAGAGAGACCAAGGTCGTAGACTCTTCATCGACTTCAAGAACACGTCGTCGAACAAAGAGGAACACCGTAGTCTCCAAGAGAAGTTTGTATCACGTGTACATTCTACATTTATTTTATTGTATAGGAACCTTTGTTCCGTGTTGTAAGGGTTGGGTGCAACCCGTTTTGTGGGAGTGTTGACTCTCACGTGTGGAAGGGCTCCTTCCGTTAGTGAAGGGATTGGATTTCAATCCCGTTGGAGAAGTGACCGAGTCGTCCCTTGTTGGGGAGATAGGTCGAAGGGGGAAAGTGGATGTACCCAAGTCGGGGAACCACTATAAATTTGCTGTGTATTCTGTGTGCTGTGCTTGTTGTTTTTATTGTGCAGGTACATCCGTAAATTCCGCAAAAGAACCACACGTCACCTATCCCCCCCCATAGGTGCACATAGCTGACACTAGGTGGACTTTCAAGTGGTATCAAAGCGAGGTTACTCATCAAAAGGTTAACACCTTGAGTAGAATCCTGCCACTAGTGTCAACAAGGAGACTTACATCTACTATGGACGGGCTCAAGTACTCCGGAAAGATCCCAGTGTGCAACAGACTCAACTTTCCCATCTGGAAGGAAAGGATCAGGTTCTACATGGAAGCAGTGGATCCTCGACTGTTCATGATCGTGCTGGAGGGACCTTATGTCCCCACTAAGGCCTCCACCATTGATCCCACCAAGAAAGTGCCGAAGACACTCTTTGAAATGGACAAGGATGAGATGGTACTAGTGGGCCTTGACATGAAGGCAAGAAACATCCTGGTCAGCGCGGTTGATGACTCTATGATGCAAAACTTCAGCAACTGCAGGACAGCTCAGGAGATTTGGCAGTGCCTGATCATCCTAATGGAGGGCACGGATGAAGTGAGGGATGATCGGAGATCCCTCCTGAACCAGAAGTATGAGGCCTTCCGGCAAGGGCCTAAGGAAGAGATCGGAGTCACATACGAGAACTTCCTGAAGATTGTCAACGCCCTCAATGGCTATGGAAGAGTGTTCACCAATGGTGAACTCAATGACAAATTCCTTAGGTCCCTTACTAAGGAATGGGACACAAAGATCTGCGCCATCAGAGAATTTGGCAGACTAGCAGAAACTGATCCACAAATCCTGTTCGGGAAGCTGATGTCCTATGAACTTCAGCTGAACACCAGGAAGGCAGAGGAAGAAGCAGAGAAGGCTGCTGCAAAAGAAAAGACTATGGCCCTAAAAGCCAGTCACTCCAGAAAAGGGAAGGGTGCGGTGTCATACCGTGCCAGGAATAAGGAAGAAGAGGAGGACTCCGATCCATGCTCCTCCAGCTCAGAACTGTCGGAAGAGGATTTCTCCCTCATCACTCGAGAGTTCAAGAAATTCCTCAAGATGAGGAATCAAAGAAAGAGAGACGACTCCTCTTCCAGACATCAGAAGAAAAACTACTCTTCTGACAGGTATGCATCTAAACCTAACAAACATCGTTCTTCTGATATTATTTGCTTTGGATGCAATAAGCCAGGTCACGTCGTGGCCGACTGCCATCAAAGCAAAAGAGATAAAGGGAAAGGAGAGGAGCTCAAATCCTCCAGAGATAAGAAGAAGGAGCGGAGCTACATCGCAAGAAGACCAAAGACACTAAGTGAGTCTGATTCCTCAGACTCCAGTGATGATGAAGAAGCCTACTTCGGGCTGGTGGGTCGATCGGACTCAGAAGGAGAATGCCCCCCATTCACTGGGAAGGTAAAAGCTCACACCTCTCTCTCCGACTCCGACTCTGATCCTGAGTCTCAGGATGATGAACCTGAGGATGGCCCTTCGGCCCGTGAAGCTGAGCTCCTCGAAAAGTATGAGCTTCTGCTCAACACCTTCGACGAGTGCCGCAAGAGACTGAAGGCTGAGAAGAAGGAAGTAAAATTCCTTAAGGGTGAGTGTGTATCCCTAAGGGAAGAGGTCGCTAGCTTGATCTCTCTCAGACAGGAGCACATTGACCTAACTTCAAAGCACTCAGAGTCTTTGAAGCTCCTTGATCTCAAGCAGGAGGAAGTCAACAAATTGGAAGAACTACTTGCGGCAGAAAGGAAGATCGTACAGAGCTTCTCTATGCCAAAAACAGTGCTTCCAGTCGTTGACACCTTCTCTGCTCAGGCCAAAGGAGCTGGCTTGGGGCATATTGGGCATCTGGTTCTTCATCTAGGAGAAACAAGAACCAGAGGAAGAATAAGGCCGCCAAGAAGGCCTCTGCTGATGAAAAGGGGAAGGCTCCTCTTAGTCCTGTTGCGTTCAGAAAGCCTGGCTTTCCTTGCAACCAACATGATTTTGAGTCAACATTTGGGCATCATTTCCGGCCCTCGGTTGCAAAGCCTAAGAGCCGGTATGACGGTTGGAACTTCCCCCAGAATTTTGGTGAGAGTGCCTTCAAGGCACCTTATGAGGAAATCCACATAGGAAGTTATGGTCCGTTCTCTAGCGGCCATAATGGAAAGCAGGCACCAAAGGCCAAGCCTGTTATACAGAAGGTGACAAAGTCATGTGACTGTCGTCACCATGAGGTCTCCACCTCCAGATCCAAGGCCCCAGCTGCACCCACCGTTCCCAGGGTAAGGCAGGAGCCTAGGAAGAGATACAACAGGTTCGACTGTTGGTGCTGTGGCAGAGTCGGTCACTTTACCGTGGATTGTTGGTTTAATCCAAGACATTACGAGACTCCCCATGTTAACAATGCGAGGCCGACCACTCGTAGGGTTAACCAACCGAGGGGGAGTGTGCTAACCAGGAATCTAGGACCCAAAGTCGATTGGGTTCCTAAGGCGACTTAATTTTGTTTTGCAGGAATGTCCAAAGGCCACCAAAACGCCAATCTGGTATTTGGACAGTGGATGCTCCCGGCATATGACTGGGACAAGAAGCCTGCTGCGTGATTACACTCCCGTCGAGAATGGACCCAAAGTCATCTTCGGAGGGTCAGATCGAGGAGTCACCAGAGGTTACGGTATGATTTCCAACGGTATAATCTCTATCACCGACGTGGCTTATGTTGAAGGGTTAAACCATAACCTAATCAGCGTAAGTCAGTTATGTGACAAAGGTTATGACGTTAAGTTCTGCAAGGATAAATGTCTGATAATTTCACGTACCTCTTCTGAGACGGTATTATCAGGCATTAGGAGCAGAAATATCTTCTGCTTAAATTTTCTTAGTATAGATTCATCTACCCTCGTATGCCTTGTGGCAACAGGCAGTGCATCTCTTTGTGAACAATGGCACAAGAGATTGGCACATATTAATTATAAGACAATTAGTATGCTATTTTCTAAGAATTTAGTAAGAGATGCTCCCAGTATCAAGTGCATCAAGGATAGCCCCTGTCATGCATGCCAGATGGGCAAACAGACACGGGCTACCTTTAAGAGCATTGCAGACAAAGACTCTTCCCGATGTCTTTACCTGTTACATATGGACTTGTTTGGTCCAATGCAAGTTCATAGCTTGGGAGGCAAATCATATACGCTAGTGATAGTTGATGATCACTCTCGGTTTACATGGGTGTTCTTTTTGAAACGAAAGTCGGATACTTTTGACATCTTCACTAATTTTGTCAAGCAGGTTCAGAATGAATTTAACTGCTCCGTGGTCAAAGTCAGAAGTGACCATGGAACAGAATTCGAATCTGGTGCTATGACAGAATTCTGTGAAGAACATGGTATCTTTCATGAGTTTTCCTCCCCACGCACTCCTCAGCAAAATGGGGTTGTGGAGATGAGAAATAGAACTCTCATTGAAGCCTGCACGACAATGCTGAAAGACGCCTCTCTCCCGGAATACTTCTGGGCAGAGGCTGTCAATACAGCTTGTCATGCACAAAACCGAGCATTGATCAACAAGCATCATCGTAAGACGCCCTACGAGCTACTGAAAGGCAGGAAACCAACCATGTCCTACTTAAGGATTTTTGGTTGCCGATGCTATGTACTAAATAATGGGAAGTACCCGCGTACTAAATTCGGTGAAAAATGCTTCGAAGGCATATTCATGGGATATAGTTCCCATAGTCGGGCATATAGGGTCTTCAATAAGAAAACCCTAGTGGTAGAAGAATCAATAAATGTTGTGTTTGATGAAGGAAGTTTGCTTCACAGCAACTCTTCCAGTGGTATTCTTGAAGATGCAGGTGCACGATTGAAACAGCTGAGTCTGGATGAGCCCGCTCAAGATGACACTCCTAAGTACATCAAAGTGTCCACCTCCACGTCATCTGAAAATGTCGAAGACCAAGATGAATCACATCACTTGGAAGAAAGAGAAGCCCAAGAAGTAGTTGAAGCACCGGACGCCAGACTTCTAGAGCTCCGTCACGTGAGGGACCATCCTAGAGAACAGATCATCGGAGATCCTCGTGTCGGCGTCAGAACTCGAAGAGGTACAACTAACGAAGTATTGCATCTTAGCTTCCTGTCACAGGTAGAGCCAAAGAAGTTCGATGAGGCGAACAAGGATGCGGCATGGATTCTGGCCATGCAAGAGGAACTACATCAATTCGAACGGTGCAAAGTTTGGACGCTGGTTCCCAGACCATACAAGCAGAATGTGATCGGCACAAAGTGGATCTTCAGAAACAAGCTGGATGAACATGGTGTCATCGTAAAGAACAAAGCCAGGCTGGTGGCTCAAGGTTACCGACAGGAGGAAGGGATTGATTTCGATCAGACCTTTGCACCAGTAGCCAGGCTCGAGGCAATCAGGTTGTTCCTGGCGTATGCTGCAGTCAAAGGATTCACAGTCTATCAAATGGATGTGAAATCGGCATTCCTAAATGGAGATCTGAAAGAGGAAGTATACGTCGCTCAACCCCCAGGTTTTGTCGATCCTACTTTTCCCAACCATGTTTACTTTCTTAATAAAGCATTATATGGGTTGAAACAAGCTCCACGAGCTTGGTATGAGACTTTATCTAGGTTTCTTCTTGAGAACAAGTTCTCTAGAGGTAAAATAGATAAAACATTGTTTCTCAGGGAAGTCAAAGGCAAGATTTTGCTGGTGCAAATCTATGTCGACGACATAATATTCGGCTCAACGGACAACAATCTTTGCAAAAAGTTTTCTAAACTTATGCAAGGAAAGTTTGAAATGAGCAGTATGGGAGAGCTCAAGTATTTCTTAGGACTTCAAGTGAAACAATCTGAGGATGGAATCTTCATCTCTCAGACGAAGTTCACAAATGAACTCCTTAAGAAATTCGGTATGGAGAGTGCAACCTCTATGAGGACTCCAATGGGATCCACTATGTCTCTGGATAAGGATGAGAAAGGTAAACCTTTCGATGAAACCAAATACAGAAGCATCATTGGATCCCTGCTCTACCTTACTGCCAGTAGACCGGATATTATGTTCTCCACATGTGTTTGTGCCAGATATCAGGTGAACACTAAGGAATCTCACCATGTCGCTGCAAAGCGAATTCTAAGATACCTTAAAGGTACTCCTAATCTTGGCTTGTGGTACCCGAGAAACAATGATGTCGAGCTAATAGGCTTTTCAGATGCTGATTTTGCAGGGAGTAGGGATGACAGGAAAAGCACTTCCGGGACGTGTCAGTTCCTCGGAAGAAGGCTTATCTCATGGAACAGCAAGAAGCAGAACTGTGTGGCTACCTCCACAGCAGAATCTAAGTACATCTCCGCAGGCAGCTGTTGCGCACAACTCCTTTGGATCCGAAATCAGTTGGCCGACTACAACCTTCAGTTCAAGGAAGTTCCTATGTACTGCGACTCCTCCAGTGCTATTGCCATTGCCAACAATCCTGTCTCGCACAGCAGAACGAAGCATATTGAAGTGCGCTACCACTTCATTCAGGAGCACGTGGAAAACAAGGACATCTCTCTCTGTTATGTCCCCACGGACAGGCAGATTGCTGATATATTCACAAAGCCCTTAGACGAGGCAAAGTTCAATCTTTTCAAGACTGAATTGGGGATGCTCAATTATGAAGAATGAAGACTACAGAAGCTTCCGACCCGTGCATGATCTGAGGGGGAGCTAAGGGCCCAAGGTTACTGACCCCGATTTGCCGAAGCCGAAAAGGGGGAGATTACCCTCTCGGGGTCAAGGCTAAGGTGGCTCCAGCTTGCTCCCAAACAATCGGTATTGGTAAGGGATGACTCCACTTAATGATGTTAAGTTTATGGCTTTCAGTTGCTTTCCTTTCCATTTGCTCTATTCACCTTAGCTTGTAGGGTTTAGGCTTCTTCAAATAGGGGGAGATTGTTGGGTATTGTATCCACAATGTACCTAATTTGAAGAAGCCCCTGGACAAGCTAAGGTCAATAGACTATGTATTTGATAAAATCCTTCTAGTTGTGCTTGTAGTTTTCCACGCTAAGTGCACACCAATGTCAGGGTGCAGTAGGTTAATATACACGGGTCCGCACGACGTAATCCCTCGTTGAGCAGATCAGTGTGTTGGCCTACGTGTACTCTCTCTATTGGAGTGCACTTATTTTCAAGCACAGGGCCGCTCATATGCAAGAGAAGACAAGGAGCATGGAGGATCAAGGAGCAGCTCCTAGGTGGAAGACGAGAAATCGTCCAAGGCAAATTCGACGAGAATCACCAAGTGATTCTCGCCGAATCGGCGAGAATCATCAGTGATTCTCGCCGACTCCTTCTGGCCAACTCAATATGGTGCCAAGTAAGATTCGGCGAGAATCACTTGTAATTCCCGCCGAACCAGTGGTCAAGCAGCCCATGTATAAAGTAAAATTCGTTGAGAATCGACAAGTGATTCGACGAGAATCACAAACGATTCTCGACGAATCGTCGAGAATCACTTGGTGATTCTCGCCGATTCGTCGAGAATCGTCTGCGATTCTCGCCGATTTTTACTTGTCATTTTCTCAGAATGCTGCTGAACCGGATTCTGTTTCTGGTTTAGTTTGAACCGGATTTTGGGGATTTCTTTTGTGGGTCCCACAAACGGTCAAAATTGTTGTATCTTCAAGGTATAAATACATGGGTATTTTGAACAGTAAGAAGACAGAAAAATACGCCGAGCTCACGAAAACCCTAAGATCGCGAAATCTTTCCGCCGCCTCCGTCGCCGCTCGCGCAAGTCCGTCGCCGCCACTGATCGATCTTCTTCCCGATCTCCGGCGACAGTAGCCTAGCAAGGCTTGAGTCTCACGCGTCTATCCAGAGATCCTTTGTCTCTCGATTTGTTGATCGGAAACACTTCCCATCCGAATCGATTGAGACGACCGATCCTCGTGTGACCGTTGGAAGACCGAGCTTGCTTCGCAACGAAGTTTGGATCTCCAAGTTCAGCAGCTGCTCTTCATCGTAGCCGCCGATCCCGAAGCTAGCCGCCGCTCGTGTGCCGCCGCCGGTTCCGGGGAGATCTTCTCCAAGAGAGACCAAGGTCGTAGACTCTTCATCGACTTCAAGAATACGTCGTCGAACAAAGAGGAACACCGTAGTCTCCAAGAGAAGTTTGTATCACGTGTACATTCTACATTTATTTTATTGTATAGGAACCTTTGTTCCGTGTTGTAAGGGTTGGGTGCAACCCGTTTTGTGGGAGTGTTGACTCTCACGTGTGGAAGGGCTCCTTCCGTTAGTGAAGGGATTGGATTTCAATCCCGTTGGAGAAGTGACCGAGTCGTCCCTTGTTGGGGAGATAGGTCGAAGGGGGAAAGTGGATGTACCCAAGTCGGGGAACCACTATAAATTTGCTGTGTATTCTGTGTGTTGTGCTTGTTGTTTTTATTGTGCAGGTACATCCGTAAATTCCGCAAAAGAACCACACGTCACCTATCCCCCCCCATAGGTGCACATAGCTGACACTAGGTGGACTTTCACAAGGAATTGTGTCGACACTTACACAGCATGTGTCGACACTTGGACTATAAGTGTTGACACTTAAAGACAGAAAGTCTCGACACTTTCAGACAGTTAGAGATTTTCAAGAAATGACTGGATGACTTGACAGCTGCCGTTCCAGACGGTCTACAGCACCTGTCAGAGATGTCAGAAGACAGTTATGAACCGGACCAGCCGGTTACCATGAAGAAGGCCTATAAATAGGCACCTACAATTTACAGAAACGAGAGTTCAGATTGTTGAAAAACAAGTTATTAAAGTGGTACACAGAGTATCAACACAAGAAGATCTTGCAGTCCAAGTGCAGATCTAAGAAGTTGGAGAGAGAGGGCTCCATCCAAGAAATCAGCCTCTGGAACTAGGCTGAGAAGAAGGGTTCATATTCATTCTGAATTCTAAGTGGCAGAGGTCAAGGATCAACTGCAGAAGGAGACAATCTTATTCAGTTCTATTTTCAAGAAGCTTTGAAGAAAGCTAAGTCAGATTGAATCCAGCTGAGTTCTTCCAAGAACTCATCAAGAAACTCTCAACTCCCCTCTCTTGTTTTTGAGTTATTGAGTTATTATTTCAATAATCATTTTTAACTTGTAGGATCCTTTGGATCTGAGTGAATTGTAAGCCTGTATTTATAAAGGCTGAGGGTAGGGCTTGAGGGCCTGAGTGTAGGAGATTGTTATCTCTGAGTGTAGGCCTTGATTGGCTGAGTGTAGGACTTTGTGGCTGAGTGTAGGCTTTGGGATAAAGCTGAGTTGTAAGGCCTTGGGCCTGAGGTGTAGGAACCAATTTGGGTTCTGAGACAGTGGAGAAGTTTGGCCGAATCTAGGTCCCCCCTTCTGAGCTTGGTGAGCGAAGGAGTCCTGGTAAGGGGGGATGCCAACAAAGGCCGCTAGAGCAGCAAAGTAACAGCGGCAATGCGAGCCGCGGTGGCATCCAAAGTAGGAGATTCCACCTCACCCAGGATCTGCTGGCAGATCATATCATAGGAATCGGGAAGACGGAGAAGATAACAAACAACCAGGAGTTCCTGGAAGTGTTTGTGCTGTTCGGCCAAGTCCGCGGAGAAGGGGCGATTCTGGAGGATCTCTGTGCCAAGATCCTGAACCTGCTGATAAGCTGCAGCAGGAGACATGGAAGTGCGGGCGAAGAGGTCCGCATAGAGAGTATAAATGCGGGACGTCTGGCCCCCCTTCGAATAGAGAGCAGCTAGGTGAAGCCAGGAGGCCTTGACCGTCTCATCATGGCGAATGACGGGAAGGCACTTGTTGAGTACATTGGTCAAATGTACCTGATTTGAAGAAGCCTCACCCAACTCAATGATATACATCATAATGTATTTGATGTATGTTGAGTTTACTTGTGCAGGTTATGTAATCACTGGACTGAAGCAAAAAGTTTCTAAGTCCATGTGTCGACACCTAGAGGGAAAGTGTCGACACTTAAGAAAGCTTGTGTCGACACCCAGACAAGCAGTGTCGACACTTGGAGTCATTGTGTCGACACCTAGGATGCAGAGTCGACACCAGACAGAAAGTGTCGACACTTAGAGCTGTGTCGACACTCAGTGAAGAAAAGTGCAGACAGAAAGTGTCGGCACAAGGAGCTGTGTCGACACACAGTGAAGCTGTGTCTACACCAGAAAGTGTCGACACTTGGAGCTGTGTCGACACTCAGCAAAAGTCTGCAGAGACTAAGTTAAAGTGTCGACACTCAGAACAATGTGTCGACACTCAACAGAAGAGTCAGCACTTGAAGTATGTGTCGACACCCAGCACAATGTGTCGACACTCAGCTAAAGACTCTACACTTGAAGAAAGTGTCGACACAAGGAGCTGTGTCGACACTTAGCAAAGATCAGAAAGATCAACAAAATTATTCTAAGTACAAGTGTCGACACTAAGGGAATGTGTCGACACTCAGCTGAAGTCTCAACAAGAAGAAGGTGTGTCGACACAAGGAGCTGTGTCGACACTCAGCAAGTATCAACATAGAAGACTATGTGTCGACACCAAGAAGTAGTGTCGACACTTGACAAATTCAACACAAGAAGTTGTGTCGACACAAAGGTGATGTGTCGACACTTAGAAGAATTCAGTACAGATAGAAGATCAAGTACTTGTGTCGACACTCAATTTCAGTGTCGACACCTGAAGAAGAATCTGTGTCGAGACATACAAGGAGTTGTGTCGACACCTTGTAGACATGTGTCGACACTTACACAGCATGTGTCGACACTTGGTCTATAAGTGTCGACACTTAAAGACAGAAAGTCTCGACACTTTCAGACAGTTAGAGATTTTCAAGAAATGACTGGATGACTTGACAGCTGCCGTTCCAGCCGGTCTACAGCACCTGTCAGAGATATCAGAAATCAGTTATGGACCGGACCAGCCGGTTACCATGAAGAAGGCCTATAAATAGGCTCATACAGTTTACAGAAACAGAGTTGTTGAGGTTGATCACATTGTTGAAGAACAAGTTATTAAAGTGGTACATAGAGTATCAACACAAGAAGATCTTGCAGTCCAAGTGCAGATCTAAGAAGTTGGAGAGAGAGGGCTTTATCCAAGAAATCAGCCTCTGGAACTAGGCTGAGAAGAAGGATTCAGATTCATTCTGGATCTTAAGTGGCAGAGGTCAAGGAACTACTGCAGGAGGATTCAGTCTTATTCAGTTCTACTCAAGAAGCTTTGAAGAAAGCTAAGTCAGATTGAATCCAGCTGAGTTCTTCCAAGAACTCCTCAAGAAACTCTCAACTCCCCTCTTTTATTTCTGAGTTGTTGAGTTAATATTTGTAATACATTTTTATCTTGTAGGATCCTTTGGATCTGAGTGAATTCTAAGCCTATAATTATAAAGGCTGAGGGTAGGGCTTGAGAGCCTGAGTGTAGGAGATTGAGATCTCTGAGTGTAGGCCTTGTTGGCTGAGTGTAGGCCTTGGTTGGCTGAGTGTAGGCCTTGGTTGGCTGAGTGTAGGCCTTGATTGGCTGAATGTAGGCTTTGGGATAAAGCTGAGTTGTAAGGCTTTGGGCCTGAGGTGTAGGAACCAATTTGGGTTCTGAGACAGTGGAGGAGTTTGGCCGAATCTAGTACACTGCTAGATAGGCGAAGGGGGAAAGTGGATGTACCCATATCTTGGGGAACCACTATAAACCACTGTGTATGCTGTGCTGTGCTGTGATTGTTGCTGTGCATGCTGTGTGTTTGCTGTGATAAAATAGTTAGTATTCTGTGACATAACTGATTACTGTCATTTAAGTTTAAAAAGGATTAGGTCACCTATTCACCCCCCCCCCTCTAGGTGTTTAGGTACCATATCTTTCAGGGTCAACCCTAGTGGCTAAGTTTGTAACGCCCCCGATTTTTTGATGATTTTTTTGAATGGGTATCGTCATATTTATGATGTTGTGACATTACTTTTAACGTCGAGTTGACGGCGCATTGCTGTTAAGGCATTTTCGCGTTCGTGCGGTCGAGTCGGCCGAATTCTTATTGTAATGGGAAAATTTTTGCATTTGAAAATTAAGTTAAGTAATTTTGTACTTGTTCGTCAAGTTTCGTCGCGATCCGAGCGACATTAGGGCCTCGACAATTTTTCCGAAGTTTTGTGGAATTTATGTTCGTCGTAAACTTTGAAAATTTATATCTTGGGAATGACTCGTCGGATTTAGGTTTTGACTTCGCCGTTGGGTTTGTAGCGTCAGTGTTCGCCTTCGATACGAATTTCGTTTAATTTGTAACGCGTTTGGGCCTCCGTTTTATACTCGTGTTGTCTTATTCAAAAATATATAAATATGATTATTTTAATATTATAGTACTATTCAAAAATGTTTTTTTTACTATTCATTCATATAGTTTGATCAAAATGATATATTTGCAAAGAAATTGTTAATTCTGTAATACTCTACTCGAGTGTTCACATGCTCTCTCGAGTAAATTGTTTTTCTTCTGCAATTCTACTCGAGTGTTAATAAATCTACTCGAGTCCTGCTTTTAATTTACTCGAGTCATTTTTTTTCCTCTTCTCGTGTAGGTACTGTTCATGCTAATAACATTACTCGAGTGATCTTCAACCTACTTGAGTGTTGTCTTCAGCCTACTCCAGTGTTCTTCAGCCTACTCGAGTGATCTTCACACCTCTCGAGTGCTGCTTCCAACCACTCGAGTAGCATGTTTTCTACCTCTCGAGTACCTGTAATCTTGTTCCCGAGTAGCCCGTTGCAGTTTGCGTTCGAGCGCCATTTTGAGAGTCGAAACGATGTCGTATGGGAAAATGGTTACATGAAATTTGTTCTTCTCGACGAAATCTACAGCTTTCATGTTGGACACTTTTCGATTGGAAGCCATCTTAAGCCTCTATTTTCGATTTCCGCAAAACTGCTCGTATATAATCCGTACTGTTGATTTCTACTCGAGTACTATTGATTTTACTCGAGTGTCATTGATTTTACTCGAGTATGATTGATTTTTCTCAAGTAATATTGATTCCTATCGAGTACTAATGATTTTTCCAGAGTATTATACGTTCCTCTCGAGTACTCTACTCTCAATCTCGAGTAACCTTATCCATCTCGAGTAGCCCGTTGCAGTTTGCGTTCGAGCGCCGTTTTGAGAGTCAAAACAATGTCGTATGGAAAAACGGTTAACATGAAATTTGTTCGTCTAGACAAGATCTACAACTTTCATGTTGGACACGTTTCAATTTGAAGCCATCTTAGACCTCTATTTTCAGTTTTCCCGTATCAGCTCATAAACAATATGTTTTTTTATATATATTTAGACAAAACATTTTATAAGTACTTATATATATATACTCTTATACTTAGGTTATTAGAAATCAAAAATAAAACTTCATCTTATTCTTCTCCGGACCTTTTCCTCCCGAACCAGAGCGGCGTGAGCGAGAGAGAGAAATATTTTCGTGAATCTTCCGGTGGCCGTCGACGGTGCTTCGGAGCTCCAAATCTTCGTCCGAACATAGATTCGGAAAGCTCTCGACGAGAACTACGCAATCGTGGTAAACTTTTCCCGTTTCGTGAATTTTTTCCGTTAGGGATTTTTGGCCATAACTTCTATTTCGTCCACTCTTGTTCAGATTTCAACTTCTCTCGACTCCCTTAGTCCCGATCTGCGGCGAGTTGTGATTTGGAGACTTTCTCTGGTAATACCAAGGCGGGTGGCTCCTTTTCACTTTTTGTTCTCCTTAAGTTTTCATGGTAAGATTTTCATCATATATTATTGTCCCCATTTCTTTAGAGTATAAGATGTTAAATCTTTTAGGATCGCGCTTAAGGCAAATTTTCTTTCGACGCCGCAGAGTGTAGGATGCGTTGCGCTTAGTTTAGGTCGATTGTAGGTTTGCTCTTCGAGTTAGTGTTGAAATCCTTAGGTGTTGTGCTGATTTTGGATGATGACGTTGGGGATGTGAGGGTTGGTGTGGATAATAGCCCACCAAACCGAGAGCCCCTTCTTTCTATGGATCATCACAGTGGGGGTATGCTTTAGTATCCTGTTCTGGACTGTTGGGTCTGTTTGTCCCGGTTTGGCCATGTTGTTGACAACAATGTTACTTGTGAGACATTTGACGATCCGAAGTTGGGCTTTAGGGCACTTGAGGTCGTCACCCTCTCCATCTTGCAATGTAGGCATACCACATGTTGATGATCCACCCTCTTCTGAGTTGTTCGTGCTCAGTTGGTTCCTAGTGGATTATGCTACAGTTTGCTAAATCTTGTTGTTTAAACTTTGACTCGTTCATTTTCGCACTTGGTGCATTTTAATTCAGATGTATTTTATTGGCTAACCTTTCTCTACTCGATCAAATTTGGCTAATGGTTGCTATGGATTGTTTTCAGTTTTCTGTTTCCCTATCATCCTCTGAGTTAAAAGGTTGGGATGAAAGTTTCTCTGATGTCGGGAGTTAAACAGTTTGGAAGGAACCACAAGTTAGACCCCCGGTATATGTGACATTTTCATATTATTTAGCGCATCAGAGTGTTAGCTTAT